>JASAUF010000586.1:1200000-1912500 GCA_030180095.1 Magnolia changhungtana | reverse complement strand
TTTATTAATATATAATTCTCAATATACAATACCATGTTACACATGTTTATGGATTGAAAATTGTACAACATCTCTTTTGAAATCACATTGTTAAATAATATACCATCCGATTAAAATTAATATCTCATAATTTTTGTACAAAATATTTAATACTACATTGATATTTATAATCAATTATACATCATAAAATTACTATTCATTATTATCATAATTTCTATTATTTTTATTATCTTCTTTTTAAGGCCAAACCTTATTTTATTTTATTCTATTTCCTGTCAGTGGCATCTGTTTAAGTCTGTAAGTTCTTACTAGGCCTTGGTCCCCAAATTCAAGGTGACTCACATGCATTAGTGGACCACACAGAATAATTTCTATTATAGTCTCTTAATGCTAAGTTTTATATTTTTCAAAAACAAAGATTAAATTGATTTCAATTTGCTTCATGGACGGATAGCTTGTTTGCATTTAAGAATGATGGGCCTTACAAAGGTAACCCTGGTGGTTGGTTAGATCTGTGTACCAAGGGAATTAAAATCCTAGGGATAGGTCTTCCTCATGATGTGACGGTTCATCCTGAAGGATAACAGATGGATAGCTTGATATATGGATGAGAACTATTTAGAACAGTCGGATTTTAACTGATTTCAACTGTGAACACTCACTTAGCTATTAAATTGGGTCACATGTTAACACTCGAGTACTGGAAAGTACGGGATGTTACAATAGGCCCACTTTATGTTCACCTCTATGTGGGCCACTCCTTGGGAGCAATGTTGGTTAAATGTCCACATTGATGGACGACGATGGTTGAATGTTCACATTTTAACCTTCCCTTAGGCCTTGATCGGCCGATTATCGAATATTAATTCCGATTACCGTAGTTGATTGCCGATTCCGATCACCGAGGTCGATTATTGATCAATTCCGATTGTCGTAGCCGATTGTCGATTAGTGATCGAGGCTGATCGATTGCCGATTCCGATTGTCGAGGTCGATTGTATAGGCCGATTGTCGAGATCAATTATCGTGGCTGATTCTGATTGCCGATTCCGATTGTCGAGGCCGATTGTCGAGGCCCGATGTGATGTATACACGACCAATATTTGAGGCCCATTGTGATATACATTCAGCCCGTGTTTAAGGCCCAATGTGATGTATATGAGGCCTATGAGAAGAGGCCCAATGTGATGCATTGAGGGGCAGGTGATAGAGCCCATTGTAATATATGTTAGGACCATGTGAAAGGCCCATCGTGATGTGTATTAAGATCTTGAGTGAGGCCCATGGTGTTGTATATTTGGCCCTTGTGTGAGGTCATAGGCCATTATATGTTAGGCTCTATGTGGGCCATTCTTTGGAGGCAATGTTGGTTAAATGTCCACAATATTATCGAGGTTGATTGTCGATACCGGTTATTGATACTGATTATGAGTATGTGAAAGCATAACATCATGATATATGCTCATACGCATCATCTGCATGTTTGTTATGAGATGTGATTGACCATTGCATATATCATTGGGCAAGTTAATATGAGACTCCCTAAGAGGCGGAGGTTATCTCACATGAGCGCACGGCATGCGCAGGATTGATGCATGACTGGATTGTATGACTCATGCATCTTGCATTGTATGTTGAACGCCCTAGCGACATTAGGGCCGTAGCCTTCACAGGCATATCGTGGATGGCCAGACGGAACACCAAAAATTTATTCTAGCATCGGACTGTCATAAATGGCCCTGGGTGAAAATCCCTAAACCCTCTTGGTACCAGAGGATGCCCCAACGTCGAGCGCATTAGGGCCATATACTAGTAGGTCGCGTCTCCCACTGTGTCGTGGTCGGTTGGGAGGGAGTGTGGCTTTACCCGCCTAAGGGAGTAGGCATATCTAGGCTAAGTTTGACTAGCTCGTGAATGGGTCCGCTATCGACGTGTGTTGGGTATATATTGGCCGACTACTGGCCAGACGGATAGTGAAGTCTTTTTCACTTACCCAGTTGTGAGCTTGATGGCGACAAGTTGGTGTAGAGTATACTAGACCCCGGTGATGATCATAGAGATGAACTGTACTGATATGTGGACTTATTGGGCAGGAGTTGCATACTTATTCATCCTTTCATTCACCATCCACTCGAGTTGGTGGTGTGCAACTATTGGTTACGTGTACACTCGCAATGGCCAGGATTTTGGTTGGGATGCACGACTAACCTGAGATTAGGAGTTTACCACTAGTTTGGATAAAAGTCTCTTATGATGGGCCTCATAGCCTGCAATACTACATACTATCACCTCGACTTCACACTCTAGCATGGTCACTCCATTCGCACCATATATTGCATTACATCTGCGGCATATGACATTTTGGGTTACTGTGTTTCTGCATTTATATGGTCTAAGAATGGTTGATGTTATTTGTGAACTCATTAGGAATTCGTATATTACATTACATTAGCGGCATATGGCATTTTGGGTCACTGTGTTTCTGCATTTATATGGTCTAAGTGTAGTTGATGTTATTTGTGAACTCATCAGGAATTTGTATATTGCATTGCATCCTCGGCATTTGATATTTTACTCTTTATTACTCCTCATTTGTATAATTGATCTATATGGCGTATGCTGATATTGTTTGACTCATGAACTTGTCAATATTTTCGCTTACTCTGATATTGTATAATTCATGATCTTACGCCTATTTCGACATTATATGATTATGACATTGCGTTGAATGCTTGACACTCACCTTGTGCACACACTTACACCACCCTCTAAGCTTTCTATAAGCTTATGCACAATAGATGTGTGCAGGTGATGTTAGGTTGCAGCAGCGTGGAGCTTGGAGCATGTAGCGGACTTTGGAAGCCTTGATTTTTTATATATGTATTTCTCTTTCAGCACTGTATTCAAAATTTTATATTAGTAGATATGTAATGATGATGTTGCTCTTGTGATTTTATGCTTTTTATGAGATAAATGTACATTGAAAAATCCTCCTTGTAGGATCCCAGGATCGGAATCTGGTGCATGTGCACTGGGAGCTGAGAATAGGATACTATGAAGGCTGTCAACACCAGATTCGGCGATCGAAAATTTTGTGAGCCCATTTACCAAGTTTGGGGCGTAACAAGAAACATGTAAAAAGTGAGTCAAACAAGACATAATGTTCATATAAAGAAATGATCACCACTTGAGAATTCCGCCAATGCAAAGAAAAGTAATCAGCCCTGAGATTCAGTCATGTAGCTTAAAGGACCAATCAACCATCAACCAATTCAGGATAGGATGTTTCTTCGAAATTGCTGCCACCGGCACTGCTGGCCGCTGCTAGATGGCACAACATTTCTGATAATCGGGCTTGTCTTCAATCTCTCCCTGTACTCCTCCATCTCACACTTGTATCTTTCCTTATCCTTGACACCTTTCTCCTGATAAACATGAAATTCAGAAGTTATGTGCTGAGAATATAAAATATTAGTACCGGCACAGAGAAGCCAGCCCCAAAGGCCAAAATTAATATTGGTATTATGCAAAATGATATATTTATTTATTTATCTATTTATCAGTGATACTCCTTTGCATATTTTTTTCACCATTTCGAACCTTGCTTAGAGTTACAACTCACAAGGCAACCAAATTCAGAAATTGAAATGTTGATTTCCCAGCTGATTACAATGTTTGTAGCTGATTGCAATGTTTGTACTTTTTCCCATTAGTGTAATATACAATGCATCTTAAACTAACCGTAATTATTCAGACAACAACCAAAGAAGAACATACAGTAGGCCTAAACAAGTTAATGCATGACAGACTTGTGGTACTCCAACCAAGTACTTTACAAGAGTCTTATAGACACCTAACGCAGAACCAAGCTGAGCTAATTGTCTCCATGTGGAGTGGAAACATTCTGCCACTATATCAGGAAAAACCTGCTGCAGAACCAAGTACTTTCATGAAGATTTAATATCCACAACATTATTGACCTAATAAAAGGTTGAGACAACAACAAAACAAAAAAATAAATGAAAAGAAAAGAAGAAAAAGAACTAAAGAAAGAGAAAAGAAACCCTACCTTTCCACTTGTTGCCGCCATAGTAAAGCATATTATTCCCATATACTTCACCACAACTAACCAAAGCATCAACCTCAGCTTGCCTATTCCTCTTTGAACGTTCCCGCTGTTGTCTAATGAGGGTACCACGGAAATCTTGAGGCATGAAGGTCATAACTGCAAATATATTTACAGATCCACTGATCAATCGTCAAGAAAATAGCTTAGAAATGACCTGAAGCACTAGCCTGCTCATCTAAGTACCTAGCAGACCAACATATAGATATAAAGCATTGGTTAATGCTAGAGTATCTTAAGAAACAACGACTCTATAACAGCATATATCCACATCCACATGTGTTGAAAACACAACCTCAAATTCAAAAGAGATGTATTCCTTGTATTGAGGCGAAAGATCCTGCAGCTTTATCCTGTTATCTACTTTAGAAGCTACAGATTAGCCAAAAATCCAAATTCACATGCCAACATCCAATACCATCCATTAAAACTACAAAGGGGTCATAACGTTGATGTTAATCAGACAATGACTAGCCACTAAAATTGATTCAAATTGGAACATTAAAAAGGCCTTCAACTCTGCCCAAGATGGTCAGCAAATGAAACCAAGGCTAACTAAAAGCTAACCAAATGGACCCCAAGATTCCATCAAGTTCAGCTTGCTAGTGGACCCAAATGTCTGTCCAAATGAGACTGATTTTGGATGTATAAATGCAAATCTAACAAGCAATAATTTGAATCTTATCTTTGAAAAACCATCCAGATATGGCTAGTAGACTAATTGCATGACTAATATAATTATTAAAATCTTACAGTTTATAATTTTTTATTTTTTTTTTTCAAAGCAGGCTCTTGCCACGATTCCATTAATCACTGAAAATATACAATACTTCGGGTGGGCCCCAACAAAATAAGAAGCCAAGTTGGTCTAAAATACGGAACAAACCAAAGAAAGGAGGAGACACAGTCAAATTAATCCTTTCTATATAATTATTAAATGGAGAAAGTTGAGTCTAAATCCCCCTCCTTACAGTTTATAATTTGAATCATATAATTCACAGCAAATCTTAAATGGAGAAATTTGAATCTTATCTTTGAATCCCATTCTCTAAAAGTTCTAAGGCTACATTTGGATGCCACCCATTTCAATTATATCTTTGCCTGAAGGATATTTGATTGGAAAGGTTGTCCTCCCAAATCCAAATGCAAGTGTCCCAATTTGCTTTGTTCAAGAACAACTGAAATATGAGTTCCTATAGAAATACTAATTCATAACTCGAACTGATGACATGTAATGCCCCAAGCATTTATGAGATTAGCGGTGCTCTTATTAGAAAACTGCTTTCCTTCCGTGGGTGGTGTTCCAAAAATAATTCGCATTGATGTCTGCCATATTGGTTCAAGTTTTGCTCATTATTACCATCCTTCTATCAATACAAATGGGACCTGTAGTTCTCAACATAATCAATTCCCAGTCAATCTTCAGCAGCAACCGAGCTAACTTCTAGCATCCATGTTTCTGGATTGTTTTTCTCTTTTATTTTTTGGGACAATCGGAATCTCCTAAAATATGTAAACCAATGGCAACCGAGTTAAATCACTGTCTTCTTTCTCTTTTCCTCTTTTCCTTTGCTCTTCTTTTGAGTGTCAAAATTAATACTTCATTTATGCCAGTTTCTATTTTGTTAAAGATCAATGACAATAACAATGATGTTTGAATGTAAAATGGGGAAAAGTGTCATACTTGTATTTTATTAGCTTCTGTGAATTCCAGCCTAAAGGTCTAGAATATATCACTTGCCCTCCTCTTGCCATCAACAGAAGCTGTTAAATTTCGCAAAATTCAGAAGTTACATACATATTACATTCCAAAACTTTTTAACTATGTATATGGTAGAGATAGAGACACAACACAAGAAACTCAAACCAATTGCACGAATACAGCAGGGTTCTCCAGAAATAATCAAAGTTGGGCTGCTAGGCATTTGATAGAGCATGTTAAGTGCCAAAGACTAACATAACCAGATCTTATATATATATATATATATATATATATATATATATATATAAGAAGAAGATTGAGATAAACTTTAGTCAAAAGTAGAGAATGCTCAACCGGTTATCTAAACAAAAGAATTTAGAGTTTTTACTATGAAATGTAATGCTAAACTATTAGAAAATCAACTCCACATAGGTTATAACCCACACCTAAGCCATTGTTTGAAAGACCAATTACATGATGATCTGAGGAAGTATAGATTCTCCATATACTTGAAAGGTTGTACTGCTCGGATAACCTCTATGTAAGCTGAATGAATGCTAACATCAATCAATACATTTTTCCCGCAGACCAAGTTCTGTTTCATAGAAGTTAAGACATGAAAAATGCAGAAATTGTGAAAAGTGAATAAGATAGTCAATTAAAAGGTTTTCTCTTACCCTACTAGTTGCATCTTTTGGGTCTTTTGGGAAGCCTTTCTGTGATGTGAAATAGGAAACTAGAGATTGGATGAGAATCTTACTTGAGGAATGAGACCCAGATCTTAGGCGTGAATGCATGCAAATGAGATTCTAAGTTAATAGCTGAATCAAAAAGGATGTTAGGAAAAGACCTGTATTGTAACTGTCTTTCATCGAATTGGCCATTCAGTTAGGACATGAGCTAGATATGCAACAACACAAGGTAGCGGTGCAAGTTGCAATTCCATTTTAGCCATCCCTGAAGTACTCAATGTGGATCTGCTTACCTGCGCAGAATCCAAACCAAACCTTTCTAAAAGCTCAATGATAATGTCTTTATGAATGATAGCATCCCATGTCATCCATGCTTTGGCCTCACCTGATGCACAACAGGATCATCTAGATCGGCGTGCATGTATTCCACCTGTATGGCAGTAATCATGCCCATTAGATAAAAGGCCATCTGACCCACCCACATCATGAAAATAGCCAAAAGTAGCTTGCTTTATCCAACAACTAGACTGCACAATACCTTTTATGCTTCTCTCTCTATCTATCTATCTCTCTCTCTCTCTCTCTCATCTTATTTTATGTTCTTCTCCATCACCTTGTAGATGTCCTCTCCATTTCTTCTCCATCTTGGTTTCACATATATATATATATATATATATATATATATATATATATATATATATATATATATATATATATATATACACACACACACACACACACACACACACACACTTCATTTTCAGCTCCAAAAAATGCAAGGTCTTTCCTGGACATCTGTTCATCACAATGTACGAGTTATGGGCCATTATGGACTAAGGTCCACTTAAAGATAAGGTGTGATTGAGGGTCTTTACTCAAGAGTGGTATAGAAGGTTTGCACCAAGGAAATGTTCTAGAAGGGACTGCAAATTTTTAGTCCATATTAGCAAAAAGAACTCATATCAAGCTTTAATTAGTTTCCTATTCCGGAACAAATGGATTTACAAAGAGAGCAAAAGTAATAGAGAAATTGACATTCTGTAAAGTGCTAGCATGAAAAATACTTAGCAGGAAAACTGCTGCATTGATTAGTACAGCTGGTAGGGCAAACCTTTTTGATAGATTTGATGGTGTGTACAAGATGAGTGGGCCCCACACACTCTGAAAACCCTCTAACGTTGTGGGGAGGCATCCCAACTGATCCCAATTGATGCACGGCCAATGCGCATTTCTTCGAAAAGCAACAAAAGGTTCCCCATGAATTTTTTCCGTATCACATTCTCCTCTCTTTCTTTATAGTAAATTTGAGCAAGCTATCCTCTGTTAGAGACACAACAGATATTAAATGCTCGTCATTTCTAAAACTAAAATTTATGCACAGCTTCAAAGGTATAAAAACATACATAAATTAGTTATTTTCGCACATCATGCAACTCATTGTTGCTATTATGTTCTTTGACCAGGAGAGCCTGATTGAGAGTTTCCAGGTGTTCCATTTCTCCCCTTTTAGTTGCTCAATTTCCAACTCCAATTCCTGTTTCTGGTCTAATTTCTTTTCTAACTGAATTATTTTATTCAAAGCAGCTTCTTTTTCCCTCTGTGCATATTCCAAATCAAATTAGATATCACATGAATTCTAGAATTGGTGTATAAATTTGTCTTAGGACAAAATTAATTAAAGATCCAAACAATCGACCTTTTGCTTTTTAACCAGCCCTCAAGAAATTCTCATTAGCCTTTTGTTTTGTTATTGTTACAAAAACAATAACAATAACAAAACAAAAGGAACAAAATAAAATAAAATCATTGGTACTGTGCATCTTTATAAGTTGCAAAATTGTCACCTTTTTCATTATGCTCCATTACTTGTAGCTCCACTTTTAGTTGCTCAATTTCCAACTCCAATGCCTGTTTCTTGTACAATTTATTTTCCAACTGAAGTATTTTCTTCAGAGCAGCTTCTTTTTCCCTCCGTGCATATTCCCAATCAAATGAGAACTCACATGAATTCTAAAATTGGTGTAGAACTCTGTCTTAGGACAAAATCTATTCAAGATCATAGCAACCCACCTTTTGCTCCTTAACCAGCATCAAGACATTTTCAATAGAGTTTTTCAGTTCCCTAGGTGCCTGGTGAAGAGAACTATTCTTCATGTTGTACTGTAATTATTATTATTATTATTATTATTATTATTGTTATACCTCAATTATTGGGATTTTGGAAGGAAACACACATTACTTTGACCCCAATCATGAGTGCCAAAACTTCAAGTTTGACCGATTGAGATTTAGGCAGGAAACCACCCATCCAGCTTGGTTTTGACCGGACCTCCAGACAACCCCAAATGTCTTACTTGAATGATGACTGATTTCCAATGGTATTCAATTCAAATAAGGGATAAACATGTACAACATACTATTGTTTGTTGTAGTGTTAGGTCATACTCATCCACATGGAATATCCTGGCTGAAAGTGCCCTAGTTTGTCAATTAGCGTGAGTGTTGAGTCTGCAAGACAGGAGAGCCTCATAGGAAGATTAATCAAGCGTCTACCTCAACCGGATGTGTGCCCGAACTCGTCACAAGTAAATCTAAGCCTCACATCCCATGTCCCAAAACACTAGGTAATTAAAACCCTTAAAATCAATTAGAATGTCATAGAGTTTATAGGCAAGAAAAGTTTTTCAAAACTTCGGAAAATCTCCAAGTTTTCTACCTCTGTTGATTTATCGATAGACTGATCAATAAAATCAAACGGTGCTGTTGATGTCCTCGATGACCAATCGATACCATCGAAATGAGGACAAAAAATGCCCAGCAACCACATATATCTCTGGATAGAATTATCGACGTATCGATATACCTATCGATATCATCGAAGTTTGAATCTCGAGTCCATCGAAATTGACTCGATAAAATCGATAGCACATCTTCCGTGTCCATGTTTTTGCTAAGGAAAATCATAAAATCTTCGATATATCGAAGTCCTCCTTGATATCCTCGGAATTCAAATCTCAATGATATCGGAAGGCCTTCGATGATATCGGTCTTGGACACACAGTTATCCAACAATATTTTCAGGTTGTTTTATCTTGGATCGAGGGTCACTCGAAGAATCGATATTCAAATATCGATGATATCGAGGCCAAGTTGATTGCATCAAGAAAGGACATAAACTGTCCAGCAAGCTTACTGGGAAATCCTTTAGATTTATCGCTGCATCGACACTGCCATCGATATCATCGACATTCAAATTCCGATAATATCGAGTGTGCCTCGATCATATCTTTTGACCTGAAATATTTCAAGGCAAGTCTTTCACATTTTTCAAATGTCGAGGAATCGATCCTCGTATCGATGAAATCGGAGTTCGAAATTCAATGACATCGACGAGTGTTTCGATTTCCTCGACCAGCTAGCAAAAGGTTTCAAAAGTGTATGACATTTGAGTTTGTGTCATCGAGCGGCCAGTCGATGCAATCGAGAGTATATGCTCGATGTTATCGAACTCTGTAAAAAATGTGACCGTTTTATATCCGTTGGAACCTTTTGCCTATTTAATAAAAGTTTATCCTTAGTTGCTAGTAGAGAAAGAAGAGAATGCTTTTGAGTGTTTAACCTTAGATCATATACCCAAAGCCCTTTCTCTAATGGAAGTTCATCCCCCAATCCACCCTAATCATTAACGTTCAATAGAGTGGATTGGGGAATGAACTTCCACATTCAAGGATCCTCTAGTTACTACCTTAATGACAAATCATTAAGCTGGGATGCCTTGAATGCATAGATGATTCAAATCACTCTATCTTCCTTATAGGAAAACATTTAAGAGACTAGGATTCCATCATAGCCTTGACCCAACCCGTCGCCTTGTATTGGTACATCTTCTGAGTTGCAGTTCAAGGAAGCAGAAGATTCTTCATCAACAAAGGAGGAGATCTTCGACAACGTGCTGAATGAGGCTCATCTACTTATCTGTAAGTCATTAAAGTCTAGAGGACCCTTGTGATCATTCCTTTATAGGATTGGATTTAAGGTGTTTCTCACCCTTTGCAAGCCCTCGTAGGAGGCCTCTAGCGGGAGTGTATGTGGTGGGTGCATTGTGTTGACCCTTACTCTGTGGAGAGCATAAACAGAGGTTCCTTGTGTGGATTCTTGGCCAGTGTGCCTAAAATCGGGTGCTATGTGTTGACCCTTGCTCGTGGGAGCATAAACTGTTAGCCTAGGTGTAGGTTGTACTGGTTAGAGGTGAACCTGATTTAAAACCTCGGGTTTGAGGTGAACCGTGTGAAACCTCCTTAGTGAAATCCAACACACTCAAGGGTTGAGTGCGTCTAGCGGGAGTGGAGTAGACAAGTAGTCGAACCACTATAAAAATGATTGTGTTTATGATTGATATTTGTCTTTGATTACTTGTGTGATTTCTCTAAATGCTTTCATATTTGATCACACCTCACACACAGTCACATCCATCCTAAACTCTGACTTGTATCTTGTTTACTTTAGTAGTTCTATGATTGGATCCTCTAGTTAGCTTGGAAGCCATTAGAGTTATTCTGATGAAATCCTGATTTATGGATATTTTCTCAGGATAGGTTTAATAGGATTTTGAATAACCATAAAATATTTAAAAAGTCCTATTCACCCCCCTCTAGGACATATTGGTATGTTCCTACTTCAACTTAAGCGGTCATTACTGCAATTTCACTGGCAACTTCTCATTTCAACCTTGGATATTTTGGCAGCATACAACTTTTGTATTTCATAGTGGCTTATCCAAACATGTGATCATTTTGATAAAATAATAAAACTAATTGACTTGGAAAGGAAGGCTTAAGAAATGGAAGATGTTTCATGAAATGAGATATTTTGCATCTCTTAACAGAAGTGAAAAGTGGCAATTATGACAAATTTATTGCAATATTATCAAGGTGACATTTTGAAAATGCCAGGATAATGTCTTCAAAATACCATTAAATATCAGAAATTCAACATGTTTCATAATATCAAGGATACTTTTTTCTATAACTATAACAGGGGGGAGTGAACATACTTACAACAGATGTTTATTTTACCTCCAACTGAAGCAAAGATACCTCAGAATGTTTTTGAAGAGCAATATTAGGCCTAGAAGATTTATGCACAGGATGTAACCTTTTCGTGTTACGGCCTTTGTTCTTTCCTTTCCTAGATCCTCCACCAAACTTCTCATGGGATTTATTCGTCAGGGCCTTCAAATCATCATCACCAAGAAGTTCACACTTTATATAATCACTTGACATCTCCTGAAGGATGAGCAGTCCATTGATGGCATTGGCCAAGGTAGTAGGCTTTCCAGAAATAGAGGCAGGAATGATCCCCAAGCAAACATCCACATCAGTTCATACATGTGCACGTTCTCAGTTATATAAACATAAGATCCTGTACAGTCTCAACAATGAAGGACCAATCATTTGTGAGGCAAGAAGTCAAGAACATTGGACTTCATTATTAGCTTGATAAGGAACAAAAGAGACTGTAAAAAAAAATTTAATTAAATAACTCCTCTACCCTGTAGCAAGAGTAAGATGCCAGCTAGTCCTAAACAATCTACCTAACCTAACCCTACATCCATCCTCCAACGTGAATATGACCTATTAAGAACGATCTTTATACATAAATCAAGTCATCCGACCGTTGATCATGTGGTTTGATATATGTACCTTCCTTTGACTAAATCGGTGAATAACTCTTTATCTATAATGATTTAGATACAAGTCCTTTTGTAAGAATTACTTAAAAACGAGCCTACAACCATGTAGAACCCTTAGATTTCACAAATCTCTTAGATCAGTGATATTACGAAAATGATATTAACCTATACCCTTAAATCCTAAATCACATGGTTCTCCTGATCTGTTTCATGCGAAATTGTACATCAAGCCTAATGATCATAAATCAACTGTACATGTCAAATTTAGGCCACTGGATCAATAAGATCAATGGCTAAAATAGGCATTCATTTGAATATGGCCCACTTAAGCCTTGGATCTGCTCCGTCTTTAACCAGATGTCTTATTCGGATCCTCGGGACACGATGATCGGTGTGGATCTCATGCAGACATCACTGTGGGCCGCACATGAGTGTTGTGAGTGCACCAGAGTGGTGCACCCGCAGAGGAGCGATCTCACCAATCGGGTCAAACGTGGTTTGACCCGATGAATCTTGTAAGGGAATTTGACTGTACTGACCTCGAAGTTTGGTCAAATTACCTCGGGAGGTACTACATTCCAGATATCCCAATAGTGGCATTTTGACATCTTTTGGATATTATTTCAGACGAAAATGCCCTTGTCCTTGGTTGAGAAGTCGTACGGTCATGGAGTGAATAAGAAGTTACCTTCTGTTTCAACACTCGAGAAAGTGACGGATTGGCTACTCCCCCTGCCACCAGCCAATGGTTGGTGCTCGGTAGTCTGTGGGCTGCACCACCATGTATGTGTTTCATCCATGCCGTCCATATATTTTTATAGATCATTTTATGGTATGAAACCAAAATGAGGTATATCCCAATCTGAGGTGACCACATTACAGGAAATAGTGTTGAATGAGCGTAGACCATTAAAAACTTTTTAGGGGCCATAAAAGTTTTAGATCAAGCTGATCTTTGTTTTTTCCCTTCATCTATGTCTGTACAACCTAATCAACAGATTGGATGTCAAATAAACAGTACAGTGGACCTTAGGAGGATTTTAATGGTGGATATCCAATCACTATTGTTTTCCTGTGTTGTGGTCCACCTTAGATTTATATCCCTCTCATTTTTAGGATCAAGCCCTAAAATGATCTGTAAAAATGGATGAACGGAATTGATTAAACACATACATGGTGGTTGGCCCCATGGTTAGTGACAGAGGGAGTAGTAGCCAATCCATTTTCCCCCGAGAATACAGAAGCATTTATGAGCTTGGGAAGGGCCAAATGTTGCCTTTCACATGCACATTGAATCGTGGTTGTCATGTTATAAGGAACATGACGATCAAACGACATGAGTTGTGGTTATCATGTTACATGGGTCATGGTTGGTAGATGTTATGGGCCATGGTTATCATGCCAGATGGGTCATGGTTGTCATGTTATAATGATTGTGCCTTTCACGGTCCTGTGCAAGACCCAACTCATTTGGCCCATAACCTTGTATCGTGGCTGTCAGGTTATATGGGCCATTGTTGTGACGGCGTACGGATCGGGGCTACCAGTTGTTATGGATCATGGTTAACATGTCATATTGGTCGTGATTGTCAGATGTCATGGGTCGTTGTCATCTTATATGGGTCGTGGTTGTCACGGAATATGGATCGTGGTTTGAAACCCCGACCATCACCGTGACAACAACGACCCATGTACAACATCCATTGTTAATCATAACCACGACCCCATGTGGATGACAACCATGATCCATTTTGCATTTGAACCATGACCCGTTGTCCATGACAATGGGACCATTTGCTCTTCATAACCACGACCCTTCGTACTGGCCTTGATGCATGGTCCTACCTCTCATTTATTACGAGGGTGGCCTTCTGACACCCTTTATAAAATGCTTCGGACGAAAATGTCTCTCGTCCTTGGATCAGTACTTATACGATTTCAGAGTGCAGAAGATGTTACCTGTTTTGAATAATCCCGAAAATGTGACGTGGACCGAAGATTTTTTGAACAATGGATCGTGGTTTCATCTAGAGTGGGTTGTGGTCGACAACCACGATCCAACGTGGATGACAACCACGATCCAATGTGCATGTGAACCACGATAAAACAACAGGGTTATGGTTTTCATACACACTGGGTGGTGGTTCCTAGCCACGATCCGTTGTGGATGACAACGACGACCCATTGTTCGTCATATCCACGACCCTTCGATAATAGCGCCACATTCTTTTTTAGGAAATCACACTCATTTCGCTACTTCCTCGTAATCGCAAAAAAAAATGGTATTCCTAACATCGAAAAATCAATAGTGCCGGTCTATTGACATGTTATATGGGTCGTGGTTTTCATTTTACATGGGTCGTGGGTTGTCAGCTGATATGGGTTGTGGTTGTCATGGAATATGTATCATGGTTGGCAACCACAATACACGCTGGATACAACAACGATCCATTGTTTATCATAACCATGACCCAACGTTTATGACAATCACGATTCATTGTGAATTTGAACCACGCCCCATTGTCCATGACAACCAGGACCATTTGCGCTTTACAATCACGACCCTTCGTACTGGCCTCGATTCATGATCCTACCTCTCAAATAATCCGAGGGTGGCCTTCTGACAACCTTTATAAAATGTTTCAAATGAAAATGTCCCTTGTTCTTAGATCAGTAGTTATACGATTTGAGAGTGCAGAAGAAGTTACCTGTTTTGAACAATCCCGAGAATGTGACATGTACCGAAGCCTTTTTGAGCAATGGATCATGGTTTCATCTAGAGTGGGTCGTGGTCGACAACCACGATCCAACATGGATGACAACCACGATCCAATGTTCATGAGAACCACGACCCATTTTAGTTCAAAACCATGACCCATTCTTCCTCATAACCACAATGCGTCGAGTGGTTCGTGGTTTTCCTCCACAGTGGGTCGTGGATAACAACCATGACCCAATGTGGATGACAACCACGATCCAATGTGGATGATAACCTGTTCACACCCCAAGTATAGGGTTGCAATGTAGTAATAATCTTGGTAAGACCAAGGTCGAATCCACAGGGATTGAACCTTGTACGTAATCTGAAAGTAACTAGAAATAGAACTAGACGAAGATGTAATCTAAATCAAGTGTATATGAGGGAATAATGGGGAAATAGTAAACTAAAACTTTAGAAAATTAAAAGGTAGGAAACTAGGGATTCAGAGGATCCACTTGTAAAGATTAGAGAGATCTATGCTTGATTCATGAACTCAACTAGACTTTGAGTTCCATCTTCATCCAATTGGAAGACTTTGAGTCCCATCTTCATCCAAGGAGATCTACGCTTGATTCATGAACTCAACTAGACTTCTTTTGATCTAGTTTTCAAGAGATAAGAAGGATGTGAATTCCATCGCAAAACCATGCCCATGAGACAAGGAAAACAACAGAATTAAACCAATCCACAACCAATCAGAGAAATTTATGAATGTTAGGAAGGATTCCATCATCCGACCATGTTCAGGGGGCGATGGTGAACAACAGGGCTTCCTAATTCCATAATCACAATAATGAAAAGAACATGCTCAAAAATATAGCAGATCCATTGTAATTTAAGTCACAACAAACCATTGAAAACTAAAGGCATTCCTTATAATCAAACTAGAATCAAAATAGTTCCTTAAACATGAATCAAAGCATGGAAAAACACCCCATCACGTTACGAGCTTCACCTCTTAGCCCTAGCTAAGGGGCTTAGCTCATCACAGACATGATGACGCTAAAGATCTCTAAACAAAATCAAATGAAAAGAAAAAAGAAAAAGAAAAAGAAAAAAAAAACTAAGCTGACTAGCCCTCTCTCTCTCCTCTGTGCACGGTCGCAATAAGATGCCTTTTTATCTCTTTCTCTTCCTTTTATAGAGCAAGGAGGGGCGGTGGAGAATCGGAAGAACCAACCCTGTTTTGCATTTCTGTTCGCAGCAGAACCGAACTGCGAATGCCGGTTCTGTGCAACAAAAAATGCACCGACAGCTGCGTTTGATCCGAAATCGAGAGCAGAGATCACCCATTATAGTAATTCCAACTGCATAGGAAGGGTGAAAACCCCCTTCTTCGGCTTTTAGACGGTCTGGATCATTGATCCGACCATGATTCTGGTTACACAACGCCCCACAATAACCGGGCGGCGTCCGATTTTCCTGCGCATGCGAGCCTCTACGGATGAGCCATTTCGGTGGTGTCAGTAGGGTCCACATACTCCAATGTTTGCAAAATCCACCCCATCCATTAATTCCGTTGAGAGATTTTAGTGAAGGAGGAGGTGTTTTGATTCTCTATGGTCGTGGCCCACTGAGTCAATCACACGGTGATGGTTCAGATGTTCAATTCGGTGAGGGCGATTTCTAACCGCATTCTTGGCATCATTTTCGTGGTCTAGGTCAGACCATTCGTCTGATTCCACTAACGGTCTAGATCGATCATGTAGATCAAGATCATGGCCCACAAAAATCATCCGTAATGCTCTGTTCGAGCATTAAGCAGCACGCGGACGAAGAAATTCAAATTTGGTTGGGATTTGCTATCAAATGTTGTTTGACCGCTGTTATGAATTCAGTGCACTGCTTTTTGTGCACTCCAATCACATGAAGTAGGTCCTGCTTTGATGTTTTGGGAAATCCGTTCTGTCTACCCACTTCCCCATCTAATTTAAATGGTTGAGACTAAAATTGAAGCATATCCAGATATCAGATGGTCCCTAGATCGATGATTCATGGGCTGATCTGATCGTTGGTCCACTTCCACCAGGATCTAAGGGCTGAAATTCGACGTGTACGGTTAATTTATGGTCCTCAGGCCATATATGAAGTTTCGAGCCAAACGGATGGTGGGAACCTTGTGATCTCGCATTCTAAACGATTTTCAAGCCCATTTAAACCCAATCACTTGATTTTCTCAGATCTTTGGCATGTAAATCCTTCAATCTCAGTCCCTTGGAGTCTATCCCTTGACTTGGTGACGTTTGAGTGTTAAATCGATACTTTTAGTACCATTTTTCAGCCTAGGCTCCCAAATTCACCTTGCAGCACAAACATGATTAAAATAGGGCGTTAAACGAGATCGTGTTCATAAAATCAGATAATAACTGGGGTCTAATATGCAATATTTGACCCTCAACACAACCCCCACCAGCATTTGGCTAGTCCCGAGCAAAGTATGTGAAAAATAAGTTAAGAATTACAGGACAATTTCTATAAACTCAAGTGATTTTTGAAAAACAATCCAAATACGAGAATTCTAAGATTCATGATGTTGGGCATTACTTTTAGCTAGACTCAAGCACATGGTAAACGTCATAGTCAAGTTCAAAGCATTAATCCATCCATTAGAGAAAGTCTAAACATTGAGTGTCATGGGTGTATAGTGCAACCTTGACTTAGCACAATTAAAGGTCCGATCGTCAATCTTCATGATAATAGTGACAACCAAAAGGAACACTCCGGATAACCGAACCTAAACAAAACTTGCCTTACAGTTCAATTTCTTTCTTTTTTCTATCGACGGTTTTCACGTCATGTCAACCTCGGGGAATCGAACCCTCAACTATAGGGAGCAGACCTATGGTGAAGACCGTTCGCCCACAACTACATGTATCGGGTAAAGCCAAGGAGGGAAAACAACTCCTCACCTATAGGGAGCAAACCTATGGTGAAAACCATTCGCCCAACCCTTTCTAAAGACAACTTTTTTTTTTTGAACATGATAGACGAATTTCACAGGTCAGTTCCTTCCATGCCAAGTTAACAATTTAATATCGAACTGAAGCCTTAATGTGTAAGCTATGTGTGATATGTGAAATCATGACTCAATCAATGTTTAAAACTTCTAATCATGAATTAACAATTCGAACTTAACTGTGAAATCTAACAGATGGCTGAATCCAAGAGTCATAAATTACCAATATTACAAATCTTATAATTCTAAATCAAAGATGGCCGTTAAAATCACTTAGAATTCACAAGAATTTTCAGAAAAATTTTTAAAAAATTTCCACAATTTTGCTCAAGACCAAGGAAATACTGATTAGGTAATCTAATCTCCCACCCCCCAACTTAAAATCTACATTATCCTCAATGTAAAAGAAATAAGCATGTAATGCACATGAGACAATGAAATTGAAAGAGAAATGATGGGAAGATAGTACCTAACGAGGAGATTCAACGACTTCTTCTAAAGAAATCTCAGCATGAGAGTGGGTCAGTACAAGAGTGAAACCAACGAAAGCAACCTATCCTAAAACAACTTAGAAAGCAAACTAACCTAATGGCATAAAGCCGACTATCCTAGAACAGCATAAAGCAAACTACCCTAGTCCTATGAAAGTAGGGGAAAAGCTACTCAGTCATGCCGCGAGGTTCCTCTTCTGGCCAGTATCATGATAAATTTCTCAGTAGGTTTATTAACAGGATCATCCAAAAGCCTTTTTTTTGTAATAGGCTTGGATGCCCTGGAGCATGACTTTCGAGAGAAACTTATGTACCTCATTAAAAAGTTATCGTTGATTCGCCTGAGGTATCCAAAGTATATATGATTCACCTGTGTCAAAAAAAGTTTCAAAGTTGGTATCCCATGGTGAATCAGAGACTACAAGTAAAGAGAATTCAGAAAAATTTTCAGAAAGTGATGTAGTCTCAACACAGTCTGAAGTTTCAGACTCTGGTTCAATTCTCAGCTCCTCTTTTAATGGTAAGCATTCAAGATCTATGGAGGGAAGGATTTTAGAGTACGGGTTCCCTCGATCTGTGACAACCATCGAGGTATTGTCTTGCAAGGCATTCACTGTCTTTTATCATGAGATCGTTTGAATCTACAAAGTGTGTCAAGCAATCATCCAAAGAGTTGGGAAATTCCATGACAGTGACTTATTTTTCACATTGAGGTTCGTGATGATTTGCCCAAGGAATCCATCGTCTTTGAAAGTGGATGGACGCATGCTATCTTGCTCTTGCCTGCACAGACAGATTGAAAATCAATAGGAGAAGCATCGATGTGAACACTCTTTTCATTGAAGCTACTCAGTAGAGGCATTGAATCGTCACAAGTGTACAGCTAAAATGGTGGCCTCAACCGGGTGGGTTCAAATTCCAGAGTCATATCGAGCAACTCGTCCTTCTCCTAACTCATATCATCATTCAATTCAGAGGAGTGGCCCAAACATGTTTCACAAGAGTTAGAAGAATCGGTTGTAAGGGGCTCATCCTCCACATTTAAATCAGGCATGTCAGATGAGTGGAGTAGATCCTTATGACCGATCACTTCGTGTACTTCTTGTTCATTGACCTAGACCATACTTGGGATTGATTTCAAGGGAATTTGGGCTGCACATTCATAATCATCATCTCAATACTTATCATCATCTAATTCTGTGCAGTGCACACCTGGGATGGGATCACTTTCCTCACACTCTATTCCTAAATTAGGTTGAGGTTCGAATAAACCTCTACTTCATCATTGAAATCATATGTGTCATATGAGTGAAGTGTGTCATCATCATTATATTTGAAAGACACCCACGCCTCTTGATCATTCCTTTTAGAATTAGGAAGTTTCTAAAAATCAAATAAAAGCCTAAACCTAAAAATAGAAAAAGTAATAAAATTAGACAGAGGTTACCACTTTAGAGAGTCTAACTCAGAATCCTACAAAACAAAAAAAGTTAGATTAGTTTCTAAAAATAAGAAAAATAAGAACCTAATCCTAAAGTTAGAAAACCCTAATCTTAACTTAATTCTAAAACTAGTTAATCCCAGAAAAACGTAACCGTCAATCCCCGACAACGGCGCCAAAAACTTGTTC
Organism: Magnolia changhungtana; assembly: GCA_030180095.1. Taxonomy (NCBI): domain Eukaryota; kingdom Viridiplantae; phylum Streptophyta; class Magnoliopsida; order Magnoliales; family Magnoliaceae; genus Magnolia; species Magnolia changhungtana. The sequence continues at coordinate 1,892,450 of JASAUF010000586.1, read as the reverse complement.
ACACCCCAAGTATAGGGTTGCGATGTAGTAATAATCTCGGTAAGACCGAGGTCGAATCCACAGGGACTGAACCTTATACATAATCTGAAAGTAACCGAAAATAGAAGTAGACAAATATGTAATCTAAATCAAGCAAATACGAGGGAATAATGGTGAAATAGTAAACTAAAAATTTAGAAAATTCAAAGGTAGGAAACTAGGGATTTAGAGGATCCACTTGTAGAGATCAGGGAGATCTAAGCTTGATTCATGAACTCAACTAAACTTTGAGTCCCATCTTCATCCAGTTGGAAGATATAACCATAAAAATCAAATCTGAGCTTCTTTTGATCTAGTTTTCAAGAGATAAGAAGGATGTGAATTAGATTGGGTTCCATCATAAAACCATGCCCATGAGACAACGCAAACAATAGAATTAAACCAATCCACAACCAATCACAGAAATATATGAATGGTAGGAAGGATTTCATCGTTCAATCATGTCCAGTGGTTGATGGTGAACAACGGGGCTTGCTAATTCCATAATCACAATAATGAAAAGAACATGCTCAAAAATTTCACAAATCCATTGTAATTTAAGTCACAACAAACCATTGAAAACTAAAGGCATTCCTTATAATGAAACTAGAATCAAAATAGTTCCTTAAACATGAATCAACGCATGGAAAAACACCCCATCACGTTACAAGCTTCACCTCTTAGCCCTAGCTAAGAGGCTTAGCTCATCACAAACATGAACCTTATATGTATTCTAAAGGTAACTAGAACTAGAACTAGAAAAAGATGTAATCTAAATTAGGAGAATTTAAGTGGATAATTGTAAATTATATAACTAAAACTTGTAAAATTTAAAGGTGGGAAACTAGGGTGTTAATTAGGGAGATTTATGCTTGATTCAAGAACACAACTGGAATCAGAGTCCCATCTTCATCCAGTTGAAAGATATTCCATTAAAAACTAATTCTAAACTTCCTTTGATCTAGTTCTCAAGAGATGAGAGGTATGAGAATTAGAATTGATTCCATCACAAGGTCATGCCTATGAGACAAAGCAAACGACAGAATTTAACTAACCCACAACCAATCTGAGAGAGTTATGAACGTTAGGAAGGATTCCACCATCCAACCATGTCCACGAAACAATGGTGAACAACAGGGCTTCTTAACTTCATAATCACAATAATGAAAAGAACATGCTTAAAGCTACTGCAGATCTATTGTAATTTAAGTCACAATAAACCATTAAAAACTAAAAGCATTCCTTATAATCATAGTAGAATCAAAATCAGTTCGATTTAAACATGAATTAAAGGCATAAAAAAAACTCACCCATCTCACTACAAGTTTCATCTCTTAGCCCTAGCTAAGAGGTTTAGCCTATCATTATCATGATTGACTAAATTCTCTTAAAAATATCAAAGGAGAAAACTAAAGAGGAAGAAAAAAGAACTCTTTGTAGCCGGCTCGCTCCACAACTCTCTCTCTCTCTTCACATCTCATGTCTGATCCCCCGTCCACGACTGCTTGGATGATTTTCCTCCACGTTCTCTCTCCTTTTATAGCAAAAAGATAGGTCGGTGGGAGCTTTCGCAGCGAGCTACGTGCGCAGCGTAAAGGCAAAGGTGGACCTACGTTTGAAGTGGCTTTGGGACAACAAATCGTCCCAAGATTCTGTTTGGCCTTCATGGATGGGGTCGTGGCCCCTTTCTCGAGATTTTGGACGGTCTGAATCTTGCATCCAACCCTGATCGGAATCACAGAACGGCCCACAGTGGTCGGGCGTTTGGACGCACTTCCCTTGTGGACGTTCCTGCGCTGTGAAGCTCGGTGGGCCCCACAGTGATGTTTTCGAAGAAATCCATCGCATCCATTGGATTCCTGGCAAGATTTTGGTTGGAAAGGGGTGGTTTTGGTCGAGTTTTGGTGCCGCCCATTGTATCTTTGTTCTCACCATCCATCTTGCGTTTTGGATGAGATTTCCGTGTGTACACGTGCATGAATGGACAAGATCACCAAGGTTTCGGTCGGCGCCCCCCGTGGAACGAATGGACGGTTCAGATCGTCATTTGGAGGATCGTGGTGGGCCACCTATCATCACAGCGGACGCTCGTCCACTACTACATGCGAAAGGAAAGAGAGAGAGTCCCTCTTTGATTGGGTCACAGTCATTGATCGGGCTGGCTAGTTCGGTGCACCTCCAGTGCACATGTGTTGTGCACACGCACACCATGTAAAGTGGGTCCCACCTTGAAGTTTCGAGAAATCCATTCCGTCCATTGAATTTCTCATCTAATTTAAGGGGTTGAGACCAAAATTGAAGCATATCCAGATATCAGGTGAGCCACGAATCAGTGATTTAGTAGATGATCTGACCGTTGGACCATTTACACAAAGATCCAATGGTTGAAATTTTACGTGTACAGTTACTTTATGGTCCTCAAGCCAGATATAAAGTTTCGAGCCAAGCGGATGGTAGAAACCCTATGATTTTGCATTCAGGAAGATTTTCAGGCCTCTTTAGCATGAATCACTGGATTTTCTCGGATCTCTGGCGTGTGAATTCTTCGATCTTGGTCCTCTAAGATTCTTCCCTTGCCTTGGTGATTCTTAAGCATCAAATTCATGCTTTTAGTATCCTTTTCAGTCTAAGCTCTAAAATTCACCTTGCAACCAAAACATGATTAAAATAGAACGGTTAAGCATTATCATGTACGTTAAACCATGTGATAAATGGGGTCCAATATGCAATATTTGACCCTCAACACAATCTCCAATCAGCATTTTGCTAGTCCCGAGCAAAGTATGCAAAAAATATTTTAAGAATTACGGGACAATTCCTATAAACTCGAGTGATTTTTGAAAAATAATCCAGTCAATACAATTCCTGTAAACTTCATAGTCAAGTTCAAAGTAATAATCCATCCATTAGAAAAGTTCTAAAAATTCTAAACATTGAGTTCCATGGGTGTATAGTGTAACCCTGACTTATCACAATTAAAGGTCCAATTCTCAATTTTCATGATATCATTGGTAACCAACAAGAGTATTCCGGATAACCAAACCTAAACTAGAACCTGCCTTACAGTTCAGCCTTTTTATTCTTCGAACTTTTGATTTTTTCCATAAATAGCTTCACGTGTTCACTCCCCAAGTGCAGGGTTATGATGTAGTAATAAACTCGGTAAGACCGAGGTCGAATCCGAAGGGACTGATACATGTACATTATCTGAAATTAACTAGAACTAGAACTAGACTAAGATGTAATCTAAATCAACTGTAATTTGAGAAATAATGGTGAAAATATTATCTACAATTTTAAGAATTCAGAGGTAGGAAACTAGGGATTCAGAGGATCCACTTGTAGAGATCAGAGAGATCTTATGCCTGTATCAAAAATCATGGAAATTAACTGAACTGTCATTGATATAGTTTTCAAGGTATGAGAGGTAGATGAATTAGAATGGATTCCATCACCAAACCATGCCTAGGAGACAAAGCAAACAATAGAATTAAACGAATTACCAACCAATCAACATGCCATGAAGGTTAGGAAGGGTACCGTCATCCGACCATGCCCAGGAGACGATGGTGAACAATAGGGCTTCCTGACGTCATAAACATAAAAGAAAGGAATATGCTCAAAGCTATTGCAAACCCATTGTAATTTCAATCACAACAGACCATTAAAAAACTAAGAACATTCCCATAATAAAACTAAATCAAGATCATGTCAGTCTAAACAAAAGGCGTAAGCACAAATTCTCCCATCACGCTACAAGCTTCACCTCTTAGCCCCAGCTAAGAGGTTTAGCCTAGGATAAACATGATTAGGCTAAAAAAAACATAAAAGGAAAAGGAAGAAAAAGACTAGAAGAAAGAGGAAGAAAGTCTTGGCCGTCTCAACCTTGCCTCCACGGCCGCCTTACACGTCCAAGCTTCGATAGATCCCCTTCTCTCTCTCACGTCTTCTTTTTGTAAGTGATGCAGTCGGTGGATGGTGAAGAAAGCTCGAGTCGGCTGCAACAGCTCCTGCGGAATCTGTTTACCAGCAGGAAATGGAAGTTTCCTTCCGTGAAAAACTACGCAGTTGCGTAACTTGACAGCGCCGCATTCCCCTCTTCCCTTGCTTTCTTTGTAAAGACATAACGTCTCCTGGGAATTTTCTGAGCGCTCTACATGATGGACGGTTCGGATCGTCTATCCAATCACAGCTATGGACGTCTAACGTCTCGAAAAGGCCGGGTCTCTCCAAACGCACTTCCCTGCGTAACACATGCGGAAAACAGAATTTGCGTAATTAGTGGGGCCCAAAATTGATGTTATCAACGAGATCCGATCTGTCCATTGAATTCCTCTCAGAAAATAGGTCAGACATGGGCATTTTTTCTCAGATTTAGTGTGGCCCATTCAGTCTTTGCCTTTACCGTCCGTTCCTGCGTTTGAACTGATAGGGACCCATCCTCGCTGTTTCATCTCATTTTGTCACCTAGGCTAGGGTCTTGGCCATCTGTTGAAGCATGTGGATGGTCTGGATCATCAATCCGACGGTGATCAGAAGCACACAGGGGCCCACAGCGTCCGGTTTTCACGGAATGCGAAACAGAGCCAACGCTTCTTGCGCTGGCTGTCGGTGGGGCCCACTCCTTTCAGTTTATGCGCAATCCACTCCGTCCATTGTGATCTTCTCGAAAATCCAATAAGAAATGAATGATTTTGTATTAGATTCTGTTTGGCCCACTGAGTTTTTCGTTGCTCCGTCCATCTTCCGTTTTACGGCTGAAATCAGATATCAGTTATCTTCCGGTATTCCGTCACCTAGGTGATGGTCACACCTATCCTCTTGAGTGAATGAATGGTTCAAATCATCAAACTGGGCAATGAGTGGGCCCCACAACTGAAAAAACGGACGGACGGCGAAGGACGCTGTCCGTTCTTGCGTAGAGGAGAGAGAGGAGTTGGGTCAGCCGTGTGTTGACCGGACTCCCGGTCCGGTGCGGAGTGCGTGAAGGTATGCTTGTGTACACACACATCCTCATGCGGGGTCCCTCGTGATGTTCTTGAGAAATCTGATCCATCCATCCTCTCTGGAACTTCATTTAACACGTTGAGACAAAAATTGAAATATATCCAGATATCAGGCGGGCCCCAATTCATAGATCTATGAGCTGATTTGTCCGTTGGGCCACTTCTAGAGGGATCCAAGGGCTGAATTTCGACGTGTACGGTTAATATAGGGCCTTCAGGCCGCGTATGAAGTTTCGAGCCGAATTGATGGTGGAAACCCTGTTATCTTGCATTCTTGCTGACTTTCAGGCTACTTGAGCTTCAGTTTCTCGATTTCCTTGGATCTCGGGCGTTGATCTTGGCCCTCTAGAGTCTGTCCCTTGCCTTGGTGTCATTAGATTGTTAATTTCATGCTTTTAGTACTCTATTTTGGTCCAAGCTCCTAAACGCACATTGCATCACAAACATAGTTATTTCAGGCCATTAAACAGTATCATGATCGTAAATCCAGGCAATAACTGGGGTCTGATATGCAATATTTGATTCTCAACATCACGCTGTGTCAACCTTTTTAAAGATCTTTAACAGGTAACCGTTTTCTAACACAACTATTTTTTTAGCTGGGTACGTATTCTCTTTTTTTTTTTTTCAATGAACATGATGGACAAATTCCCCAGGTTAATTCTTTCCATGCTTAGTGATTACCAAGTTAATAATTCAATATCGAACTGAAACCTTAATGTGTAAGCTAGATGTGACATGTGAAATCATGACTCAATCAACGCTTAAAATTTTAATCATGGATTAACAATTCGAACTTAACTGTGAAATCTAACAGATAACTAAATTTAAGAGTCATAAATTACCAACATTACGTATCTTATACTTCTAAATCAAAGATGGTCGTCAAAATCACTTCGAATTCACGAAAGTTTCCAAAAAATTTTGAAAAAATTTCACAATTTTACAATTTGTGCATAAAACCAAGAAAATACTAATTAGGTAACCTAATCTCCCATATCTAACTTAAAAGCTACATTGTCCTCAATATTGTAAAAGATATGAGCATGCAATGCACATGAGACGACGAAAGTAAAGGAGAAGTGATGGAAAGATAGTACCTGATGAAGGAAATTGAACGACTTTTTCCAAAGAGATCTCAGCATGAAGGTGGGTCAGCACAAGACTGAAACCAAAAGCAAACTATCCTAACGGCAAAAAGCTAACTATCCTAGAACAACAAAAACCAAACTATCCTAATGGCATAAAGCCGACAATCCTTGAACGACAAAAAACCAAACTACCCTAGTCCTATGAAAGCAGGGAAAAAGCTACTCAGTCATGCTGCAAGGTTCCTCCTCTGGCCAATATCGTGATAAATTTCTCAATAGGTTTCTCAACAAGAAGTCATTTTTGTAAAAGGCTTGGATGCCCTAGAGCATGAATTTCTAAAGAAATTTATGGACCTCATCAAAAAATTGTCATTGAATCGCTTGAGGTATCCAAAGTAGATATGATTCACCTGTGACAGAAAAAGTTTCAACGTTAGTACTCCATGGTAAATCAAAGACTACAAGTAGATAAAATTCAGAAGAATACTCAACAGATGTAGTCTTAACACATTCCGAAGTTTTAAACTCCGGTTCAATTTTTAGCTCCTTTAATGATAGACATTCAAGATTTAAGGAAGGAGGAGCTTCAGAATCTCGGTCAGTGATAACTACCGAGGTATTGATTTGCAAGGCATCCACTATTTCTTTTATCATAGGATCGTCTGAATCTGCAGAGTGTGTCAAGCAATCATCCAAAGAGTTGGAAAATTCAGTTGAGAGTGACTCATTTTTCACATTGAAGATTGTGATGATCTGCCTAAGGATTTCATCTTCTCTGGACGTGGATGGACGCATGCTCTCTTGCTCTTGCCCTGCACAGACAGATTAAAAATTAATAAGGGAAGCATTGATGTGAACACTCTGTTTATTAAAGCTATTCAGTAGAGGCATTAAATCGTCAAAAGTGTACAGCTCAGATGGTGGCCTCAACTAGGTGGTTTCAAATTCCAGAGTCATATTGAGCAACTCGTCCCTCCCGAATCATATCATCATTCAATTTAGGAGAGTGGTCCAAACATGCATCGCGAAGGTTGGAAGGTTTAGGTGAAAGTGGTTCATCCTCCACGTTTAAATTGGTCATGTCAAATAGGTGGACTAGATCACTATAGTCAACAACTTCCTGAACCTACTGATCATTGATATGGGCCAAACTTGAGAATGAATCCAAGGGGATTTGAGCTAAACATTCATGAATATTATCCCGAAACTCATCATCTTCTAATTCCGTGTGGTAAACACTTGGGATGAGATTGCTTCCTTCACATTCTACTCCTAAATTGGGTTGAGGTTTGAATAAACTAACATCTCCCTCATCATTGAAACCAAGTGTATCATTTGAGTGAAGTGTGTCATCATCATTATATTTGAAAGACATCCACGTCTCTTGATTATTCTTTTGGACCGTCATCATGATCGACTCTTCGGGGAATTGAACCATATGCTCATTAACATAATCCAACTCTTCATTCCAAATTCCAGAGTTCTTCAGAAGTGAGTCAGGATCACTTTCCTCGCATTGTGCTTCTGGATTGAGTTGTAGCTGTGACGAACGAGCCTCCAATGTCTTATCGATGTGCAATACAAGAACTTCTATCATTTTTCTAAGGCCCAAAAAATCATATATGTTACACTGAAGTGACTCTTCTTGGATCATTTCTGATTGGGTTTCAAAGGTAGAAGACTCAAGAGAATGTTCACTAGGGTGTATTGATGGTTCATCTTCCTAATTTTGATGTTTCCACTGATCATAGTCATACGGATCATAGGTGGGAGAATCTGATGGTTGTTGATACATACTATCACTCATAATATAGTTTCTCATTTTCTTCTTATCTGATGGTTGATAATAATTCACATTCCCATAATTATGATAATGTTCACTCCCCAAGTATAGGGTTGTGATGTAGTAATAAACTCGGTAAGACCGAGGTCGAATCCACAGGGATTGAAACCTGTACGTAATCTGAAACTAATTAGAACTAGAACTAGCCTAAGATGAAATCTAAATCAATTGTAATTTGAGGAATAATGGTGAAATAACTATCTAAAACTTAAGAGAATTTAGAAGAAATGACACTAGGGATTCAGAGGATCCACTTGTATAGATCAGGGAGATCTTATGCCTGCATTAAAAAACTCAACCGGACTTAGAGTCCATCTTCATCTAGTTGAAGGGTGTAATCATGGAAATCAACCTGAACTTCCTTTGATATAGTTTTCAAGAGATGAAAGGTATATGAATTAGAATGGATTCCATCACCAAACCATGCCTAGGAGACAAAGTAAACAACAAAATTCAACTAATTACCAACCAATCAAGAATGTATGAAGGTTAGGAAGGGTACCGTCATCCGACCATGCTTAAGAGACGATCTTGAACAACAAGGCTTCCTGACGTCATAAACATAAAAAGGAAAGGAACATGCTCAAAGCTATCGCAGACCCATTGTAATTTTAGTCACAACAGATCATTAAAAACTAAAAACATTCCCAATAATCAAACCATTATCAAATTCAGTTCATAAATTAAAACTAAATTAAAGACATAAAATAGAGTCTCCCATCTCACTACAAGCTTCACCTCTTAGCCTTAGCTAAAAGGTTTAGCCCATAAACATGACTAGGCTAATCTCTTAAACAAAATAAAATAAACAAAAGAAAAAGCAAAAGAGAACAACTCTACTCTATCTCTCTCCTCTGTGCTCCACCTCAAGTCCCTAAGCTCTCTCCTTGTTTTATAGATGCCAAGGGCGGTAGGGAATTTCCGCAGCACAGTCAGTCGGTGTGTTAACATTGGGAGCCGACTTGCGCTGAAGTAATGGTGGGGTCCACTTCAGTTGTCAGGTAGGAAATCCACTCCGTCTATTGTGTTTGCAGTGAGATTTCAACTGGAAATAGCCGGTTATGGAATGTTTTTTACGCGACCAATGGTAGAAATTACAATGCAATCACTGCAGGCTGTCCGTTTGTGACCGTTGAACTTAGCACATGTGCGTGCATGAGTGCATGAGATCAATGTGGGTACAACCAGATCGTACCCCTCTGCACGATGGATGGATCGGATCATCGAGAGCGTGGACTGTGGTGGCCCACGAATTCCGTCCGCAGGCTCTGTTGCGAAACGGAGCCTACGCATGGTGCTGTGATGTTGGTGGACCCAACGCTTGATGTCATCGGTGAAATCCAGTCCGTCCATTAGCTTTCTCTCGAAAAACTGTCCGGGAAGGGACAGTTTTTGGGTTGATTTTGACGTGGCCCACAGGGGTTTCCTCACTGTCGTCCATCCTCCGTTTAATGTCTAAGTTTTCACAGAAGCTTGCATGCTCGCTAAATTCCACCTTGGCGAGGTTAATACACCCCCTCTGTGAACAATAGACGGTCCAGATTGGTGATCTAGACAAGGAGTGGGCCCCACTGAGAGGACCCGGCGGTGATCAGTGAAGACGTTGTAGCGTCTTTCGTTTTTTTGCGTGAAATCGTCGGTCAGTGCACACTGACCGACTTGCCTCATTCGGTGCACGGCGAGTGTAAGTGTGTTGTGCACACTCACACCCTCCAGGTAGGGTCCATCGTGACGTTTATGAGAAATCCGCTCCGTCCATTCATTGCTCCACATATTTTGAGATGTTGAGACCGAAGTTGAAGCATTTCCAGATACCAGGTGGGCCTAAAATCGACCGTTTATGAGCTAATCTGTTCGTTGAGCCACTTCCAAAGGGATCTAATGGCTTATTTTTGACGTGTACGGTTAATTTTATGGTCCCCAGGCCATATATGAAGTTGCTAGCCGAACAGACAGTGGAAACCCAATGATCTTGCATTTTGGACGTCTTTCAGGCCATTTGAGCGTCAGTTTCGCGGTTTTCTTAAATCTCTGGCATTGATCTTGGTCCCCTGCGTTCCGTCCCTTACCTTGGCATCATCGGAACGTTAATTCCATGCGTTTAGCACCTTTTTGTAATCCAAGCACTCAAATATACCCTGTATCACGAACACAGTTAATCCCGGACGTTAAACAATATTATGCACGTAAATCTAGGCAATAAATGGCGTCTAATATGCAATATTCGACCCTCAACAGATAACCCCAACACTCTTGTATTATTCGTGGGGCAAGTGTTCAAGGACAAAGGCTGATTACAACATTTTCTATGTAAATATGCGATACGCTACAACTTCCAGTATAAGGTTTGAAGTCTAACAAGCTGAGATATACGATTAGGTGCATTATAGAAAATTGTAGTTGGAGGATGCATGCTTCAAATTTAGACAGCATAAGGATGTTAAAGATAAAGACTTACAACTCGAAGCATACATGTAGCATGTCATTTGAGGCGATACGCCTTCCAGTATAAGGTCTTGAAGTCTAACAAGTTGAGATATATGATAAAGTGCATTATGAAAAATTATAGCTGGAGGATGCATGCTTCAAAGTTGGACGGCACGGGGATGTTCAAGATAAAGACTTACAACTCAAAGCATACATGTAGCTCCATTTGATGAAGCTTTTGTCAATTCAGATCATCAAGGATATCTGGAATTTGTGGAAGATCCAATCAAAATATCTGTCGGGCAAGTGTTCAAGGACAAAGGCCAATTACAACATTTTCTATGTAAATATGCGATGTACCACAACTTTCAGTATAAGGTCTTGAAGTCTAACAAGCTGACATATACTATTAGGTGCATTATAGAAAATTATAGTTGGAGGATGCATGTTTCAAAGTTGGATGACACAAGGATGTTCAAGATAAAGACTTACAACTTGAAGCATAAGTGTAACATGCCATTTAAGGTGATACACCGCTCTAAGTCAACAATCGTGGATGACGGTCGTGATATAGTAACCTCAAAGAGGAAGGGAATAAATCATCACAAGCCACTAGTTTGATAAGTAGTGAATTTGGCATTGTTCGTATGAGCTTGGAACTAACTTGCACGCCAAAAGAAATTCAATATCGAATGAGTGAGATGTACGGGGTTGAGATCAGTTACTAGAAAGCATGGAAAGGTAAAGAGATTGTTATAGAACAAGTCTTGGGATCTTACGAGGGTTCTTATAATAAGCTTCCAGCCTATCTTCACGAGTTGAGAAATGCCAATTTAGACACTGTGACGGAGTTACAGGTCCATGACGAAACAAATAGTTTTAAAAGATGCTTTATTGCAATTGGACAGTACATCAGAAGCCTACATTTGCATATTCGGAGGGTCTTGTGTATTGATGTGGCACATTTGAAAGGAAGGTACAAGGGTCTTCTTTTCATGACTACTGCATTGGATGGAAATAATCATATCCTCCCTGTGGCATATGGGATCGGAGAATCTGAGAACAATAATAGCTGGAAGTGGTTCCTTGGGAATTTATCCCAAGCAATCGGGATTCTTCCAGTACTAATTATATTGTTAGTTCGTCACAAAGAGTTAGTCAGTGAAGTCTCTAACATTTTCTCCTATGCAATCTATGGATATTGTGCTCATCATATTCTTGGAAACATAAAGAAGGCGTGTTCAGATGATTCTGTGAAGTAATACTTTTGGGGTACTGTTAAGACATACCTGACATCCACGTTTAAAGAGATGATGTAATGCATTCAAACGTTGAATCCCACAGTATATCAGTTCCTTAATGGTGTAGAAAATGAAAGATGGGCATCCATTTTCTTTCCTGGCATGAGGTATAACATTGTAACCACCAACATCGTCGAAAGTATGAATGCATTGTTCGTAAATGCACAAGAATACCTCATCACGAAACTTCTTGAATCAATAAGGAGTAAAATTCAAGACTTCTTCCTTCACCAACGAAACGAGGCTTCGGCTTGCAAGAGAATTTTAACTTAAGGAAGAAAAAAGATTAATTGAACTTTATCACTCGGAAGTGCGAAAGACACAATGTATCACGATTTCAGCGGATGAGTTCCAAGTGACATCACGAGGAATGACCGATGTAGTTAAGAAGAATAAAGTGTACACGCGGTGAGTTTGGTTCAATATTACTGCCTTGTGTTCATGTGATATGTACAAATACTGCTCTCCATTCTACTCTAAAGAAATATATTATAAAACATACTAAGAGTCAGTTTGCCGAGTGCTTGACAAGACACAATGGAATATTCCAGATGAAGTGAAGGTTTTATGTGAGCATATTAAGCTTCCAGAAACGAGAAGATCTGTTGGAAGACCGAAAAAGGTTCGAATTACATCCCGGGGAGAAGATAGGCTACCACCTACATGCTCGAGATGCAATCGAATAGGTCACAATCGGCATCGATGCACTTTCCCTGCAGGCTAAGGCTGATGATACTTAATACTTTGGTTTTTTATTATTTGTGATAATGTAATGTAATCACACTAATGAGCATTTTGACTTTGTGAACTGTAAAATACTTATTGATTCATGAACCGTTGTGCATGTTAACCACGACCCAATGTAGATGATAATCACGAACAGTTTTGCATTTAAACCACGACCCAATGAGGAAATCGTATACTTAGCAACAGGTCATGGTTGTCATGATATATGGATCGTGGTTGTCATGTTATATGGGGTCGTGCTTTCACATAGGGTCGTGATTGTCAAAAACGATCCAATATGGTTGACAACCACAATCAATTACAACTATAACCATATCAACTGACAACTACGATCAATGCTTGACCGATATATCATTACATTCAAGGATTCCTTGAATAGTAAATTGAGATCCTTATAAAGTAGGCAGATATCCTTGAATAGTAAATTGGTGCTAGCTCCAGAACTTCGACCAACGGTCGAAGAAGCAGAGACCGAGGCTGTCAGGAGTATAATTGATGACACTTATAGAAAGGACAAGGCCCTGCGAGCATCACCCACAATAGAGAAAATGGAGGAGGACATGGTTCATCAATTATACTCCTGACAACCTCGTTCGTGGGTGCTACCCGCAGAGCCTTGTCCTTTCTATATATCATGACAACCACAATCCATATACCATAACAACCACGACCCATTGTTAAGTATACAATTTCCTCATTGGGTCGTGGTTCAAATGCAAAACCGTTCGTAATTATCATCCACATTGGGTCATGGTTAACATGCACAACGGTTCATGAATCAAGTAGTATATTACAGTTCACAAATCCAAAATGCTCATTGGTGTGATTACATTACATTATCACAAACAATTAAAAAAATAAAGTATTAAGTCATCATCAGCCTAAGCCTGCAGGGACGAAAGTGCATCGACGTCGATTGTAACCTATTCGATTGCATCTCGAGCATGTAAGTGTTGGCCTATCTTTTCCTTGGGATGTAATTCGAACCTTTTTCGATCTTCTAGCAGATCTTTTTATTTCTAGAGGCTTCATATTCTCACATAAAACCTTCACTTCATCTGGAATGTTTCATTGTGTCTTGTCAAGCACCAAGTAAACTAACTCTTGGTATGTTTTACAATATATTTCTTTGAAGTAGAATGGAGAGCAGTATTTGTATATATCAAGCTGATACTTATCACAGGCCGCTATCACATAAACACAAGGCAACAACATTGAACCAAACTCTCCGCACGTACACTTCATTCCTTTTAGCTTCACTACATCGCTCACTCCCCATGATGTCACTTGGAACTCATTCGCCGAAATCGCGATAAATTGTCTTTCGCGCTTCCGAGTGAAAGTTCGGTTAATCTTTTTTCTGTCTTGAGTCAAAATTTCCTTGCAAGCCGAATCCTCGTCTCGTCGGCGAAGGAAGAAGTCTTCGATTTTACTCCTTATTGATTTAAGAAGTTTCGCGATGGGGTACTCTCGTGCATCTACGAACAATGTATTCATGCTTTCGACGATGTTGGTAGTTACAATGTTATACCTTATGCCAGGAAAGAAAACGGATCTCCATCTTTCCTCTTCTATACCATTAAGGAACTGATATGTTGTGGGATTCAACGTATGAATGCATCGTATCATCTCTCAAAACATGGATGTCAGGTATGTCTTAACAGCACCCCAAAAGTATTGCCTCACAGAATCATTCGAACACGCCTTCTTCATGTTTTCAAGAATATGATGAGCACAATATCCATGGATTGCATAGGGAAAAATGTTAGGGACTTCACTGACCAATTTTTTGTGACGATCTGACATTATAATTAGTCCTAGAAGAATCCCGATTGCTTTGGATAAATTCCCAAGGAACAACCTCCAGCTACTATTGTTCTTGGATTCTCCGATCCCATATGTCACAGGGAGGATGTGATTATTTCCATCCAGTGCAGTAGTCATAAAAATAGCACCCTCATACCTTCATGTCAAATGCGCCGCATCAACATACAAGACCCTCCAAATATGCAAATGTAGGTTTTTGATGCACTGTCCAATTGCAATAAAGCATCTTTTAAAATTATTTGTTTCGTCATTGACCTATAACTCCGTCAGTCCCTAAATTGGCATTTCTCAACTCATGAAGATAGGCTAGAAGCTCATTATAAGAACCCTCGTAACATCCCAAGACTTATTCTGTTGCAATCTCTTTACCTTTTCATGCTTGCTTGTAATTGATCTCAACCCTGTATATCTCACTCATTCGATATTGAATTTCTTTTGGCGTGCAAGTCAGTCCCGAACTCATACGACCAATGCCAAATTCACTACTTGTCAAACTGGTGGCTTCGCGATGATAACTTCCTCTCCTCTTCAAAGTTACTATATCATGACTATCATCCACGATCGTTGACTTAGAATGGCGTATCACCTCAAACGACATGCTACACGTATGCTTCAAGTTGTAAGTATTTATCTTGAACATCCCCGTGTCGTCCAATTTTGAAGCATGCATCTTCTAACTACAATTTTCTATAATGCATCTAATCGTATATCTCAACTTGTTAGACTTCAATACCATATACTGGAAGTTGTGGCGCATTGCATATTTACATAGAAAATGTTGTAATCGGCCTTTGTCCTTGAACACTTGCCCGACAGATATTTCGATTGGATCTTCCATAAATTTCGGATATCCTTGATGATCTGAATTGACAAAAGCTTTATTAGATGGAGCCACATGTATGCTTCGAGTTGTAAGTCTTTATCTTGAACATCCCCGTGCCATCCAACTTTGAAGTATGCATCCTCCAACTATAATTTTCTATAATGCACCTAATCATATATCTCAGCTTGTTAGACTTCAAGATCTTATACTAGAAGGCGTATCACCTCAAATGACATGCTATATGTATGCTTCAAGTTGTAAGTCTTTATCGTGAACATCCCTATGCCGTCCAAATTTGAAGCATGCATCCTCCAATTACAATTTTCTATAATGCACCTAATCATATATCTCAGCTTGTTAGACTTCAAACCTTATACTGGAAGTTATAGCGCATCGCATATTTACATAGAAAATGTTGTAATCGGCCTTTGTCTTTGAACATCCCCTTATAAGATCGAAACGATAATATACATATAAAACTTTAGGCCATCAGAAACCTTTGCAGGATAATCGTTTGATCATAGGCACCATGGAGGACTCACTACCCATTAAGTTAAACATAAATTAAATAAGAACTTACAATGGAAATACCCAATAGAAAATGTAACAACCTGTACTTTAGCATGCTCCGGTGTTGCTAATATAGTCTCGATTAGCAGGTTGGGTGATTATATAAATAACATACGTTATTCATCATCCTTTGATGAGTCACAAACCACAATTTCAATAGTTAAGATATCAATATTTTAAATCCAATTGTTAATAAATCGATAACCATGTATTGTGGATGACTTACAAAAATAAAAATAAAATATATAACAATCTAATTTTTCTAATAAAAGCCCAATGAGGGGCTGGGTGAATGAATAAATAGCTCAGATCATGATGCGACCCACCTAAACAACTTAAAAATAATAATAATAATAATAATAATAATAATAATAATAATGATAAATATGATTAAAATAGTTTAAAAGCTTCATATATTGTAAATGTGTATTAGGCCATCCGATCCATAACCTAGCCATGAAATTCTAGTTAGGTAGTCCATTGGACCCTCCTAACCGTTAATATTTAAATTGGGAATAATACAACCATTGAATTAATAATGATCAATAAAACAACTCAAATGTTCCTTGTATGGCCCACTTAAATTTTAGAATCGACCAATCTTCGGCCAAGGACGTTTAATGGACCACCCAAGAAGAATGGGTGGTGTAGATTTGCACAGATCACCACGTGGACCCCACTTTTGTACCATGAAAGTGCACGGATAGTGTGCACACACAGTACACGGGACCATTGAAATGGTCAAATCGGGTTTGACTCGATAAAAGCCAAAGAATTCAGCCAGCGTTCCCGCCTCGTTTCAATTCAAACCTGACCGTCCGTGTAATGATGCAAACGACCATCCTTCCAATCTCAGTAATGAGATCCAAACCGTCCATCTTGATCGGTGGGGTCCACCGACCCTAACCATGGTGAAATCCATGGTCGGAAGACCCCCACTCAAGCTCGGTCAGTTGCCAAACAAGCATTGCAAAGGGGAGTATGCTGACGAGGATGAAGACTCCACGTCCGTTGGTGCGCTGGCATATCCATCCGTTTGAAGTTGTCGGAAAGCATCCAAGCGCGTAATGGAGTCCTAGTCACACCAGCCCAATCCGGAAATATCTCCGCTTGCAACATGGAGCGGAAAGAATCTTCCCATTTATAGGAAAATCCATCTTAGCCGATCAACAACTTCTAGAAACCTCTCACAAGTAGATCCCGGATGTTGGCTCTAGGGCTGGCTAAAGATCTCGTAACTTGCTGAGAAAATCGCCGATAAATTGACGAGAAGATGGGGCGGCGCAAACAGATACCGTATGACTAATCTAATCTAACCCATGACTCTCCTTTCACCATTAAATGGACCCCACACACCTTTTAGAGTTTATCAGGACCATCCAAACGTCTCAGATCATTGGGGTCGTTGCAAAGTTGCCATGATTATGGAGTCATCTTCTCCAATCTGGCTAGTTGAACCACATTCTATACAGTTGACCCTTTCACACATCCAAGCCTTTCATCGTGTAGCCCACCCCACCTATAGTTCATCAGAGATGATCAGACGGACCGATGCAAACAACATACAACACCTAAAGACCCACAGCCAAGGATTCTTGATCCTTCCTCTGCTAACACTGCGCTAATCCCAGCGATTAGCTGTAGAAGCGTCCAGAAATAGTAAGGCTATAAATAGCCAGGGTTAGGGCGTCTCTAGAGGAAAAATATAAGAAAAGACAGAAAAAGAAAGAGAGAGAGAGTGAGAGAAAGAGTTTTGGGTCGGCCGCTGAGCGAGTTGCAAGTCCGTTTGCAACTCGACTCAGACCGAGTCGTTCACAGCAGAGAGAGAGTGGGAAGGAGAGAAGATAGTAAGAGAGATCAGATAGAGAGAGGAGTGAAAGAGAGAAGAGAGACTGGTAGCCGCTGGAACAATTTTCCAGCGGGCCGTCTGAAGTTTCTCATACTCGCCAGGGACCCTATTCCGTCTACTCCAGCCTGATCCAGGCCACTGTAAATCACAGCCGTCCCAGCACAATGCCCTGTTAACCTAGTCTCGATTCACCGAGTCAGCGTTAGGAAACGAGTCAAGGAGGCGTCGATTCAAGTTCCGACGAACACGAAGCTGAGCACCCCGCGTCCAGGCCCTTCCTGCAACTAAAAATCACCCCTAGCCAGGTACCCACAACCATTTTCCCTTTAATATTACCGGAATCCACCCACTCGGCTGGTTGTGCTCACAGCCACCTCAATTCGGTTGCGGGTTGAGTGACTCAACACCATTCCTGGGCGAAAAACCCGATCTGCCTCCATGGCAGTGGTCGGTTTGCCTGGAGCTAGGTCTAGCACTTCGAGCCAAGCTCTGGTTTGCCATGACCAACTGGTTGAAGTGTCGTTTGCACTCGAGTCACTACTGAGTCAGTGACTCAGGTACAGTGCAGGAGGGTGAACCCCGACTCAGCTGGGCCTGAGGAACAACTCATTATAGTGAGTATAAGACTTAGTTAGGGGCAATCCGAAACTGCCTAGTTGAGGGCTAACTCGACCGGTTTTCCTACTGAGTCGACCCTCACTCGATAGTGGGTGGGCTTGGCCAATCTCCCAACTGGGTCGAGTTGACTCCATATCGGAAATATCCGAATCAGATTTGGAAAACATTTGATCTAAAGAATCATTAGCCTAAACGCATGATTAGTAGATCTCTTGAAATTTACTCAACTGGATTGTAGTTGAGTATTCCAACTGAGTCAACTGGGTAGTGACTCACTGAGCTTATATGTCTCATATAGGTGCTAGTTGCAACTGTCCTCCTTAAAAGATTTTTCTCTTCAATCAATTCCAAGATCAAGACTCTTGAACTCATTTTGTAAAGACACAAATCAAGGATAACACCCACCTAGGTGAGGGATATCCCACTTGGCTTCCTCATTCATGGAATTCTAAGATAGTTTGAACTTAAATTTATAATAATATTGTGATTGTGTGGATAGTAATTATGTCTCTTCTAAATTTTAATTGATGATCATGCCCCTAATTCATCTTATAAGAATTGTGTTACACACATTATGCTACACTTAGGAATGCTTATATCCATGTACACTCCCACTAGTTACATCATGAGGTAAGAGATCTTGTTTTCATCTGAAACATGAATTGCTACATTACTCGTTATCCATGTTCGAATGGTCTTAGAATATCAAACATATTAAGTTAGTCCTTAGTTTCTTATTTAGATGAAATATATGTCAACTATTATATTAACTTCTATAATTCATGTCATACAATTGTCCTACAAATAACAACAATATATTTAGGAGTAGCCTTGCATTCTCAATATTTTTCCTAAGTAATGGTTTGATTTGTACCTAGCCTTATTAGAGGAGAAAAGTGACATGATGCTTCCATTACTTGTATCTCATAAGTTGAACAAAGAATGCCAAGGGTGGATTACCACCTCACTTAAGAAGCATAGTGGACTTGTTTGGACTGCTTGAAGTGTCACGCTTGTGGGCCCTCACTTGGGCGTAAAGAAAGCAATCGGATTTATATTGAGATCATATTTGAATGTTAGACATCCTATTAAAGGACTACACGTCTTGATCATGGTTATGAGAGTAATCTTGTTAATCCTATTGAATGTGCATGAGCATCATGGTACATGATATTCACGCATGACATATGAGTTTTTTTGAGTGCTCGATGTAAGTCACTCTGATTGAATTCCTTAAGGCTCAGGAATTCAAACACTTCAGTTAAACTCACAGAGTATGTGCATTTGTGCCACTTTGGGTGCTCTTTCTTTACATGAGACTTTTCCAGGATTAGACACTCCTCGGGCGTACCCCATGTATTTTTCTAAGAGATATCCTTGGGCACACTTACTTACATGATTTTTTTTCCAGGTAGATAATCTACCGCAAGCTATCTGCATGGTCTTTTCCAGGTGGCTAGTTCTCCTTGAGCATACCTATGAGTATTTTTCCGGGAGACTAGTTCGCCTTGGGCGACCCTTATTTTGATATATGAATGTGCATCCCCAGATTTGTGACTTATACATACATTCATACACCCATACATTCATTTATAATTTCATGATTAGTCTCATTGTAATTTGAATATGTTGATTTAAATTGTTTTGGAATGATATGATATGCATGAATCCTTGCGGGAAGTTCCCACCGAGTTTTCACTGACCCGATCGTGCGGTTGCACCAAATAGACACAGGCATGATGAACAGGTGGAGACCCCTATGACGGGATTTCAGGGACGGCTGAGGTGGAACTTGTCGAGGAAGAACTCTATGTGAATGTTGTTGAGCCGTTGGAGCTCAACTGATACTTTGGGATTTACTTGCTTTTGTACTTCAAATTTTATATTTTGTTTGAATTGTAATAATAATCCCATACTGTGAGATCCCATTTTTCTTTCCTTTACTTGTATTAAACTCCCTTATTGTTACTCTTGATATTCTTAGTTTATGTAGTGATTGCTTTACTTCATGCTTTAAAATTTACTATTAATTGGATGTATGATGGTCCATTTTATAACGTAATACTCGGGTTCTCAATGAGGAGCGGCTATCCTCGGGTTTAGAGAATCAGGGTGTTACAGAAAATCTTATAAATGTGAAACTTGAACTTCTTAATAAATTCTGATATTCCCCAATGTCTAAAATAATTGGATTTACAGAATTACGGAACTATATCCCTGCGAGGCATTCGCGGCTTGACCCAATTCTCAATCCTGGGCAACTACTAATGGACTCATTGCTTTGACTGAGCAGAAGACCAGGATCCACAAGGACGAAGAAGGGATACGATGAGCCTTCTTCCCTGGTCAGGTAGATGATCGACGTATCGGATTCAAGCCTACTACAATCGACTCTCCGTATTGGTCGAACATTGAAAACAAATATTTTTACTCTAGATAGAGGGAAATTGTCGTCATGAATCCAAATTTTTAAAAATAAATAGATAATTAAATAAATTGTAGTAAACCATTAGGGTGAAAAAGTTTTAAGGGGGTAGACTAAAATGAGCCAAACTAGCTTAGATAGTATACATTCTACCACGCATATAAACTTGAAATCAATAAAACTTATGCAAATGAAATAATAAAATCTTTACTTATTACCCTTAGGCAATTTCGGGGACGAAATCGTTTTTAAGGGGTGTAGATTGTAAGTCCTGGATTTTCACTGTTTTGGATTTCCAAAAATCCTTTTAAAAAAATTATAATTAACTTATATTATCACTTACTGACTATTAACACTCAATGTTAGTTTATACACAGGTGGATCTAGTAAAGAACCACACAAGTTCGATTAATCAACCGTAGGAGGCCAACGAATCCGCCCGATCACTTGAACATCAAGTTTAGCCCCATGATTTACTCACATAGGGCCCAAATCTAACTGACCCATCGCTAACTAATCAAGACAATCATAACTAAATTAAATATCTAACCGAAGCCGAGTCAGTTAAGGCCCGGATCTTGACTAATAGACTAAATCAACCCCGTTACTCTTTTAGCCAAAAAGAGACGATTTAGAGTAATTATGACTAAATCTCCATTTTCACTAGCTATAAATAGGTCACACTATGAACATAATTAATCTGAACCCTAATCATTGCCCACGAGAAATCTCAATACCTAATTCATTCCAGAAATGCCCCGATTTTTCAAACAAGCTCTAGACCGCTCGTTGGTGGGCCACTAGTTCCAAAACTATAAAATAATGTCCGTCTTACTGGGATTGATGTCCATCATGAGAGTTGACCTGGGTACTGTCCAGAGCCGCTCAACTTGAGCCAAAGGACGAGTGCATGAGATGTGTATTTAAATACCCTAAAGGAAGAAGTTGAAACTTAAGTGATTGAGTCATCCACTCTTATGCAAGGTTGAGGATTTCATACCATCGGTTTACGACCAAACTTCACACGTGGAGTAAGGATATTTCCCTGCTTATATCCATATAGCCACGGCCCTGATCGATTATCGATGACTGTTGAACAGACTTCTATTCAGATCTGTCGATCGACGCATCCAAATGGCAGGCCGATCATAGTCATACGTAGATCATCGTTAGGGTTAACTATCTTACGGTGTATATCAATATGTACGCCCCATAGTGGGCCCTAGAGGTTAGAAAGACCCTCCCATTGGGCTAGTATAGTAAAAACTAGCCCTTGGGGCCATTTACACCAAATTTGACACTATATAAGGGTTTCATTTGGGCACCCCTCTCCCCATACGAATTTACCCTAGAAGAAAGAAAGGGAGAAAGGGAGAAGAGAAAGAGGGTTTGTGCACCTTCACCCTCTCATCTCCTCTGTAGCAACATTGTCTTTCATTGGTGTCGATTCAACGACCATTGAAGGTAAGTATTGAGTTATGTTTGTAGGTTTAGGTCTTGTGATTAATTCCTTCCAATTCTTATAAGCTTGTATGCTTATTTAGGCACTTCAACGAGGATTTCCTAACACCATAACCCTACAGGTGCCGTGAATCGAGCAGTTCGTCACAAGGTGTGGACTATTATCCTTAGGTGGCCTAACACCAATTTTACTATGAGTTTAATGACTATGAGTGTTAGGATGATGTGTTTGAGTAATTTATAGAGAGAACCTAGCCAAGACCCTACATGATAGGTCTTCCTAAATTCCATGAAATGATTAAATGTTGTTTATTTGTTCTTCAACATGATTAGGTTTAATTTTCGTGTGGCATGTTCATATAACCTTCCTTGTGGCATGTATAATTGCATAAAATCCTTGTTGTATGTTGGTGCTTGCATAAATCCTAGTTGCATGTTTGTGCTATGAATGATGTATAACTCTTGATCTTTTCAGTAACCCATCACAACACACATGCATATTAATTTCTTATTTTTGTTAGTAGTGGCATTGTAGAAAAATCTGGATTTTATGTTTAATGTATGAGAGCATGACTTCACTCGTGTAAAAGAAGAATCCTGAATTGTTGGAATATTATTGAATGTCATCAAACCCCTTGGTCGGTTAGGGAGCTGAGGTGGGAGGAGGTGGTCCCGTTGGTAGGATCATCCTACGGCTAAACCAGCGGGTTTGGGCTGATAAGCATGGCGACTGTAGTTGGACTACATGGGTCGCTTGTACTCGATGTCGTTCATCGCGCACTCGCCTGAACTCGCATGGTCTAGTCCACTTACTGACCAACCATGTTTGTTAACCATGTCTGCTCGTGCCTATATGGAACATGAAACACCCTTCAACCACCGAAGCCTATTGATAACCATTCAAAACCGATCCACAGACTCAAAGAGCCGGGCATAGTGGAATGGGACACTATGTCCGAGTTGTTGGCCTACGCTGGGGTGATGAGCCTCCCCATAGTGACCGTGAGCGATCCCTCTTCTCAGCACTCAATGGGATTAAGGATCGCGGGGTCCTGGCCTCACAACCAGTTGATGGCAATGATACGTGGGGTGAACCATTTTTCCCAACCTACTGGATGAACGAAATTAATTAAATACTTGGCTAACATTATTCATGCATCACATTAGCTAGTATTTGGCGACTTGGCAGTTGAGGTCGCAATAAAGGAGTTGGTCATGCGCGACCGTGAGATGAAGTCGCTCGAGGGAGTGTTGTTGCGAGGTCATGCATTATATCATATACATACATATACATTAACAAGACTAGTTAGAGATCTGTGAATGTATGCCTTTTATTAAATTCATCATATAATTAATGCTTGTTGTAACTTAAGGCTAATAGTTACCACTGAGTTAGCTACTCACTCCCACTTTGGGACGGTGTTTTAAAACACCAACCAAACACATCATTAGATGCAGGTGAGGTGGAGCTTGACGAGCTGAGCGGGGTGAGCATGGATGAGGTAGAGGATCTTCCCTGCTTCCAGACTTTTGGTGGATCCTTCTAGTCAGAGTTCAGGCTACCGCGGGGTATGGGCCAAGGCTCTAGTCACTTTGGGTCATGTATGGGTGGGACTTAGTTTCTTATTTAGATGATTTTGGATTTCTGGGTTTGATACTTTTATATATAGTGGCACTTGATACTGCTTTATGACTTACTTATGCTGCATGCCTTGCTAAACTCTTAATTGTTTATGAGATCATCCAAATGTAATTAAAATCTGAAGCCCATTAGGGCACCCTTGGCACCAGGGAATTCGGGAGCCGAGTTCCTATACGGTCCCTGAAAAGTCGGGGTGTTATATAACTTCTTATTCACTCTATGACCGTATGACTTCTGAACCAAGGACAAGGGCATTTTCGTCCGAAATAATATTCAAAAGTTGCCACAAGGCCACTTTTGGGATATCTAGAACATACTGCCTCTCGAGGTAATTTCACCAAACTTCGAGGTCAGTACGGTCAAATTCCCATCTTACAAAGAAGAAGGAATCGCATTCCGTTTTTGCGTTAACACCGAGTGATCATCTGATGAGACGATAATGGGCCACCAACACCATCTATATGGATGATCTGAGCCGTTTATTACGATCTGAAGGCTAAACCGACCGAACTGTAGGTCTTCACATGAGTTTCTAAACAAGAACGTATATAGGGTTTTGAACGCAAACAATCAGGCCGTGAATAGATGACTTGCAGTCGATGGAGATTGGGCCACCACTTCAACCCATGTGAACGATCTAAACTGTCCATCGTGTCCAGGAGATGATTTCAACCAAAACCATGTTGGCCATGTGCGTCCATGCACGTACACATGCCCACAGCCATAGTTGCAAGAAGTTGAGGTACCTTTCACAATGTAAATGGACTGCATCCGTTTGGGAATCGATATGGCCCACCGTCATGAACATTTAGAGCAATCTGAACCATCCAGTGCATTCACAAGATGAATCCGACCACCACCACGTTGTGAGTGAAGGAAGGAATCCCATGGGATTTGCGTTCACTGGTATCCAAAAGGAATTGCTACAAAAAAAAAAGGAGTCCCGTCCTTGCCTAACAAGAGTTACGTAGGAGAATACTCCGATTTTTCCCACTGCGAAAGCAGACCTACGTAAGAGGAGCCACGGAAGCATCTAAAAGCATTCACGGTTATAAATACCCCCCATCCGACGATTAGAGAGGAGAAAGAAAGAAACTAGGAGAGAGCAATGGCCAACCCTGTTGGACGTACCAGCAAGAAAAGAAAAGAGGAGAGAGAAAAAAAAAGAAAGAAGAGAGAGAAAGAAAGAGAAGGAGAAAAAAAAGAATGAGAAAGAGAAAGAGAAAGAAAGAAAGAAAGAAAGAAAGAAAGAAAAGAAGAGAAGAAGAAAAGAGAAAGAAAGGAAAAGAAAAGAAAAGAAAAGAAAAGAAAGAAAGAGAGAAGAAAGAGGCCAGACGCCAAGTGCTTGTCTAGATCTCCCATAGGTCGTTGACAACGGGAGAGGAAGTAAGCTGCAAACGACCTGCACCAGCCTCTGAATTGCTACTCGATGTTAGTTCAAGTCTAAACCCAATCCCTCCTTTTCCTTTTTTAGATCTTCCCTATTCTCTTCACAACATTGAAAAGTGGAATATAATTCTCACCTTTTAGAATCACTACACTTGGGTAAGATATAAAATGTTACTATACAGACACCAATCTTGATAAATCAATTCGTGTGGGATGGGACAGGAAAGCGGGTTTTGATCCTAAGATTACTTGAGGCCTTTAACCTTACTAGCAAACATCAAATAACTAAAGGTGAGGGTTTTATTCCTTTAAGCTTAGAGTAGTTTGAGTTGATATGCTTTATCTTGCCTTTTACATACTATGTTTTCATGTTAATAAGATCCCCTCTCTACGATTGTTTAATTTACCATCAATACTTATTTACCCTTTTGGGAATCATGATTCAATTTACATTCCTTATCACTGCAAGTGATGTGTTAAAGTTATCACGACTAGTGACTTAATATTTATCGTGAACGTAATGCGTTATGGGTAACGACCCTCTTAGTCAGCACACAATTCCGTGGGTTCGTTGGTTTGGTGCACAATCGATGCAAGTAAATCACCATACGTGTTACATCACTTCTCGAGATTGGATGTCATAAATAGTTACTCCATGAACACATTGTGTTACGTAAATCCCCCACTCGCGTTGTTGTGTCACCTTGAGATGCTCACATAAATCCATGTTAACGTTGGATGCTCACACAATTCCGTGAGTTCGTTGGTTTGGTGCACAATCGATGCAAGTAAATCACCATACGTGTTACATCATTTCTCGAGATTGGATGTCATAAATAGTTGCTCCATGAACACATTGTGTTACGTAAATCCCCCACTCGCGTTTTTGTGTCACCTTGAGATGCTCACATAAATCCATGTTAACGTTGGATGCGCCGGCGGATATTCATAGCATGAGAATGTAGGTCGAGCCAGATATTATAAACTATTTTCTACATTATGACAATGATCAGTACGTATGATGAGCTGCACACACTTTGCTATGCATACATTTATATAGCTTGTTTGCACATACTGATATCTCTCGTAGTGGTAGAGTACGTGACATATCAGAACCCTTACATTACTTTTATGAATCTCTTCAATTATTGTTAATCTTAAAGGATAACCATCACAATAAGTAGGGCGTTGACCCTCTCTAACCGTACAGATAATGCAGGTGACGTACATATTGAAGACCTAGAGGGCCATCTCCTTATGGAAGATCATACTGAAAGAATAAGAAGATAGCTCTTCGAATTAGTTTTATACTTTCACTGCGAAGTCGATAAATGTAATAAGGTCCCATGGAGAGGGCATTTGATTATTTATTGAATTCTTTTACTCTGATGAAATAATCAAATAATCGATTTTAAACTCATGAATGTACCTTCATTAATGTATTTGGATGTAATCTAAATGAAAAAAAAAATAGAATGCAATTTCCAAAGCATCCAGTTTATACATTATTAACACCAGTTTTTCTCTACATAGGATTCACTTTTAACAAACCAGTATGATTATACCTTTAAAACTTTAATTTTTATTTTTAGACGTGTGCTTTTTTCTTTTCTTTTTTTACAATACATATCTTCTCTTCATTTTTTCTTCATTAAATCTCCGGTTATTATCATTTTACATCTACAATTTTTCTAAAGCTTTTATTCATTCATTACTTCAAACTGGTTGCATTGATAAACTTAAAATCTTAATATTTCATCCACAAAACTTTTCTTGTTTGAAATCGTGTTTCACTTCACCGCACTTTTCTTCTTCTTCTTGAACTCATGTTTCGCTAGATTAGTAGCTATAGGTAGGTGAGAATGAAGAATAATTGTGTTTTATCACAAGTAGAATTCGAGATAATAAAGGATGTAATCAGGCATAACTCAATAAATTTCACCGAATACACTGAAATTGACTGATTTCTCTTTGAATTTCACTATTCACCGAGCACACTAAAGTTCAAAGAGAACTCGATTGATTTCACTGTATTTTTCGCAAGTAGGATTTGAGGGAATGATCACTGTACTCAATGAAATTGACCAAGTAAATTGAAATTCAAAGAGAACTCGGTCAAATTTTATAACGCCCTAAATTTCATGGGTCGAGTAAAACTCAATCCCTGATATTTTAGGTGCCACCTCTTCGCTTTTCGAAAGCGTAATTCAGTTATACATTTACAAAGAAATCATAACGATACATAAGAAGTAAAATATCATCATTATCGTAGGTGTACAAAGATAAAGTCCCAAACATACAACCATACATCCAAATAAATCAAAGTCCACTTATATGGGGACTCAATATACAGGTCTAAGGGTGTGTTTGATTTCGTAGGGATGTGGTAAATGCATCTTTTCAGATGCATTTATTACATCCAAGTGTACTTTTTGGTGAAATATCGGCTCCCATCATAATAGATTTTCCTATTTGGAAAATCCACCATAAAGTATTTCCTATTTTGATCCACAAAATAGACACGCATGTTGTAGACCACCGAAAGTATGTGGTATAATCGTCACTAGTTTATGTGGGCCCCGTCATGCCACGGATATCATTCTGGGAGAAATCCAACAAAAATAATGACACATATCAGGGGCTCTTGTGAACCCCACCACATTAAGAATGGATTATACGTTTAATATTTTACTAGATTGGATGATGTTAACCATTTTAATGTTCTCTCCGAGTAATGGTTAGGAAATCGCTAGACCACAGGCCATACATATATGGCTTAGTGCATCATACCATATAATTCTCCAATTAATGGTTAGGATCACTAGAGCATAGGCCATACAATGAGATTGATTGGTGTATGTGTGGCATGCATGTGTAAGATCTGATTCATTCATCACAAAGGGCCTACATGAAAGAATCAAGCTGTTGTATAAATCAGGTGATTCTCAAGCTGGTGTGCGTAATCCACTTATTCCCCCATTCTGGACATACTTGCTTAATGAATTCCGGTCGTACGCATATGGGTTTCATGGGTTGTAATTCATACAACTAATGCATGACGAACCCCCAATATCAGAAGTCACTTTCCCAATTAAACAAAAAAACTACCCATCCAAATTTACAAATGGTCCATATCCTGATATGTACTAGACCCCGGTGAAGATCCCATAGATGAACAGTACTGATATGTGGACTTATTGGACACGAGTTGCATATTCATTCATTCACTATCCATTTGGGGGTTACATGTACCTTCGCATGGTATTTCCGCGACTAACCTTGAAACCATTAAGTCTGACTATCCAAATTAAGTATGGGACTAATTTGGATAGAAGCCCCTTGTGATGGACCCCATAGCCTGCGATACTACGTACTATCATCCCTACTTCACACTCCAGCTTGGTCATTTCATTCGCATCGCATATTGCATTACATCCGCGGCAAATGGCATTTTGGATTACTGTGTTTTTACATTTATATGGTCTAGGTATGACTGACGCTATGCGTAAACTCATCAGAAATTTTATATTGCATTGCATTATCGGCATCTGGTATTTGGTTCTTTATGACTCCTCATTTGCATAGCAGATCTGTATTGTGTATTCTAATATTACCAGTATTTTTGATATTGTATGATTATGGCATTATATCAATGTGGTGTGGCCCACATAAACATGCATGATAGATGCGTGCAGGTGATGTTAGGTTGTAGCAGCGTGGAGCTTGGAGCATGTAGCTGACTTCTTGAGCTTTGATTTTAACATATGTATTTTCCTTTCAGCATTGTATTCAAATGTTTATATTAGTGGATATGTGATGATGATGTTGCTTTTGTGATTTGGGTAAGCTTGTGGGTATGCTTCTTATGAGATAAATGTATGTTGAAAAAAACCTCCTTGTAGGATCTCAGGATCGGAACCTAGCATATGGGCGCTGAGAGCCAAGAATGGGGTACTACAGAGGCTGTTAGGACCGGATTCGGCGATCAGGATTCCCGTGAATCCGATTTTCGAGTTTGGGGCGTGACAAAAATGGTATTCAAAAATGGATGGATGATATTGATATAGGATACACACATCAAGGCAAGCACCAACATAAGGGCTACACTATCTTGGATGAGGCTAGGCCACACCTAATCCACTTTCATGTAGATGCATAATGGGGTTAAAATTGGGCAAATAAGACGTACGGTCCTAAAAGGGGATTTATAGGGCCCACCATGATGTATATGTTTTATCCACGTCATCCATCCAGTTTGACAAATCATTGTAGCGCATGAGCACAAAAAGATGGCGGATTGAAGCCTCAAGGGGAGCACACCACAAGACGTAGTGGGGATTGAATTCCTATCATTGAAAACTTCCTAGTGCCCATCATGATTTTTATTTGCCATCCAACTTGTTCATAAGGTTACATAGACCCTGGTATGAAGGGAAAACATAAATATCAAATTGATCCAAATCTTCTTTAACCCCAAGAAGTCCCTAAGAACTTTTCAAAGCTTTTGATCCTCATTCCTTCCTGTGGTGTGGTCCACTTGAGCCCTCAATTTGTCTCCTAAGGCCCATTGCAATGTTTATTTCGTATTTAACATGTTGAGTAGGTCATAGAAACGTGGATGCTGGGAAAATACAAACATCACCTTGATTCAAAAACTTGTGGCTCAATGAGTTCTAATGGTGGGCATTCAATTACCATTGTTTCCTATGGTGTGGTCTACTTGAAATTTGGATCTACTTGATTTTTTGGGTGCATACATCAAAATAAGCAGGCAAAATGGTGGGATGGCATGGATGCTGTCAACAAGGGGCACACTATAGATGGATTGTGCAATAATAATAATAAATAAATAAATATTAGATGATCCTAACCTTTAAATTAACTTTTATTAGTTAAATATGAGATGTTTATCCGTCCAATTCAAGGACATTAATCGAAGAGTTATAATTATTTTATTAGGAAGAATATAGTATATGGTCCATCAATCAAAATAATATGTTTAAGAGATGTATATGAATTCCGAATAGTAGTGCCAAATTTAGTGGCATGACAATAACATATTTTGTCTCATATTTACAGAAAATAGAGATTAAGATAATGGGGGCAAATATATGATAATTTACTACTTGTTGGATATTATGGGTTATGTAATTAAACAAAATTTTATGCAAAAGGAATTCAATTTCATACATCAAAACATTTTTTAGACAAATTATCAAACAGATTTGTTAGTGCTCATAAGTATTGTGAAAATATCGATTAAAAATTATTATTATTATTATTATTATTATTATTATTATATATAAGATTTTTTGGCGTTTTGGGAATAGTCCCATATTGAAAAGGAGCAGAAGAAAATAATGTGTTTATATATAGGGTGTGGAGTACCTTATTATTTACTTAGTAGATTCGTGGAGTACCAGGACTTGCCTGTTCCAGTGCACACTAGAACACCCGCACATGGGCTCGAGCATGGTCTCAGTCTCGAGCTCGGTGTGAGGGTGTGGGCATGTGAGGTAGTGTGGTTATAGAGGTGCAAGTGGCGCATTTTGCACTTTACAGATGGATCGCTCTCTCACGACCTGATGCGAACCGGTGTCTAACCCAACGGTCATAAAATAGCTAGCAAATGAGTCTAAACGGTTAGCATGTAGCAGCTGGTTGTCCCACATGCATAACGGATAGAAATAACCAAATAACGGCTAGTTTCTCACCAACAGTTATAAATGGTCATATAAAGTTATGATCCTGGACCAAAACGACCAGAAACCTTGACCTATGTAAGCAGTGCCTTGGTGGTTCATTGGACCATCACCGATAACTCGAACCACTCTCACATACGACCCGAAATGAAGAGCAACAATGATTTCTGATCCAGCCAGTCAGGTTTAATACGAACCTTAGCCAGCACTCCTAAAGAAATATACCAAAGCAGTGATCTAAACTACCAACAATTTTCTAAAATTCTCTCTGATCTGGGATTTTATTTCATTTATTCGACATAAAAAAATTTGTGTACATGGAGTTCCATTTGTGGTTTTTCGTGTTTGCTGAATGTAGTACCACATACAAAATGTCAAGATCCTATATGTTTTGATCAAGCGCTTTGAGAATGACTTTGAGAATGGACGAATGACGCTTTAAGGACATCATGATCACATGTCCTTAATATTTCAGTTTATTGATTATTTTACATAAATTGTAAATCTATAATTTTTGATAAAAATAAGTACTAAAAATCAACACCTTAAGTTTTAACAATCAAAATAACTTTCATACTCCATTTATTAGTTTACCCAACAACACCTTAATAGGTAAGAGCCTAACTTGGGGCGCACCACGATGCATATGTTGTATATCCAAGTCTTCTATCCACTTTACAAGATCATTTTAGGGCACTGTACCAAAAAAATGAGGTAGATGCAAATCTCGGATAGACCACACAGTAACCATTGAATTCTCACCATTAAAAACTTCTTGAAGGCACGGGGTTTTATAGTTTCCCTTTGTCCAGGTTGTGACCTTATAAACAGGCCTTATCACCAAGTTGATTAGCAAATAAGCATTACAGTGGGTCATATTGTGCCCTATTTTTATCATTCTTGGAACAACCAATTAAGAAATGACATGTGTCATTGCATGAGAAGTATAAAGCATGTATAAAATCCTTTAAGATATTTCAAGCGCATGCATGTTGCGGAATAACAACTGGCATTGATCAGAGTGTTACACGTCATCATAGCGTGATCGAGAAGATAGAACATAGGATGTGGTTAGAGAAAAGCAGTGCTGAAGCAATTACTGTGACATGTCATGTCCAAAAAGAGTTTGAAAGGCCGAAATGGTGCCAAAGCAAGTATTATCGTCTAAACGTGGAGAAGAAACATCTAAATAACTACCTCAACAAGATTTATAAATTCTCCCGCTCCTAACTTCCCTAGTAACTCCCTTCAAATATAAAATATTTGCTTTTATTGTGTTTGACACCTTTGATTGTGAATTTGCTTTTATTGTGTTTGACACCTTTGATTGTGAATCAACTTTAATCAAAAGTAGTTACGCATGATATATTTATAGGGGATTTAAATTTAATTAGTAAATCAAATTTAATATCTCTAATTAGTAACATAGGCAATGTTTGACACAATGGTTGTAATAAGCCCAAAATATATGATTTGATAAAAAATGAGAAATTCGTCGGGATGAGCTAAAATCATGTCTTTTTGGGGTGACTTGAACTAGATAGGTGAGTATCCGTTCAAGTATATATGAGATCCATTCTGTCCATCTGACAAGAAGAAATATTTTCACCATATATCTTAAATTTCATTAAAATATAATAATTATGTGGACCACAACATAGGAACAGTGGGAAATCATGTATAAAACCTCTAAATTCATTCTTCTTTCTGCGTAGGGTCGAATGAATAGATTGGATTGTGTGACGATTAAGAAGATTTTAATGGTGAGATTTCTAATCTCAATTAGAGCATAAGTTTAAAAATGAAATAAATCTAAATCTCAAGTAGACAATACAAGATGAAATAATGGTAATTGACAATTAAAAACTTTTTTGTGGTTAACAAAAGTTTTGGATCAAGGTGATTTATTTCTTTTCTCTTCATCAAGACCTTGGTGTACTTATCAAGGGGTTGGATGGCAAATAAAAATTACAATGACCACTATTTAGAGGCCTCGGATGTTTTTAATAGTCAGGGTTCACTTAGTGGAGTGGACCACATTACAGGAAACAGTGTTGAATGGGCATAGACCATTAAAAACTTTTTGGGGGCCATAAAAGTTTTGGATCATGTGAGCCTGTATGACCCATCAACATATTGGATATCAAATAAACAGTACAGTAGGCCTTGGGAGGATTTTAATGGTGGCTCTCCAATCACTATTGTTTTCCTTTGATGTGGTCCACCTGAGATTTATATCCATCTCATTTTTTGGGATCAAACCCTAAAATGAACTGTAAAAATGTATGAACGGAATGGATGAAACACATACATCATAGTGGAGCCACATAGCACCAACCACCGAGTGGCAGGGGGAGTAACCAATCCATTTCCTCAATACAGTTGAATTTCCTATCCTTTTGGTATGGTCCATATGCATCTCAGATTTGGATCGGCCTGGTGTTTGGGTTCATGCTCTAAATTAAGATGGCCCCTGGCCGCACCATGTTGGGTGAGGCTTCACATAATTGCTAAAGCCTTTTTCATGTGTTTAATCCAGGCCGTCCATCCAATTTGCAAGATGATATGAGTGCATGAGTTGATGAATGAGAAGATCCAAATGTTTTGATCAAGCGTTTTTGTTTTTTTGTTTTTTTGTTTTTTTTTTAAAACCTTCATTCAGGTCTCTATGTCCTTATAAATAGTCTGGATGGCAAATAAATATTAGAGAAAATGACCACCGTAGACAAACCCTTTTACCCAGCGGTTTCTATGAAAGAATACAAACCTTAGTTACCAATCTAGACTATCACGTGCGGACAGCGACGTTGAGGACGAAACTACCCCTCCTTTTCGCTGCGAAGCGTGCTTGGTGACGCTCCTCAGCTCGAGAGTTGTACGGCTTAAAAGGATTGGGTACTCCCCGCCACCCGGCCAATGGCGGATGGTCGGTGGTCTGTGGGCCCCACCATGATGTATGCTATTCATCCATGCCGTCCATATATTTTTCCATATCATTTTATGGTATACGACCAAAAATGAGGTATATCTGAATCAAATCTCAAGTGTACCACATTACGAAACTTGATGTTGAATGAGCGTCGACCATTAAAAACTTTTTGGGGGCCCACTGTGTTTCGTGAGAAATGATGTTCGATTTGTGAAGACGTTCAATTCCCATCATTTGCAGCTTTGAGATAGGATTATCTTATTCAAATTAACTACCTCCCCGTCTAAGTTCATTCATGGTCACAAAGACACTGAAGAAGAAAAAAAGCAATTTCATAATGATCCAAAAATGACTTCTATAACCCCTAAAAAGGGTTTCTGAGTAGACGTTCAATTCCCCATTGCCTTTCTACGGTGTGGTCGACTTGATAGTTAGATCTATCTTATTTTTAGTCTCAAGCTCGAATACGAGCTCGCCTAATAGATGGACTTTGGATATAACACATACCTCATAATAGGACCCACAAAATTTTTTTATTTTTTTTATTTTTACATAGAAAAATTATTCTACCTACAATTTTCTTTAAAAAAAAATAAATATAAAGCAAAAAATTTTTTCTCTTATTTTTCATTTATCGCCTTACAACCAAAATTAGCTACTTGACGCACCACATATGATTTTGGGGTCGATATATCGAAAATGGTCCAGAACCATCGCCGATGGTCTAGTGAGTTTTCTTCAGGAAAATCTTCGATTTCTAGGCACCTACTTCCTCATCCTCATAGCTAGGAATCTGTGCTTTTTATTTTTTTATTTATTTAGGAAGCCAGAAATTGACCTCGTCAATTTCTTCTTTAAAGGTACGTAAAATGGCAGGCAACCTATAAGCTTATAATAGCCAAATTTCGAGGGCTTCTTTAACTCAATTTCGAGGTTGCCTCATCAATTTCTACCTTCCTCGCTCAATTTCTAGGCGAAATCGAGCTAGAAGGAGCAATAAGTGCCAAAGTTGAGCGAGGAAGCCAGGAAGCCAGCTAAATTAAAGCCGAGAAATTGAGCGAGAAGGCTAGAAATCGAAGCGAGGCAACTCAATTGGCTTGAGGAAGGTAGAAATTGGCGAGGAAGGTAAAATTCGCAATTTCTACCTTCCTCGCTCATTTCAGGCAAGCGGCTAGAAATTGAAAGCGAGGCAGGTACGAAATTGCCTGCAAAATTGAGGAAAAAGCGAATTTCTACCTTCCTCTGCTTAAAATTTCTAGGTTTATTGAGCTATGGCTTGACGATGAAGCTAGAAATTCCTACTCAATTCTAAGAAATTGACCAGAAATTCCGAGTCGCTGAAAGTGGCGGAAGCAAAGTTCTACCTTGCCTCGTTGCGTCGAGGCTCGATTTCTGCGAGGAAACTCGAGGAATCGAGGAATTTAAAATCAGCGAGGGGAAGCCTTAAATTGGCTCGCTCAATTTCTGGATTCGCTTGAGCGAAAGCTAAATCACGAGGCGAGGCAAGCTCGCTAAGTTCTATGTTGATTAGAAAGCTAAAATCGCCTCAATTCTAAAAAATGCTTGGAAAGCGTAGAAAGTGAGCGAATTTCTACCTTCCTCGCTCAATTTAAGCGAAATTGTAAGCTAAAAGGAATTGAAGCGAAAAAGTAGGTGAAGCCAGCTTTTCGCTCGACTTAAGTGGCGAGCCAAAATTAAGCGAGCAAATCGAAAAGTGGTAACGAATTGAGCGAGGCAACCAAGCGAAATCGAATGAGGAAGCCAGCGAACGAAGCACTAAATTGAAGGCGATTTAAAGCGAGCGGCTTTAAGCCTCGCTCAATTTCTAGGTTACTCGCTCAATTTCGGTAGCGAATTGAGGAATTAGTAGCTACCTTCCTCGCTTAGCGAAAGCAGCGTAAGGTTGAATGTAGAAGCTAGAAATTCGAACGCTTGCCTCGCTTTCAGAAATTGCCTAAAATTCCTCATTTCTCTACCTTTTCTCGGCAAAATTAAGCGAGAAAAAGTAGCGAGGAATAGAAATTTCAAAGCCAAAATTTCTAAAAAACTTCCTCGAAAGTCAAAGCGTTTAAAGTGACAGGAAGCTAAATTGAAGCGAGGAAGCTGTTGCCTCGCTCAAATTTAGAAATCTGGCAAAAAGGTTAATGAAGCTTCCTAAGTTCCCTCGGAATTTCGTAGGTGAACCTAGAATCACGAGTGATTGTACTTTTAATGAATGTAATAAGAAATTTAGCTTCAATTTTAATTTCTTGTGCCTTCCTCGCTCAATTCTTTACTTTCCTCGCTCAATTTCTATTTTGCCTCTCAATTCTGCTTCCTCGCTCAATTTCTACAATTTCTAGCCTTCCTCGCTTCAATTTCTACCTTTTCGCTTAGCCTTACGCATTTTCTACTCGCCTTCGCTCAATTTCTACCATCCTCGCTTCAACTTTGGCTCGATTTTCTCGTTCCTCGCTCAATTTCTACCTTCCTCGCTCACCTTGCGTTCGCCTCGATTCATTTCCTTCCTTCGCTTTCGCTTCAATTCTACGTTCTCTCGCTTTCACTTCACTGTTTCTACCTTCGGCTCATTTCTACTCAATTTCGCCATTTTACTGCGTTCTTTCGGTGGCCTCGATCGCTTCTACGCCTCGCTTTCTACATCACCATTTACCTTCCGATTTTGCAGCTTCGCGCTTCACTTTCTAGGTTTCTCGTGTTGTACCTCGCTCCTTTATGCCTTCCTCGCTCAATTTTACCTTCCTCGCTTTCAGGTTGCCTGCTCAATTGCCTACCCCTCGCTCAATTTCTATTCTGCCGCACTTTTACCTTTCCTCGCCATTCGATTTCTAGCTCGATTTCCTTCCTCGGTTCTTCATTTCCAACCTTCCTCAATTTCGCTCAATTTCTAGGCTGCCTCGCTTTTTCAACCTTCCCTCGAGCTTCCTCGCTCAATTTTACCTTCCATTTTCTCACTTTTTCCGTTCCCTACCAATTTCTACCTTCCTCGCTCAATTTCTAAGTTGTCTCGCTTAACACTATTTCTCACTCGCTTTCTACTTTCCCTCGCTCAATTTCTAGGTTCCCTCGCTCAATTCGGGCTACGCCAATTTCGCTTTCGCTCAATTTCTAGCTTCCTCGCTCAATTTCTACGTTGCCTCGCTCATTTTCTAGCTTCCTCGCTCAATTCGCTTCCTCGCTCAATTCCTACGTTGCCTTTCTAGCTCAAATCGTAGGGTTCCTCGCTCGTATTCTCTTTACGTGCCCTCGCCGTTTTTCTACGTTGCAACCATCGACCATCGACGTGATGGAATCTTAGAAAATAACTAGGTTGGTTGGCTAAAGTAGCTTCTCTTACCCCAAAATCATATCTGGTACGTCAAGTAACTAATTTTGGTTTAGAAGATATTCTTGTTAAATGATTAAAGAAATAAATGAAAAAAAAAAGAGGGAAAAAAATTTTATATGCTTATATATACTTATTTATATAAATATGTATTAAAGAAAATT
Source organism: Magnolia changhungtana (assembly GCA_030180095.1). Taxonomy (NCBI): domain Eukaryota; kingdom Viridiplantae; phylum Streptophyta; class Magnoliopsida; order Magnoliales; family Magnoliaceae; genus Magnolia; species Magnolia changhungtana. Next base: position 1,855,293 of record JASAUF010000586.1, on the reverse strand, counting down.
GTAGGTAGAATAAAATTTTCTATGTAAAAAATAAAAAAAAAATAAATAAAAATAAAAAATTTCAAAGACGGACACAGACTACAATTATGGCTACGGTTATAATCCGTAGCTAAAGGTAACGCACCTTTTTCGATATATCGACGGACAGTCGATATATCGAAAATTGTAAGAGTTTTGAAGAAAACTCACTGGACAGTTCTGGACCATTTTCGATATATCGACTGGCTGTCGATATATCGACTGTTTTTGTTTTTCTTTTTTTTTTGCTGTTGTAATCCTACCGCTTTTTGTGGGTCCTATTATGAGATATGTGTTATATCCAAACCGTCCATCTATTTGGCGAGCTCGTATTCAGGCTTGAGACTAAAAATAAGATAGATCTAACTATCAAGTAGACCACACTGTAAAAGGCAATGGGGAATTGAACGTCTACCATTAAAACCCTTTTAGGGGTTATAGAAGTTTTGGATCATTATGAAATTTGTTTTTCTTCTTCATCCAGGTCTTTGTGACCTATGAATGAACTTAGACGGGAGGATTTCTCACGAACATCACAATGGGTCCCAAAAAGTTTTTAATGGTCGACGCTCATTCAACACTCAAGTTTCTGTAATGTGGTACACTTGAGTTTTGCATATACCTCATTTTTGGTCGTATACCATAAAATGATATGGAAAAATATATGGACGGCATGGATGAATAGCATACATCATGGTGGGGCCCACGACCACCGACCATCCGCCATTAGTGGTGGTAGGGGAGTACCCAATCCTTTTAAGCCGTTCGTACAACTCTCGGTTCGAGGAGCGTCGGCGCACGTCTTCGCAACAAAAAGGAGGGGTAGTTTCATCCTCAACGTCCACTGTCCGCACGTGATAGTCTAGATTGGTAACTAAGGTTTGTATTCTTTCATAGAAACCGCTGGGTAAAAGGGTTTGTCTACCGTGGTCATTTTCTCTAAATATTATTATGGGCCCTGTGAAGATTTTAATGGTGGGCATTCAATCAACACTGTTTCCTATGGTATGGTTCAGCTGAGATTTGAATTTTGAATAAATTTTTAGTTTGTCCTAAAAAAGCATGCAACACAAATGAATGAAATGGATATAAAATATCATACCCCACAGTCAAGGCCTGCACCCTGCTGGGTCCAAACCGTCGCAGATTGGATACTGACAAGGTCGGTAGCCGAAGTCACGTCACCAATATCTGTGGACCCACCATCATGCATGTGTTGTATCATACAACACATCCACTTGGAGAGATCATTTCATGGCATGAAAAAAATAATAAGATAGATCTAAAGTTCAAGTGGACCCCACCATAGAAAACAGTGGGGACAGTGACATCCACCATTCAAAACTTCTTAGGGGACACAGAAGTCTCTGATCAAGCTTATATTTTTGTTTTTACTTAATCTATCCCTACGTTAACTTATAAATATGTTGGATCTAAAAAATACATCTTGGTGGGCCCTATAAATGTTTCAACGGTGGGTGTGACTGATCCCATGGTTTTCTGTGGTGGGTCCAATTGAACTTTAGATCTATACATTCTTTTTCTTGTGCTATAAAACTATCTCTACAAATCATTTGAACAGTACGGATACAACACATGCATCATGGTGGGGTCCACAGAGCTTGGTGACCTCACTTCAGTAGCGATTTGGCTACTGACATTGTCAGTATCTAATCCTCGCCCGTGCAGGTTACGGGGTTCCTGCTAAGTAGGTTGATCCGTCCGGCAGGGGTCTGTGGGGCCACCGTGATGTAAGTGTTTTATCTATGCCGTTCAGCGCTTTTATCAGATCATTGTAAGATGCTAACCAAAGGACCATAAAGTGGGGATTAAACGTCCACCATTAAAAACTTACAAAGAGCTGGAGGCGTCTCGGATCAAGCTGATATTTTTGTTTTCACTTCATCCGCGTCTACAAGACCTAATGAATAAGTTGGATGGTAAAAAAACGTCACGTTGGCCCTTAGAAAGGTTTCAACGGTGGGTGTTATTATCAGTGTAACTTCCTTTGGTGTGGTCCACTGGAGCTTTGGACCTTCCTCCTTTTTTGGTTCATATCTTAAAATGGTATGAGAAAATCTTTGAACGGCATAGATAAAACACCTACATCACGGTGGCCCCACAGAGCCCTGCCCGGATGGTAATCTGTTCGGGCAGGGTAGGACGCAATCCGCGTACAACAGCACACTTTAGATAATCCAGCCTATCAATCTAGACCGTCCATTTGTTCCAACACAGATATAATATAATACCAAGTACACGTCACACCATTCTGACTATCACAATAATCCAATATTTAGCCTCTAATAATATGGACCGTCATGATCATTAACACGAAAATAAGTTCAAAAAACAATTTGACCAAGCTACTTGTCACTGACCAAGTAAGCAATGGCTGTGATGAATTTATTTTTGCATGGTATCACCGTTTGTTCCACACTTTATCAACAGTTCAACTCAATTGACATTACTGCCTCAGCAAACAACTAGATGCAAAGAGTATTATGACTTTTAGTAATCCCACAACATTGGAGCATTTTTCACTAAGCATGTAAAGATTATTGAAAGTTACAAAAATGGTTTGGGTGGTAATCAGCCGGGTCTGGACCTATGGGAGCCGATCCAAACAGGTAAAAGGCTCAACTCGATTTTGGATTTTGGACCAGTTCTTCTGTTGTAAGAACAAGACTGCCAAAATAATATAAATAGCCTTCTTCTCACTTAAAAAATTTTTGCAAGAACTAAACACAGTCTTCTATTACTGGTTCAGCCCGACATGAACGGACCCGATGAAATCCAACTGGCCAACCCGTCCATTACCACTCCTTGAAATTCATACCTCGTGAAGGAGATATTGTTACCACGGACAGCTGAGGATGAAGCACCATGAATAACACCCCACCTACACAGCACCATGAATAACACCCTACCTACACAGCAAGTTTCCCTTCCTCTCTCGCTCTGTTAGGACTCTGTGTTACCAACGAGTGCAACGTTTTGTGCCCAGCTTCATCTTTATAGAAAGTTGGTGGGGAAATTATCTCATACAGAAGCGCATGGAAATCTGCCCGCCCACCGTTTGATTTGTACTCGTTGAAGTGTTGATCATCTATCAGGACTGTACATCAGTCCTACTCCGTTCCTCATAAGCTTCCTTGAAAAAATAATAAGAATCGGAGGATCCGAACCTTCTACTCAGTGGCAACCAAAAATGGATGGAAAAGATTTTAAATATAAGTGGGCCTAATAAAGGAAGTTATCACAATCTGATTTGTATGATTCTTTCACGGTAATGCAAAAACAGTGGACCGGACTTATTGGACGGTCCAGATAGGTGATGTTGGTACCAAAAATTCCAAATACAATAATGCGCATGGAATAAGGTGTTTCTCACACGTTAGTGTACGAAATGCAGGCAGGCAGCCAGCATTAATATGATGACCCGGATTAGGTGAGGCAGGCGCAACGGCTTAGGGGCTGTTTGGTAAAATTTATTTCAGACATTATCACTTGAATGGATATTTTCAGTAATTTTTTCTCATTTAGGTCATTTGATAAATTCAAAAAATTATGTGTTTAATTTGGTTTTCACTAGAAAAAAAAAAATCAGTTTTTTAAGATTTTATGTTCAAGCTTAATACTTAATGCTGAATGCATGAATTTTTTTTATTTTTTATTTTTTATTTTTTATTTTTTACTGATAAATGGCTACTTTACCCCTTGGCTATAGTAGGCATAGCGTAGAAGCCATGTTAATCAGCAAAGTTTTTAAGCCACTTACATGATTTATAGATAGTATGCACATCATCCCTTAATTTAGCCAAATTATTTTAGGGCATGAGCAAAAAATATGCAAACTCAAGCGTGAAATGGACCTAGCTACAGAGCAAGCTAAGAGGATGATGACACCCACCATTACAACCTTCTTAAGGCCCACTATGATGTTTATTTGCCATCGAATCTGTTCATAAGGTCATGCAAAATTAGACGAATGGGAAACAAAAATATTAGCTTGATCCAAAGCTTATGTGGCATGATAAGTTGTCAATGTTAGGCATTCAATTTTCACTTTTTTGTAGTATAGTCCACTTAAGATCTGAATTTGCCTTATTTTTTGGCTTATAACTTAAAATGAATTGAAAAATGGAAGGGTGGTGTGGATATAATATATATATCATGGTGAGGCCTACAGAACTTTTCCATGTGAAATCATTGCAACACTATGTTATACATATACAAATTGGCGGATGCGGATCTCCTTAAAAAAGGATGTCAAAGGAAGTTCCTGTGTTGGAAAGTCGTGGGGGTCCACCATAATGTTTGTGAGAAATATACTCTGCCCATCCTTTTTTCCACCTCATTTTAAGATGTGAGACCAAAAATGAGGCGGATCCAAAACCCAAGTGGGCCATACGAGAGGAAAATTTGGGAGGAAAAATACCTACTATTTAACCATTTTACTTATGGTCAAGCTTTGGATCTACTAATTTTTGGGCTCATGACCTCAAATTCTTTGAAAAAAACAAATGGATAGACGTGGTGGATCTAACACATGCATCATGGTGGGGCCGTGAGAACTTTGATAATATTGGACTCTTATTGGAAATGAAGATTGTAGACAACATCATGTTGGGTGCTGCTCCGGCCTCATTCCAGACAGTGCGCCCTTACATGGAGCGCACCTTGATGTTTGTATTCAACATCACCATGCATTTGTTTTTCAATTCATTTTAGGGCACGTGCCCAAAAATATAGCAGATTCAAATATAGATGGACTATACTAGGGGAAACAATGGTGAATGACTATTAATGGGCCACAAAAGTTTTGGACCAAGCTAATATATGCTTTTTTTTTTTCCCCATTTGTCATTGTTTTTAACCTTATTAATATGTTGGGATGGAAAATAAACATTATGGTGGGCTCTAGGAAGTTCTTAATGCTAAGGTGTTCGTTCACTATTGTTTCCTATAGTATGTTCCACCTTAGATTTATATCTTCTTCATTTTTTAGTCTCATACAGTAAAATGGTATTTAAAAATGGATGCATGATATCAATATACAATACACACATCAACACAAGCACCACCGTAAGTAGCGTTGTACACGAGTAGAGTTAGCTCGATAACTCGCTCAACTCGGCTCGACTTGGAATGAGTTCGAGCCGAGCATGAGCTTGACCCTGCTGGACTCGGCTCAACTCGAATTGTACTCGAAATCGACTCGACTTAGGGACCAGGGTATATATACCCTTCTAATTTCCAAAACAAAAAACCCTAAGCCCTAACCCCATCGCCCATCCTTCCCATCGTCCATTCAAAAATTATTTAAAAAAAAAAAAAAAAACACATCACCCTCTCTTAGCCATCCCATCGGCCATCCGCCCCATCCCAGCGCTCGTTCGGCGTTCCCCTATCTTTGGTCATCCCAGAGCTTGTTCCCCTCTCTCCCATTGGCCATCCCAACCACTCGATCGCCCTGTCCAGCTGTCCATCTTCTTCCCTCACCTGTCCGGCGACCTTTCAGGTGGCCACAGTGACCGTCCAGCTCTCCCTCTTCTTCCCTCTCTCCCTCTCTCTCTCACACTGACCTGTCTGGTGCTGGTCATCCCTGCCGCTCGTCCCTACCCCACCCGGTAAGTACCTTTGATTCCTAGTTGTTCTAAAAATCACTTTGATTAGATAATTTAATCAATAGATTAATGGCTTATTTAACAAACTAGAAATCCTCTGTAATCAATGGCTATCATTCCACCATATAATGGTTGTCTGATCAATGAAGTTTTTCCCATTGAGTATGATTGACCCTGCTGAGCATGAGCTGCAGTTCCAAGCTCGAAAGCCGAGCCGAGCACCAGCTGGGACTCGAGCAGTCCGAGCCGAGCACGAGCTGGGCAATACTTGGCTCAGCTCAACTCGTGTACAGCTCTAACTGTAAGGGCTACACTATTTTGGATAAGGCTAGGCCACACCTAATCCACTCCTTTGTGGATGCATAATGGGGGTGCAGATTGGGCAATACCGACACTGGGACCTAGCTAGAGACTTACGGTCCTAAAAGGGGATTTATAGGGCAAGCCATGATGTATATGTTTTATCCATGCCATCCATCTAGTTCGACAAATCATTCTAGCGCATGAGCACAAAAAGATGACGGATTGAAGCCTCAAGGGGAGCACACCCTAGGAAGTAGTGGGGATTGAATTCCTATCGTTGAAAACTTCCTAGGGCCCATCATGATTTTTATTTGCCATCCAACTTGTTCATATGGTCACATAGACCCTGGTATGAAGGGAAAACATAAATATCAAATTGATCCAAATCTTCTTTAACCCCAAGAAGTTCCTAAGAACTTTTCAAAGCTTTCAATCCTCACTCCTTCCTGTAGTGTGGTCCACTTGAGCCTTCAATTTGTCTCCTAAGGCCCATTGCAATGTTTATTTCGTATTTAACATGTTGAGTAGGTCATAGAAACATGGATGCTAGAAAAATACAAACATCACCTTGATTCAAAAACTTGTGGCTCAATAAGTTCTAATGGTGGGCATTCAATTACCATTGTTTCCTATGGTGTGGTCTACTTGAAATTTGGATCTACTTGATTTTTTGGGTGGATACCTCAAAATAAGCTGGCAAAATGGTGGGATGGCAAGAATGTTGTCAACAAGGGGCACACTATGGATGGATCGTGCAAAAATAATAATAAATAAATAAATATTCGATGATCCTAACCTTTAAATCAACTTTTATTAGTTAAATATGATATGTTTATCTGTCCAATTCAAGGACATTAATCGAAGAGTTATAATTATTTTATTAGGAAAAATATAGCATATGGTCCATCAATCAAAATAATATATTTAAGAGATGTATATGAATTCCGAATAGGTGTGCTAAATTTAGTGACATGACAATTACATATTTTGTCTCATATTTACATAAAATAGAGATTGAGATAATGAGGGCAAATATGATAATTTACTATTTTTTAGATATCATGGGTTATGTAATTAAACAAAAATTTATGGAAAAAGTATTAAATTTCATACATCGAAACATTTTTAAGACAAATTATCAAACAGAATTGTTAGTACTCATAAGTATTGTGAAAATATTGATTAAAAATTATTTTAAATAGAAATATATATATATATATATATAGGGAAAAGGTACAATGCGCTCGAGCTGATTTTAACGCCCCATGAGGTCGAGTTGTGTGGGCCCCACCGTGATGCGTTTCGAACATCTACCCCATCAGTCAGATACACCATTCCATCGTGAGCCTAGGTCTCAAAAATCAAGTCAATCCGTGACTTGTGTGGGCCACGCCACATACAGAAGTGGGGAGGGGCCATGCACCATTAAAACATTAATAACCATTTTTTAGGGCCCACCGAGATGTAGTTTGCAAATCCAGCCCATCCATTATGTGTGTCCCACTTGAATGAGGGTTCAGACCAAGTTTCAGGCGCATGCAAAACTCAGGTGGGCCCCACCAAGTGCTTTTATATGTTTTAAAGGTGTCTTCACATAATTTTAGATGGTATGGCCCACCTGAGTTCCGTATACGGCTGATTTTTGAGATATCTCATAATTTAAAGGGTGCCCATCAAATGCATGGTGTTGATGGTCGAAACACATCACGATGGGGCTCACACAACTCGAACTCACAGGAGCTTATCGTCAGCTCGAGCGCATTGTACCTTTTCCCATATATATATGAAAAACTTGGGTTTTTTTGGTGTTTTGGAAATAGTCTCGTGTTGAAAAGGAAAGAAGAAAATAATGTGTTTTTATATAGGGTGTGGAGTACCTTATTATTTACTTAGTAGATCCATGGAGTACCAGGACTTGCCTATTCCAGTGCACACTAGAACACCCCGCATGGGCTCGGGCATGGTCTCGGTCTCGAGCTTGGTGTAAGGGTGTGGATATGTGAGGCAATGTGGTTATAGAGGCACTAGTGGCGCACTTTGTACTTCACAGATGGGTCGCTCCCTCACGACCTTACGCGAACCGATGTCTAACCCAACCGTCATAAAATGGTTACTAAATGAGTCTAAACGGTTAGCATGCAGCAACTGGTTATCCCACATGCATAACGGTTAGAAATAGCCAAATAACGGCTAGTTTCTCACCAACGGTTATAAATGGTCATATAAAGTTATGATCCTGGACCAAAACGACCAGAAACCTTGACCTATATAAGTAGTGCCTTGGTGGTTCATTGGACCATCATCGATAACTCGAATCACTCTCACATACGACTCGAACAGAAGAACAACAATGATTTCTGATCTAGCCAATCAGGTTCAATACGAACCTTAGCTAGCAGTCCTCAAGAAATATACCAAAGCAGTGGTCTAAACTAGCAACAATTTTCTAAATTTCTCTCTGATCTGGGATATTATTTCATTTATCCGACATTAAAAAATTTGTGTACACATAGTTCCATTCGTGGTTCTTCATGTTTGCTGAGAATAGAACCATATACAAGCTCGTCATATCCTATAAGCTATTTGCCTGCAACCTATCAGTATTTACAATCACTTTGAGAATGGATGAATAACGCTTTAAGGACATCATGATCACATGTCTTTAATATTCTAATTTATCGATTATTTTACATAAATTGTAAATCTATAATTATCGTTAAAAATAAGTACTAAAATTCAACACCTTAAGTTTTAACAATCAAATTAACTTTCATACTCCATTTGTTAGTTTACCCAACAACACCTTAATAGGTAAGAGCCTAACTCGAGGCACACCACGATGCATATATTGTATATCCAAGTCGTCTATCCATTTTACAAGATCATTTTAGGGCACAGTACCAAAAAATGAGGTAGATGCAAATCTTAGATAGACCACACAGTAACCATTGAATTCTCACCATTAAAAACTTCTTAAAGGCACGAGGTTTTGTAGTTTCTCTTTGTCGAGGTTGTGACCTTATCAACAAGCCTTATCACCAGGTTGATTAGCAAATAAGCATTACAATGGGTCATATTGTGCCCTATTTTATCATTTTTGGAATAACCATTTAAGAAATGACATGTGTCATTGCATAAGAAGTATAAAGCATGTATAAAATCTTTTAAGATATTTTATTTGCATGCATGTTGCGGAATAACAACCGGCATTGATCAGAATGTTACACGTCATCATAGCCTGATCGAGAGGATAGAACGTAGGACGTGGTTAAGAGAAAAGCAATGCTGAGGCGATTGATGTGACATGTGTCTAAAAAGAGTTTGAAAGGCCAAAATGGTGCCGAAGCAAGTATTATTGTCTAAATGTGGAGAAGAAGCGTCTAAATAACTACCTCAATGAGATACACCCAGAGATCCATAGCTCAAGTAGTAGACCGAGTGAAAGATACATCATTTCAACACGGAGCTCGTGGCACCGATTCCCTAGTGGGGGTGGCTAAATGTGAAGTGTGAACTGACAGTAATGTGTATTAACAAGCTTTTAAAAAAAAAAAAAAAAAAAAAAAAAAAAAAAAAAAACTACCTCAACTAGATTTATAAATTCTCTCGCTCCTAACTTTTCCTGTAACTCCTTTCCACTGCTATGTTCGAATATAAAATATTTACTTTTATTGTGTTTGACACCTTTGAATGTGAATCGACTTTAATCAGATATAATTGAAGTAGTTATGCATGATATATTTACAGGGGATTTGAATTAAATTAGTAAATCAAATTTAATATTTTCAATTAGTAGTGGAGGTAATGTTTGACACAATGGTTGTAATAAGCTCAAAATATATGATTTGATTGAAAATGATGAAATTTCAAACCTGTCACAAGATCATGTCCAAGTGACTAAACGACGATTTTTAACCGACTTTTACCGTGGCCCTATCACTTTGAGATTTGTAACTCCTTATGTTTTAGGCATACCATGAGATGGTTTTGGAAAAGTGGATGGAACGGCATATATACAAACCCATACATACCGGTGGGCCACGTTCAGTGCCTCACCAATTAATATGTTACCTTGCCTCCCCTAACCCGGCCCTACCTGTTGGGGACGTGGATTGCTCCGAGAAATTTTTGTACCCCTGTTTTCAGAAACTGCATGGGATGTACGGAAATTCCCGTGGTACATGCACTCCGTTCATCAGTTTCGATGACGTTGACTGTATAACAAATAAATACATATGACACATGTACCATGGTACTCTACCCTCGTGACTTGCCACACGGGTACATATGTCATACGCACAAGGATGAGGTGACCTGACCTAGATAGGTGAATTTCCTTTCAAGTATATATGAGATCAATTCCATCCATCGATGAGAAGAAATATTTTCACCGCATGTCTTAAATTTCATAAAAATATAATAGTTACGTAGACCACAACACAGGCAACAGTGTGAAATCACGTATAAAACCTTTAAATTTATTCTTCTTTTTGTGTAGGGTGGGATGAAAAATTGGATTGTGTCATAATTAAGAAGATTTTAACGGTGAGATTTTTAATCTCAAATTTATTTTTTTTCTATTATGGAGAGAGTCCGAACGTTGAATCCCTTTGATTTTTTTATTCACGACATAAATGCATGGTGGGCTACCTTATAGGCGAGTTAGATCTTATCCACATGAAGCCATCGTATACAAATCAGCAAATGGAACGCGTTCATATATACGAAAGTATCGCAGGATAAATTTGTATATCAGGACACTTTTGGTTCATGGCATTAGCAGCGAAGCCAGGCTTTTGAAGGGAGCAGATTAGATGCGGCCTTAGCCTCACCTAACATGGTGCGGCCTGACTGTGGGCCCCATAGTGATGAATTCATTGTGTATCCACGCCGTCCATCCGTTTTTTAAGCTCATTTTAGGGCTTGATCCTGCAATTAAAGAAAATACAAATCTCAAGTGGATCACACCACAGGAAAAGCAGGAATTGAACGCTTACTGTTGATAACTTCACGGGGCTATCAATATTCGAATTAAGCTGATATCTTCGTTTTCCCTTCATCAACATATTTCTTACCTTATAAGCAGGTTGGATGAAAAACAAACATCAATATGGGCCCTAGTTCAACGGTGTACATCGTTATTCCCTATATATGTTTTCTACTGCGTGGTCTATTTCAAGTTGATATGCTTCAGCTTTTTTTTTTTTTTTTCCTTCTTATAACCTAAAAAGAGCTGTAAAAACATACAAACGGCATCGATTAAACATATAAAATCAAGGTGTGCCACAGAATATCCACACGCGTGGTGAGCTCCTCGCTGCACGATCTGCGTCCGTCCACGAGAATATCCTGGGTAGCAACCTAGCCTTAGATTCCTGCATTGCTAGGTTTGGCCAGTATAGCTATAGAAAGAGATTATTCCGTACATTATAAATACGGTACTTGCGCGACTTGTGGTGCAAGCTACGTTACCATACATATTATTTCCGAGACGCAGGTGTGACCTGCACATATTAGTAAGTACATGGGATAAATATATATATAATCATTACCGTACATTAGATAAAACACCATTTTCCTACCGTGGATACTGAATTTCGTTCAAATACAAATCTTAAGTGGACTATACCGTATGAAACAGAATAGAATTTTAAATAAACTTTTAGATTCACATACTGTCGTGCACATTAGTCTTTGAATATATCGAATTTCAAAAAATTTATACATTTTTTAAGAAGGGTCGGATGGCATATTCATAGCATACTTACGTATTCACGATTTCGAAGACTTGAACGATGGGATTAGCCATCTTTATGGTTTTCCATGGTGTGGCTTACTTAACCGTCGACTCATCCTTCTCTTTGGGTCTCGATCCAAGTGTAAAGCGTGGTGTTGGTAGACGTGCAGATCCCATCCTCATTAAAATATATCTGTACTAATCCGTACTAAAGTTACTGGTAGTTTTTAACCTGAGTCGACCATTGATAGACTGCCTGAAGAGGGAATGCATGCTTTCCTTACCGACGACCACGGACATAAAATGAGAGTTTTGCGGTACGGGTTACAGAGATTTGCCGCTGCATGAAGTAATGTGGGCCCACTATGATGCCTTGTAAAATCCAATCCGTCCATCGTTTTCTCCGAATCATGACAGACTGAGATCCAAAAAATGGTAGAGATCCATTGCCGTAGTGGACTATACTGTAGGAAACAGTAAGAACGGAAACATTCACCATTGAAATCTTCCCGGGATCACCGTGATGTTTATATGCCATCGAAGCCGTTCATAAGGTTGATTCCAACTGAATTAAAGGAAAAATAAATAAATATCTACCTATAAAAAATATGCTTCAATGGATAACGTTCAGTGCTCACTCTTTTCTATAGTGTGGATCACTCGACTTTTGAATTTCATTAATTTTTAGTCTGTGCCGAAGAAACCAACGGACAGATTGAATTCAACGAAGACATAATGTGGCAGGGAAGTTGTATTGGAGGATGTGTTGCAGGGAAGTTGCGTCCGGCGCGATATGCTGTGATGCCGACCTGAATCCCAACAACTCCTCTTTTATTCAGCGGATAGAACGAAGCAGTTTGGCCAGTGAGGGGTGACGCACTGGCGCTGCCAGCAGACACGCCAAGTAGCCAGTAGTCGGTTCTGTGTTAGCCCCCATCGCGATGTACGTGTTTAACGCCGAGCATTTATTTTACAATATCATTTTATTGATTAACCTCAAGAATAAGAAAAATATAAATATCAGGTTGACCACATCACATGAAAACATTTATCGCATGCTATTGAATTGCATTATATGTTATTAACATTCTTTTTGTATAATGATTACATGTCCGGAAATTCCACGGATTTGTGACCATCCAATCCTACGTGGGACAAAATTTTTGATACATGAAAACACCGAATTAAGTAAAATCATGTTTGGTGTACGGTAGAATTGTGATCAATGGATCAAATTTAAGTCGGATGTCGTTTGCTTTTATATATATATATATATATATATAAAACCAAATTGTCACTTGTAAACGTGTATACGGATGGACGGCATGTATAAACGAATGCATGATGTAGGGCCCGTTGCTCGCGAACTCCAAACCACTATGATGTCTCGAACCTGCACACCAGCAACAAGCAAAGGAGACCCTGGCTAAGTTGAGGGACCCTCCGATGCCTAAGTCAGGTAAAGGGAATCGGGGTTTAAATTGGAGAGTAGAGGGAGAGTGCAATATGTTGCGTACATGTAGCAATGAAGTCTCATTATATTTATACCTGACTATCGGACGGTCCGGGTCCGTTAATCTCGGCACGATTTGCTCAATCAGCGGGATACTATGGTCGTGGAGATATGGTCCGTAATCTGAAGATCATGTAATGTATCGTGAGTATTTGCGTGCGAAACAATCGGTCACGTCTTGTTTAGGGTAGTTTCTTAGTTTAGCGCATGAAGCGTCCACATTCTGCCCCGGCCTCAGCTTGGGACTTCCGACCGAAGAGGTCCTTACTAGCGTACACACGGGTCTTCACTGTCGATTTGGTAAGCGCGGATTATGTCACGAGTCTGAGCCGAGCTCTAGCCTGAATTTATGATGGACTTGACTTCACTTATCTGTTGAGCGTTTTGGAGGTTTTCCCTTCGTGCTCTGAGGCGGGACGGCGGAACTGTCTTATCGAGTTGAGTTTTCCCGCAATTGATGCGAGCGGTTGAGTTATTAGTTTCTGGTTGGACGTCGGCGGGACTGTCTGAGCTTCACACCGACTACCCATGTCTTAGATTACTCTGAACTGATTACCAACCTCGGATCAGAAGCGCAACTGTGACCGAGTCGGGAATCTCCCTTCCTTTCAATAGTGTCTATCATTCTAGACTAACTTTGTATGTTCGATCGGATTAAGGGGATGTTGGTTCTCGAAATTGCAGGGGCTGAGATCTTCCCATAACAGAAGTCCCCTACTCTTCGAGTTCGGACACGGACTCGGAGAGTAATTATATATGGAAGATCAATCGTTTCCTTTGTCATACCCTTCACGCATGCCGTTGCTATCATGATTTCTACATTTGAAGTGTCACGTCCTCGGGGTTTTCTACCTTTAGGCTAACCTTCAGTGGACGCATGGCGACGGTTAAGATTTTGAATCGTCGTTCAGCCTATGGCCGACTGCCACGTATGCCCTGGGAGACATTTGAGTGACGCCTCCTTTCCTCGAGCACTGTTTCGGCTATTTGAAGTTCATCATCCAATGTCAGACGCACGTTGCTTGGCAGAGCTCGGGCCAGTCGTTTGTGGCCACGTGTACTCCGGAATCGGCTCGCGACGATTCAACTGCGGCCATCATGCTTTGCCATTAATGCAGGGATTCTGCGCAGTTTATATAAGCCTCTCTTCCGGAAGTGCTTCTTATCTTTACATTCTGAATTTGTGTGGATATCGGAGGAGGCGATTCCGGCCGATTTGAAGCCGTCGGTAGGCGATTCCGACGACCAAGGAATTCCCGACAAAGGAAATTTTCGGTGACCGTCCTGCGAGTCCACCCTTCTTCTAGTATTCTTTCTTTTCTTGATAAGATGTCGTCTGATTTAGAGATGGTCTGGGACGATTATGATGATTTCGAGACGAGGAGCTCGGATGACAGGAGGGGGGCATCCGAAGGCCCCTTGGAAGTTGTGCCTCTATATTCTTCGCCCCGAAGGAACAAGGAGGCGGTGGCTTGGACTTGTCGAGCCGGCAAGAAGAAAATCACCCGAGCCCCCTGAGATTCGATAGCTGGTGGTGCTGAGATGCCTGCGAGCGGGCGAGCTTTGGAGGTCATTCCAGGAGGCTCCGTATTGATGGAGTCTCAGATGGGATGAATCCGCTCGGAGTTCGATATCCCGAACTCCATGCAGATAAGGGCGTCAGAGCCCCTTGATACTCCCGGCACACCTGTTGAAGGAGAGGTTGCCATTTTCCTATGCGCCCTTCAGTGTGGGCTCCGACTCCCTATGCACCCCTTCGTCCGAGCCCTGACAGCCTACTTGGGACTTGCTCCTGACTAATTCACCCCCAATGCTTAGAGGGTTTTAATTTCTTCCTTCATCATCTGGTGTCAAGTCGGGAACCCGGAGCTGACACTAGAGGAGTTGATAAGCCTGTACCTGGTCAAGCATGACAGCCAAGAGCCATGATACTACTTCGCAACCCGAGGCAGCAAGGGTCGGGGCTGGTCATGAATCTTCCGTCCTCTAACAAGGACTAGAAGAATAAATGGTTTTGGGCTTTGGGTGAATGGGAGGCGCTAGCAGCGGAGCTTAGAAACTTAATGACTCAGGTCCCCACCCGATTCACAACACTAAGTCGGACTTTGCACATATTTTTTTATATCCTTCTCCTTTCTGCCGTAATCGGACTAAAGTCTTCCTTTTATTTCTGTAGATTTTCCAAGAGGTTCGCCTCTTCTCTCCTCGGATTAGAAAAATCAAGTCGCCAAGGCTAGGGCGCGATCGGGAGAACTTCGCTCCTGGTCAGACCTGATCACAGTCGTTAATCTTCTCTGATCTGGGCTTTTCAAGTTTGAGCCTCTTCCTACTTCCTTCAGTAAGTTTCTCATGCATCTCTTCCTTCGAAATTAATGAACTTCTTGACTTGGTCGTTGATTCGTTGTTTTGCATGCAAGCATGGTCGAGGCGACTGGGTCTCGGAGGAGAAAAGCCGCTCCGATCGTCGACGAGATGCTGAGGGCTGAGCCCCGAACGGAGACAACCGTTTGGAGGAAGCAGACGGCTCCTCGCGGCGAGTGCCCCTCGGCTCTAGTTTATGTTGTTGCTTAAATTTATGTTGTTGCAGCTCCGATATCATCACCTGTCACGGTTGAGGCCGCAGTCATCAATGCTTCGGCTCTAATCCTCCCTCTTGCCGCCGCTCCTCCCACCGCCGAGGCCCCTCCCGCAGTCCCTTTGCCCTGCATAGCTGTCCCTTCTTCGTCTGAACGGGAGGAGACTGTTAGGATGGTTGACGCCATGCTCTCCCCTCCCAAGGCTAGGAATGATCTCAGGGTCGAGGCTAGGCTTCGGCAAGTAGCAGGACTGGGGTTGGGGAAGTAATAGGGTCGGCCTAGGTGGGGACGAGTGAAGGAAGGTTTGAGTCGGGCAACCACATGTCTTGCCTGGCTCTTTGGGCCGCCAAACACGCCCCGGAGGAGGAGATATCCAGCCTTCTCACTAAATTGAAAAGCTCCTTAAACGATATGACTTCCGTTTTTTACAGGGTATTTTCTGTTGCCTTTCTGTTTCTTAGTTTCTATTTCTTTCATTCCTGTATGTTCATTCTTCTGTTTTCATTCAGTCTGTCCCGAAGCTCCTTCTGACTAGGGAGAGAATACGAAGCTTGTGAAGAAAGATGCCGAGGTTAAAGCCCTCAGGGGTGAGGCTGGGATCTTGCGGGACGAGGCAGCCTTCCTTCGGATGGAGCAGGTGGAGCTGCGTTAGCAGCTTGAGGACGAGAGAGCTCGAGAGCTTCAGCTTCAAGGAGTTGTGGGTGATCTCAAGGCCCGATGTGGTGCTGCTGCAGTCGAGCTGACCAGAGCCAAGGCCCACGCGGACTCGCTTGCGAAGGAGAACGCTCGACTGGGGGAAGTGCTAGAGCGGACTAGGGCTGAAGCTGCAGAAGAACAATGAAGGACGGTTTCTCAGGCCAGGGAAGCCCAGCGAGCTGAAGATGAGGCATCCCTAGATTCGGCTGTGGCCACCGCAGTAGAGGCTTTTAAGGCTTCGAAGGAGAGGGCCGCTGAAGCCACTAAGTTTTACAATGTGGCTTCGACGCTTGTATCGAAGCGGTCCAGGATTTGTATCCTAACCTCAACCTTGAGCCTCTGCTCCTAAGGACGCAGCAGAGAAGCCCGCTGAGGATGTCCGCCCGGATCAAGCCCCTAGCTCTCAAGCTCCTCCTCCTCCTCCGACTGCATAGTTTTTTATGCTTCACTTTTTATGACTTTTCTAAACTTGAGTTTTTTTGTTGAATGATTTGATGGATAATATTTTTTTATACCTTCTAGAGAAGGCGTGCGGATGATAATGATTTTTTGACCCTCTGGAAAGAGCGCCTGGATGATGATTTTTTTCTTATATGTTAATCCGTAGTCGGTTCTTGGATGTTGATTGTTGATTGCTGGATTGATTTGTTAACAGGTCATTTTACTTTGGAGCATTGCCGAGCCGACACCTTAACGGGTCAGCTCGCCTCAATGCCGCTTTGTTGAACTGTGAACATTGTGTTATTGCCATTGCTAAGTCCGGATCCCTAAGAGATCGGCTCGTCTCACGATTGGTGAGCAACTCTTAATCTGTCCGTTAGTCGGGAGACAATCTGGCTCCTCTGTTGAGGAGTTGGGTCATCCATTGGCTTTTTCCCTGACAAAAAGGGGATGCCTTGTCGAATTCTCGTGGGATAATGTTCTAACCTCTTCTCTAAGAGATCAGTTCGTTTATTCTGCCCTTGCTTATGAGGGACGACTTTTCCTTAGTAGATAATCCGTTCATGTTGAAAGGAAGAGGTGTGAATTTTATTGAGAGCCTTAAAGGCTGGCTACCCGGAAGGGTTTATTGAGAGCCTTAAAGGCTAGCCGCTTAGAGGCGTACACTTATTGGGGGCCTTAAGGCCATTACATTAAGGATAGTGGACTTTTAGGTGGGATAGTGGACTTTTAGGTGCTCGGCGTTCCAGGGGTGGGGGAGTTGGTGGCCTTCGAGATCTTCTAAGTGGTAGGAGCTTGGTTTAGTCGATCGGACCACACAGTAAGGCCTTCTCAGTTAGGCCTGAGTGCCTCAGCCTCCGGCTCAGCCGTGTTCTGGAAAACTCGGTGAAGGACCAAGTCTCCTGGACGAAACCGCCTGATCTTGACCTTAAAATTGTAAAATAGTGTCACCTGTTGATGTCGAGCAGCGACCCGAAGTCTGGAGACATCTCTGGCTTCTTAAAGTAGATCTAGGTTAGCTGCGATTTGCTTGGCGTTATGATTTTCTTGATAATTTCTGACCTGAGCTGTAGGGAGGCTGATTTCGACCGGCACCATTGCCTCTGAGCCGTAGGATAACAAAAATGGAGTCTCCCCAGTAGATGACTGAGCTATGGTCCTATAGGCCCATAGGACAAATGGGAGCTCATCGGCCCAATTGTCTTTTGCTTTCTCCAACTTTATCTTGAGATGATGTTTGATGACTTTATTAACTGTTTCCACCTGTCCATTGGATTGTGGGTGGCGAGGCGAATAATATGCATTTGTGATGCCGAGCCCCTGACACATGCCTCGGAACTTGTCGTCGTCAAACTGTCTGCCGTTGTCGGACACAATGGTGCGCGGAATCCCGAACCGGCAGATGATGATTTTTCAGACAAAATCAATCACTTTCTGTTCCGTGATTTTTACGACGGGCTCGGCCTCGGCCCACTTGGTGAAGTAGTTGACTGCGACGATGACGAACTTGACTTGTCCCTTTCCTGTAGGCAGGGGGTGGGGGATTCCTTGGTACGAGCCGACACCTTAACAGGTCAGCTCGCCTCAATGCCGTTTTGTCGAACTGTGAACTTTGTATTATTGTCATTGCTAAGTCCGGATTTCTAGGGGATCGGCTCGTCTCACGATTGGCGAGCAACTCTTAATTTGTCCGTTAGTCGGGAGACGATCCGACTCCTCTGTTGAGGAGTCGGGTCATCAATTGGCTTTTTCCCTGACAAAGAGGAGATGCCTTGTTGAATTCCCGTGGGATAATATTCTAACCCCTTCGCACTGCATTCACTTGACTTCCCATCGGCTTGACCTATGCTAGATGGTACATATATGAAATGCACGAGAATGGCATTACTTGCACCAGTTCCATGAGTATTTGGAGCAAGAATGCATTAGGTGGACGCGGATTTCCTGCGAAAGCCTTTTGCATGAAATTCCTACGCTTGAAACTTAGGTGGGGTTGACCGTGATGTTTTTCAGAAATTCACTCCGTT
Organism: Magnolia changhungtana; assembly: GCA_030180095.1. Classification (NCBI taxonomy): domain Eukaryota; kingdom Viridiplantae; phylum Streptophyta; class Magnoliopsida; order Magnoliales; family Magnoliaceae; genus Magnolia; species Magnolia changhungtana. Next base: position 1,836,352 of record JASAUF010000586.1, on the reverse strand, counting down.
TATACATTTTGTGAGATCATTTTAAAAGATGAAATCAAAATTTAGCAGGATATAAGACTCAAGTGGGCTGTACAAAAGGAAAAGGTGGTTAGGGAAATTTTTACCGTTGAAATCTCCCTAGGTTCGACAGTGATGTTTAAATACCATCCATACCGTTGATAATGTCATTTGTACTGGGATGAACTGAAAACACAAATAATACCATGATTCAAAACTTTTTTGGCCCCATGGATATTTCAACAGTAGACGTTCAATTATCACTTTTTCGGCCCACTTGAGCATTGGATACTGTTCATTTTTTGCACCACATACCAGAATGAACTAAAAAAACGGATTTACGGATAGGATTTCTCACAAATATAACAGTGAGCCGCACCCGGGTTCCGAGCGCAGGAACTTCCTGTGAAAGCCAACGTGCAACCGCATTAGATTCATTTCGTCCATCAGACAAGAAGTTAGATGTTTACCGTGTTTCTTAAATTTTATTTAAATATAATAGGTGTATGTATCACATTACAGGAAAAAGTGTGAAATCATGTATAAAACTTTTAAATATACTTTTTAAGCACACATGGGTATCTACATGTAGTTATAATTATAGGAAATGCACTCTTCCTTTTGCGTACGTAGGGTCGGATGAATAGTTTGGATTGCGTGTATAAAGCAAGCTGATCCCACGCACAAATAAAAATATTTTAATGGTGAGATTTCTAATCTCAATTGTAGAAAATATAAACGTTGTATTAATCTGAATTTTTTCCCCTATATAATAAATATTTGGTCGGCCACCTGATATACGGCTTAGATCCTATACACATAAATTCGTACTATACAAATCAACAAAAGTGCCATGCTCATCCATAATACAATAACGCAGGAAAATTTTGAATTTTATATATCACGCCACTTTTTGATTGATGGCATTAGCAGCGAGCGCAGGCTGCTTTTCAGGGAGCGGATTATGTGTGAGCAGTTTAGGACTGTGAACCCACCTTTTATCCAGCTGTTTTTACCGGACCAAACGCTACAACTTAGACCTGCTCGTACGGACAATAAATTTGAGGACGAAAATACCCCCACCTTTCACGGAAACGGATTGGGTACTCCCCCGCCACTAGCCAATGGCGGATGGTCGGTGGGTCCCACCATGATTTATGCTTTTCATCCATCCCGTCCATATATTTTTCCACATCATTTTATGATACGAGACCAGAAACTAGGTATATCCAATCTCAAGTGTACCACATTACAGGAGACAATGTTGAATGAGCGTCAACCATTTGAAACCTTTAGGGAGCCAACTGTGATGTTTGTGAGAAATCCTCCCTGTCTAAGTTCATTCATAGGGTCATAAAGACCTGGATGAAGAGGAAAAATAAATTTAATAATGATCCAAAACTTCTGTAACCCTAAAAGGGTTTCAATGGTAGATGTTCAATTCTCCATGCCTTTTACAGTGTGGTCCACTTGATAGTTAGATCTATCTTATTTTTCGTCTCAAGTCTTAATATGAGCTCACCAAATAGATGGACGGTTTGGATATAACACAGACCTCATAATAGGACCCACTGTAAAAGGCTTGAGACGAAAAATTAGACAGATGTAGCTATCAAGTGGACCACACTGTAAAAGGCAGTGGAGGATTGAACCTCTACTATTGAAACCCTTTCAGGGTCCTCTTCATTCAGGTCTTGTAACCTTATGAATAGATTGGATGGAAAATATATGTTACAGTGGGCCCTACAAAATTTTTAACGGTTAAAATCAATTTCCCCGCTGCTTTTTGTGGTGTAGTCCAGTTGATCTTTTGACGTGATTTTTATTTTTTTTTATATAATGCCTCGACATCACCCATTACGGTGCGGGCCTGACAGTGGATTCTATCTCGATGAATGTATTGATTTTCCACGCCGTCCATCCTTTCTGCTCATTTTAGAACAAGGTCTCAGAAGTAAAGCATATCCAAATCTCAAGTGGACCACACCTCAGGAAAAGTGAGAATTAAATGCCTATGGTTGATAACTTCCTAGGGCCCACCAAAGTTTCAATCAAGTTGGTATCTGCGTTTTCCCTTCGTCCACGTCTTCCTAACCTCTATGAACAGGTTAGATGAAAAATAAATATGCTCCAGTGAGATTTCAACCGTGAACGTCATTATTCCCATTGTTTTCTGTTGCTTGGTTTATTTGAAGTTTAGATATGCTTCAAATTTACCCTAATGACCTAAAATAAGCCCAGAAAGCAGATGAATGGTATCGATAAAACACATAAATAAAGGTGGGCCCAGAGATTATCCACGCGTTGTGAGCTCCTCGTTGCACGGTTGCACATGTGGGCCCCCTGCCATCAGCCCCTTAGCTGGTGGTCGGTGCTCTGTGGGTCCTATCATGATGTATGTGTTTCATCCATTCCATTAATCCATTTTTAAAGATAATTTTAGGGCTCTATTCGAAAAATTAGAGGTATATAAATCTCAGGTGGCCCACACCACATGAAAACAATAGTGATTGGATATCCACCATTAAAATCATCCTAAGGTCCACTGTACTGTTTATTTGACATCCAATCTGTTTATTAGGTCATACAGGCCCACATATGAAGGGGAAAAATAAAAATTATCTCATTGGAAATCATTTATGGTCCCAAAATGTTTTTAATGGTCGACGCTCATTCAACACTGTTTCCTTTAATGTGGTCAATTTCAGATAGGGATATACCTCATTTTTGGTCACATGTTGTAAAAATGATCTTTAAAAATAGATGGACAACATGAATGAAACACATGCACCATAGTGGGGCCCACGGAACACCAACCACCAACCATTGGCCGGTGTAAGGGGGAGTAGCCAATCTGTTCCCGCACATGTGAGGGTACCGACTTGGAACTAGCCCTAGGTTTGCTAGGTTCTGATTGTACAGCTGTAGATACAGACTGATGGTTCGTATACTGTAGGACTGCGATTGCGTAACCTGCACTCACCGCAACACATGTAAGGGTACCTGACTTAGAAACTAGCCCTAGGTTTGTTAGGTTTTGACTGTGTAGCTGTAGATACAGACTAATAGTTCGTATACTGTAGTACTGCGATTACTTAACCTGCACTCACCTGTTGTGGCATGTGCTACCATACGAATATTATCTACACAACTAGGGTGACTTGCACTAACTTAGTGGTCACATAAGTTAAATATAAGTAAAATCCTTTCCGTCCATTAGATGAGTCATTATATTTTCACCGTGGATATTAAATTTCATTTAAATATAAATTTTAAGTTAACCATAGAGTAGAATTATGAGTAAAAGATTCACGTACTGTGGCACACATTAGTATTAAAATGTAAAGAATTTCGGAAAATTTATACGTCTTGTGTGTAGGGTCGGATGACATGTTTATAACACAATCTGAATTGCCGTGGTGTAGCCCACATAACCGTTGAACGTGAGGCATCTAAAAAATAGTGTGATCCTGTCCGCATCAAGTTATACCGTACAAAATAAATACAAGAACGCGCCCATCCGTATTAAAGTTACCTGGCATTTTTGAAATACGAGATGACTACTGAGAGGCCATGGGAATAGGGAATGCAGCCTTTTAACACATGATACGGAAGTAAGATCAGTGTTTCGCAGTACCGGTTATAAAAAGTTTAGCTATACCACGATGCCCATGTTAAATCCACTCCGTTCATCATTTTCTCTAATTCATGATGGAATGAAAGCTAAAAAAGAGAGAGATCCATGACAACACTACAATAAACACGGAGGACAAAAACATTCACCATTGAAATCTTCTACGGCTCATGGTCTTTCGAATGAAGTAGTGGACGAATGAATTCTACGAAGATATCATAGAGATCCAGCAGAATTTTGTGTTGCAGGGGCAGTATGCTATCATACAGATCCGAATACCTAACAGCTCTGGTCTTATCTTGTTTTACTCAGTGGATAAAAGGAAGCATTGTGGGCAAGGAGGATGTCAGTCTGCCGCTGGCCAAGAAGGTAGAGGTCGATGCTATGTGAGCCCATCATCACCAATCTGTTTTCATCAATTACGTTCATCACACTTAGCTGTTTCGGAAACGGATTGGCTACTCCCTGACAGCAGCCCCGTGGCTGATGGTCGGTGTTCTGTGAGCTCTACCATAATGTATGTATTTCATCCATTACGTTCATCCATTTTAAAAGATCGTTTTGGAAATTTATTCAAAAAATGAGAGGTATATAAATGTACCACACCACATGAAAACAAAAGTGATTGGATATCCATCAATAAAATCCTCCTAAGTCCACTGTACTGTTTATTTGACATCCAATCTGTTTATTAGGTCATACAGGCCCACAGATGAAGGGGAAAAACAAAAATTATCTTGATCCAAAACTTTTATGGCCCCAAAATGTTTTTAATGGTTGACGCTCATTCAACACTGTTTCCTTTGATGTAGTTAATTTCAGATTGGGATATACCACATTTTTAGTCTCATGCTGTAAAATGATCTTTAAAAATAGATGGACGGCATGGATGAAACACATACACCATGTTGGGGCTGACGGAGCACCGACCACCAGCCATTGGCCGGTGTCAGGGGGAGTAGCCAATCTATTCCCACACATGTGAGGGTACTGACTTGGAACTAGCCCTAGGTTTGCTGGGCTCTGATTGTACAACTGTAGATACAGACTGATGGTTCGTACACCGTAGGACTGTGATTGCGTAACCTGCACTCACCGCAACACATGTAAGGGTACCTGACTTAGAAACTAGCCCTAGGTTTGTTGGGTTTTGACTGTGTAGCTGTAGATATAGACTGATAGTTCGTATACTGTAGTACTGCGATTGCGTAACCTGCACTCATCTGTTGCAGCATCTGCTACCATACGAATATTGTCTACACAACTAAGGTGACTTGCACTTAGTGGCCACATAGGTTAAGTATACGTAAAATCCTTTCCGTCCATTAGACGAGTCATTATATTTTCACCGTGGATATTAAATTTTATTTAAATATAAATTTTAAGTTAACCATAGAGTAAAATTATGAGTAAAAGATTTATGTACTGTGGCACACATTAGTCTTGAAATGTAAAGAATTTCAGAAAATTTATACATCTTGTGTGTAGGGTCAGGTGGCATGTTTATAACACAATCTCAATTGTCGTGGTGTAACCCACATAACCGTTGAACGTGGGGCATCTAAAAAAACTGTGTGATCCTGTCCACATTAAGTTATACCATACAAAAAAAATACAAGAACCCGCCCATCCGTATTAAAGTTACCTGGTACTTTTGAAATACGAGATAACTACTGAGAGGCCGTGCGAATAGGGAATGCAACCTTTTAACACATGATATGGAAATAAGATTAGTGTTTTGTAGTACCGGTTATAAAAAGTTTAGCTATACCACGATGTCCATGTTAAATCCATCTGTTCATCATTTTCTCTAATTCATGATAGAATGAAAGCTAAAAAACGAGAGAGATCCATGACATCACTACAATAAACACGGAGGACAGAAACATTCACCATTGAAATCTTCAACAGCTCATGGTCTTTTGAATAAAGTAGTGGACGAATGAATTCTACGAAGATATCATAGAGATCCAACCGAATTTTGTGTCGCAGGTGTTGCTGGGGTAGTATGCTATCATACAGACCCGAATACCTAACAGCTCTGGTCTTATCCTGTTTTAATCAATGGATAAAAGGAAGCGCTGTAGGCAGGGAGGAAGTCAGTCTGTCGCTGACCAAGTAGCTAGAGGTCGATGCTATGTGAGCCCAGCATCACCTATCTGTTTTCATAAATTACGTTCATCACACCTATTTGTTTCGGAAACGGATTGGCTACTCCCTGACACCAGCCCCGTGGCTGATGGTCGGCGCTCTGTGAGCTCTACCATAATGTATGTATTTCATCCATTTTTAAAGATCGTTTTGAAAATTTATTCAAAAAATGAGAGGTATATAAGTGTACCACACCACATGAAAACAAAAGTGATTGGATATCCATCAATAAAATCCTCCTAAGTCCACTGTACTGTTGAGTTGACATCCAATCTGTTTATTAGGTCATACCGGCCCACAGATGAAGGAGAAAAACAAAAATTATCTTGATCCAAAACTTTTATGGCCCCAAAATGTTTTTAATGGTTGACGCTCATTCAACACTGTTTCCTTTGATGTAGTTAATTTCAGATTGGGATATACCTCATTTTTAGTCTCATGTTGTAAAATGATCTTTAAAAATAGATGGACGGCATGGATGGAACACATACACCATGTTGGGGCCGACGGAGCACCGACCACCAGCCATTGGCCGGTGTCAGGGGGAGTAGCCAATCTATTCCCACACATGTGAGGGTACTGACTTGGAACTAGCCCTAGGTTTGCTGGGCTCTGATTGTACAGCTGTAGATACAGGCTGATGGTTCGTACACTGTAGGACTGTGATTGCGTAACCTGCACTCACCGCAACACATGTAAGGGTACCTGACTTAGAAACTAACCCTAGGTTTGTTGGGTTTTGACTGTGTAGCTGTAGATACAGACTGATTGTTCGTATATTGTAGTACTGCGATTGAATAACCTGCACTCACCTGTTGCGGCATGTGCTACCATGCGAATATTGTCTACACAACTAGGGTGACTTACACTAACTTAGTGGCCACATGGTTAAATATATGTAAATTCCTTTCCGTCCATTAGATGAGTCATTATATTTTTACCGTGGATACTAAATTTCATTTAAATACAAATTTTAAGTTAACCATAGTGTAGAATTATGAATAAAAGATTCACGTACTGTGGCACACATTAGTCTTGAAATGTAAAGAATTTCAAAAAATTTATACATCTTGTGTGTAATGTCGGATGACATGTTTATAACACAATCTCAATTGCCGTGGTGTAGCCCACACAACCGTTGAATGTGGGGCATCTAAAAAACAGTGTGATCCTGTCCGCATTAAGTTATACCGTACAAAATAAATACAAGAATGCGCCCATCCGTATGAAAGTTACCTGACATTTTTGAGAAACGAGATGACTACTGAGAGGCCATGGGAACTAGGAATGCAGGCTTTTAACACATGATACGAAGTAAGATTAGTGTTTTGCAGTATCGGTTATAAGAAGTTTAACTATACCACGATGCCCATGTTAAATCCATTCCGTTCATCATTTTCTCTAATTCATGATAGAATGAAAGCTAAAAAAAAGGAGAGAGATCCATGACAACACTACAATAAACATGGAGGACAAAAACATTCACCAATGAAATCTTCTACAGCTCATGGTGTTTCAAATAAAGTAGTGGACGAATGAATTATATGAAGATATCATAGAGATCTAGCCGAATTTTGTGTCGCAGGTGTTGCAGGGGCAATATGCTATCATATAGACCCGAATACCTGACAGCTCTGGTCTTATCTTGTTTTACTCAGTGGATAAAAGGAAGCGCTGTGGGCAGGGAGGATGCCAGTTTGCCACTGGCCAAGTAGCTAGAGGTCGATGCTATGTGAGCCCATCATCACCTATCTGTTTTCATAAATTACGTTCATCACACCGATCTGTTTCGAAAACGGATTAGCTACTCCCTGACACCAGCCTCGTGGGTGATGGTCGGTGCTCTGTGAGCTCTGCCATAATGTATGTATTTCATCCATTACGTTCATTCATTTTTAAAGATCGTTTTGGAAATTTATTCAAAAAATGAGAGGTATATAAGTGTACCACACCACATGAAAACAAAAGTGATTGGATATCCAACAATAAAATCCTCCTAAGTCCACCGTACAGTTTATTGGACATCCAATCTGTTTATTAGGTCGTACAGGCCCACAGATGAAGGGGAAAAACAAAAATTATCTCGATCCAAAACTTTTATGGCCCCAAAATGTTTTTGATGGTTGACGCTCATTCAACACTATTTCCTTTAATGTGGTCAATTTCAGATTGGGATATACCTCATTTTTGGTCTCATGCTGAAAATGATCTTTAAAAATAGATGGACGACATGGATGAAACACATACACCATGGTGTGGCCCATGGAGCACCGACCACCAGCCATTGGCCGGTGTCAGGGGGAGTAGCCAATCTGTTCCCGCACATGTGAGGGTACTGACTTGGAACTAGCCCTAGGTTTGCTGGGCTCTGACTGTACAATTGTAGATACAGACTGATGGTTCGTATACTGTAGGACTGCGATTGCGTAACCTGCACTCACCGCAACACATGTAAGGGTACTTGACTTAGAAACTAGCCCTAGGTTTGTTTGGTTTTAACTGTGTAGCTGTAGATACAGACTGATAGTTTGTATACTGTAGTACTTCGATTGCGTAACCTGCACTCACCTGTTACGGCATGTGCTACCATATGAATAGTCTACACAACTAGGGTGACTTATACTAACTTAGTGGCCACATAGGATAAATATATGTAAAATCCTTTCCGTCCATTAGATGATTCATTATATTTTCACCGTGGATATTAAATTACATTTAAATATAAATTTTAAGTTAACCATAAAGTAGAATTATGAGTAAAAGATTCACGTACTGTGGCACACATTAGTCTTAAAATGTAAAGAATTTCAGAAAATTTATACATCTTATGTGTAGGGTCGGATGGCATGTTTATAACACAATCTCAATTGCCGTCGTGTAGCCCACATAACCGTTGAATGTGGGGCATCTAAAAAAACAGTGTGATCCTGTCCGCATTAAGTTATACCATACAAAATAAATACAAGAACGCGCCCATCCGTATTAAAGTTACCTAGTAGTTTTGAAATACCTGATGACTACTGAGAGGCCGTGGGAACAGGGAATACAACCTTTTAACACATGATACGGAAGTAAGATTAGTGTTTTGTAGTACCGGTTATAAAAAGTTTAGCTCTACCACGATGCCCATCTTAAATCCACTTCGTTCATTATTTTCTCTAATTCATGATAGAACGAAAGCTAAAAAAATGAGAGAGATCCATGACAACACTACAATAAACACGGAGGATAGAAACATTCACCACTGAAATCTTCTACGGCTCATGGTCTTTCGAATAAAGTAGTGGACGAATGAATTATATGAAGATATCAAAGAGATCCAGCCGAATTTTGTGTCGCAAGTGTTGCAGGGGCAGTATGATATCATACAGACCCAAATACCTGACAGCTCTGGTCTTATCCTGTTTTACTCAGTGGATAAAAGGAAGCGTTGTGGGCAGGGAGGAAGCCAGTCTGCCGCTGACCAAGTAGCTAGATGTCGATGCTATATGAGCCCATCATCACCTATCCGTTTTCATAAATTACGTTCATCACACCTATCTGTTTCGAAAACGGATTGGCTACTCCCTGACACCAGCCCCGTGGTTGATGGTCGGTGCTCTGTGAGCTCTACCATAATGTATGTATTTCACCTATTACGTTCATCCATTTTTAAAGATCGTTTTGAAAATTTATTCAAAAAATGAGAGGTATATAAGTGTACCACACCACATGAAAACAAAAGTGATTGGATATCCATCAATAAAATCCTCTTAAGTCCACTATACTATTTATTTGACATCCAATCTATTTATTAGGTCATACTGGCCCACAGATGAAGGGGAAAAACAAAAATTATCTTTATCCAAAACTTTTATGGCTCTAAAATGTTTTTAATGGTTAACGCTCATTCAACACTGTTTCCTTTAATATGGTCAAATTCAGATTAGGATATACCACATTTTTGGTCTCATGCTGTAAAATGATCTTTAAAAATAGATGGATGGCATGGATGAAACACATACACCATGGTGGAGCCCACGGAGCACCGACCACCAGCCATTGGCCGGTGTCAGGGGGAGTAGCAAATCTGTTCCCGCACATGTGAGGGTACTAACTTGGAACTAGCCCTAGGTTTGTTGGGCTCTAACTATATAGATGTAGATACAGACTGATGGTTCGTATACTGTAGGACTGCGATTACGTAACCTGCATTCACCGCAACACATGTAAGGGTACCTGACTTAAAAACTAGCCTAAGTTTGTATGGTTTTGACTGTGTAGCTGCAGATACAGACTGATATTTCGTATATTGTAGTACTGCGATTGCGTAACCTGCACTCACCTGTTGCGGCATGTGCTACCGTACGAATATTTTCTACACAACTATGGTGACTTGCACTAACTTAGTGACCACATAGGTTAAATAGACGTAAAATCCTTTCCGTCCATTAGATGAGTCATTATATTTTCACCGTGGATATTAAATTTCATTTAAATATAAATTTTAAGTTAACCATAGAGTAGAATTATGAGTAAAAGATTCACATACCGTGGCACACATTAGTCTTGAAATGTAAAGAATTTCAGAAAATTTATACATATTTTGTGTAGGGTCGGATGACATGTTTATAACACAATCTCAATTTCCGTGGTGTAGCCCACATAACCATTGAATGTAGGGCATCTAAATAAACAATGTGATCCTATCCGCATTAAGTTATATCGTACAAAATAAATACAAGAACGCGCCCATCCGTATTAAAGTTATCTGGCAGTTTTGAAATACCTGATGACTACTGAGAGGCCATGGGAACAGGGAATGCAGCCTTTTAACACATGATACGGAAGTAAGATTAATGTTTTGCAGTACTGGTTATAAAAAGCTTAGCTGTACCATGATGTCCATGTTAAATCCACTCCGTTTATCGTTTTCTCTAATTAATGATAGAACGAAAGCTAAAAAAACGAGAGAGATCCATGACAACAGTACAATAAACACGGAGGACAGAAACATTCACCATTGAAATCTTCTACGGCTCATGGTCTTTCGAATAAAGTAGTGGACGAATAAATTCTACGAAGATATCATAGAGATCCAGCCAAATTTTGTGTCGTAGGTGTTGCAAGGGCAGTATGCTATCATACAAACCTGAATACCTGACAGCTCTGGTCTTATCCTGTTTTACTCAGTGGATAAAAGGAAGCGTTGTGGGCAAGGAGGAAGCCAGTCTGCCACTGACCAAGTAGCTAGAGGTCGATGCTATGTGAGCCTATCATCACTTATCCGTTTTCATAAATTACGTTCATCACATATATCTTTTTCGGAAACGGATTGGCTACACCCTGACACCAGCCCCGTGGCTGATGGTTGGTGCTCTATGAGTTCTACCATAATGTATGTATTTCACCTATTACGTTCATCCATTTTTAAAGATCGTTTTAGAAATTTATTCAAAAAATGAGAGGTATATAAGTGTACCACACCACATGAAAACAAAAGTGATTGGATATCCATCAATAAAATCCTCCTAAGTCCATTGTACTGTTTATTTGACATCCAATCTGTTTATTAGGTCATACAGGCCCACAGATGAAGGGGAAAAACAAAAATTATCTCGATCCAAAACTTTTATGGCCCCAAAATGTTTTTAATGGTTGACACTCATTCAACACTGTTTCCTTTAATGTGGTCAATTTCAGATTAGGATATACCTCATTGTTGGTCTCATGCTGTAAAATGATCTTTAAAAATAGATGGATGGCATGGATGAAACCCATACACCATGGTGGAGCCCATGGAGCACCTACCACCAGCCATTGGCCGGTGTCAGGGGGAGTAGCCAATCTGTTCCCGCACATGTGAGGGTACTGACTTAGAACTAGCCCTAGGTTTGCTGGGCTCTGACTGTACAGCTGTAGATACAGACTAATGGTTCGTATACTGTAGGATTGCGATTGCGTAACCTGCACTCACCGCAACACATGTAAGGGTATCTGACTTAGAAACTAGCCCTAAGTTTGTATGGTTTTGACTGTGTAGCTGTAGATACAAACTGATATTTCGTATACTGTAGTACTGCGATTGCGTACTCTGCACTCACCTGTTGCGGCATGTGCTACCATACAAATATTGTCTACACAACTAGGGTGAGTTGCACTAACTTAGTTTCCACAAAAGGTTAAATATACTTAAAATCCTTTCCGTCCATTAGATGAGTCATTATATTTTCACCGTGGATATTGAATTTCATTTAAATATAAATTTTAAGTTAACCATAAAGTAGAATTATGAGTAAAAGATTCACGTACTGTGGCACACATTAGTCTTGAAATGTAAAGAATTTCAGAAAATTTATACATCTTGTGTGTAGGGTCGGATGACATGTTTATAACTCAATCTCAATTGTCGTGGTGTAGCCCACATAACTGTTGAACGTGGGGCATCTAAAAAAATACTGTGATCCTGTCCGCATTAAGTTATACCATATAAAATAAATACAAGAACGCGCCCATCTATATTAAAGTTACCTGGCATTTTTGAAATACAAGATGACTACTGAGTGGCCGTGGGAATTGGGAATGCAGGCTTTTAACACATGATATGAAAGTAAGATTAGTGTTTTCCAGTACCGGTTATAAAAGGTTTAGCTATACCACGATACCCATGTTAAATCCACTCCGTTCATCATTTTCTCTAATTCATGATAGAACGAAAGCTTAAAAAATGAGAGAGATCCATGACAACACTACAATAAACACGGAGGACAGAAACATTCACCATTGAAATCTTCTACGGCTCATGGTCTTTCGAATAAAGTAGTGGACGAATGAATTCTACGAAGATATCATAAAGATCCAGCCGAAGTTTGTGTCGCAGGTGTTGCAGGGGCAGTATGCTATCATACAGACCCGAATACCTAACTGCTCTGGTCTTATCCTATTTTACTTAGTGGATAAAAGGAAGCGCTGTGGGCAGGGAGGAAGCCAGTCTGCCGCTGACCAAGTAGCTAGAGGTCGATGTTATGTGAGCCCATCATCACCTATCCGTTTTCATAAATTACGTTCATCGCACCTATCTGTTTCGGAAACAGATTGGCTACTCCCTGACACCAGCCCCGTGGCTGATGGTCGGTGCTCTGTGAGCTCTACCATAATGTATGTATTTCATCCATTACGTTCATCTATTTTTAAAGATCGTTTTGGAAATTTATTCGAAAAATGAGAGGTATTTAAAAGTGATTGGATATCCATCAATAAAATCCCCCTAAGTCCACTGTACTGTTTATTTGACATCCAATCTGTTTATTAGGTCATACAGGCCCACAGATGAAGAGGAAAAACAAAAATTATCTCGATCCAAAACTTTTATGGCCCCAAAATGTTTTTAACGGTTGATGCTCATTCAACACTATTTTCTTTAATGTGGTCAATTTCATATTAGGATATACCTCATTTTTGGTCTCATGCTGAAAATGATCTTTAAAAATAGATAGACGGTATGGATGAAACACAAACACTATGGTGGGGCCCACGGAGCACCGCCCACCAGCCATTGGCCGGTGTCAGGGGGAGTAGCCAATTTGTTCCCGCACATGTGAGGGTACTGACTTGGAACTAACCCTAGGTTTGCTGGGCTCTGACTGTACAGCTGTTGATACAGACTGATGGTTCGTATACTGTAAGACTGCGATTGCGTAACCTGCACTCACTGCAACACATGTAAGGGTACCTGACTTAGAAACTAGCCCTAGGTTTGTTGGGTTTTGACTGTGTAGCTGTAGATATAGATTGATTGTTTGTATAATGTAGTACTGCGATTGCATAACCTGCACTCACCTGTTGCGGCATGTGCTACCATACAAATATTGTCTACACAACTAGGGTGACTTGCACTAACTTAGTGGCCACATAGGTTAAATATACGTAAAATCCTTTCCGTCCATTAGATGAGTCATTATATTTTCACCGTGGATATTAAATTTCATTTTAATATAAATTTTAAGTTAACCATAGAGTAGAATTATGAGCAAAAGATTCACGTACTGTGGCACACATTAGTCTTGAGATGTAAAGAATTTCGAAAAATTTATACATCTTGTGTGTAGGGTTGGATGGCATGTTTATAATACAATCTCAATTGCCGTGGTGTAGCCCACATAACCGTTGAATGTGTGACATCTAAAAAAACATTGTGATCCTGTCCGCATTAAGTTGTACCGTACAAAATAAATACAAGAACGTACCCATCCGTATTAAAGTTACCTGGCATTTTTGAAATACGAGATGACTACTGAGAGGCCGTGGGAACAGGGAATGCAGGCTTTTAACACATGATACGGAAGTAAGATTAGTGTTTTGCAGTACCGGTTATAAAAAGTTTAGCTATACCACGATGCCAATGTTAAATCCATTTCATTCATCATTTTCTCTAATTCATGATAGAACGAAAGCTAAAAAATGAGAGAGATCCATGACAACAATACAATAAACACGGAGGACAAAATATTCACTATTGAAATCTTCTACGGCTCATGGTCTTTCGAATAAAGTAGTAGACGAATAAATTCTATGAAGAAATCATAGAGATCTAGCCGAATTTTGTGTCGCAGGTGTTGCAGTGGCAGTATGCTATTATACAGACCTGAATACCTGATAGCTCTGGTCTTATCCTGTTTTACTCAGTGGATAAAAGGAAGCGTTGTGGGCAGGGAGGAAGCCAATCTGCGGCTGACCAAGTAGCTAGAGGTCGATGCTATGTGAGCCCATCATCACCTATCCATTTTCATAAATTACGTTCATCACACCTATCTGTTTCAGAAACGGATTGGCTACACCCTGACACTAGCCCCATGGCTGATGGTCGGTGCTCTATGAGTTCTACCATAATGTATGTATTTCACCTATTACGTTCATCCATCTTTAAAGATCGTTTTGGAAATTTATTCAAAAAATGAGAGGTATATAAGTGTACCACACCACATGAAAACAAAAGTGATTGGATATCCATCAATAAAATCCTCCTAAGTCCACTGTACTATTTATTTGACATCCAATCTGTTTATTAGGTCATACTGGCCCACAGATGAAGGGGAAAAACAAAAATTATCTCGATCCAAAACTTTTATAGCCCTAAAATGTTTTTAATGGTTCACGCTCATTCAACACTGTTTCCTTTAATGTGGTCAATTTCAAATTAAGATATACCTCATTTTTGGTCTCATGCTGTAAAATGATCTTTAAAAATAGATGGATGGCATGGATGAAACATATACACCATGGTGGGGCCCACAGAGCACTGACCACCAGCCATTGGCTGGTGTCAGGGGGAGTAGCCAATCTATTCCCGCACATGTGAGGGTACTGACTTGGAACTAGCCCTAGGTTTGTTGGGCTCTGACTGTACAGCTGTAGATACAAACTGATGGTTCGTATACTGTAGGACTGCAATTGCGTAACCTGCACTCACCACAACAAATGTAAGGGTACCTGACTTAAAAACTAGCCCTAAGTTTGTAGGGTTTTGACTATGTAACTGTAGATACATACTGATAGTTTGTATACTGTAGTATTGCGATTGCGTAACCTGCACTCACCTGTTGCAGCATGTGCTAGCATACGAATATTGTCTACACAACTAGGGTGACTTGCACTAACTTAGTGGCCACATAGGTCAAATATACGTAAAATCCTTTCCGTCCATTAGATGAGTCATTATATTTTCACCGTGGATATTAAATTTCATTTAAATATAAATTTTAAGTTAACCATAAAGTAGAATTATGAGTAAAAGATTCACGTACTGTGGCACACATTAGTCTTGAAATGTAAAGAATTTCAAAAAATTTATACATCTTGTGTGTAGGGTTGGATGGCATGTTTATAACACAATCTCAATTGTCGTGGTGTAGCTCACATAACCGTTGAACGTGGGGCATCTAAAAAAACAATGTGATCCTGTTCGCATTAAGTTTTACCGTACAAAATAAATACAAGAATGTGCTTATCCGTATTAAAGTTACTTGGCATTTTTGAAATACGAGATGACTACTAAGAGGTCGTGGGAACAGGGAATGCAGCCTTTTTACACATGATACGGAAGCAAGATTAGTGTTTTGCAGTACCAATTATAAAAAGTTTAGCTATACCATGATGCCCATGTTAAATCCACTCCGTTCATCATTTTCTCTAATTCATGATAGAACGAAAGCTAAAAAAACGAGCTGGATCCATGACAACACTACAATAAACACGGAGGACAGAAACATTCACCATTGAAATCTTCTACGGCTCATGGTCTTTCGAATAAAGTAGTGGACGAATGAATTATACGAAGATATCATAGAGATCCAACCGAATTTTGTGTCGCAGGTGTTGCAGGGGAAGTATGTTATCATACAGATCCGAATACCTGACAGATCTGATCTCATCCTGTTTTACTCAGTGGATAAAAGGAAGCGTTGTGGGCAGGGAGGATGCCGGTCTGCCGCTGGCCAAGTAGCTAGAGGTTGATGCTATGTGAGCCCATCATCACCTATCTATTTTCATAAATTACGTTCATCACACCTATTTGTTTCGAAAACGGATTGACTACTCCATAACACCAGTCCCATGGTTGATGGTTGGTGCTCTATGAGTTCTACCATAATGTATGTATTTCATCCATTACGTTCATCCATTTTTAAAGATCGTTTTGAAAATTTATTCAGAAAATAAGAGGTATATAAGTGTACCACACCACATGAAAACAAAAGTGATTGGATATCCATCAATAAAATCCTCCTAAGTCCACTGTATTGTTTATTTGACATCCAATCTGTTTATTAGGTCATACAAGACCACATATGAAGGGGAAAAACAAAAATTATCTCGATCCAAAACTTTTATGGCCCCAAAATGTTTTTAATGGTTGACGCTCATTCAACACCGTTTCCTTTAACGTGGTCAATTTCAAATTGGGATATACCTCATTTTTGGTCTCATGCTGTAAAATGATTTTTAAAAATAGATGGACGGCATGGATGAAACACATACATTATGGTGGGGTCCACAGAGCAATGACCACCCGCCATTGGCTGGTGTCAGGGGGAGTAGCCAATCCGTTCCCGTTTCGTACGCCGACCATCCGTTTTTATAGTTTATTTTATTGATTAATCTTAAAAGTGAGTTAAATATAAATATCAGGTGGACCACACCACATGAAAAGAAGTGATTGAATGACGAATGTTCACAGCTGTAATGTCTATTTGACATCCAATCCATTGATTATCTCATATAAATCTATGGACAAAGGGAAGAAGACAATTTTCAACTTGATCCAAAACTTAAACTTTTGTAGCCTCCCAGTGAATTTTTAACGGTGGACATTCAACCACCGCTATTTTACTATCTATCTCATTTTTGAGCTCATACAATAAAATGATCAGAAAAATTGAATGGATTTAATGGATGAACACATACAACGTGGTGGGGGCACATAGCACCGACCATTAGCCATTGGCTAGTGGCAGGGTCAGCAGCCAATCTGCGTTCGGAAACAACACCATAATCTGTGGACCCACCAAGTTCTAAATGGACGCGGATTAGCTATTGACAGGTTCAGTAGTCAACTAGCCACTGAAGTGACGTCAACAAGATCTGTGGGCCCACCATCATGTATGTTTTATATCCACACTGTTCATCCATTTGGAGAGATCATACCAGGGCATGAACCAAAGAATGAGTAAGATACAATGCTCGAGTGGACCCACCATAGAAAAAAGCGGGGAGAGTGACGTCGACCGTTAAAAACTTCCAAGGGCTACAAAAGTTTTCGATCAAGCTAATATTTGTTTTTTTCCCTTATTTCATGTCTGAGTTAACACATTAACAGGTTGGATCTCAAATAAACATCATGGTGGACCTTAAGAATGTTTCAACGGAGGAAGTTACTCTCTCCACTGATTTCTATGGTGTGATCCACTCCAGCTTTGGATGTGCCTTATTCTAGCTTTGGATGTGCCTCATTCTTTGGATAATACCCTAAGGGCTTGTTTGGGCGGTGGGATTAGAAGGGATTAGGTGGGATGGGATTCATCTGGTCTGGTCCTGTGCCAATTCCACTTCATGATTTGGGAAGAACGGAAAAGCTTGGAATTACATTAAATGGAATTTCATTGGTCCTGCCAATTTCACTCAATGTTAACAAGTTGTGTAGGTCCCACCATGATGTGTGGGCTATATCCACACTGTCCACCCATTTATCAAGATTATTTTAGAGCATGGGCAAAAAAAATCAGGTAAATCTAAAGCTCAAGTGGACCCCACCATAGAAAGGAAGGGGGATTGAATACTTACCGTTGAAAACCTCTTTGGGGCCACATACGTTTTGGATCTACCTCATTTTTAGGCCCATGCCATAAAATGAGGTTAAAAAATAAATGAACAGTTTCAATATAACACATGTGTGTTATTCTTAGTAATTTCAAATGATGATGGGTATATCTATCCAATGTACCACCGTATTATCAACAAAGCATGACATTAATCTTATCCCATGAGAACGGGGGACAATCCCTTGCCATGGGTAATAATTATATTTTTTTTGGCCTAACATGATATATAAAAATGAATTAACAGCGTGGATGAAACACGGTCTCTAGATATGTTCTGATTGGGGTACCCAATCCGGGCCTGTTTGGGAGCGTGGATTTGGAAGCCCCTAAATTCGAACCGGTTGATTTGAAATCCTATTAGTGTGAATTTAATTACTATATCAACTTTAATATCTCTAATTAGTGAGATATGTAATTTTTGACACAATAGTTGTAATAAGCCCGAAATATATGCTTTGCCCAAAAATGATGAAATTCCAAGTCTTGGATGGGCCATGAGCACAAGATCATGTTTGAGTGACTAAGCAACAATTTTTAATCATTGATTTACATGGACAATGCTTATGAACAGTGTTTGGACGGTGTTGATCATCATTAGTGGGCCATGTGTCTAATAGAATGATAATATAGTGACACACATGTTATACATGCAACTGTTGAAATGAATTCAGGTGGAATCGTAATCCAACCTCTCACCGTTGGATTTGAAACCCCCAGTTACTTTATGCCCCCAAACAACCGGAGATTTGAAATTCCCTCAAATCCACGGTACTAATATTACCCTACTTGGTTAAAAATAGGCAAGATCCACGGTAAATGGGGTCAAACCACATGGAATAGGGTGCTGAGATGCTCGTGTGAGTTTAACTGATGGGCCATCCTGTGGTGTATAATTATATTACGTATAACAGGCTAGTTGGAAGAGGATACAAAAATCATTTTCATGACAAAATCAGGTCTATTAGGCGTGTGGACTAAGCATTTTTGGAAGTAGAATTAAAAAAAAATAATAAAAAATGTTGGCCTAGACGATGAGACTTTCTATTAAGACTTTGGCATAGATTGACATTGTATTCTATTTAATAACCCTTCTTTTATTTTAACTTTTTAAATTAAAAAAAATTCTAACTTTTGTTTTAAATAAACTAATTTAATACAATAATTCTTTTTAAATTGAGAAAAACTCTTATTTAAAATATATACATTTAGTAAAATGTTTAAATAAGAGTGTTTTAAGGGGTGTAAACACCCCCCTAAATTTAAGGCACGGCTCTTGAACCATCTGGTAAAGACTCTTGATAAAATTGCACCTAACCTTCTTAATCACCGAGTGGCTGGGCCAATTTAGAGACAGAACCGTTAACTCGCTCCTAACAAAAATCAATCCGTTGATCTAGAGATTATCAGTGCTCAATCCCACAACAAGCATACTTAGCTGTCTGTGAGACTCAGGGCCAAAAGAACTATTGAACAAGGGAATGCAATCCAACAGGTGGTTTGACACCATGGATTGGGGGGGTTTTCAAATCCAAGGCACTATAAAGTAACTAGGAGATTCAAATTCAGGGTTTCAAATCCCCTTAAAGAGGGGTTTGAAATCCATGGTGAAATCTTGGATTACATCTAAAATCCTTCCAAGAGTTACATGTGTAAGGGTCCATTTTGGAGTGTGGATTTGGAACCCCTTAGACTTAGAACCCCCTGGATTTGAAACCCTCTTATTGTGTTTGGCACCCTCAATTAGGAATCAACTTTAATCCAAAAGTAGCTATGTATGGAATATTTACCAGGGTTTGAATTTAATTATTAAATCAACTTTAATACGTCGAATTAATTAAAAGTATGTAATGTTTGATACAATGGTTGCAATAAGTCCAATGAAATATATATTTTGCTGGAAAATGATGAAATTCCAAGTCCCGGATTGGCCACAAGCACAAGATTGTGTCCATGTAACTAATCGACAATTTTTAACCGTTGATTTAAATGGATAATGTTTGGACGGCATTGATCATCATATTAAAGTAATATTTATAGTGATGCAATTGATAATCTAATTGTTTCATCATATCATTAGTAGGCCATATGCCTAATATTTTAATAGTCTAGTGACATACGTATTATACATGCAACTCTTGGAAGGATTTTAGATGGAATCTAAGTTCTCACCATGGATTTCTACCTCCTCTTTGAGGAGATTTGAAACCAAATCCCTAATTACATTATAATGTTAAACAATCAGGGGATTTGAAATCCTCTCAAATCCATGGTGCCAAATAACCCATAACATGTGTCACTATACTATTAATCTACTTGGCATATAGCCCACTAATGATATCTCAAAACAAGTAGATTATCAGTTGCATCACTATAATTACTTTAATATGATTATCAGTGTGGTCCAAACATTGTCCACGTAAATCAACGATTTTTTGTCACTGAGTCATGATCTTGTGCTTGTGGCCCATATAAGACTTGGAATTTCATCTTTTATAGGTAAATTATATATTTCAGCCTGCTTATTACAACTATTGTGTCAAATATCACATATGTTCACTAATTAGAGATATTAAAAGTTATTTAGTAATTAAATTCAAACCCTGTATAGCTACTTTTGGATTGAAGTTGATTCCCAATTCAGACTGTCAAACACAATAAAAGAATTTCAAATCCAGATAGTTTTAAACTTGGGGAATTTTGAATCCAACAAGTTCCAAATCCACACTCCCAAACAATTCCTAGAAACTTTCATTTGAATAAGCCTAACGGATGAAATTTCCCGATGTCTAGCCACACATAACAAAAAAAAGTAATCAGAAACCAATGGAGGAGGACAAGTATGAATGTTAGACCAGAAATGAGGTAAGCCGACGATTTCCTGATGGACGGAGTGGATTTGTTACGGGCATCTTTGTGGGGGTCAATAGCTTCGGACAACAAGGGGGATAGGAATATAAGAATATCTGTGTACACGGTCAATCAGCCTCCTGTGCCATTGATGAGTTTAACTGTTCGACAAATAAACACAGATGGCGATCTTTCAAAACTGATGGACAGAATGGTTTTGTTAGGGGCATCTTTGGGGGCCCAATAGCTTTCGTACAACAAGGGGTACATGAATAAGGAATATCTGTGTACAAAGTCAATCGGCCTCCTGTGCTATTGATGAGTTTGACTGTTAGGTGAATAAATACAGATGACACTCTTTCAAAATTAAAGGACGGAGTAGATTTGTTACAGGCATCTTTGTGAGGCCCAACAACTTTGGACAACAAGGGGTATAGGAATATAGAAATATCCGTGTACACAATCAATCAGCCTCTTGTGCCATTGATGAGTTTGACTGTTAGGCAAATAAATACAGATGGTGGTCTTTCAAAATTGATGGACGGAGTGAATTTATTATAGGCATCTTTGTGGGTCCCGGCAGCTTCGAACAACAAGGGGTATAGGAATATAGAATATTTGTGTACACAGTCAACCAACCTCATGTGCCATTAGTGAGTTCGATTTATCGGCTAATGAATAAGATGATGGGATGACGGTCTTTCAAGACCGATGGACGGAGTGGATTTGTTACAGGCATCTTTGTGAGGCCCAGTAGTAGCTTTGGACAACAAGGGGTATAGGAATATAGAAATATCCGTGTACACATTCAATCAGCCTCTTGTGCCATTGATGAGTTTGACTATTAGACTAATAAATACAGATGACGGTCTTTCAAAATTGATAGACGGATTGGATTTATTATAGGCATCTTTGTGGGGCCTGGTAGCTTCGGACAACAAGGGGTATAGGAATATAGAATATCTATCTACACATTAACCTCTTGTGCCATCGATGAGTTTGATTGTTCGGCTAATAAATAAGATGACGGTCTTTCAAAACTGATGGACAGAATGGATTTGTTAAATGCATATTTGTGGGGCCCAGTAGCTTCAGACAACAACGAGTATGGGAATATAGAAATATTCGTGTGCACATTCAATCGGCCTCCTGTGCCATTGATGAGTTCGACTGTTAGGCGAACAAATACATATGACAGTCCTTCAAAATTGATTGACACAGTGGATTTATTACAAGCATCTTAATTTGTGGGGCCCGGTAGCTTTGGACAACAAGGGATACAGGAGTATAGAAATATCTGTGTACACAGTCAACTGGCCTCATGTGCCATTGATGAGTTTGACTGTTTGGCTAATGAATAAGATGGCGGTCTTTCAAAACTGATGGACCGAGTGGATTTGTTATGGGCATCTTTGTGGGCCCAGTAGCTTTGGACAACAATGGATTCAGAAATGTAGGAATATCTGTGTACGTAGTCAATCGGCCTCCCATGACATTAATGAGTTTGATTGTTCTATAAATAAATTAATGCATATGGCACATGTATCATGTTACTGCAACCCCCTAACTTGCCAGTGAATAATAGTTGTGGATCACATTATATGGAAAAGTCTGATTCACTATTTCGCACAAATGAGCATTTAAATGCACGTAATTGCAGGGAACTCATTCTTCCTTCTGTGTAGGGCCGGATGAATAGATTTGATTGCTTGTATATGGAGCAGTAATCCCACACACAATTAATAAGATTTTAATGGTGAGATTTCTAATCTCGAAAGTAACGTCCTCATCCATACGAAAGTAACGCCGGAAAATTCTATATATCGTGCTAATATTGATTGATGGCATTAGAAGCGTATGCAGGTTTTTGGGAAGCCGATTAGATCGATGTACACTCAACATCACCCAATACAGTGCGGCCCTGACCATGGGGCCCATCTTGATGAATGTATTGTGTATCCACGCCGTCCATCCATTGTTTCAGCTCATTCTAGAGCAAGAACCCAAAATTAAAGCATATCCAATTCTCAAGTGGACCACACCATAGGAAAAGTGAGAATTGAACTACTGTTGAAAAATTCTTGAGGCCACCAAAGTTTGAATCAAGTGTTATGACAGGTTGGATGAAAAATAAACATACGTGAGTCATTGTAAGGTTTCAACTGTGAACGTCATTATTCCCACTGTTTTCTATGGCATGGTATATTTGAACTTTAGACATGCTTCAATTTGACGCTTATCTAAATGAGAAATTTACGACTGTGGACCCCACCTTTTATACATTGGATATTCTTGAAACAATACAAACTTAACATACGCACTTGGACCTCCTCGTACGGAGTCGGAATTTCAGGACGAAAATACCCCTCCTTTTGACGGAAACGGATTCGGTACTCCCCCTGCCACCGGCTAATGGCGGACGGTCGGTGGTATGTGGACACCACCATGATGTATACTTTTCATCCATGCCGCTCATATATTTTTCCAGATCATTTTATGGTATGAGACCAAAAATTAGGTATATCTAAATCTCAAGTGTACCACGTTACAGGAAACAGTGTTAAGTGAGCGTCAACCATTAAAAACTAAGGTGGAGTCCACTGTGTTGTTTGTGAGAAATCCTCCCCGTCTAAGTTCATTCATAGGGTCACAAAGACCTGGATGAAGAGGAAAAAAAATTTCATAATGATCCAAAACTTATGTAAAACCTAAAGGGGTTTCAATGGTAGACGTTCAATTCCCCACTGCCTTTTACATTGTGGTCCACTAGATATCTAGATGTGTCTTATTTTTCACCTCAAGCCTTAATTCTGAGTTCGCCAAATAGATGGAAGGTTTAGATATAACACATACCTCATAATGGGACCCACAAAAATCGGTGGGGATTACAACAAGGGAAAAAGAAAAAAAAAATGAAGCCAGTGAGTTCCGGTCGACTGGGTCAGAGCTGGGTTTATTGCTACGGATTATAACCATAGCCAAAACTGTAGTGCTATGCACTTTTTTCTCTTTTTTATTTATTTTTATTTTTATTTTTATTTTTTACATGGAGAACGTTTTCCCCCTTACATTTTTCCTTAATACTGATGAGGGTCGAATATTGCATATTAAATCCCGACTATTACCTGATTTTACGTACATGATAATGCTTAATGCCATATTTTAATTGTGTTTTTATTACAGGATGAAATTAGGAGCGTGTATTGAAAAATGATGTTAAAAGCATGGATTTGACTCTCCGGAATTACTAGAGCACGGGATGGACTCCAGAGGACCAATACTGAAGAATTGACATGCCAGGGACCCGAGGAAATCAAGCCATTCACATTTAAAGAGGCCCGAAACTGGTCCAGAATGAAAGATCACATGGTTCCCTCCATCCAATTGGCTCGAAACTTTATACATGGGATTAGGGACATAAATTAACCGTACATTTCAAATTTCAGCCTTTTGATGTCTTGGAAAGTGCTCCAACTGACAAATCAGCCCACAAACCGTTGATTTCAGGCCCACCTGATATCTGGACCTTCTTCAAAAGTTACCTAGACGGTTTAAAAGATATGAGAAATAGGATGATCGGCTTGGATTTCTTGAAAACATTACAGCAGGCCCTCCATAAGAAGCGCATGTGCATTGTGCACTATTCTCCAGAGCCGCACCGAACCGAGTCGGGCGGTCAGCAGCGCTGACCGCGCCTTCTCAATTCAAAAATGGCAATTGCCATTACAGGGAGTTTCCAGCCGATCGTCGGTTGGCAGTTGTGGGCCCCACCCTTTGAGCATTCAGATGATCTGGACCGTTCATTGTACTCAGAGGTCGGGCTTGACCCTCACCTAGGTGTCCTTTTGGACCCATGCATGGGTAAACATAGAGATCTCTGGTTAAACGTCGGTTGGACGGTGGAACAGAAAACCATGTGGGCCTCATCAACAATAGATGAAAATCATATATTTCCAACCGAAATTTCGAGAGGAATTCGGTGAACGGGCTGGATTTTACAAATAACTATCATAATGGGCCCCACCAGTACGGACAGCGTCCGCATTCCCTTTGGCCGTCACAGTAACGACGGACCGTCCGTTTTTGCGGCCGGTTGTGAGCCCCACACGTGTCCCATTCGTCAATCCGTACCGCCCACCGTGTAGACAACAATTGCGAGCACTTCAAAACCATGTTTCTACTTTATACCCATGCATACACACGTGTGCGGTACGAGAGCCACAAAAGGGTCACTCTGCAACGTCCAAATCGATCTTTTTGTATTTTCTTCTCTGGGCGCATCATTGGACGTTCAAAACTACCTATTCTTGAGAAATTTCGTCCCGAATCCAATGGACGGTGGATTTCCCAGAAAACACTTCCATGGGGCCCACCGATCACGACAAATGGTTCGCACAATTTGAAAATTCGGTTTTCCAGTGCGGTTGTGGGCCACCATCTTTGATCATATGGCGATCCGAACCGTCTATCATATAGAGGACCCAAGAAAGTCCTAAGGGACGGTGTTTGTTGGAATTTGAACGAGGAAAGTATGGTGTTTTGAGGTCCCGAACTTTGGCATGCGAAAAGGAATTTTCTTTGGCGTATGACGACAACTTTCCCAAATCCGAATTTCACCACTCCGACACTCCATCGCCTATAAAAAGAGTTGCAAAACATGAGGAAGGGCATTCTGAGAAATTGAAAAAAGTGGAGAATTCGGATCTAGAGCAAAGGAGAGAAGAAAAAGAAGAAAGAAGAAAGAGAGAAATTGGTTTGATGTTTTTATGAATTTTTATTTATCCATATGTTTAATGAATTTTATGGGTAACTAATCTCTCACTAGGGCTGAGAGATGAAACCCCTAATTTGAACACCCTTTTTTTATGTTGATTTTATTTTAATTAGATTGGTTTGTTTCTTTCCTAGTGTGCTTGATTACTTTAAATTCTATACTTCTCCATCTATGAACTTGATCAGAGTCTATGGATGAATGTGGTCTGGATGCTTATTCTAGGTGCTTGTATCTGATCATGAACAGGTTCCTGTAGAGGAAGAAACAGGTGCTTTATCGAATCATTATTCCATATGCCCGATTTGGACATGGGATATGTTATTCATGGCATTGCTTGAAGGAATTAGACAATCAGATGCTCTTTCTCTAGATAAGTTAGATCAATCTATATTAAAGTGAATTAACAGACAAAACAAGGGTTGGGATAATTAGGGGTGGATTTGAAAGTCCTAGTGCTCTTTCTCTTATTAAATTTTCTTCCCTATCCTCAATAGTTATTTTCCATAAATTTGTGTTAGTAATTTGCTCC
The DNA here is from genome assembly GCA_030180095.1 of Magnolia changhungtana. Lineage (NCBI taxonomy): Eukaryota > Viridiplantae > Streptophyta > Magnoliopsida > Magnoliales > Magnoliaceae > Magnolia > Magnolia changhungtana. The sequence continues at coordinate 1,810,067 of JASAUF010000586.1, read as the reverse complement.
ATTATTTGTTGAATTAGTTAAGGAGGATCACAGATTTGAATTATGACGATCAGTCCTCGTGGGATTCGACCTCGATCTTATCGAGTTATTACTACATCACAACCCTATACTTGGGGAGTGAACAAATACATAATTATGTAAATATGTATATATAAGTATATAAAAATATTTTTCTATCTTTTAATTCATTTCTTTGTCTATTTATTTAACAAGCATATCTCCTAAACTGGAATGATTTACTTAACTTACCACATGATTTTGGGGTAGGAGAAGCTAATTACCAAATATTTTTATATACTTATATATACATATTTACATAATTATGTACTATAGAAAAATGTAAGGGCCCGTTTGGCCGGGCGGATTGGAAGGGATTGGAAGTTAAATCCCGGGATTGGCCTAGAGTGCCAAACAAACAGGGTGACCTGATCCTCCCATGGATCTTAAGACAATCCACTGACAACACTATTATTACCTTTAAATCCCATCCAATCCACCCTAATCTGTTCAAATTTGCCTGGGACGTGTTTGGTTTGAGGGATTGAAAGGGATAGGAAGGTTTAATCTTGGGATTGGCCGGGCGTGCCAAACAGACTCTATATAGCAATCCCAGGATATAGCAATCCCATGAATCTTAAGGCCATCCACTGACAACACCATCATTACCTTGAAATCCATGCCATCCACCCTAATACCATTCACTACCTTCCAATCCACCCAGCTAAACGGGCCCTAAGGGGGAAAATGTTCTCCATGTAAAAAGTAAAAAAAAAGAAAAAGAAAAAAAAGTGCATAGCACTATAGTTATGGTTACGATTATATGAGAGGGGCAAACATGAAAATGAGCAGAGTAAGCATGAAAAAGAGCGGGGCAAACTGAAGTATGAGTGGAGTAAACTAGAAAAACAGCGGGGCAAACTAGAAAAGCAGCGGGGGAAACATGAAAAACAGCGGGGTAAACTAGAAAAATAGCGGGGGAAACATGAAAAACAGCGGGGAAAACTAGAAAAACAGCAGGGAAAACATGAAAAACTGCGGGGGAAAGATGAAAATGAGCGGTGCAAACTAGAAAAACAGCGGGGAAACATGAAAAATAGCAGGGGAAACATGAAAAACAGCGGGGGAAATATGAAAAACAACGAGGGAAACATCAAAAGCAGCGGGGGAAACATGAAAAACAACGATGGAATCTTGGAAAATTCATTGTTGCTTAGCTTAAGATACAACTAATCACATGTGCCAATATGTCACGTATAGGATATTTGAACTATGAAGAAATGTGACCCACCAGCTGGCACAAAAATCAGTCCTACTCATTTATCAAGTGGGCCAAATGAGTACATGGAAGCACATCATCAGCATCTCTGATTTAAACTCTCTGTTTTTTCATGCACAATGGCCTGATTTTTTCACCAAATGATTCTTCAAGGCGAGTCCCTCCTTTAGCATGACCCTCATGTCCCAGGCAAATGATAGGTTTACAGGTTAGATGGACTGTATTGTAAGCTATCCAACAACTGGTTGTAAGAGATCATTACTCTCAAAGAAAAGATATTCAAAGTTCCAAATTCATCAACAAAATCAAATAGTTTGCCCCGCTCATATTTCAGTTTACCCTGCTGTTTTTCTTGTTTGCCCCGCTCATATTTCAGTTTGCCCCGATGTTTTTCTAGTTTGCCCCGCTCATATTTCAGTTTGTCTCGCTGTTTTTCTAGTTTGTCTCGCTCATATTTCAGTTTGCCCTGCTTTTTTTTTTATTTGCCTTGCTCATATTTCAATTTGCCCCGCTATTTTTCTTGTTTGCCCCGCTGTTTTTCTAGTTTGCCCCTCTCATATTTTAGTTTGCCCCGTTATTTTTCTAGTTTGTCCCGCTCATATTTCAGTTTACCCCACTGATTTTCTAGTTTGCCCCGCTCAGGTGGTAGACTATTAGGAGTTTCAACACTCGCTTAAGCGTTCGAGTATCCATAGGTGGTGAAATTCCAACCACGAGCTGATTGAAATTGGCCACGAAGTGAATGAAATGAATTTTCGACCATCGACCTGATGGAATCTTGGAAAATAAGTAGGTTGGTTGGCTAAAGTAGCATCTCCTATGCCCAAATCCTATATGGTACGTCAAGTAACTCATTCTGGTTTAAGAGATATGTTTATTAAATGAATAAAGAACAAAATGAATAAAAAGAGAGAAAAATATTTTTATATGCTTATATATACATATTTATATAAATATGTATTAGAGAAAAATGTAAGAGAGAAAAAGTTCTCCTTAAAAAAAAAAAATAGCATGAACGGGATGGGAAGGTTTAATCCCGGATCTTAAGACAATCCAGTGACAACACTATGGATCTTAAGACAATCCACTGACAACACTATCATTACCTTTAAATCCCATCCAATTCACCCTAATCCGTTCAAATTTGCCTGGGACGTGTTTGGTTTGAGGGATTGAAAGGGATGGGAAAGTTTAATCCCGAGATTGGCCGGGCGTGCCAAACAGACTCTATATAGCAATCCCAGGATGGTTTACACGAATAAAACATATAGGTCACGATGAGCCCCATAAAGTCTTAATGCAACCATCCATCTCTTGCTAAGTCCTGATGGAAGTAATACCCAAGCCATGTCTATAAGTGTTCCAGACAGCTTGATGCGGTAGCTTGTTCAAAATAAAATGACCTAGATAGTAAAAATAGCTTCCTAGTCCCTCATTTATCATTTCTCTTGTAATCTATTCTGGTTGTTTGGGACCCTCCTGCTTATCAGATGGATTTTATATGCCCAACTATAAATAGGTGGGTTCCATTCTCTCAATGGGAGCAAGGAGCATTATAAGAGGGATATATCCAATCCTCAAGTGGATCATACAAGGGATTCAACTCCCATCATTTAAAAAAATAAATAAAAAAAATTTGGGAGTTGCAGAAGTTTTGGATATTTGTATTTGCCTTCATCTCGGTATCACACAACTTTATGAACAGTTTGGATGGAAAATAAATATCTCTGTGGGCCACATAAGGGTTTCAAGGGTGGACATCATTATCGCAGTTGCTTCATGTGGTGTGGTTCCACTTGAGTCTTGTATTTACCTCATTTTTTAATTTATACTCTAAAATGAAATGAAAAAAATAGATAGACAGTGTAGACAAACCCATACATCATAGTGGGCCCCTCGTAGTCCCAGCCCCTCGAGCCCACATGTGCTAACCTCACTAAAATAAGGCCCCACACACCAAATAGAAAACCTCACAACACCATCTCCATCTCATATAAGGGTCACCACTTGGATGGTCTGAATTGTCATGTAAGTATGCTGCATATAAGATGGTTTGTAGTCTGTTTTTTTTTTTTGTTAGCTTGTTAGTACACCCGCTGTCAGTGCATACTTCACTGTTAGCCACCCCCTATAGGGAATCAATACCAAGACCTCAGTGTTGAAACGAGGTATCTTTCACTCGGTCTACCACTTGAGCTATGGATATGGGTGTATGGTTTGTAGTCTTAAAACTTAAGAAATTAACTCTAGTTGAGTGACTCAACTGAGTTGTTTAAAGTATAGAGCATCAAAACCCATTAATATTTAAAATTTAAAATTTAAAGATCATGGAGATTGATAATTGAAGAAAGGGACTGGTGTGAAGATCAACCTTGTCAATGAAGGCTTGATTTGTCATTTGCCTGGATCGTCGAGTAATAGGCAGTTCTCCCCTCCTTAGACTAGTCTTCTTAACCTATTCAAACACTTATTTTTTTATTTTATTTATATAATTTTAACTACTCACTTTTACATTAGCTATGTTACTTATTTATGCATGTATAAGATTTTACCTATTGAGGTTCGTACACATTGTCTGTCGGAGAAGCCAGCCTCTATTCGACCATAGTAACAATTGAAAAGGCAACGTTATCAGGGAGAATTGTTCAAGTGGAAAATAATCAGGGCTACGTTCAATTCCCAACTGCCTTTCACAGTGTGGTCCACTTGATAGCTAGATCTGTCTTATTTTTCACCTCAAGCCTTAATACGAGTTCTCCAAATAGATGGACGATTTGGATATAACACATACCTCATAATGGGACCCACAAAAATCGGTGGGGATTACAATAGGAAGAAAGAAAGAAAAAAAAAAAACCGGCCTGCAGCTACAGATTTGGTGGCCTCTATAGCTACGGATTATAACCGTAGCCATAGGTATCACTAAACTGTAGCCATAGGTACCTTGGTCCAGGGACCCAATAAACTGGGTCAGCTAGTTGGGGTCGACTGGGTTAGGACCCGGTCGACCGGGTTACACAGCCAGCGAGTTGGGGTCGACCGGGTCAGAGCTTGGCCTATCGCTACGAATTATAACCGTAGCCATAATTGTAGTGCTATGCACTTTTTTCTCTTTTTTATTTTTATTTTTTACATGGAGAACATTTTCCCCCTTACATTTTTCTATAATACATAATTATGTAAATATGTATATAAAAATATTTTTCAATCTTTTAATTCATTTCTTTGTCTATTTATTTAACGAACATATCTCCTAAACTAGAATGATTTACTTAACTTATCACATATGATTTTGGGGTAAGAAAAGCTAATTTAGCCAACCAACCTAGTTATTTTCCAAGATTCCATTGGGTCGAAGGTCGAAAATCTATTTCATTCAGTTCGTGGTTAGTTTCAATCACTTCGATGGTTCGGGTTGGTGCTCAACCCTAACCCAACCCAAGGTTCCTATACCTAAACCTTGACCCAACCTAACCCAACCCAATCTTGGGTTGGGAATTCTCAACCCAAGCCCAACCCAAGAGGGCTTGACGGGTTGATTGGGTTGGTCGAGTGTATACGTGCTAATATTTTTGTTATTACATTAGTTTATTATATTTCAATATAGGACTTATTTTTTGTATCTATGATTTTATTAATTATATACGTGATTATTCATCATAAAGAACTTCATATTTTTCTTTAAAAAAATAAGCTAAAATATAGGACTACTCCTTTAAAAAGTCATGTAGCACAACACACAATCTATTTGGGAGAGAGAAATCCGGCATATCTTGTTAGCGTGAGTCCTTGGAAATGACGTGGACAAATAAGACCCGACATCACTAGTGTACCTTCTACACAAACAATTCACACTCAATTATAATTTATAAGTAACTAATATATTGATCGGGTTTGGGTTGGGTCGGGTAACTTGAGACCTCAACTCAAGCTCAACCTAAGTTTTATCGGGTTGGTGTTTGTATAGCCCAAGTTTGAGATTGGACCCGATATATCCTGCCCGAGCCCAACCCAATGTCGGGTCGGTCACGGGTCGGTCGGGTTGAACTTGCCCAACTTTCAGCCGTACATGAAATTGAGCGGGGGAAACTAGAAAACATATAGGGTAAACTAGGAAATCAGAGGGGCAAACTAGAAAATCAGCGGGTCAAACTAGGAAATCAGCGGGGCAAACTAAAAAATCAGCGGGCCAAACTAGGAAATCAGCGGGGCAAACTAGAAAATCAGCGAGGCAAACTAGGAAATCAGCGGGGGAAACTAGAAAATGAGCAGGGTAAGCATGTAAAAGAGCGGGGCAAACTGAAGTATGAGCGGGGCAAACTAGAAAAACAGTGGGGGAAATATGGAAAACAGCGAGACAAACTAGAAAAACAGCAGGGGAAACATGAAAAGGAGACCCGACATTAACATAACACGCAATCTATTTGGGAGCGTACTGACTAACTCAATACACAATCTGATTACGCTTGCTATGCCCACAATGGTGTTTTATTTGTAATACATCATGTTCATCGGATTATGTAACACCCCTCCGTTTTCATCGCAATATATATACACCAAAACCCCATATGTGGAGGGAACCTAGACATTGAGGGAGGGAACCTAGACATTCAGCGGGACAAACATGAAATTGAACGGGGCAAACATGAAATTCAGCGAGACAAACTAGAAAATGAGCGCGGCAAACATGAAAATGAGCGGGGCAAACTTAACAAATAATTTCATCGCTTGAGCCAAAAAATCTAAACATATCCAATGTTCAAATGGACCACACCACATGAAATTTTGAATTGAACTTACACAAGTGTTGCCATTGGCATGACAGGCATTGTTTGATTCAACATTGTTTGTGATGGACTGCGAGCCACACCATTCTGAGGACCATGGACAGAACTCCCATTCTTAGATGCCTCAGCTGCAATTCATAGATTATGGTACCCTACTCAATATTGAAAAATGTCCATGTAATGACAGGGAGGAACATTTTTTATAAATCTACCTTCCAAAGAATCTTTCCCACCACTTGCCTTCTGTTGTGTGTCCTACACATGATGAGTGGAAATTATGAATACGAAATGTCTGGGTAGTGTTTACATTCAAAACAGTGACAATGATGCTTTATGCATATGCTCCAACTAAAATTGCATTTCTAAAAAGGCATTGGACTCACAAAGTCATATATGCACTCATCTTTTACTGAAGTTGAAAACTTCCATAAAGGAAGCAGGATTTAAAAAAAAAAAAAAAAAAAACAGGAGACAAATAAGTTTAGGTGAGCAAACTAAGGCTAGTTCTTTCTGATGTGCAACAGATGCATGTAACCACAATTCTATGAGGCTATAATTGAATTTAGTGATTGTTTTATAATTAACCAGAAGAACAGGAATAAATGGGAAATTCTGATCATCTAGTTAAATTCTACCATAAATTCCTTATATGCATGCCTGCATGCATGTTGCTATGTGTATGTATATATCATTGCAGTTGATTGCTGCAATATATTTTCATATTCCCCAACAACTCCAAAGGCAACACTGTTAGAAGAATATTTCAATTGTTGTTCCAGAAAATTAGCTCAAGGCCTATTAACTACCAAACAAATATCTGTTATGTTTGTTCCTGGATCATAATCATGTGAATGTGTTGATAGTAGCTTATTAAACCAGAAAACGAAGTTGCCATAGTACTTACGTTCTGAGAGTTGGTATCACTTCCTTCACTGGAACCTGCACTTGCACTATCACCACTACAGATTTCAGGTTTTGTTTCAATTACCAGCTGTAGTCAGTATGCAATTGAATGGGTGCCAAAACATCTTAAATAAATTATGATGATGGAAAAAATCTCCTGGGTATCAATACCTTTGGGAGACAAATCCATTCCCAGATGCTCCAGATGTTTTACTCGGCTCACTATTATCCTTGCCCATAAGCATATTCAAGCTGCCTAAACTTCCTTTTGATCTCTTCATGGGTCCCTTTTCCCTACCTTCAGATGACTTACCATCCATTTCCATGCCCTACGGAAAAATGCAGCAAAACAAACATTGATAAGGCAGCTCAGAACACCATAATAACCCTCCAACAGTTAGAAAAAGAAAACTCCAAAAAACATTCATCTATGCAACCATACGGATCAACATAAATTAGGTAGACAAAAATGCAGAATAAGTATTTCAAAATGAATAAATATACTTTTTGTATCTATGATTTTTTTAAATTATATACGTGATTATTCATCATAAAGAACTTCATTTTTTTCTTTAAAAAAATAAGCTAAAATATAGGACTACTCCTTTAAAAAGTCATGTAACATAGCACGCAATCTATTTGGGAGAGAGAAATCCGGTATTCTTGTTAGCTTGAGTCCTTAGAAATGACGTGGACAAATGAGACCCGACATCACTAGTGTACCTTCTACATAAACAATCCACACTCAATTATAAGCTTTTAAAAACAGCCCATCCAACAACCTCTAGCTTTACCCTACTAAATACCAACACCAATCTATTCTTATTTCGAAAACACCTACTATTCCTTTCCCCATAAATAGCCCATAAGACTACCATCAAGCCAACTACCACACCATCCTTATTTCCCAATCCCTCCTCCAAGCCAGACCAAGAGAAGATCTTCAAGTATCCCCAGCATTACCCACAACACTTTGGAAAGAACAAGGAACCCCTACCACTTTGAGGCAAAGGGTAATAAATGAAAAGGATGGATTGATTCTGCATTTTTCATGCACATCATGCAAATGACGGGGAGCACCATCAACATTTTTTTTTTAAAATTTACGCATGCACACACACCCCCACACACTCACACTAGTAGAATTTCACCACCTATGGATACTCGAACTCTTGACCGGGTGTTGAAACTCCTAATAGTCTACCACCCGAGCGGGGCAAACTAGAAAATCAGCGGGGTAAACTAAAATATGAGCGGGGCAAACTAGAAAAAGAACGGCGCAAACTGAAACATGAGCGGGGCAAACTAGAAAAACAGCGGGGCAAAGAAGAAAAACAGCGGGGTAAACTGAAATATGAGCAGGGTAAGCATGAAAAAGAGCGGGGCAAGCATGAAAAAGAGCGGGGCAAACATGAAAATGAGTAGGGTAAGCATGAAAAAGAGCGGGGTAAACTAGAAAAACAATGTGCAAAACTAGAAAAGCAATGAGAGGAAACATGAAAAACAGCGGGGCAAATTAGAAAAATAGAAGGGAAAACATGAAAAACAGCGTGGCAAACTAGAAAAACAGCGGGGAAAACATGAAAAATAGCAGGGGGAAACTACAAAAACAGCGGAAAAAACTAGAAAAACAGCAGGGAAAACATGAAAAACAGCGAGACAAACTAGAAAAATAGCGAGAGAAACATGAAAAACAACGGGGGAAACTAGAAAAATAGCAGGGAAAACATGAAAAACAGCGAGGCAAACTAGAAAAATAGCCATCTGACCTTTGGCCTTTTTTTTTTTTATTATTGAATGTGGCCTTTTTTCCTTGCCTGTTAATTCCCAATCCAATGATCACAGCTTTGGGTTTGTTGGATTGGGGAGATTTTTGGGGCAACATCCATTCACAGTGGGGCTAACCAGATTAATGACATGGATAACCAAACAATGGATCCCAGTGCCTGAAATCAATCCCAGATGATACATTACTCTTAGGCCCATCATTCTGCTCTAATTGATCAGGACAATTTTCATAATATGCCGGCATGCCAAGGTTGCTAAGGAATTAACCAATGTTTTGAAACACAATCTTAACCCATTTTTATGGGCATTTCAGATCTCCTCCATCTAAAATCCTTGTGGGTCTGTTTGGAAGCAACTCTAGCAAAAGAGGGTTTCCTGAAATTTTATCGGTATTTGGTTTGTGAGGCTGTGGGTTGGACCCTTGGCAACTGGAAACACCATTTTTTTTCTCTTGAAGAAAGCAAGTGTCCTACCAGTTGATCGGGGTTTCTAATGACCTGGTCCAGCATCCAACCTGTATAAAAGGTCTGTTCCAGCATGATGATTCGATGACCCAAGCAAGCGGTCAGGCTGATCCAGCCATCAGGTTGACTACACCGTATAAAATGATTCAAAAGCGGTTGGGAGCCTCCAAAATTCTAGTGGTGAGACCGCCTATAGCCAGGATTGGCATGTTTTTTGGGGTGTCCCTCGCTATGGTGGTGTGGCCGTATTGGACGGGTTTGATGCCTTGACTTGAGGGTTCTTGGCGGTCATCAATTTTATTTATTTTTTCTCTTCAATGGATTGGATTGAACTAGTATTTGATCTGGGGGCTGCGGTACAATTTTTTTCCTTCTTATGTGGATTCTTTTCATGTGCCACATTTGCCATGTGCATGCATCATGCATCAATTTGTGCACTATGCGCCATCAAGCACCTATAAGTCATGCCACCGTACATTTTCAAACGCCATATATACGCCACATGTTCATCGGGCCACATTTGCTAAAATTTTGATGCGTACATGCACTAAATATGAGAGAGCCCTTCTCTTTTGAAAACTTGACAAATAACATGAAAATAACTAGTCTAGGACAGCTTGACCTAAACAAGTTGTTTAGGTTTAAACTTTTGCTGCCACCCAAATAGTCTTGAGAAAAGAATGACATTGATGGTTGTAAGAAATCCTTCTAATTTTTTTTCCCCCACTATTTTTTATATTTCCCTCGCTATTTTTCTAGTTTGTCCCGCTGTTTTTTATGTTTCCCCCGCTGTTTTTCATGTTTCCCCCGCTGTTTTTTATGTTTCCCCAGCTGTTTTTCTAGTTTGCCCCGCTGTTTTTCATGGTTGCCCTACTAATTTTCATGTTTACCCCACTGATTTCTTAGTTTGCCCCGCTGATTTTCTAATTTGCCCCGCTGATTTCCTAATTTGCCTCGCTGATTTTCTAGTTTGCCCGCTGATTTCCTAGTTTACCCCGCTGATTTTCTAGTTTTCCTCGCTGATTTCCTAGTTTTCCCCACTGATTTTCTAGTTTGCCCGGCTGATTTTCTAATTTCCCCTGCTCAATTTCATGTATGGCTGAAAGTTGGGTGGGTTCAACTTGACCGACCCGTGACCGACCTGACATTGGGTTGGGCTCGGGCAGGATATATCGGGTCCGATCTCAAGCTTGGGCTATACAAACACCAACCCGATAAAACTTAGGTTGGGCTTGGGTTGAGGTCTCAGGTTGCCCGACCCAACCCGAACCCGATCAATATATTAGTTAATTATAAATTATAATTGAGTGTGGATTGTTCGTGTAGAAGGTACACTAGTGATGTTGGGTCTCATTTGTCTACGTCATTTCCAAGGACTCACGCTAACAAGATATCTCGGATTTCTCTCTCCCAAATAGATTGCGTGCTATGCTACATGACTTTTTAAAGGAGTAGTCATATATTTTAGCTTGGTTTTTAAAAGAAAAAATAAACTAATGTAATAACGAAAATATTAGCACGTATATTGAAATATACAAAAAATAAGTCCTATATTGAAATATAATAATAAGTCCTATATAATTAATAAAATCATAGATACAAAAAATAAGTCTTATATTGAAATATAATAAACTAATGTAATAACGAAAATATTAGCATGTATACACCCGACCAACCCAATCAACCCGTCGAGCCCTCTTGGGTTGGGCTTGGGTTGAGAATTCCCAACCCAAGATTGGGTTGGGTTAGGTCAAGGTTTAGGTATAGGAACCTTGGGTTGGGTTAGGGTTGAGCACCAACTCGAACCAACCCACCCGACTTTCAACCCGAACCAACTCGACCGCGAAATGATTAAAATTGACCACGAACTGAATGAAATAGATTTTCGACCATCGACCTGATGGAATCTTGAAAAATAACTAGGTTGGTTGGCTAAATTAACTTCTCCTACCTCAAAATCATATGTGGTATGTTAAGTAAATCATTCTAGTTTAGGAGATATGCTTGTTAAATAAATAGACAAAGAAATGGGATCCTTACTCTTGGAGAGACTATCCCGTTCCCGCTGTCCACAAGCGTGTGAGTTAAATAAATGTGTGTGTGTGCGTGTGTGGGGGTGTGTGTGCGTGTGTGAAAAAAAAAAAAGAAGATAAAGAAATGAATTAAAAGATAGAAAAATATTTTTATATACTTATATATACATATTTACATAATTATGTATTATAGAAAAATGTAAGGGAGAAAATGTTCTCCATGTAAAAAATAAAAATAATAAAAATAATAAAAAAGAGAAAAATCGGCCTGTAGCTACGGGTTTGGCGGCCTCTATAGCTACGGATTATAACCGTAGCCATAAGTATTGCTAATCTGTAGCTATAGGTACATTGGTCCAAGGACCCAATAAATTGGGTCAGCTAGTTGGGGTCGACCGGGTTGGGACCCGGTCGACCGAGTCAGTTGTCTTGCCCACTTTTTTTTTATATTTGTCTCATTTTTGTCTTACCCGGTCGACCCCAACTCACTGAACAGTTACCTGGTCGACCGGGTTGTGACCCGGTCGACCCCATTTAGATAAATTTCACATAAATGGGGTCGACCGGTCAGACCCGGTTGACCCCGAATGATTTTTATGGTGATGACATTCAATCTCCACTGTTTTCTATCATGTGGCCCATTGAGTTTTGGATCTACATCATTTTTGGGTACATGAGAGTGAAGTGAAGGGGATTGACTGTGAAATGCATGGAATTCACTGTGAAGTGAAGGGGATTGAGCGGGGCAAACTAGAAAAACAGTGGGTCAAATTGAAATATGAGCGGGGCAAACTAGAAAAACAGTGGGGCAAACTGAAATATGAGCGGGGCAAACTAGTAATTGCCTATTTGAGGTTGCTACGGCAGAATGCATTTCTTTGTCAAGATAAAACAAGAGATTTTTTATTTTTTATTTTTTAATTTTTGGTTTGGTAAAACATGGGCTTGTTTTTAACTTGCAAAAACACAGAGAAAACTTCTTATTTTGAAGCGAATTTGGAGACATTATTTTCATCAATAGAGAAAGGGCCAAGTGGTGAAGGATTCCAAGTGCAGGTGAGCCACCAGCTGCCTAATAAGGAGCCACCTACATACAGATGGGTGTGTAAGAGATGTTAATGGACGAGAGAGTGCGACAAGGTGGGCCATTTCTTAGTCTTCCACAGATAGAGGGTTTAAATAAATGATACAGCAACAATCCACATTCCTTGAAAAACGGGCCTAAGATTGGTTAATTAGGATCTTCTGTTGTGGAAAAAATTTGGTTCATGGTGCGACCCATTAGATGACTGGCCCGGATCACCAAACCATGCGTCACAGTTGAATAAACTCAAGACCTTAGAGTACTATTCATATTATCTTGTCAACGATCATATCATTCTTCTTCTAGTTTTACAGTGGGTCTTTGATTTTCATGTTTATTTGAATAGGTAAGAAACCATTATGAACTCACAATCATATGATTGATGAAGAAGTTGAAAGCGATGAAGTAAAGCATGAAACTGAGCGAGGCAAATTGGAAAATTAGCGGGGCAAACTAGGAAATTAGCGGGGCAAACTAGAAAATCAGCGGAGCAAACTAGAAAATCAGAGGGACAAACTGAAAAATCAGTGGGGGAAACTAGAAAATCAACGGGGCAAACTAGGATATTAGCGGGGCAAACATGAAATGAGCGGGGCAAATTTAACAAATAATTTCGTGGCTTAAGCCGAAAAATCTAAACATATTCAATGTTCAAATGGACCACACCACATGAAATTTTGAATTGTACTTCTAATGTTGATCATTTCTTAGGGGCCACGGAAGTTTTGGATCAAGCTTATAATTGTGTTTTCTATTAATCCATATCTATATGATCTTATGAATAGGTTTAATAACAAACAAACCTCACTGTTGGGCCGACTATGGTTTCAGTGGTGGAAATCATTATGCCCATTGTTTGCCGTGGTATGATCCACTTGATCTTTTGGTATTCTTCAATTTGAGGGCTAAACCCCTTAAAATAAATGGAAAAACGGATGGATGGCATGGATATACTACATACATTCAATGTGGGCCTAACTGAGTTTACTTAGTACAATGGGAGCATACTGACTAACTCAGTACGCAATCCGATTACGCTTATTACGCTCCACAATGGTGTTTTATTTGTAATACATCATGTTCATCGGATTATGTAATACCCCTCCGTTTTCATCGCAATATGTATACACCAAAACACCATATGTGGAAGGGAACCTAGACATTGAGGGAAAGAACCTAGACATTCAGTGGGACAAACATGAAATTCAACGGGACAAACATGAAATTCAGCGGGGAAAACATGAAATTCAGTGGGGAAAACATGAAATTGATCGAGGTAAACTTGATATTCAGCGAGGGAAACATGAGATTCAACAGGGAAAATCATTAAATTCAGCGGGGCAAACTGGAAAATTAGCGGGGGAAACTAGAAGATCAGCTGGGCAAACTAGGAAATCAATGGGGCAAACTAGGAAATTAGAGGGGCAAACTAGAAAATCAGCGGGGGAAACTGAAAAATCAGCGGGGAAAACTAGAAAATCAACAGGGCAAACTAGAAAATCAATGGGGCAAACTGAAAAATCAGCAGGGGAAACTAGAAAAATTAGCGGGACAAACTGAAAAATCAGCGGGGCAAACTAGGATATCAGCGGGGCAAACATGAAAATGAGCTAGACAAACATGAAAATCATTCTGCTTACTGTTTCTCATAGTATGATCCACTTGATCTTTTGATATGCTTCAATTTGGGGTTCAACCCCTTAAAATAGATGGAAAAACAGATGACTTAGATATCAAACTTATTTGCCAGATAGGCTCTTGTGGGGGTGTGTTGATGGGTGGCCAAAGTACTCGTGGACCTAGGAATTAATAATACAATGCCTCTACATACTCGATAGTTACTATGGTGTGGTGGTTAGGATTTAATCCAGCATGTGGTGTTACCTGGTTTCTACTCCCAACAACCCTTATAACAACAATATCGATAATTTTTATTAGTATATGATGGAAAACACTTATGCATTCTCATTTGCATGAAGGGGGAGGAGACGGTAGTGATTTAGAAGGTATGTTATTCCACCAATCAAGAGTCTTGATTTTCTTGAAGGGGCGGAAGGAAATGGTAATGTACTGGAGGGCACCAATATACATTCTCATGCATGCATCTTGTTGGGAAATGGATTTTACTATTCGTTTCTGATATTTGTAGTTATACAGGTTGTAACATGGACAACAAACAGTTTTAGATCATGATTAAATGTTTTGAGTCTGTATTACTGCATGCACATTTATAGTTTTCTTGATAGTGGTAACTCAGCTGCCATACCTCAACATACATCTACGTTAATCTAGACAATTCAGGTTGTGAGCTCAATGTCAATGGAGCCTCAGAATTCCAAAATCATGCTGATCTGATCTCAGCTATTGACTTTGGACTATTGATCATTTTCTTTCTGACGACCCATCTGATGGTTACCAATTTAGATGGTAAGGATTGTCCAATGAGTGTGATATTGGAGATGTTGTCCATTTAGATTTTGTGCTCATGATTTGGATAGTCTAGACTGACATACGTGTAGACCAAAGTTATGATGGAAACTCCTCTACTACCTGAGGATGGTCTTGGTTTGGATTAAAAGAGCGAGTCAAACTAGAAAATCAGCGTGGGAAACATGAAAATGAGCGGGGCAAACTAGAAAATCAGCGGGGCAAACTAGGAAATCAGCGGGGCAAATATGAAAATCAGTGGGACAAACTTAACAAATAATTTCATGGCTTGAACATATGAAAAATCTAAACATATCCAGTGTTCAAATGGACCACACCACATGAAATTTTGAATTGAACTTCTAATGTAGATTATTTCTTAGAGGCCACAGAAGTTTTGGATCAAGCTTATAATTATGTTTTTTTGGCTTAATCCATGTCTGTATGATCTTATGAATAGGTTTGATAACAAACAAACATCACTGTTGGGCAGACTATGGTTTCAATGGTGGAAATCATTATGCCCACTGTTTCCCGTGGTATGATCCACTTGATCTTTTGATATGCTTCAATTTGGGGCTAAATCGCTAAAATTAGATGAATTATGAGCGGGACAAACTAGAAAATCAGCGGGTAAACTGAATTATGAGCGGGGCAAACTAGAAAATCAGCGAGGGAAACTAGAAAATGAGCGGGGCATATATACGTGTGTGTGTGTGTGTGTGTGAAAAGGTTTTATATGGTTGAGCTCATGTGTACTACCCATGAGGTCGAGCTGTGTGGGCACTATCATGAAGTATGTCAAACATCTACCCCATCAGTCAGATGCACCATTCCATGGTGGGCCTAGAGCTTAAAAATCAAGTTAATCTGTGACTTTTGTAGGCCACGCTATCAGTCAGATTGCATGTGCGGTGCGCCCAAGGCACACAGATGAGGCTGTGTGGGGCCACATAGATGTCGAAGACAAATCTACTCCGTCCATCTGTTTTTAAAGACTACAATAGGATAGAAATTTTAAAAAATAAAGAAAAAAAAAAAAAAATTGGGCATATCCAAAACTTAAGTGGGGCATGTCACATGAAATAGTGGGGATTGAACACCTGAGGTTGAGAGAAGTTTTGTATCAGGATGGTATTTGTTCCGACAGTATAATTGAGAGGTAATAACCATATAAACAGTTTCGATGGCATATAAATATCATGGTCAGCTCCGAGAAGGTTTTAACTGTGGACGTTTCTGTTTTCACTGTTTCATTTTTATATCGCGGGGCAAACTGGAAAATACATCATGTTCATTGGATTATGTAATACCCCTCCGTTTTCATCGCAATATGTACACACCAACACCCCATATGTGAAAGGGAACCTAGACATTGAGGGAGGGAACCTAGACATTCAGCGGGACAGATATGAAATTGAATGGGGCAAACATGAAATTCAGTGGGGAAAACATTAAATTCAGCGGGGAAAACATGAAATTTAGTGGGGAAAACATGAAATTGATCGGGGTAAACTTGATATTCAGCTGGGGAAACATGAGATTCAGCAAGGCAAATCATTAAATTCAGCGGGGCAAACTGAAAAATCAGCAGGGCAAATTGGAAAATCAGCGGGGCAAACTAGAAGCTCAGTAGGGCAAACTGGAAAATCAGCAGGGCAAATTGGAAAATCAGGGAGGGAAACTAGAAACTCAGCGGGGCAAACTGGAAAATCAGCGGGGGAAACTAGAAAATCAGTAGGGCAAACTAGAAAATCAGCGGGGCAAACTGGAAAATCAGCGAGACAAACTAGAAAATTAGCAAGGCAAACTAGAAAATCAGCGAGGCAAACTGAAAAATCAGTGGGGGAAACTAGAAAATTAGCGGGGGAAACTAGAAAATGAGCGGGGCAAATATGAAAATGAGTGGGGCAAACTTAACAAATAATTTCGTGGCTTGAGCCAAAAAATATAAACATATCCAATGTTTAAATGGACCACACCACATGAAATTTTGAATTAAACTTCTAATGTTGATTATTTCGTAGGGGCCACAGAAGTTTTGGATCAAGCTTATAATTGTGTTTTCTATTAATCCATATCTGTATGATCTTATGAATAGGTTTGATAACAAACAAACATCACTGTTGTGCCCACTATGGTTTCAACAGTGAAAATCATTATGCCCCGCTATTTCCCGTGGTATGATTCACTTGATCTTTTGATATGCTTCAATTTGGGGCTAAACTGCTAAAATTAGATGGAAAAACGGATGGACAGCGTGGATATACTACATACATTCAATGTGGGTGGCCCAATTGAGTTTACTTAGTACAATGGGAGCGTACTAAAAAATCAGCGGGGTAAACTAAAAAATCAGCGGGGCAAACATGAAATTCAGCTGGGAAAACTAGACAATCAGCGAGGCAAACATGAAATTCAGTGGGGCAAGCTAGAAAGTCAGCGGGGCAAACTAGAAAATCAGCGGGGCAAGCATGAAATTGAGCGGGGCAAACTAGAAATTCAGTGGGGCAAACTGGAAAATCATTATGACCACTATTTCCCATGGTATGGTCCACTTGATCTTTTGATATACTTCAATTTGGGGGGCTCAACGCCATGTGTACACACACACACACACGCGGGCATGCATGCACATGTGTCGTGTGTATATATACGTCTGTGTGGGAAAAGGTTTTATATGGTCGAGCTCATGTGAACTACCCATGAGGTCGAGCTGTGTGGGCCCTATCATGAAGTATGTCAAACATCTACCCCATCAGTCAGATGCACCATTCCATGTTGGGCCTAGAGCTTAAAAATCAAGTTAATTTGTGACTTTTGTAGGCCACACCACGTACAAAACTTAAGAGGGGTTACCTTCCATTAAAACATTCATATTTATTTTTTGGGCCCATCGAGATGTGTTTCACAAATCCAGTCCATCCATAATGCGTGTACCACTTGGATGAGGGGTCAGACCAAGTTTCAGACACATCCAAATTTCAGGTGGGCCCCACCAAGTAATTTTATATGTTTTAGGCATGTCTTCACATAATTTTAGATGGTATGGCCCACTCGAGTTCCGTATATGGCCGATTTTTCTACTATCCCATAATTTAAAGGGGACCCATCAAGTTCACGGTGTTGATGTTTGACATACATCATGGTGGGGCCCACACAACTCGACCTCATGGGGAGTTCCCATGAGCTCGATCGTATAGAACCTTTTCCTCTAGTAAAAAAATAAAAAAGGAACTACATACATTCAATGTGGGACTAACTGAGTTTAAAATATACCTTTGCTGCGTGCTTTCTTCTCTGGACTGACCATTTTGAGAAGAAGACAAAATGCGATTGAGGGGGCCCACAAAAAGGGTTTTTTGGGGTCTTTCTACCGGAAACACAGTGAGGAAAGGCGGTGAAAGCAACCGTAGTGAAAGCAACTGTGGAAAGGGAGAGGAAAAGCAAGCAGTGGAAATGGGAGAGGAAAAAGCAAGCAGTGGAAATGGGAGAGGAAAAAGCAAGCAGTGGAAATGGGAGAGGAAAAGCTACAGCCGTGAAAGGAGGGGTATTTTCGTCCTGAAATTCTGAGTTCGTACAAGGAGGTCCAAGTGCGTATTCTAAGTTTGTATTGCTTCAAAAAAACCGCTGGATAAAAGGTGGGGTCCACAGTCGTAAAAATCTCTATCGAAATTGTGCTTAAAAAGCAGATGAACGAACCGAGTTGTACCAATGGTTCATAGGAGATCAAAGATACATGGCCCTCAAAATGATGTATTTATTATATCCACACTGTCTATCAATTTTGCAAGATCATTCTAGAGCATGACCTAAAAATGATTTATATCCAAATCTTAAGTGGACCACACCACAAATAGCAGTAGAGAATAATTCTCACCATTAAAACACTCGTAAAACTCACCATAACATTTATTTTCCATCCAATCTGTTTATAATGTCACACATACCTGGATAAAGAGTGTTGAGGTCAAAATCTGGATCACCCTCCACTTCTTGTGATGCTCCTCGGATGGACCTTGGTCTTGCACAAAAGGTTGAGCAAAGGAGACATTGGCTAAGCCGAGGGACCCTCCAATGTCTAAGTCAGGCTAAGGGAATCAGGGTCTAAATGGAAAAGTAGAAGGAGAGTGCGAGATCTTGCATACCTATAGCAATGGGGTCTTCTTGTATTTATACTTGACTGTTGGACAGTCGAGGTCCGTTAATCTCGGCACAATTTACTCAATCAAGGGGATTTTTGGATCGCGGGGATACTGTGTGCAATTCGAGGATCATGTAGAATATTGTGAGTATCATGCATGTGTGCGAGCGAAGTAACCGGCCACGTCCACTTATGATAGTGTCTAAGCTTAGCTTATGAAGCGCTCACTTCGGGATCCGGACTCGGCTCAGCCCTGTTGGTAGATGAGGCTTCAGTCGAAGTGATTACAAGCTTTCATCGAGCAGTAATCGCATTCACAGTTTGAGTCGATCCAGTGGGTCTGGCCTCTTACTAATTGCGTATTCCGAGAAACTCCTTTCACGAGGTCCGAGGCGGAGCATCGGGCCTACTTTATTGAGTCGAGTTTCATCCTAATTGTTACTCTCAGGGCCGAGGCACCTCTACGACTCACTCAGCCATTATCGTCGGTCCTCAGAATTATAAGGGGCTCGGATCTTCCCATAACAAAGAGTAAAATCAAATATTATATTAATCTAAAACTTCGGTGACTTTCAAAGGGTTTCAATGGTAGACGTTCAATCGCCTTTTTTTGGATCAAGCCTTGCGGCGAGCTCTCCATATGGAAGGATGGTTGGGATGTGACACGGACGCGGATTAGATACTGACAGGTTGAGTACTGAGATTCCTACTGAAGTAACGTCACCAAGTTATGTCGGCCCCACTATGATGTATGTTTTGTATCCCTACTGTCCATCCATTTGGAGAGATCATATTAAGTCATGACCCGAGTCAGATCCAAAGCTCGGGTGGACCCCACCACAGAAAATAGCGAAGAGAGTGACGGACAACATTGAAATCTTCGTCCACCATGATGTTTATTTGAGATCTAAACTGTTCATTGTTAACGCACACATGAAAGAAGGGAAAACACAGATATCAGCTTGATCGAAAACTTTTTAGCCCTTAGAAGTTTTTTAATAGTGGCGTTACTCTCCCCACTGTTTTCTGTGGTGGGTCCACTCGAACTTTGGATCTGACTCGTTCTTTAAGTCATGACTTAATATGATCTCTTCAAATGGATGGATGGAAGGGATACAAATACATCATGGTGGGGCCTACAGAACTTGGTGATGTCACTTCAATAGCCAGTTTTGCTACTCAACCTGTCAGCGGCAAATCCGCGTCCATGTAACACATACCTCATGATGGGACCTACATAACTTAGTGAGATCGGTGGCGTGTGGTACACTTGCTAATTCCTTTCCGATGAAACACATAAATTAAGGTGCATCCACGGGTTATCCACATGCGCGGTAAGCTCGATCCGCATCCGTGAGAGTAAACTTAGGACTAGGTCACTGCTTTCCTGGTGTAGACTATAATATTGATGAAAATAATAAAAAAAATTTCCAGGTAGAGTTCACTTTTAACCAATCAATATAATTACACCTTTAAAATTTTACTTTCCATTTTTAGACACGTGTTTTTTTTTTTTTTTTTTCACACAACATATATATTCTCTACATTTTTCTTTATGAAATCTCCAGTTATTATCATTTTACATTTTCAATCTTTCTCAGGGTTTTATTCATTAATTCAAACTGATTGCATTAATAAACTTAGAATTTTAGGTATTTTATCCACAAAAATTTTCTTGTTTGAAATAGTGTTTCACTTCACCGCACTTTTCTTATTCTTCTCCAACTCATGTTTTACTAGGGGCTATTTGGATTCGCATATTAGGGTGTATTGTATTATATTCGGGTACTATTCATGTATACGTTGGATGGTTTTCGGAATACATCCAAATCAACATGCCATTAATCAATGTTTGGATAGGAGGTATTATTCGGATAAGTATACAATATCTTGTACAGATCAATGTTTGGATACGGCGTATTAGGCCCGTGTATTGTACAATCGTATAACAGACCATAGCTCATGTATGGATTTTTTTATAAAAATTTCTCATCATTTCATAGGAGGTCATGCCCACCATCAGTTGATATGATTAATCCTATCGGTCCAACATGTTCATCATTGAGTAATCCTATCCATCCATCCATAGAATTCACGTTAATAATGGTATGGAGGGCATCGAACATGGCGATATTTAGTAAGACAAAATCACAAAACAGATCGTGACCTTTGATCTACGAATCAACATGATAGTGAGGCCCACTTGGGTTACCAGTGCAAGAACATCCTGCGAGAAACGTCCGTCCGAAAAAAAAAAGGAAACGATTAAATATCGGAAAAGGAAATTGCAAATAGGTCAACTGTGGACCCCACGATGAGGTCAGAGCTCATCCACACCGTCCATCGATTTTTTAAGAGCTAACCGACCATGATTTGGGCCACCTTTGTGCCGTACTATATTAACGATAGAAGTTGAGAGAAAACAAGGAGATAAAAGGTGAGAGAAAACAAGGAGATAGAAATGTGAGAACATGTTTTTTTTTTTTTTTTTTTAAACACATAAAATTTTCTAAACGAATTAAAACACATAGCGCACATTTGATCAAGAATTTCATACCCAAATGAAAGTCACTTGAAAAGTCATTGATATAGTATGTTAAAAATTTAAAAAAAAAAAAAAAACGCAATTACTAATCCCTAACTAACTACTTTCAAACAGTCTTCCAGAACTTTTTTGAACTTTTTTTTTTTTTTTTTAAATTTTCAAATGCAAACGAAAATCCGCTTCTCCGGATATTCACGTAAATAACGACAAAATAAACTCTCTACCATCCACAAACAATATGAACAGACCAAACAGCAAACCAACAAGCGGACAATCGATGATTCATTCGTTTCCTACACCATCAGTTACTACTCTTTCATGCCTACCATCTTCTGAACCAATGTCGCCTATTACAGTTTGCTCTATGAGTGCAGCTACACATGTCCCATTGTCCATTGTCACGGGACGAGTTGATGCATGAACAGGCCAAGCTCAAGGTGTTTCTTCAGCTGCTCTATTGATGACGGTGGCCTAAATGATATAGTAATCAAGGCATAATCTTCGTTAATACAATACTAGTAAGATTATAAATTAGTGCTTTAAATATCAAATATTAAAACGTACGAATTTTTTACCGTATCAACCAACCTTGTGTTGATTCCATAATCATGGCATCTTCATAATTCGTGAAGGACTTATGTTTGCACCCACTGAATCCGTGAACTTGTGCACTGCAATCTTCCTACGTGTCATATATTTTGAGTTTTCTTCCCACAAACACCACATAAAATTTCTTTTTCATTTTCCTCGCAATTGGTAAACATACAGTTTTTCAGTGCAAAAAGATATTGATGTCTAACAAATATCTTAACAAATTGAATAAGAAACAGGCAAAATGAAAGTGTTTGTATGTTAGATTAACAAGGTCAGAAGCATATCAGTATTGAAACTGATTCAAATAGCTCCGATTATGTGATATTATGTCTATGCTCCGATTATGTGATATTATGTCTATATTACCTATCGAAAAATTCAAAACAAGAGTGTATCGAAAATCCTGGGAATCAAAAACAATTTTTTAACATTAACCTGCCAGATATTATTCAAATCAACTATTAAAACTATTAATAGTACTAGACAACTGAACCAATTATACAAATTTAAATGCCAGAACTTAGTTCTGTCTGGCAGAACTGTAACACATAAAAACCTATGAAGGTTATCTGTATAGCAGAAGAAATCTAGGAACCTGAGGCTCAGTTTGGGTGCGTGAAAAAAAGCGGATTACATGGGATGTAATTCCTTGTGAGGGATGCATTTACGACATGCAGTGAGTTGTCGGGTACCAAGGTCTACTCCTGTATCCCATTCCTAGCCAGGGCCTATTTGGGTGCCTATTTGGGTTCCATGGGATGGACGCGGATTTCCTGCGAAAGCCTTTCGCAGGAAGTTCCTGCGCTGGGATCCCAGGTGGGGCCCACTATGATGTTTGTGAGAAATCCTCCCCGTCCATCAGTTTTTTGAGTGCATTTTAGGATAAGAGACCAAAAATGAACAGTATCCAAGACTCAAGTGGGCTGAAAACGGGATAATTGAACGTCCACAGTTGAAATATTTGTGGGCCAAAAGAAGTTTTGAATCATTCTAATATTTGTGTTTTCAGTTCATCCCAGTAGGAATGACATTATTAACGGTATGGATGGCATACAAACATCACTGTTGAACCCAGGGAGGTTTCAACGGTAGTAATTTCCCTAAATACCTTTTCTTTTAGTATGGCCCACTTGAGTCTTGGATTCTTCTCGAATTTGATCTACTATCCTAAAATGAGCTCACAAAATGGATGGACCGAACCAGATTCCTGAAAAACATCACTGCAAGGCCCACCTGGGATCCCAGCGCAGGAACTTCCTGCGAAAGGCTTTCGCAGGAAATCCGCGTCCCCGTGGGATTGTCTGGGATTGCAAATATCCCACAAGTTATCTGACACATGTTGTCTGAATACCCGGTGGGATTAACTGGATATCGGAAACGTACGCTACCCGAGACGCTACCCCCGGCCCGGCCACTGTACACACTATACGGCTAGTATGTGGGACCCATGGTAAGGTCCATGCACCTTCCTCCACATTAGGCAAATATGTATGTTAATCTAGACCATTGATCAGGTGGGCCATGCATAATTTTGATGTATGTAATAATTCCAACCGATTGGGCAACTCCCACCGTTAATTTGTTGTGATTTTTTGTGGTTGAATATGGACCGTGGGTTTACTCTGATCAGCTAACTGTTTCATATACCGGCTGCTCGACGGAGAACTAATACAACCTAATCCCCTTCCTGTTGGATGTGGTATACATCTGTATAATAGCCCACCAGATCAGCATGTGATTGGCTTAAGCCGCCTCTCAATTACATGTGAGTGCAACCCAATCATCCATTACATACCCATATGAATTAGGCAAAGATCCCAAAATCCATGATCCATAACCAAGGTGAGCCTCAACAAAGTGAAAATTGCTGGTAAATCAACCGTGCAAACTTCCAAATAGGATGTGGGGCTAGCTTCCAAAATTTAAGTGTGCCACAGTACCTGAATATATAAGTTTTAGGCTTTCTCTGTGTGTCCCACCTGAGGTTTTTATAGGGATGATTCTCAGGATTTACTGTTCTCATGTGAAGGTTGGCCTGATGCACAGTTTGGATTTCACATACACATCACAGAATATATGCACTCAGGCACACAATCCCATACACACAAGGTTTTTTATAATACACGAGTCGGAGTACTTTCTTGTTTGTACAACATTTTTCTACACATGGGTCCCATGGTCGGTTGATCTAAGCCATTGATTTGATGGCCCATCATTGATGGATCTTTCTCAAAAAAAAAAAGTCACTTCCTCAACTCCAACCACCCACATCATATCTAGATCTTTCCATACTTGGGTTTTTGTTTTTATTTATTCCCTTTCAATCAATTCAACTAGTCATAGAAAAGTGCCAAAGATACCTGATGTGTGGGGAAATGTAGGTTAACATGTGCCCAAAATATTCAAATATACTACATTCATTATAATGACACTACACCACTGAGGAAGTAAGCCGCACTCAACAATTAAGTTACATGCAACAAACACATCAAATCAGAATAAACATCATGCAACTATCGTTTGTCTTTTGTCATGATCCTCCAATCTCCCCTACAAGACGACCACATTGTCAGGATGTGTGATAGATCAGAAAGATAGAGCCACCATACGGACCGTGAACCAGGGACAGGAATCATTGCCTGCGAAAGCAAAACAAAATGAAAATTGAATTCCTATCTCATTTTCATGCACTTTGTAAGCATATGTAAGAAAAACATAAAATGAGATGATCCGTGCCATTCGATAGAACTTACACAAGCCGATGGAATCAAGTCTCGGACATGGAGTTCGACCTGCATGGTTGTTTAGTGCATGACCTTATTGTAGAAGGAAGTTGTCAACAAGGCCATTCATGGATAAACTGTTTAGTAAATCAATTGCGACCCGACTACAAAAAAATGTACTTTGCGATTAATGCAAATCAGACCTCAAGAAGGAGATAATCCGATGATGGATGAAAGCATTGTACATCAACCCAAAGAAACGCAATGCATATCCTTCTACTAGGTCTGACTCTACCTATACATGTCCGAATGATGTCAATATGTGATGACCTGTAATGTCAATGGGAAATGGAAATTCATACCAATGTAAGACACGACACACTGATCATCCGGTAGTTACCCTCCATGATAAATCTTGCCTACACATGCGTTCACGAAAGAAATAGTGTTATACATTAATCTGATCACAAATTCAACACATCATACCTGGCCCTTGGGAAGTTGTGTTTGGGTGTCAAGATGGAATGCAGTGAACACCATACTCATGGGAATAAAAAGGGACAACAGTTATAAGATTTTAATGCATGCAGGAAATGAAAATACATGTTACATTCAGCTGGAATGTCGCAGTACTATTAAATACAGGTAGATCGAGAGATAATTAAAATGTATTCATATCCTGCATTTGATGTCTACCAAAATCAGAGTGAGAATAAGTGCTGAAACATTGAAACTACAGCTTAATAATTATATATAAGATGAAGAATGTAACCAAGATGGCAACTACTAATGCAGCCACCATATGGAAATTGGCCGCCATGACTGATGTCTGAAGGTAACCGCCCGCCTCCCCAGTTGGGGTTGTCAGAATGCTTCCAACACTGAAGACGCCGGAGATCTGGTAGAAATCAGCAAGTTTCAATGGTGTCTGCTGGAATGAAGGAGACACTGTTGACGGCATATCTCTGTTTTCCATTGATGATAGGGGCCGAGTTTGCAAGCCGAATGGTTCGGGACGTATTGATCAATCCATAATGATAGGAGCCTTGAGGATTGGGTCTCGGTCCACTTGCCAACAGATTCCAGCTGTTCCCATAAAAGTACAATAAATGAATGAGATAGAAATCAAGTATTGCTGCAAAATAATCAAAGAGTTTTTAGTAGAACACTACCTATAAAAATAAAAAATCCAAATGCACCCTACTTCCATCAAGAACTGAATGAACCATAATATCAGTTTGAAGGGAGGTGGTTTGAACATCTTTTCACCGAAATTAATGCTAAAAATTCCAATTTCAGATGAATGTAACTTAGGCTGCATTTGGTTGCACCAAATTTCACAAAATTTCCTGATATTTCATCATTATTCAGTTTAATTCAGCAGAAAATTATGAAATTTCATGATATTTGGTACAACCAAGAGCTGCATTTAAGTGAGATAATGTGGAATTACACACAGAAATTCTCATGTGAGTGTGTGGAGGTAAAACTATAACATTTGTCTATTAAAAAGGAATTACTAATTAGTGGCATGTGGTATATTCATGTCTCCTTCAAGTAAAAGATAACAACCATCCCAAGGAAGTGATTATGAGTAAAGTTAGGAAAATACCGAATAGATCTACCCTGGTTGAGGAACCAATCGATCTGAATGGTGGGCCCACCAGGAGGGGGACCCATCTTGGCATATGTAAGTGACTCAACCTCACCACAAGTCTGGATCATTGACTCACTACTCGTACTTGCATGGTTAGAATTCCACCATGCAGTCGCATCTTGGAATAATTTGAAGGATCGATGTCTGGCACCACTATATCCTTCTACATGCAACCGTGCCTTATCCCAAGACATATATATCCTAGGTCGATGACCGTTGACTACAACGTAATATTTACTTGAACTCATCTACATTCACATAAACAGAACCAAGATACGAGAAATGAATAGTACTGAGAATGGTAGATTAGTTTCACACATAACAGAATATCATGCATGTAGTAAATATCCAAAAACCCAAAAAATAGACGGTTACCAAAAAAAAATTGAAGAATGCATATATAGTTATTACATATCCTGATATTGAAATGATCCAAAATGAAATCTAATTAATGTTGTTCCAACCATCAGGTAGAACCCCCACCAACATTTCTATTGAAATCAGACAAAGTTTTTTTCAACCAATCGACCCTCCACTCTGGTCGAAGACTTACGAAAAAGGAGGCTAGCTTCTCATCCCTGGTCAGAAGCTGACCAACCTCGATGAACTCTGGGTTGGTCAGTCCCTGAACCTCCTCGAGGATATCTAGTACTTTAGTAGTATGGTTGACTTCTTTACCAAGTCTAAATTTTTGCATTACCTCCGCCACCCCATCTAGAGGTATCTCGAGGACGTCACATGGACAAGTAGCACGCATCCGTTTTGTTGTCGTACTCCCACCACAACTACTCTCACATTCGGGTCCTCGACTAGGAGTGTTGCGGAATGAGCGATTATCAGATTCCCTACGGCTTTCACTCGAAGCTCGAAAATTCCCAGCTGAATCTCGAGATTATCCTTGAAAATATCGATATGTGCATCGGTGTCATTGTCCAGGTTAGTCCATGCTTCATTTAGATCCCGTTGAACACGAGATGATGCTGCGGCCATGTTCCTGCTTCCTTGGGCATAGCGGCCTATTGCATGGTCTGAACCTACAATCACCGCTAAATCGTCCAATCGTTCTATCCACTTCCCACGTAGTTTTTCTGCTCTCGGATGCGACTACATACAAGGAAAGGATTAGGTAAGTAGATGATAATCGAGTACACATAATTAAAGAGAGAAACTTATATAACAAATGAAATTCAAGGGGTTGTCAGCGACCATTACCTTGAGGTACTCTTCCCATACCTCGTCTGGGGCCCGTGACAACCATACGCTCGCTATCCCACCCAAAACCGCTTGCGGCCAACATGTCCTTTACATCGTTGTACTCTCGCTTATGATAACGCAATCGATTTTGGACGTTTTGCCAGTTTACCAATATTTCAGTCCTCCTAGACACCTCCTCAGCGGCCGCATGATATGCTTCTCTCTTAAATCCATTATCCGCCTTTCAGCCCAAAGCGATTTGCTCCAACAACGTATTGAACAATATCTGATCCATTGTTCTGGTCCACTTGATCTTTGCAGCTCGCAATAGAGGCTCAACAAGCGATTTCACAGTCTTCTCACGTGGAGAAAAACGTGTCGGTAGAACCGGAGACCTCACCGGGGACTGCGTCGGCGTAGGTGTACTACTGACCCAATTGTCAGACATCTCACCTAATTTGTGGATTAACAAACAGTTATAAACTGAATAAACAGTGAAGTACACAGTTTTACTATAAACTATTCATGTATTGAAGAGTATATAATCGTTCCAAGTGAATATGTAACTCCAAAATGACAGTGTTCAAATCAACCATATTTTACTTATACATATATGTGCTTATCCGATAAGTCAATGCTTTTAACAAAAAAAGAGCCTATCTATTCCTACTATTCATTTGGGTATCTGTCCACATGCGCTCTGCAATTTCATCATGAACTTTGATCCATGCCTCTTTCTCTCGTTGTGTCACTTGAACTAACCACTGTCGTTCGTCCATTGTTGATACCTCATTTGGTGTAGGATTACTCTCTACATCCCCCACGGGTATACCAATATCGTCTAAATCTTGTTTAGTTTCGTCTTCCTGAAGAATGAAATTATGTAGTACAGAACAAGCTACTACAATCTTCACTTGTATTTCAAATGGATATTACGCAGCTGTCTTCAAAATAGGAAATCTACCCTTCATTACACCGAAACAACGCTCAATTGCGTTTCGCAATTGAGCATGTCGGTAGTTGAATAGCTCCTTATTTATAGGTGCTCTCCCAGTTCGATATTGTTGCAAGTGATATCAAACACTGCGGTAAGGCGCCATGAATCCAGGTGAGTGAGCGTATCCCGCGTCGAAGATGAAATATTTTCCTACATTGCATAAGAGTTATGGTTTTGGGGGTTAGTGTGTTGAGAATGATGTTATAGTGATCAATTAGTGGGACATGTATTGCGTAAGAGTTATGGAACATGTATTTGTGATAAAACAATTACCGTGTGGGACAATTAGTGGATCATCACTTCGCGTCAGAGCGTTATGTAGGACCCGTGCATCCAAAGCGGAACCCTCCCATCCAGCTAGCACGTATAAGAATGTCATGTCAAATGAACAAGCAACAACCATATTTTAAGACACGACACCCTTCCTATTGCGAAAGCTTGGGTGTTTGGATGCTTCCACATGAGCGGAAATATGCGTCCCGTCTATCGCACCAACACAATCCTATCCAGCATGATATCGAATTTCACTTATAAGATAATATGAAAAATATTAACTTACTTCAACATAATAATGGAAAAGCCTTCTCCATATCGAAAATGGTACCTGAAAATAAGCGGCCCAATAAGGATTTGATTGAATCTCGGTGGGGGAATCAGTACCAGCCTGCTTAATAAATTCAGGATACAAAGAGACTATCGCATCAAGCACACGGTGAAAGTGACGACTTACGGTTTCACCTGAACATATAAACCTGTGTCCTATCACACGATTACGCACGTTATGTCCAATTGTATAGAGGAATATGACTAATTGCTCCTCAAGACTAACGTTACGAGTATTGCGTAGTTGCGTTCTATCACGTAGTACGTTACATAGTGAGAATAAACCTTCTCGTTTTATCATCAACTGCATAACACAGTCCCCTGTCACTTACACGAACGATAGAGCTGATAAATCTTGTCTGCTTATCATCCCCTTGATGCAGCGGTTCTGTTAACATATAGTGGCGATAATATTCCCCAACAACAGCGACACATGCGGCCGCTGCGAGCACCACCACGGTCTCGACCATCTCTTCTTCATCGTCGCTATCCATCTCATAAACCTCACCTACACTAACTGAGACAATATACCATGAAATCACCACGGAAAGCCCTACTTGAATATTTGGGTTAAGCACGTAAAGCAATAGGTCGCCTCGTAGGGTTTACTAAAAACGTTATTCAAATATAGCATGCGCATTGATCAATCATTCATCAAAGGAATATACGTCGTGGATACTTCATGGTCATAACCCATAACTGAAAGTCAATGCCTCCACCCTAAATCCTAATAATAACATTTGTCCATTGGAAATACAAGAGAAATCTGCTAAAGGGATTGCATATTAGGGATTAGGATCAAATTCTCATATGATGAAAATATTAGGGATTAGGATCAAATTCTCATATGGTTAGGGTGACCCTATGAAAGAGAATATGAGATAGATGGAACATTGAAATTGAGGGCTCCACATGATGGATGATGAAAAATTTATAATTAAGCATTTTAAATTATAACAACATGGATCCATTACTAAGGTCATTGTCAAGATGTAAGGGATGACCAAGCAACTATGATTTTTTTGGGGGATATTGACACTTTGAGTTGGGCCCTACATGATGGACCAGCCTCCTCATTCATCTCCTCCAGTTATCTTCTTTTTTTTTTAAGTGGTAATTAAAAACATAATGAGAAAGAATGAAAGTGACATAAGAATTAGAAGACTTAGTAATAATACAGAGCATAAGATGGTAGAAGAGGATGCCAGTGTGCAAAGCTGATGATTCAAGTCATGACATTGCCAATTCTATTGGAGAACAGGTAGAAAAGATGGTAGAAGAGGATGCTAGTGTGCCCAAAGCTGATGACTCACGTCATGAAATTGTCAATTCTATTGGAGAACAGGGAGAAAAGACGGTAGAAGAGGATGCCAGTGTGCCCAAAGCTGATGATTCAAGTCATGGCATCGCCAATTCTACTGGAGACCCAGTAGTGGATTTAAACAATTCAACTGAGGACCATTTGGAAAAAAGTTCTAATGGGAAAGAAAGCTCCTCGGTCCCTTGTCAGACTGAGGAGCCAGAAATGTCACCGCTGGATGCATGCAAACTTGGAGATGATTCAGTTCATATGGATAATGAAAAGGCTGATAATGGTCTTAATGATCTGGCATATGGAACAGGTGATTCTTCTGATGATGATCAGTTGCCTGCCATCCATGAAGTTGATTTTAGGGTATACAAATTGGTTGCTGCATTTGCAAACAACACTATTATTCAAAATTTGATGTTGGTTGCTGAACTATAAAAGCAACTCTTCGAGTACAAATCACTACATAATATCCATGCTGCGGAGGATTGATGATTTGGAGTTCTCCCCACTGCTTTCCCCACTGAAAACAACCACTTTATTTTGGAAAACAGAGTTATACATACTTGCATGACTTGCTTTCTGCATTGTTTGTTCAAACAAAGAATACATACGCAACAGGGCCTTTGTAATGCGATACTTATACATTCCATCATTTTTCGTTTGAACGACTCTTTTGACATAGGATGGCTGTAAGTATGCCTCAAATTAAGGATAATGAAGGATATTGATAGAAATATGCATGATTTGAAAATAAATTCTATCAAAACATGAACCAAAATAAAAGATACAATCTATTTGTATTAAGGGCCATGATAATCACACCTTTCAGAATTGAGTGATTAGATTTGGGTATTGAATGACTTCTTCGGTTGTTGTATTTTCTGCAGCAACAGGTACAATACTGAGGAAAGATACTATTGTTCTTCTTTCAATTAAAAAAAAACAACAACAACACAACCTCAATAAGATATGCATGATCAAACTTACAAATATTGTATCCAATTATTATATCAGGATCTAATTCACGAATAAAATCCAGCAAAGTCATTATGGTAACAAGTCATCATTGGAGAAAGAATGCAGGAATGGAGAAGGCATGGCAGGGCCCAAGTCTCAACCGCAACAGCCAAACAAAAAAAACGTTGGCATTGTCAGTTTCAGAGGACTTCATGTACTTGAATTGCAGCTCATCGCCAAGCATTGTTCAGGTGATTCATCAGTTGCATTTTTAGAGAACCAGATATATTAGTTGTGTTTGTATGTGTGTTTTTTTCAAGTCTTCGAAACGGTTTTATCCAAAATCAGATATGGTTGAGAGGAAAGCATCAGAAAGTAGGAAGATTATCAGCAAGCAGCAGGATAACAAGTCTACTCACTGCGAACAACATTGTTTTATGTGGGACCGAGACCGGATTGATCAAAGTGAGTTTATCTGATATGCATCTAGTGTTAGGCTATGTTTGGATGCACTATCCAATTGAATTGCAATAACTAGTTCAATTAGTGCATAAATCCAAGAAGTAGATTTGGAAAGGAAAACTCAATATCTGAGGAAACTGTGGAAAAGAATACTTTTTTTAGTTTCTGTGATTTCTAAGCATACCATCTACATGCCACCACATATTTCAGTGTGGCAAACAGGTACAATATCCAAGCTGTCAAGCAGGTGGGTCTCACCACAAGGATGTTCTCACCCAAAAATAAATCCAGTGTGGCAAACAGGTGCAATATCCAAGCTATCCATCAGATGGGTCTAACCCAAAAATAAAGCCAGTCCACTCAGCTGGTGCACCATGATGTTAGAATCAGGTAGACAGGATAGAAAACTTCAACCAAGTTCGTTTCTCAGCTATTAGACCAGACCCGATTCTTGGGCCATGACATCCAGTAATGCCCATCTGATGGATGAATTGGATCTCAAACCTCTATTTTCCAAGACCGCACACACATGTGGGCATGTACATGAACTGCCTCATTAAGACTTACAATTCAGCATTGGAACTAGTTATCGCAATTCAATTCAATAGTTCTTCCAAACACAACCTTAAGGTTGACAAATACCAATGTAGTTTTTTTTAAGTTTGGAGGAGATTTTTCCCATAGACCACTTGTAAAGGGGAAAAGAGAGAGAGAGAGAGAGAGAGAGAGAGAGAGAGAGAGAGAGAGAGAACATTTTCTTTTGTGACTAACATAATTCTTATACATCAAGCAACCATCAAAAGAAGGTCCAACCAACAAACTTACACGAGCTGTTTTCATTGGAAAACAGAGTTATACATCTAAAACTCATCAAATAACCCCAAACATCACAGAAAAAGAAAAAGTAAAAATAAAAATAAAATAAAAAAAAAACACATCTAAAAATCATCAAGTAACCAAACGACCTACCTGCTAGTCGAGTTTCATCCTGACCTAGAAACAGTGAATTGATCTTCAAGTTAAACTACATTCTTCTGCCATTTCCTGCAATAACGGACATCCAAGAAGAGTAGGAAATATCACTTATTAGAAAGCCATTTTCGCATTTACAAGGGGTGTAAATCTATGCCATTGGTAAAATATAAAAAAATACATGAGAAGGCCAACTGAAATTGTAAAACATAATGTAATAACCATTAGACAGAACCTAACAGAACCGAACAAATGACAATAACAAATTAAGATTGAAAAGAAAACAGATCACTGCCACTTCTTGCAACAGCAGCCAACCAAGAAGAATACGAAATTTCAACTTAGAGAAAGACATTTTTGCATTTCCAAGGGTTGCAATTCTTACATGAAGATATCATATAAAAAAATATATGACAATATTTACCTACAAAAAAAATCAGGATATAGATTAGAAAAAAAAAAAAAAAATCAGGATAAGATATCATATTAAAACCGTACATAATTAACTATTTCCGCATTTTCACCTGCTGGATATCTTGGTGGAGGAAAAAAGGAAAAAAAAAAAAAAGAAAAAAGCGTTGTTCACATTAATCATCTGTTGAAAAAAAAAAAAATTCAGTATAAGATATCATGTAAAAACCGAACATAATGAACTATTTCCGCATTTCCACCTGCTGGAAATCTTGGTGGAAAAAAAAAAAAAAAAGAAGAAGAAGAAGAAGAAGAAGAAAAAGTGTCCTTCACATTAATCAGCTGTTGGGAAAAAAAATTCAGGATTATATGTCATGTAAAAATCCAAGAACATGAACTATTTCTGCATTTCCAACTGCTGGAAATCTTGGTGGAGAAAAAGAAGAAGAAAAAGTGTTCTTCACAGTAATCATCTGTTGGAAAAAAAAATTCAGGAAACGATGTCATGTAAAAACCCAAGGTAATGAACTATTTTGGCATTTCCACCTGCTGTATATCTTGGTTAAAAAAAAAAAAAAAAGCGTTCTTCACGGAAATCAACTGTCTTCATACCTTTGTAAAACAGATTATAAATGCTATAACTGTGGAAAAATCCCAATGCATAATCATCAAATCCCACTAAGAAAAAACCCAATCCCAACTGGTTCGTAACCAATATATTCATAGAAGAAGATATTTGATCGCATGTAAGCGACATGGCATGGAAATACACGGCCATTTGCACGCATGCAACAAATCCTACCTTTCGTTGGAGATACCTCTTCGAATCCAAGTGGAGGAAGATATATATGGGGACAGGGATTCCGAAAACCAACCTTCCGATTGCAAGGATGGCTGATTGCCCAGGGTAAGTTCCTCCTCCATCTACGACGAATCCTGCTACGAGGTTAAATAACCCATGCAATCCCGCCATTTCTACCCATTTCCTGCAATTACGAGGAAGACAGACGCAGGTCTTCGCAGCAGGTGAGAGGATAGGCTAAAACCCATCGCGCTGGCTCTCGATGAGGGAAAGAAAGGGGTGCAGCTCGAGGGATTTCGATATCCCACTGACTCCATTGCACCAGTCAGAGCTTCTTAAATCGCGAAGAGACGGACGCCATCCAAACATGCGTCTGTCCATCTTATCTCAGATTAACGGATCCCATCCACCGTAATACGCCTTACCGCGGATACCCAAACTGGCCTTAATATACTAAACCATCATACGGCTATAGTCCACCAAAACCATAAACATAAGTCGAAAGAAATAATCAAAGTTACAATAATAATATTTAAATTTTAATAATAATAAGCAATGCAAAAAAAAGAACTAGTAGGCCCACAAAAATCGCAACAACTTTCTCGTTATCCAATCTAGCAAGATCATGAGTCCATGTGGCCCTCCACCTCCTGTCTCGTCTGGGTCGACTGATGGGTAGATGAAGTCGTAGCGTGCTGGTTCTCGATCTGAGCAGATGCGGCGGCAACTTGAAGACACGGAGACTTTGGCAGTGGTCTGGATGGCTCACAAGCCTTACGGAAAAAATTGTCCCAGCATGGTATGGCTTCCTTCTAGTTCCGAAACGCGCGGTGCCTGCCATCACTCTATCCCTCAACTTCTACTCGCACCTCATCCCAAGTGTCATATATCCCAGGGCGTCGTCCGACAAGGACAACGTAGAACTTTTCTTTACCCATCTGCAATGGCATGCATGGATTATTTTTATGATATATCAAAAAATGAACATCCGTAATTCAAATATTCCATACTAATCCTATTTTCTGAATATGAAAGTTGTATGTACGCACCCTTCCTGCATTATATGAACTGACTAATCCAATCCGAGTTAATGTGCGTAATGCAAGCATGCGAGTAGATATACCGAATTGCTTCAAAAACATATTTAGTCATTAAAATAGCAGTCACAAAGGTATACATTAAGCATATATTCCAGTAAAGCAAAATCCAAAATATTTAAAAAAAAATAAAAAAAAATCAGTATACGAAAATAAACATCACAACAATATAAGTTATTATATGCCCATAATAGAAACCAGCATAACAAACCCAATGACCACACCCTATCAGACAAAACCATCACCTCCATCACCGAAGTGATCACGGAGTTTTTCCTTTAACCACTCCACTCGGCGCTCGGGTCGAAGACTAATAAAGAACGATGCCAACAACTTGTCCTTACTCAGGATCTCACCAACACCGATAAATTCTTTGGTGGTCAGGCCTTTTCACCTCCTCGAGCACATCAAGTACTTTATAACCTATTTGTCGAGCCTAAATTTCACTCGGCAACGGTATTTAATGAGGCCCGGAGTACATCACATGGACGAGGTGGGCGCAATCGTTTCCTTGTTACTATCCCTCCGCGAATACCATCGGAAACAGGAGCGCGAGTGGGAGTATCACGGGACCCATGATGTCCCATTGCAGGACTGTCCGATAGTAATGGAATGGTCCCTGTGGAGTCTGTTACATAATCCTCTGATAGATCTATCTATCATCCATATCGTCATCAACGGAATTTCATGCTTCATTAAGGTCTCGCTGCAGACGAGAAGAAGATGCCGACGTGACCATACTCCTGCTGCCTTGTCCGTAGTGGCCCGTGGCCTGGTTGGATCCGCATATCATTGTGAGATCATCCATCCTGTTGATTCGTTTACCGCGGAGTCTTACAACATTTGGGTGAGACTGCCAGAGGAATAAGACAGATGTAATAATGGGTAAATATTACATAGAGATAGACGATAGGAAATTCAAAACCAGTAAAACGTACCCTAAGATATTACTCCCAGACTTCATCAGGGCTGTCACAACCATCCTCTCAGAGTCCCAACCAAAGCCACTAGTTGCCAGCATGTCCTTCACTGTAGTATACTCTTGCTTGTAATATCTCAACCCATTGGACACGTTTTGCCATGTGACAATTACCTCAGTGTGCTTTGTAACTTCGTCGGCCGCAATCTGGTACGCCTCCCTCTTGAATCCATTATCAGCCTTACAGCCTAGTGCGACCTGTTCGAGGAATGTATTGAACAGTATCTAGTCCATAGCACTTGTCCATTTGATCTTCGGCACTCTGGACGAAGGCTCCGTGAGAGATTTCATAGTTTTAGCACGTGGTGAACATCGGGTGGCTACCAGCGGTATTTTTACCAGTGACTGGGTCGGTGTGGATGTTTCGTTAAAGGAGTCTGCCATTTCACCTAAATATGAAGTATATATGATTTTTTGGCAATTGGCAACTATAATCATTAAAATAGTAAATATTAAGATAGACTTATATAACATCAATTCACTGGTCCTTATAAGTATCCAACAAACCACCAAGTGTGTATCATGATTGATTATAATTCCAGTTTTTCGAAGTTAAATAAACCATAAATATAGCATCACCAACTGATGTATGAAAATTAAATAGAAAGTATCGTCATCTACTCCTACTATTCTGCCGAGCATCTGCCCACATTCTGGCTGCAATGTCATCGCGCATTTGATTCCAAACATCTTTTTCATGCTACGTTACTCGAAGTAACCATTACCACTCGTCGTTATTTGATAGCTCTTGTGGCGTTGGGATACCTAACACATCGGCACCAGAAATACTAGCGAAATCCCTGTCCTATGGAGACTCATTTTGGCCACGTATATAATTGTGTAAGACACAGCAGGCTATCACAATCTGGACTTGTGTTTGAAATTCGTACTGCATAGCGCTCTTCAAGATGGGAAATCTGCCTTTCAATAAACCGAAACATCGCTCGGTAATTAAATAGCTCTTTCATGTTCGCAGGAGCTCTCCCAGTTCGATATTCTTGCAAGTGATACCGAACGCTTCGGTATGAAGCCATAAATCCAGGTGAATGAGCGTATCCAACGTCGACAACATAATATTTTTCTATACATTTGAATCAACGTTCTATTAAGTGAAAAACTGGATACAGTCATAGTTAACAATTAGATTGACACTTTCATAACAAATATACAGTACCGTTTGACACAAGCAAGGGATCATCTGATCGGGTCAATGCGTTGTGTAGCACTCTCGCATCCGAAGCAGAACTATCCCAACCAGCCTATACATATGTAAATTTCATATTGAAAGAACACGCTACCAGTACATTTTAGGAGAGCACCCCTTTGCAATTGCGGAAGCTTGCGTGGTCAACCGCCATCACATGCGCTGGAATGTGTGTACCATCAATTGCACCGACATAACCATGAAGCGACCGTACATTGGAGGGAAGTAAAAAACACAGACTTAAAAAACACACCGATTGCAAATATACCTGAAAGTAAGCAGACCAGTTTAAATTTGTTTGGATCTCTGATGGCATCTTTGTGCCAGCCGGTTTAACGAAATCAAGGTACATTGACATAATTGCATCTAGCACACGGTGAAAATACCGACTGACTGTCTCACCCGATTGAATAAATCTGTGACCTATGACCTGGTTGCGAACATTATGCCCCAACGTGTGAATGAAAATAACTAGTTGTTCTTCAAGACTAACATTACGCGTATTACGTAGTCGTGTCTTCTCGCGTAGCAGCGCATATAGTTCAAAGAATGATTCTCGATTCATCCTAAGTTGATCTACACAATCTCCATTGCTAGTTCGAATGATAGAATTGATGAACCTTGCTCGCTCATCATCCCCATGATGCGCCGGTTGCTTGAACATGTAAGAACAACAATATTCCCCAACAGCCTGTACGCAAGCTGCCACCTCTTGAAACACAATTATACTATCCGGCGATTCCTCATCTGAAGAATCCATCGTCAACTGATAACCTACACTATCACATGTGTATTATCCATAAATATACATTGCAAATAACAGCGGATATAAATATAAATGTTGGACAAAGGTATATATCAATAGATATATATAGATATCTATAAATATATATAGTATATGACTACTTAGACCTCCATGGTCAGACACCAACAGTGGGTATAATGCTTATCTATATATAAATATAAATAGTATATGACTACTTCATGTATGGATAATAACATGGATAACAGTATGGACAACTCCATGGATAAAAGCTTTCATCCTGGCAGAAATCAATATGAAAAATGAACTTCATACCGAATTCTGCAGGGAAAGAGATTCAGACTTATTGTATAATTCCTCTAACTACAGAATAACTACAGAATATAGGAACTCTTGTTGTGCCCTGAATGTTATTTTTTTTGTGGGATAAATCCCAGCAGAAATTGGAGATTTGGTATTTTTTTTTTTCTCTCATTGATGGAATTTGCAGATGGACAGCCAACAAATAAGTTCAAAAAAAAATAATTGTTTCATTTGGAAGGCTAGATCATCCAACCATTGTATATCTGTGTTATGGCCCATCCAGTGGGGTTCAAAAGGAACTTAGATGAACTTGTGCTACACGTATGGGAATTGAATCACATGATATATATATATATATATATATATCTTTAACCGTAGATTAGCTGTTAATTCTCTCTGTTTTTTTTTTTTATGACCATTATTGTTCAAGGTAGGAGTACGGTATGGCAGGATACTCCAAAATGGGCAGACTGGGTGGATATCATTATGGGGAAGTGCTTTTCAAGCTGGGAAATTACCATAATGCAATTATTACCAAAGAGCATTCAGCTTCGGTCCTAAATATGTATGAACCAACATATGCTTATCAAAGTCAACATATCCTCTGTTATCAATTAGTAGAAAAAGACGGTAAAAGGATGTTACCTGATGTTCACAGACTATAATCTGCATTGTAACAAATTTCAATAATAACTTGTCGTTTTGTCAAAAAATAAGTATATTAAATAAATATCAGATCATATATGGAGAACCAAATAAGCAAACAGTCACATTCTGATTGTTTATCATGTGGGCCCTGCTATATCATGTGGGATTAGCTATATGCTGGCCTCTTTCCACCATTAACGTTGAGAAAATAAGCTACAAATTAATGAAACAGATATTCTTTTCCTCTGTACTTTCATTCCATGTCTCCTCTCTCTTGGAAATCAAACAACAACCAAAAAACTCAACTAGTGAGAAATATCTAAGAAGAACCCATTTCAAAATCCTCATCGACCGCCCCAAATAACATCTTAAAACACCTTAACGCAGCTTCTATTAAGTGAAATCTCCCCCGCCATCTGCCAACACTAGTTCCTACTGAAGAAACCCAACTCAATATAAAAGTATTTTTTTTTTTTTTTCTGTACAATATTAAGACCAACCCATTTTAAAATCTTCTGGATTGACACCCCAAAAGAACGCAAAAAAAAAAAAAAAAAACAATAATAATAATAAACCATTTCAGCTAAAAGCTGCTTCCTTCGGGGAAATCTCCAAACATTCTTTCAGCAATAGAGCTTATTGAAGAAACCCAACTCAACAAGAACCTAAAGACAAATTATCTGAAATGATTTTTCTCCAAATGAGATTGAAATGCTAGCAATTTGGACTTAAAAATCAAAAATCAAGAAAAGAAAATGAAGAAAAACAGGTGGAAATTCAAGAGAAGAGAATCTTTGGCCTTTTCTTGGAGCCATGAAACCCGAGATGAAAATTTAAAAAAAAAAAAAAAAAAAAAAACAGACAATGTTTGATCAACTGAGTACTAATAATGAAAAAAACTCATTCATACTCTGGCAGATGAAGGCCATCCAAACACAGGCACATAGCCATTTTTCACGTGAGATGAATGCACCAGAATCCAAAATGTTCAAACAGTGGGTCCCATT
The DNA here is from genome assembly GCA_030180095.1 of Magnolia changhungtana. NCBI lineage: Eukaryota > Viridiplantae > Streptophyta > Magnoliopsida > Magnoliales > Magnoliaceae > Magnolia > Magnolia changhungtana. The sequence continues at coordinate 1,769,931 of JASAUF010000586.1, read as the reverse complement.
CCAGATAGGTAACAAAATAGAAATTTAACTGAAGGAGCATTGTAACCCAGAAGGTAGAAAAATCGAATATAAAATACACAAGAAACAATAATGCATTTATCAGCGGCTGAATATGATTGTAAGGATATGATCCATCTGTGGGTGCCCCACTATTTTGATGGTATGATTTTTATTTCGTGTATACATGGTCTAAAGAAGCATCATGCATGTAATGGATGAGCATAATCTGCCAGAGTAGCAAAGGACTTCCAATGTGGGAGTACATAGACCCACATGTAGACATGTGAGTAGAGGTAGAATTACAAGAGTTTTATTGGCATTAAAAATTTCAAAAAAAAGTCACAGATTCTTCATGCCTAGATTGAGAGATTGTAAGGATCCTAGATTGATTTAATGATCAAAATAGCAATTTATTCATTTATATTAGTTATTTATTTTATATTGGAGTTGGTTTGGTGTCTTTTTTGGGATTATAGATGCAAGGCTTACTTACCATATAAAGCAGGGCCCACAAGATATAGCAGGGCACCATGACCGCTATAAACACCATATGTGAAGTAGAATTATCAAGTCATTCCCCTCTTTAAACCAAACCATCCCCCATCAATCTGTCCATGCTGATGGAGAACAAAAATCCTTGAAAATTCTTATGGTCTCCACTACTCCAATCATTCCCAGTGAATCTGAGAAGGGAAAAGAACAGCAAGCCACTGAATCATTTCCATCAGATAATGAGGAAACTAAAAAGGAAGAGGAAGAAGAATCAAGTACCTGAGGACCCAGAGGAAGGTATTCAAGCAGAAGAAGAAGAAGGTGCAGGTGTCGCTCCCACTGAATGGACTGAAATGGTCGGAGATGAACCTCCTGGACCCGATCCAGCACCGTCAACGTCAACGCCCGGGTATGCCAAACGGTTCAAGCTGGACAGGATTGGGGTAATTCAGAGGGATATCCACTCGATGAATGAGAGGTTTTACCGTTTTGGAACGGCTGGTCCAAGGAGTGCAGCAGACAGTACAACAGTTGGTTGAGCTGTTCACCTACCGTCGAGACGATACGACGCCATCTTCCTCAGCTCCATAAGTACTGGTCTCTGGATGCTATCACATACACTTCTCTTATTACCGCGTATGAACACATGCATATTTCTAAAAGACTCCAACTACCTTGCAACACCCAAATATACCTTCGGGATTGAATAGTAGCAATTATGCAATCCATGTAGAAATAAACCATTTTCTCCAAAGACAGCACTAGCATCTCAAAACATGAAAGTAAACGTAAACAAACCAAACCATCTCCCGTCATTTTCTCCAGAGTTAACTCATGTTCTAAAGTTCATTTTGACAACATCACAGTGATCCTTTCTAAGGACAAATCCAACATTTAGAATCTTTTTTTTCCTATTTTTGGCAATAGTACTTCTGATCAGTAATATGGCCCACATTTGGCTTTTCACTCTCTATTGGATGGTGAGAATATTCTGATCAGTAATATGGCCCACATCTGGGAGTCTGGATTGGTGTCATATATACCATGTAGAAGTTGATGGGTTGCCACTAACTGTAGTGATGGGGCACCATATTATAGCTTTTTTTTATATATATTAAAAAATGGGATTTCGAGAGCCTTCTTTGTCTCCTTTGGATATATATCAGCAGAACACCAAAATTTCGATTGCCATCTTTTTCTCCTTCCAATAGGTTGTCCCTACCATGAGGATGAACAACAAGAACCGAAATAACAATGCAAGATGAACATCACAAATAGAGAAGACCCAGTTGAGGAAACAACTCAATCTCGCCACCAAGATGACAGAACCAACTTCACAGCATTAAATACAACACACAAAGCGTTCCAAAATCAAATGAACCAACTGAAAAGAATATTTAAACAACAAAAATGGTAGAAAAAAAAAAAAAAAAAAGAGCAAAATCAAGAGTTCCACTTTTGAATATGTAAAAACCACATTTTTTGCAACCCAGATGCTAGAACCCATAACCCATGAGGCGTGAAAACCAAATTGAGAAACACCAAAAGAAGTAAAAAAACCCCCACATTCTTGCAACCGAGATAGCAGAAATCAAACACACCCAAATGCAGAAATGAAGGGGGAAATAGAAATAACAAGAAGAGAGAATGTACCTGAAAAAACACAGCATGTGAAACGCAAGAGACCTTTCTTTGGGTATCATTGATAATGTTTGGATGCATATTGAAGCTAAAAACAATTACATGCCACTGTGTAATGTAAATTAAATTAAAATTGAGAGAACTGTGTCAGCTTATGTTTATTCAAACCAATCAGTGAGTATATCTAAACCAGTAAGGAAACTATGTCATGTTCCATAGAAATAAAAAACAACTACACACCACTGTGTCATGTTCCATTAGAAGAAGACATTTAAGAAAATGGTAGAAGGTTAATAACCACCAAATTGAAACTTTTAACAGTGAGAAATGGGTGATAGGAAATCCATATGAACGATATTTGGAAAAAAGGAAAATGAGAGGACCATACCAGTGATCTTTAACTAATCCACGGCCTGCAGTTCAATGACCTCGCTGCGAATAACCAACAGTTTTTCCAAAAATTATTTCTACCAATAGTAGACCAATATCAGTGTATAATTCTGTAGTAATCCACGTATACATTTTGTGATATATCTATTGGAATCGAACACTCTCAGGTGAACTATATATAGATTTTGGCATCCAACAATCATAGTGGACCCTATAGCTCGAAATGAGAGCAATATATCAGAGAGAAATGAACAGTGTCAAATTAGAGATTAATTGTACATACATGAACATCGAGTTTTAACTGAAGTAATAACTAACAACTACAGTCGGGTGGTGTAATGCCATAATGGAGTAGGAGATTAAGCCAAAAACATCAAAAATCTAGATTATTTGGGATTTCTATAGAGGAAATGAAGGTCTATGATTGATATTTTGTAAAACCCCCAAATTCCACATCATTTCCCAGATTAATTAGGAAAATCAAAACTATCTACTGCGACGGCATCTCTGAAGTCCAAACACAGCGTGATGGATGTCAAAATCCATCTGAAAATTAACAGAGAAGCAAAAAAAATCCAGAAACCCTTAATTTCCGTATTCACAAATAAGCAGAAATCATGTATCACAAAACCCCCAAAATCCAGTTATCATTTTCCAAAAAAATTAGGAAAATCAAAACCATCTACTGCAACGACGTTGTTTCAAGGCCAAACGCATTATGAGAATGTCAAAATCCATTTGTAAATAATCAGAGAGGCATAAAAATCTACAAACCCCCAATTTCTGTATTCATAAAAAGCAAAAAATCAGAAATGGTAAAACCCATAAAATCTAAAAACCACCACCTCTGTGACATCCCATTATCATGTTTTTTCCACATCGATTTTGAGCTCAAACAGTAGTAATGGAAGTCACAGCAGAATCATATCCAACCGGACATGCATGACGCAAGACGTAGGCCCTGCGACAGCGAGGTGGGATGACATGCATGTAGGATTTCATGGCGTCAAAGAGCTTTCCATGCCATAGAAATGGAGAAATCGTACCTTTACTACGAGCGTTACAGGCGTTGCTTGATGTAATAGCCAGGATGAATGGAGAAGAAGAGATTATATAACAGCAAAGAAAGGGCGCGAAAATTACCTCCCGCCACCACTCCCGCGACCTTACCGTCTTCAATCCCATCTCTCAGACCGTACGGACAAGTGCGAAAGGGATTGGGATTGGGCTCGAGGCGCAATCCAGAGAGAGACGAGATGACCAGGCGCTCTCCCAAATCCAGTAGGAGATTTACAATCCAGCTGCCGAATCCAGCAGGAGATATGGCAAATCCCATCAGCCTTCAATCCCTTGCCAGTCCAAACACCTCAGGGACCATACTCAACTTCGTTTGCTGTGCAATCCAACCCACTACAACGTACTCCACCCTAATACTCCCATCCAAACGGGCCCTAAAGGGAATTCACCGTAAAGTGAAGGGGAATTGCCGGAATTGACCGTAAAATGCATGGAATTGACCGTCAAGTGAAGCAAAATGACCATGAAATGCATGGAAATGACCGCGAAGTGAAGCGAATTAACCGTGAAATGCATGGAATTTGACCGTGAAGTGAAGGGGAATTGCCGGAATTGACCATGAAGTAAAGGGAATTGACCGTGAAATGCATGGAATTGACCGTGAAGTGAAGGGGAATTGCCGGAATTGACCGTGAAATGACTGTGAAGTTAAAGAAATGGACCGTGAAATGTGTGGAATTGACCGTGAAATGCATGGAATTGACTGTGAAGGAAATTGACCATGAAGTGCATGGAATTGACCGTGAAGTGAAGGGGAATCGCCAGAATTGACCATGAAATGCATGGAATTGATTGTGAAGTGAAGCGAATTGACTGTGAAATGCATGGAAATGATCGTGAAGTGAAGCGAATTTACCATGAAATGCATGGAATTGACCGTGAAGTGAAGCAAATTGACCATGAAGTGAAGGAAATTGACCGTGAAATGCATGGAATTAACCGCGATGTGAAGTAAATTGACCGTGGAGTACATGAAATTATCTAATACACAAACAAATCACCATTCATAATGAAATCACTATTAAGAAGACATCATTTACTACAAAATTATGACAAAATGTACTAGACATCGTTTACATCGTTTCACCCTAAATGTTTTACAAGACATCATTTACAACAATTTACAGCTCCCACAAAATTTCTCGATTCCTCTCAAGCCTAAGACAACTATATCATATTTTGTGGTCACCCAGGTAATAATGGGCTATTGAGTTCTTAAAGCTGGGAGTGAATTGCTGCAAGTCTCTCCCAGAGAAAATTTGATCATTGCACAAAATATCGATATATTTCATGACAAAAATGGCACAATCATATCCGTTCATCTGCTTTGGTATAGTCTCTTCTCTGATTGTCCAAGCCTTCCCATCCAACGCAGACATCTCCTACGGCATGGAATAATATAGGCAAGCCCTCCTTCATCAGCTCGATATGTTCCCTGTATCGACTGAGTACCCTCAAATATAAACTGTTAGCGTGAATGACCATCAGGTACCAATGACTGTTAGCGTGGTTGACTGGTACGTATACCTATCTATGTTTGACAAGATAAGATATCATTATAAAAATTATAGAAATAGGTACACTTAGCGTTGATAACTTCTAACGACACCATTACCTGTTCATACTGCCACATGGGCTTCTGCCCTTCACGAGGTTTAACAATGTCGTGAACAGTGAGTTTCTCTACTTGTAATAATGAACGCATTTCGCCACTGCCAATATTCCGATACATTCTCAATATCGACATTTGCATGTCGATACATGGCTATTACAGACAACGTACCAAATTAGAATATATATCATATAATGAAATAACATAATAACCATGATCTAATTCATACAGTTACCAGAAAAAACGTAGGACAGAACTTGCAGTCCTTTGTATATAAAGTAGGAAATGAGCTGTGCCTTCTCTCCAAGAAATCGACGTACTTATTAATAGCCTAATAAAAAAAGATGGCAAATTAAGCTCTAGTCTAATATAAGTGTTGAATAACTATAAATATATGTGTGTGAATTACTTACTACGCTATCAACCCATGCATTTTTCTCCCATATGGTCTCGAAACAAACAAATTCTGTTGAATCTTTGTTTGCGTTGGCATACATTCTCAATATCGACATTTGCATGTCGATCATGACTATTAAAGACAACCTACCAAATTAGAATATATATCATATAATGAAATAACATAATAACCATGATCCAATTTATATAGTTACTAGAAAAAATGTGAGACAGAACTTGCAGTCCTTTGTATATAAAGTAGGAAATGAACTATGCCTTCTCTCCAAGAAATCAACGTACTTGTCAATAGCCTAATAAAAAAAATGGCAAATTAAGCTCTAGTCTAATATAAGTGTTGAATAATCATAGATGTATGTGTGAATTACTTACCACGCTATCAACCCATGCATTTTTCTCCCATATAGTCCTGAACCAAACAAATTCTGCCGAATCTATCCAATTCATGCAGTTCGTCTTCTGATATTACCCTAAATGGATCAATCTTGGCCTGTAACGGTATCAAAGAAGTACATAATTCTCTGAGTTTCTCAATGTCGGCGGCATTGCTTGGAGTTATTTGAATGACAGAGATAGAAGTGAATGGAGAACGCTTGTAGACAGACAGCTTCACTACCCTCTTAGTTCTCCTCTTATATACTAGAATAAAATGCAGTGATTTCTCGCATATATCAACGTCTAACACATCCGAGTGTTAAACATCCACCTCTCTGTTCCCTTGGTCCCTACATTCCAATTCCTCGTCCTCCTCAAACTCTTCTTTCTCCTTCTCTAACTCCTTCACCTTCCAAAACTGCGCCTTCATCTGCTTCTTCAACTCTACCTTACCCTCCTCCAACTCTTCCTTCTCCTTCTTCAATATATCATTTTTTATCCTCAGTTTTTTCTTCTCCCTCATTAGCATTTCCCTCTCCATCTTCAAAATTGCCCTCTCATTCAACTCTTCCTTCTCTAACCTTAAGGCTTTTTTCTCTTTTAGCATTAATTCTATCTCTTTGAGTATTACTTTTCTCTCCGTCTCCATCAATTCTTCTCTCTTTTAGCGTGCGTTCCCTCTCATCGAATTAATGTTCCCTCTCATCGAATTATTTTTCCTTTAACTTCAACTCTTCCCTATATCTCTCCAACCGAATCCTCTCCGCCTCAAGCTCCTCCTTATCCTCCCTCGACTCCCCAATCAATTGCAATCTCGCTCCTTCTCCCTCTCCCTCATCACCACTCTCTTCTTCTCCCCCCTTCTTCTCCCGCTCCCTATCCCGATCTCTCTTTCATATCTTTATCATCTTCATCTTTAATGCCCTACAAAATGAAGTAATGTATGTATAATTATATAACATGTCAAAATAAATATAAAATATCAACATAAAAGAAGACTTTTATAACATCTTATGTCAAATCTATCACAGACCAAACGAACGGCCTCTGTCTCCAGTTCCTCAATGGTAGGCTCTAAGATAAGAACTATCTCAATCTGTAAGAGAACATTTTCAAGTTCATGTACAAATATATATATATATATATATATATATATATATAGTTCAATGAGTATATTAAGTATAGGAAACTTACACTTCCGGTGATTATGCCTTGTTTGTTTGCATCGCTCGCACTTTACTGTTTTCGGTTCTTCTCCACGCGAAAGAATTCTTAGCTTTTTTTGGTCTTCCAGATGACCTCTTCTATCCGGGGGGTTTAATCTTCACACAATACTCCTTGAAGTCATCCGTAATTTCCCATTCGCTCTTATTACCGATTCGTTATACGTGGTCAAGTAATTTTGTGCTATGTAGAATGGGGAGCAATATGAGTAATGAGGAAGATTGTAGTTTATACATGTTGACAGGACATGCATACAAGGGAACCCCTTCACGTTAAACTCGCGACATGTACACGAAAGCTGACTGAGCTTAATTGTATCATTATAATCTCTCACAACATAGTACTCATCTCGAGAAATTGTATGACAGCGAACATCTCGTGCCTTCTGTATAAGATCTTTTAATTGTTTCTCCGCCCATGGTGTCAACGGGCCTACAAATGATGTTGTAGATTCTCTTCTCTTGTAAAAGAATTCATGTATCTTAAATCTTACCGCATCTATCAATTTAGTAATAGGGTATTCGCGTGCTTCTTTGAAGAGGGCATTAACAAACTCGGATATGTTTGTAGTGACCAAGTTGAATCTTCTTCCTGGAAAGTACGAAGATGCCCATCTTTCGTACCCAACTTCTCTCAACCATGCATGCACTGGGAGGTTGGCCATTTCGATATCATGCATTAACTTTTCGAATTCAGCTCTCCAGCACGTCTTCACAGCCTGCCAGTAGTAAATCTTCAAGGACTTGTCTTTAAAAGTGTCTACCAAGTTTCTATATATATAGTACGTGCAATAGCCATGGATTGCATGTAGGAAGACTTGGGGAACATCTTTCATTAAACCTTTATGTAGGTCAAATATAATCACAAGACTCGGAAGAGACCCTAACGCATCGTTAAGGTAGGTAAGGAACCAATTTCCACGGGTAGTCAGTTAATTGTCGCCCAATACTACAAAGGAAAGTAAACTATAAACCACACCAGGGTTTTTTTTTAATATTTGCACCTCCAGCAACCGTAATACCGGTCAAATGCAAGTTGAGGAAGGGTGCTTTGGAGTGAGGGAATAATTTGAACCTATTCAAAGATTACAGATGCAACGAGTTTGGAGGATTCCACATAACCCTTACCATGATGGAAAATGGCAAAATGTAGAATGATAATATATAGATGATAAAGTTCAAATTTTAGCAAGGAAAATGATAAGAAAAACGCGCGTGTTGATTTTTCGTTGCAATGGAATGAAAGGCATGTGTTTTCAAATGTGTGCGTGGGTTTTCCATTACAGGGAAAGGAAGAGAATGGCAATGAAAAGGAGGGGTATTTTCGTCCTCAAATTCGTTGTCCGTACGTGCAAGGTCTAAGTTGGTAAGTTAAGTTTCGTTTACTTCATAAAAATTGTTGGATAAAAGGTGGCGTCTACAGTGGTAAATTTCTCTTATTATCTCTATATCATAAAATATATTGTGATGATTATTATCTATATATCTTTAATGAATAACTCACAGAAATGGGATTTCACCACCTATGGGTATTAAACCCAAGACCTCATGATGAAACTTCTCGGAGTCTACCACGAAGGTAAGGACTCAAAAATTTCTCTATCTTTAAAACTAAAAGGTTAGATGGGTGGAAGATTAAGCTCTCACTAATGGGGCAAAAATGTGATTAAGATGAAAATGACTCGTATTATTTGGTTGCAAGACCATGCTAAAGCCCAAATGAAAAATCAAGGCCCACTTAAAGATTCAAAACAACCACACGCACCTCATTAACATCAAAATATCTATTTATGCCATTACACACTAAAATAAAATAAATTTTCAATTAACAACAACAATAAATAATTAAAAACATAAACTCACTTTTTTTTCCAACATCACTCATTCCAAGTACTTCACATTTCATGAAAACTCCCGTACAAGAAAAGTAAATATATTATACATTTTTTAAATGAAAATAATATAAACGCGTGAGTAATTAAATCTTAAGAAAATCATATTCTTAAATATAGCTGATGAGAATCTTAAAAATAATAATAAATAAATAAATCCATAGCCTTGCTTTTATAGGACATGCATTCTTATCCTTCCACTATTGTGGAAGGTGGACAAGACAGCCAAGTCGAGCAAACTATGTTTAGCGGAAGGTGTACAAGACAGCTAAGTTGGGCAAACTATGTTTTCACACAAAAAGAATTTGCCATGAAATCAAACAAACATAATAATTAGGTGGGCAAACCTATAAATCAAGACAAACGCATGTGTACTGCTTTCTTTCCTTTTAATAGTTGCATTCACCATGATTAGATACCAACAGGATGAGTAGCAAGAGTAGGTACTGAGGTGACGTCACCAAGTTTGGTGAGACCAAACATGATGTATGTGTTGTATCCACACCATCCATCCATTTGGATAGATCATTTTAAGGCATGAGACAACGAATGAATCAGATCCAAATTTGGAGTGGACCCAACACAAAAAACAGTGGGAAGAGTGACGCCCTATAGAAACCTTCTTAAGGTCCACTATGATGTTTATTTGAGATCCAACGTGTTCGTAAGTTAAGACGGACACGAAAGAAGGGAAAACACAAATTTCAGCTTGATCGAAAAAATTTTGTGGCCCTTAGAAAATTTTAATGGTGGGCATCACTCTCTCCACTGTTTTCTATGGTGGGGTCCACTCAAGCTTTGGATCTGACTGGTTCTCTGGCTAAATTAATAGCTCCAAATGGATGGAGAGTGTAGATATAACACATACATCATAGTGGGTCCCACAGAACTTGGTGACATCACTTCGGCGAGTCTGGCTACTCAACCTATCCGAGTCCTCTCTAACCACAGGCAAAGGCGGATTAGCTACTGACTGGTTGAGTAGCGAGACTCCCTACAGAAGTGACATCACCAAGTTTTGTGGGCCCCACCATGATTTATATATTGTATCCACACCGTCCATCCATTTTGAGAGATTATATTAGGCCATGATAAAAAAGAATGAGACAGATTAAAAGCTCCAGTGGACCCCAATGCAAAAACTTCTAAGGGCCACAAAAGTTTTCGATCAAAGGTGATATTAGTGTTTTCCCTTCTTTCATGTCTTCGTTGACACGTTAAATAAACATCCTGGTGGACCTTAGGAAGGTTTCAAGGGTGGGCATCACTCACCCCACTATTTCTGTGGTGGGGTCCACTCCATCTTTGGATCCTTCTCTTAGATCTTTTTAAGGTATGTGAACAAAAATGAGGTAGTTACAACATTCAAGTGGACCACACTGAAGATTACACATACATTTAATGACATGCATTTAACGCAATGCAACCCAAACTTATTATTTGGTGTCATCCACTTGAGCATTGCATCTGCCTCATTTTTATGCACATACCTTAAATGATCCCGGAGAAGGCATGGACAACATGGATAAATGGATACATCACGGTGGGCGTGGCCATGGAACTGTCTGCTCGTGGCTAGAGACGGGCATGGGTAGGTACGTGTCTTGGCTAGGTATGTTGGATGAAAAAAGAAAAAATATATATAATTAATACCTCATTAATATGGTATTTACATCCCAGAAACTTTTTAAATAAAGTTTTCATTCGTCTACCGGATTAATCAATGAGAAATTTGGCACTGTGGATGTAACACCCTGAAATTCGAGGGTCGAGTAGCAACTCAACTCTCGAGTTCCAGAACATCACTTATGCAGCATAGATGATGATGATTGAATGTTGTCCGTGTCAGTGCAATAAACATGAGTGAGATTATACCAAAACAGTAATTCATACTCCAGACCAATTATATAAAGGTATGTAAAGTAACAAAACCATCTCAATCTCCAGAGTATGAACACTAACTGAGTAACCATATACATGTATTGTTTCTGAATCAAAAGGTCAAAATACAACTAAAAAGATAAATCCTGAAATCCCCGCGATCCAGTCAGCCTAAGCAAAGCCGTCTGAGTACTGCATGTATGAGAACTCGTCCTGGTCCTCATCGTAGTCTGGCTCAGCCTCCTGAATCGACGTATCATCTACACCTGAGACAGAGTCTGGTTGGTGTGTACAACACCGTCCCGTAACGTGGGAGTGAGTAGCTAACTCAGTGGAACAATAAAGCATAAGTTAACATGTTATCAATTCAGTCAAGCAGTAATGATAAAGCAGTACAATCAAACAATCCTAACTACTGTCATTTAATGCAACTATAAAATGACATGATGAATGCCCTTGCCAAACCACCCTCATGCGACACCATCTTACGTTCACGATATGCGTTCATCTCTCAGTGCTCCACATCTACCAGGCACATGTAGTGCGATGATGAGCATGATTACCAAATAGTTATTAGTCCTTTCAAACAGCAGGATTGGGAAACTAAGGTACCTCCCTTGTATCATTCCCAAACATGATCCATTCTAGGGTCGTCAATCCTAGTTAATCTCATAGGATGGTGTGTTTCTAGGACGCTGCAAAGGCTGCCAGGGCTGTTACGCACAATAGTTACACCACTCTCCCATCACCTCTTTAACGGTTCATCACTAAATTGATACAGGCCTAGTTCATACTCTATTCACCGCGGCAAAACTCGTCGCCTCACCGTAAATTTAGAGTATGCTCGAGGTCACTACAAAGGGCTATCAGGGCTGTTACACACAATGGTTACACCACTCCCCATCACTTTATCAATGTAGGCCGACAGCACGAATATAGTGTCCCATACCACCATAATCGGCTCACTAGTCTAGTTGCTCACTGGTCACTACGAGGAGGCACGTGGCCCCAGCGTAGGCCGACAGCTCGACCACGCTGTCCCACCATGCCCGGCTCATGAGTCTTAGCGAATCGAGGTACCATGGTTAACGGGATTTCACTGGTAAGTTTGGTACCCTAGGTTCAAGCAGTAGCGTCCAAACATGGTGAACAAACATTAGACATATCGGGTTACTTGACAAGCTTGACTAGCTCGAGCGTACAAGCAACTGAACGACATGAAGTGCATAAGCACTTCGTGTGGCCTAACCACTGTCGCCAACCGAAGTACGACTCGGGTTCGTCAAACACATCCTACGTGGCGAAATGAATCTCAACCACGATCTCAAGTCTAGTACCGACTGTCTAGACTATAAACATAGTCCCAAACTCAATCAATCCTTATTTAGAACATGTAGAGTAAAGCATAATGAACAAAGTAATTCAAGCATGTTAACAAGCATATCATAAAGCATGTTATAAAGCATGTTATAAAGCACTATATAAACAAGAATATAAATACATATATTTCATAAGTATGCGGTTAAAGTAAACAACTAACATGGAAGAAATCATACACGTCTCTAAGGTAGTTGAGAATCCCATCTCGACACCTACCTAAGACACCATCATCCAAACACTTACTCTCACAAGCATTTTCACAAACACTTAGAATACACTATTTCTACATACAGTGTACATTAGCAAAACATGTATTAGGGCGAGTCCTTTCGCAAAATAAGTATTTTATCCATATATAATATATTCATACAACAAATTTATACGTATACGGTACTTTCTACAAATACCTAGAGTATGTAAAATTTCATATTCTTTATCTTTTATTAAAACGGAAAACAGAAAGCACTTTGTACACATACAATTGCATGCAGATCATGAATCTATCATTATCTGACATTGAAAGCGTTGAAAACCGTAACCTATACACCTAAAGTCCTCACCTCTTTCCGTAGAATCGTAACGAATACGATAGGTTTGCTAAGCTTCCATATTCGGTAGTTTGGTAACCTATAGAATGAAATAGGTTAGCTATTTCATAACCTACAACCCTTACAGTTCCAAAACAGATTAGGGTTAAGGTTTCTTACCTAGAAACGAAGTCGGATTCGCCGGAAAAGCGACTTGATAGGCTTGTAGAACGGCAGGGAAAAGGGTAGGAAGGATCTCCCACAACTCTCACACACTCTCTCTTTTCTCTCTTCTCACTCCTAGGGTTTCTCTCAAATTCGTATGGCTATGAGAGAGAGGGTTCTAAGGTCCTTATATAGCCTAAAAACATTCTAAAATAGACTTGTGGTCAAGGTATACTTAGGTTATAACCAAAGCGAGTTTGTTTCAGCTCAACGGAGGACTTCTGGCGGGCCTCCTTAAACCAAAAGTCGGACTTAAGCTCACAGACCTTGGATCCAGGTGGAGTTAAGTTTTTGTTTCAATCGGAGTCCCAGATCACGCATGGCGGAACAGTTTCAGTTCAACGGTCAGCGGATCTCGATCTGAAATTCCAAGTACATGGATATGTTTATGAAATTTTTCCTGATCCGAGGGTGTATTTGGGTCAGATTCTGATGATCTGGTTTCTTACAAAATAACTGCAAGTAACAAGTCTCAGATTACTATTTGAGATATTTATTTTTAAAGAAAATGAAGTATTTTCACACTCCTCGCTCCGGACTTAAGCGAACAGTCGTAGGACACTGTCTGGATTTGATTTTAGAGAAGGTTGTCAAGCCCAGCCAGGTGGTCCGAAGTCCTTAACTTCGTATTATTCGGACTCCCGATGTGCGGTCCAGACCTGATACGGAGTTTCAATGTGCTCCCGAGAACAGTCGGGTAATAAGTTTGATCCTAGATTTTAGGGTAATCTAGCGTCAATGATTCTACAAGTTTTGGATCTTGCAGATCGTATTTAAAACGATTCAAATGGATTTCATGGCTAATCTAGTTTAGCACTTAGTTAACTTTGTCAAATTTCTAAAGGATTTAATCCTAAGTGATTGCTGGTCGAGGTGGTACTCGGCCATTATACGGAATTTTTCGAGTCGTTACAATCTACCCCCCTTAAACAAAAATTTCGTCCTCGAAATTTGTACCTTTTCGTACTCCTCGAGAATCTGAGGGTAGTTCTTTCTGACCTCGGCCTCAGTCTCCCACGTAGCCTCCTCTTCTGAATGATGCGTCCATAGTACCTTTACAAGTGGAATGACCTTGCTACGCAGTACCTGCTCCTTCCTGTCAAGTATATGCGTCGGGCGCAGCTCATATGTAGCATCCTCGTTCAGCTGTACCTGCTCCCATTTGATGATATGTGAAGGATCAGGAACATACTTCTTCAGCATAGATATATGAAATACGTTGTGTACAGCTGCAAGTGATGTAGGCAAAGCGAGACGATATGCCACGGCACCCCCTCGATCAAGGATCTGAAATGGACCGATAAACCTCGGTGTGAGCTTCCCCTTCTTCCCAAACCAAAGGACTCCCTTCATAGGGAAAATTCGAAGGAATACATGATCTCCGACCTCGAACTCAAGCGGTCGGCGCCTCGTATCGGCGTAACTCTTCTGCCTGCTCTGCGCTGTAAGAAGTCGACGCCTGATAATGTCGATCTTCTCTGAGGTCGCCTATACCAACTCTGGGCTAATCAGACTACGCTCGCCAACCTCAGCCCAACAATGCGGTGCTCTACAAGGACAACCATACAGGGCCTCATATGGCGCCTACTAATACCCGCCTGGAAGCTGTTGTTGAAAACGAACTCTGCGTAAGGAAGATAGTCATCCCAACTGTCCTTGAAGTCCAAGACACAGGCCCGCAACATATCCTCCAAGATTTGCTTCACCCGCTTTGTCTGCCCGTCGGTCTGAGGGTGAAACGCAGTACTGAACTTCAATTTTACACCCATCGCTTCATGGATATGAGTCCAGAAGATAGACGTGAACCGCGTGTCTCTGTCCGACACGATCTCTAGGGGAACTCCATGTAGACGCACAATCTCTCTGATGTACAGCCTAGCCAGCACATCTGCAGAGTTCGTGACTCTGATAAGGAGGAAATGGGCCGATTTGGTCAACTGATCCACATTCACCCAGATGGAATCGTGTCCCTTCCTCGTCTTCGGCAGCCCCGATATGAAATCCATGAAATGAAGTCCCACTTCCATTCAGCTATGGGCATGGGCTGAAGCAGTCCAGGAGGTCGGCGATGTTCTGCCTTTGACCTGCTGGAACAACGAGAAACATACTCTACTATGTGGGTTTTCATGCCATCCCACCAATAAGACTGTCTCATGTCCTGGTACATCTTCATGCTACCAGATGCATCGCAAGCTTCAATTTGTGGGCAGTCTCGAGGAGCTCCTGTCGCAAGTCATGAATATCAGGAACACATAAACGGCCACGGTATCGTAGACCCCCATCTGTGCCAACTCTCCACTCGGAGTCCTCGGCGTCTCTAGCTTGCTCTCGAAGCTCAGACAACCGCTCATCGCCCTTCTGGGCCTCGATGATCCTATCATTAATAAGTGGCCGCACCCAAACGTGCACGACACACTCAAATGGCTCCTCCACAGTTTCTGCTCGAAGTCCCACACGAACTCCAACATATCCCACTCTACTATCATCAGTGGAGCTGCAAATGCAATCGCCTTCTTGCGGCTCAACGCATCCGCCACAAGGTTGGCCTTGCCAGGATGGTAGGAGACCTCGAACTTAAAGTCCTTCAAGGTTTCCGTCCATCTGCGCTGCCTCATATTCAAGTCTCGCTGTGTGAATATATACTTAAGGCTCTTGTGGTCGCAGAAAAGCTCGAACTCCTTTCCGTAGAGGTAATTTCTCCAGAGCTTCAATGCAAAGATGACAGTTGCCAACTCAAGGTCGTGTGTAGGGTAATTCTCCTCGTGCTTCCTTAATTGTCTCGAGGCATACGCAATCACCCTGTCCTTCTGCATAAGGACACAACCCAAACCAACGCGAGACGCGTCAGTGTATATCGTGTACTTCACTCCTTGCTCTGGCAATACTAGCACAGGAGCGGACGTCAATCTGTCCTTCAGCTCCTGAAAAGCTGCTTCTGCCTTCTCATTCCAGGCGAACATCAAATCTTTAGGTGTCAACTGTGACAACGGCCTGGCAATCTTTGAGAAGTCCCGAATGAAGCGTCGATAGTATCCTGTCAGGCCAAGAAAACTCCTCACCTCGGTAACCAAGCCAGGCTGCTTCTAATCCTGAACCGCGGCTACCTTAACAAGGTCCACAGCTATACCATCCTTGGACACCACGTCCCAGGAACTTGACTTCTTCCTGCTAGAAGTCGCACTTCTTATACTGCGCAAACAACTGATTCTTCCTCAAAGCATCCAACACCGCTCTCAGGTGCACCTCGTGCTCTTCCCGACTCGTGGAATATATCAGGATGTCATTAATGAATACGATGACGAATCGATATAAGTATGGCTGAAATACCCTGTTCATCAAGTCCATGAACACAGCCGGTGCGTTCGTAAGACCGAATGACATCACCAAGAACTCGTAATGCTCAAAACATGTCCTGAAAGCTATCTTCTGCACGTCTTCATCTCTGACGCGCAACTGGTGGTACCCTGACTGCAAGTCGATCTTCGAGAAATACTTCGCCCCCTTCAACTGATCAAACAAATCATTTATCCGGGGAATCGCCCCCTTCAACTGATCAAACAAATCATTTATCCGGGGCAAATGATACTTGTTCTTCACGGTGACATGGTTTAACCTACGGTAATCAATACACAACCGTAATGAGCCATCCTTCTTCACAAACAGTACAGGTGCTCCCCAGGGAGACACAATAGGTCGTATAAAGCCTTTCTCTACCAGCCCATCAATCTGTTTCCGCAGTTCTTCCATCTCACACGGAGGCATGCGATACGTCGGTAAGGAGATGGGTGTCGCACCGGGCGTAAGATCAATGGTGAAGTCGATCTCGCACCGAGGTGGTAACCCAGGAATCGATGTAAACACACCTGTAAAATCCTGAACCACAGGCGTATTTCCCAACATCGGACCATCAACATGCTCTAGTAAAGCAGCGTAACATCCAACACGACATGGCCAACTAACCTGCACTGGAAAAGTAAAGATCGTGCCATCAGGTCCATAGGCTGTTACCACCCGGTTATCGCAATCAATCTCTGCCTTCATCTTAGTGAGCCAGTTCATACCGAAGAAAATGTCGTAGTGCCATAGTAGGGCGACAATGAGGTCAACGAACACGGTTCTACTACCCAAATTCACGGAGCAACCCTCACACACCCGTGTGACATCCGAAAAGGTTCCAGTAGCTGTAGTGAGTCTCCTTCCCTTCGTGGGAGTAGTATGTAAAGCTAGACGCTTAACTGCTCCAAATGAAATGATAAAAGTAGTGGACCCAGTGTCCACCAACATGGAGACAGATGTACCTTGAATGTGGACCGTACCCTCAAAAGCCATCGGGGCCGTAATCGATGTCTCAAGTGCTTCAGCTACAAGGCCGCACTCGAGCCTGCTATGATCGGCTGGGCTGTGATACCATGGGCCGTTGAGGCGGCCTGAAGCGTGATACAGGAGGTCTGAAAGATGGATGAGCAGGGGCAGTCTGTAGAGGTGAAGCTGATATGGCTTGGGGGTGAGGGCGATCCAGCCTCTGCGGTGGTGAGAACCCGCTAGTCCTCATACGTGAAAAAATAGCTCTCTGCAGGATGACTCGGTTTCCAGCAGAAAGAACAGGTCACTCCTGGGCGCCGCATCGGAACTACTGGCGCCGCGGCCCTGGGGGGAGAGTCGATACGAGGCCTCTTGCCTAAGAAAGGCCTGCTCTGCATCTCTGGTCGTGGTCTCGTAACCATAGTACCACGAGAACGTGTCAGCCGATCAACATCCTGCTCGGCCATCATAGACATGTGAACCAGCTCCGCGTAAGAAGGTATACTGATACAACACATCTTCGACCGTATATCAGGGTGCAAACCCCTAAAAAAACGGCGTATCCGCATCTGCTCATCAACAAGGATGGTCGAGACGAAGCGGCCCAACTCCATAAAGCGATGCTCATACTCAGTAACAGTCATGCCTCCCTGCGTGAGGCGTAAAAACTCATCGTCCCGCTCGTGTCTATAGGTCTGCGGGTGATACTTCTCGTGAAACCAAAACTCAAATGTTGCCCAAGTCCACACATAGCCCACTGCGATAGACCGCAGTACACTGTCCCACCACAAGCTGGCCTCCCTCTCGAACATGAAAGTGGCCAACTCGACCTGCTCTGCCTCAGTACAGTGCAGCATCCGTAGCATCTTGGAGATGCAGTCTAGCCAAAACTCAGCCTCCTCGGGTCTGTGAGAACCCGTGAATGTGGGAGGCCTCAAGCGCTGGAATCGCTCGAGTAGGCCACGAGTACCAACATCTCCAGTAGGGGGTACAGTAGGCGCAGGGGGAGGTATAGCCTCAGCCTGAGCAGGAGGCTCTGCGGTCTTTGGTCGTGTAAATGGTGAAGGTTGAGCCATACTGCCACCCCGAGCTGATAAGACCGCAAGAAGCTGCTGATGCATCAGCATCATCATCTGCTCAAACCTGTTAGGAGGTGGGGCAGCCTGTGGGTCATGCTGTGCAGATGAGGATGCCCGGTGCTGCTCGCGAACCGGGGGTGTATAAGGTGGCAATCCACCAGTAAGACCAGCAGAAAGCTGATCAGAGCCAAAACCCGGGACCGTAGGATCACCCCTGCGGGAAGGAGTCTGGTCCATCGAGTCAGTGAGCAAGAGGGGTGCCCTACTCCTCGTAGATCTCCGAGGCATGCCCTATACAACATAAGGTACATTGCTTATGAGATAAAGCATGACAGCACAATACGTAATCACTTAAGCATTCCACACACATCATAGCAAAAGAGGCTACATGCTTTTCATTACCAAAATTGTCATAATACATGGAATACAGAGTTACATGAATCATGACAGAAGATGCAGGGGAGCTAATACAACCAAGCTCAACTACTACAAAAACATACTACTAAATTCATCAACATGAAAACATAAACCGCTACAAAAGAAACCAAAACAACTACAAAACAGCAGTATGAATGGCTAGGCATCCGAGTCAAGCGATGGAGGAGGGGCATTCTTGTCCTGTGGATAGCACAGAATGGCCTTCAAGGTGTGAAACACCTTGCTGAGCTTGGTTTGGACCCGCCCGACTTCCTGTTACAGGGCGGCTTAGCCCTCCTCGAGACGGGCTAAACGCGCATCTATGGTAGCCCGATCGGTGCTCTGCTCCTGAGCCGCAGGAGGTGAACTCTCCTCTTTATCCTGGGCCTCAGGTTCCCCTTCTTCTTCTTCTATTTCATCACCGCCTCCTTCGCTTCCTGCTTCGAGGTCGATACTCTCCTCACCGGCACTCTCTGACTCATCTCCAGACTCATCGAGTCGAGCTTGCCGTTACCAAGGGTCGATCTTCATGTTGTTAAGTGTAGCCTCACTTATGACCTGGACTGACGCAAGGTCTTCCATGTTAAGCCGATAGCCGACATCTCGAGCCATCTTGCATATCAGGCGGCCAAATGGGAGCGAGAGGTCATTCCTGACAGATCGAACGACCTGAACTATTTGAAATAGGACGAACGTGGGCAGACATAAGTTGTCCCCATGTCCAATCCTGTATAGGAAGTCCACCATCAACCGAATACACTCTGTGCGGTTACCCCACCATGGATACACATTATATGTGAAAATGTGGTGGAGCAAACGGAAGTCATCTGTCAACTTCAACGACGAAAGACAGTTTCCTTGCGTCCAAGAAACCCGTCGACTACAGAGGTATCGCGTACAGCGATCCCTTTCTCGGGCACTCCTAAAGTTGTCATTGGGAAGCACTTCACCACGTGGGATGTTCATGATCCGCGCTATCTCAACCACAGTAATTGTGCGCCTTATGCCCCTCACAGAGACCGTGAACTGAAAAGGCTCCAACGATGGGTCTACGATATGGGCGTAGAAGGCACGAACCGTGTTCTCATATGCAGGAGACTCGCCTTCAAATATATGACCCCATTCGATGTCCACCAAGCAGTCCATCATCGGGTAGAGCCCAAACATTCTCTCATCCACGTGAGCTTCAAACACTATCTTATGGTCAGCAAAACGACCGTATTCGAAGCCTATTGGAAGGGCATCTCTGATCGAAAGGTCCCGCTTCGACCTATACTCCCGAACGGTGCTAGTGCCGGCTTCAACGTCAGCCCTTCTTCTGGAACGGGTTGGGCGGCTCGGCCCAGCTTCATCTGCAGCAGTTTTCCTCTTTCCCATGAGAGAGAGGATGGAGGAAATGGAGAAAATGGCCGTAATCAACTCGAAAAGGGCTGACGTTGAAACCTATTTGGGGCATAAGCACTTCGTGTGGCTTAACTACTGTCGCCAACCGAAGTACGACTCGGGTTCGTCAAACACATCCTACGTGGCGAAATGAATCTCAACCACGATCTCAAGTCTGGTACCGACTGTCTGGACTATAAATATAGTCTCAAACTCAATCAATCCTTATTTAGAACATGTAGAGTAAAGCATAATAAACAAAGTAATTCAAGCATGTTAACAAGCATGTTATAAAGCACTATATAAACAAGAATATAAATACATATATTTCATAAGCATGCAGTTAAAGTAAACAACCAACATGGAGGAAATCATGCACGTCTCTAAGGTAGTTGAGAATCCCATCTCAACACCTACCTAAGACACCATCATCCAAACACTTACTCTCACAAGCATTTTCACAAACACTTAGAATACACTATTTCTACATACATAGTGTACATTAGTAAAACATGTATTAGGGCGAGTCTTTTCGCCAAATAAGTATTTTATCCATATATAATATATTCATACAACAAATAATCATGGCAAACACATTTCCAAAATTTATACGTATACGGTACTTTCTACAAATACCCAGAGTATGTAAAATTTCATATTCTTCATCTTTTATTAAAACGAAAAACAAACAGCACTTTGTACATATGCAATTGCATGCAGATCATGAATCTATCATTATCTGACATTGAAAGCGTTGAAAACCGTAACCTATACACCTAAAGTCCTCACCTCTTTCCGTAGAATCGTAACGAATACAATAGGTTTGCTAAGCTTCCATATTCGGTAGTTTGGTAACCTATAAAATGAAATAGGTTAGCTATTTCATAACCTACAACCCTTACAACTCCAAAAAAGATTAGGGTTAAGGTTTCTTACCTAGAAACGAAGTCGGATTCGCCGGAAAAGCGACTTGATAGGCTTGTAGAACGGCAGGGAAAAGGGTAGGAAGGATCTCCCACAACTCTCACACTTTCTCTCTCTTTTCTCTCTTCTCTCTCTTAGGGTTTCTCTCAAATTCGTATGGCTGTGAGAGATAGTGTTCTAAGGTCCTTATATAGCCTAAAAACATTCTAAAATAGACTTGTGGTCAAGGTATACTTAGGTTATAACCAAAGCGAGTTTGTTTCACCAACTGAGGATCTTCGGGGCCTCCTTGAGCCAAAAGTCGGACTTAAGCTCACGACCTTGGATCCAGGTGGAGTTAAGTTTTGTTTCACTGAGTCCCATATCACGCATGGCGGACCGGGCTTCGATTCAATCGGTCAGCGGATCTCGATCTAAAATTCCAAGTACATGGATATGTTTATGAAAATTTTCCTGATCCAAGGGTGTATTTGGGTCAGATTCTGACGGTCTGGTTGCTTACAAAATAACTGCAAGTAACAAGTCTCATATTACAATTTGAGATATTTATTTTTAAAGAAAATCAAGTATTTTCACACTCCTCGCTCCGGACTTAAGCGAACAGTCGTAGGACACTGTCTGGATTTAATTTCCGAGATGGTTGTCAAGCCCAGCCAGGCGGTCCCAAGTCCTTAACTTCATATTATTCGGACTTCTGATGTGCGGTCCAGACCTGATATGCAGTTTCAATGTGCTCCCGAAAACAGTCGGGGGTAATGAGTTTGATCCTAGATTTTAGGGTAATCTAGCGTCAATGATTTTACAAGTTTTAAGTCTTGCAGATCGTATTTAAAGCGATTCAAATAGATTTCATGGCTAATCTAGTTTAGCACTTAGTTAACTTTGTCAAATTTATAAAGGATTTAATCCCAAGTGATTTCTGGTCGAGGTGGTACTCAGCCATTGTACGAAATTTTTCGAGTCATTACAGTGGACCCCACCTTTTATCTAGCTGTTTTTATGAAACACTACAAACTTTGTTTTGCAACTTAGACCTGCACGTGATGAGACCGAATTTTAGGATGAAAATACCCCTCCTTTTTCCATGCTCTTTTCACTGCATTGCTTTCAGCGTTGCTTTCACTCCCCTTAACCAAAAAACAGGTGCTTCCAGCCCTACACTCTCTTGGAAGAACTGAAGTACGAAGGGTTTTCTTCTCATTTTCCTGACTGAAATCTCTGTGAAGCGATATTCATCAAGATATCATTAATCTACATTTGGCATTTTCATCTTGGCTAGGGTTACGTGAAATCCCACGAACTGGTTGCATCTCCTTTAAAAGGTTCAAAATATTCCCTTGCTCCAAAGCACCTCTCTTCAACCTGCTATTGACTGGTACTGCGGCAGTCGGAGATACAGATCTTGAAAAAATAAAAAACGTTACACTCGCTCAATTCCATGTGTTAGGCTTAGTCAATTTCATACGTTAGGCTTAGTTAATTTTATGCGTTGATCGATCGAATCCATGTCAAACTCGCTCAATTCAATTTGAAGCTCACCTAATTCCATGTTAGGGCTCACTTGATCTCATGCTAGGCTCGTTGAATTCCATGTTTACCCTACCCAATTTCATGCTAGGATCGCTCAATTTAATGTTTGCCTAGCTTTATTTCATGGTAGATAAGGTCTATTTAATGTTTGCCTCGAAAAATTTCATGCTAAGATCACTCAATTTAAGGTTTGCCCAGCTTTATTTCATGGTAGATAAGGTCAATTTAATGTTTGCCTCGATAAATTTCATGCTAGAATCGCTCGATTTAATGTTTGCCTCGATAAATTTCATGCTAGAATCGCTCAATTTAATGTTTGCTCGATAAATTTCATACTAGGATCGCTCGATTTAATGTTTGCCTGGCTCAATATTATCCTATGCTCGCTCAATTTACAGTTTGCCCATTCAATATCCATGCAACGCTCGCTCAATTTAATGTTTGCCCCGCTCAATATCATGCTATGCTCTATTGATTTAATGTTTGCTTACATAGTTGAATTTATAGTTTGTCCCACTCAATTTTTAGTTTGCACCATTCAATTTCATACTTGCCACGCTAACGTATATAAAGTTTTTCCCGCTGAATTTTGCAGTTTGTCCCGCTCAATCTTATGTTTGCCCCATTGAATTTCAGGTTTCCCCCGATGAATATCATTTTTTCGCCGCTTAATTTAATGTTTGCCCCGCTTAATTTCTAGTTTGTCCCGCTGAATTTCATGTTTGTCCCGCTGATTTTCTAGTTTGTCACGCCAAGTTTGATGTTTCCCCGCTCAATTTTATGTTTTCCCCGCTCAATTTCCAGTTGGACCCACTAATTTTCTTGTTTGCCCCACTGAATTTCATGTTTGCCCCGCTCAATCTTCAGTTTGCCCCACTGAATTTCATGTTACCCCCGCTAAATTTCATGTTTGCCCCGCTCAATTTTCAGTTTGTACCACTAAATTTCTTGTTTGCCCTGCTCAAATTGATGATTTGCCCCGCTGATTTTCATGTTTACCCCGCCGAAGTTCTAGTTTGCCCTGCTGAATTTCATGTTACTCTCGCTGAATTTCTTGTTTGCCCCGTTGAATTTCTATTTTACCCCGCTCAATTTTCTGACTTTCTTGTTTGCGCTGAATTTCTATATTGCCCCGCTCAATTTTCAGGTTGCCCTGTTGAATTTAATGTGTGCCCCGCTCAAACTGATAATGCCTCCCTCGCTCAATGCCATGATAGATAGCGTCACAAAATTAAACAAGCACCACTTAAAACCATTCGTTAATGATGAAGGCCTACTCTGTATAAGATCTGGTTGTTTTTTTGAAATATAAACGCTTCATTTCCTTAAGTTCTTTATCATCCTCATCTATAATAGAAACTGAGTTGTCGGTCCTTCATTATTTAATTGAGTTGTGTCATATGGTTCCATTGATTTACGATAATGTGTCATTGTATTGGTTTTCAGATAATGGCTGCAAGAATCATGTGGTCTTTTGGCGGGGAGTTAGAATTTGAAAACAAGCGATACTCGTACACGGGTGGAACATTAAAACAAATGACGTTATGTCTCTAGACTACGTTTCACACCCCAAACTCGGAAACCGGGCACACAAAATTCCTGATAGCCGAATCCGGCGCCGACAACCTCCGTAGTGCCTCATTCCCGGATCCCGACACTCATATGCCAGATTTCGATCCTGAGATCCTACAAGGAGGATTTTCAGTATAAATTTTTTTTTTAATGGAGCATAACCACAAGCATAACCAAGTTACAAAACAACATCATCACATATCCACTATATTAAAAGCTTTAAGTACAATACGGAAAGGAAAATACAGGGTGATTAAAAGCTCCAAAATATCAAATACGCGCTCTTGCCTCAGCGCTGTTGCGATCTAATGTCACCTGCACGCAATGGTCGTGCATAAACTTATAAAAGCTTAGAGGGTGGTGTAAGTGTGTGCGCAAGGTAAGCGACAAGTGTACAATATCAGAGTAACAGCTATGTGATGCAAGCTATCAACTGTACCAAAGCTATGTGATGCAAGGCACAAATGCTATTGGCCATACCAAGGCCATGCAATGCAAGGCCTATGTAGCCAAATGTCATATGCGAGATGCAAAGCAAGTATGTCAGTCCTCATAAAGTACATATGTCAGTACAGTTCCTATCTGGATATCATCGGGGTCTAATACACTTCACACTGACTCCTCCTCCCTAGTTGCACAACCAAGTGGAAGAGACCACACTATCCGTCTAACCATTAGTCTGCCAATACTTAGCCGGCTCGTCGATAGCAGACTCATTTGCGAGCTGATCAAACTCAGCCTAACTTATAGCCCCCTCACTCGGGCGGATAAGGCCACACCACCTTCCAACCGACCATGACATAGTGGGAGACGCAACCTACTGGTATTCGGCACTCGGACGCTCATGTATCTACTCGGTCTAGACGTTGAAGCATCCCCTGGTACCAAAAAGGTTATGAGATTTTCACCCAAGGACATCCTAAGTGCTCACAATATTATAGCCAATATTTTCGGTATCGGATACGACCATCCACGATGGGCCTGTGGAAGCCACGGCCCTGATGTCGTTAGGGCGTGTCGTGATCATGACACACAATGTGAAATGCATGAGTCACACCGTCAGTCATGCAGCAATCCTGCACGTACCGCGCGATCATATGGGGCACTCCGTCTTATAAGGAGTCTCATAAATGTCTCAGCCCAACAGCTTATGCTATGATCAAACATTCCTCATATCACGCATACATATGATGCGTATGGCATGAAGCATGGAATTATACTAAGCATGTTAGAAAGTGATGAACTATCCTCACAACGAAGATGGGCCTAGACGAACTATACGTAACAAGTATGGGCCTATCAATGGGCCCTAAGGAGAGTCATAATGCGGACATTTAACCAACATTATATTACAATGTGGGCGTCAAACCATCATTGCTCCCAAGGCATAGCCTGCTATAAATATCATTACATAGACAATGGTGGAATCACACATTGCAATGGACCTTAGGTACATCCCATTGGGCCTTAAATACATCAAATGGGCCATATCACATGGGCCTTATATTCATCAAGTGGGCCACATCAATGGGCCGCACCAATGGGCCTTATGTACATTGCAATGGGCCATAACCCATGGGCTTCAGAATACATCAAAATGGGCCTAATCACCTGGGCCTTATGTATATCAGATGGGCACTATGCATATCAAATGGGCCATGCCCAAAGATAAGTGGAGATAGTGATTTTCCACCATTAAGATTCCCAAGGCGCACCATATTTATTTTCTACCCGATCTGGTCGTAAGGTCACATAGACCTGGATTAAGAGGAAACAAATTTCCTAATGATCTAAACTTTTGCAACAACAAAAGAATTTCAATGGCAGGAAGTCAATTCCCACTACTTTTTGCTATGTGGTCCACTTGATCCTAGATATGCCTCATTCTTGAACTCAAGGTTTAAAATGATCTTTCAAATGGTTTGACGGCTTGGATGCAACACATGCATCATGATGGGTCCCACCTCCAAACAATGGACGATGTGGTGAGATTCACAGTGGGTTCCACCGTCCATTGTGGACAGTGTGAATGAACACATACATCATTGGTAGGTCCCACATGGGGCCACCATAATATTTATTTATGGTCCAACCGTTGATAAGGTCACGCGGTCCTGGAGGAACAGGAAAAACAAATTTCATAATGATCCAAAACTCCTGGACTCCGAGGAGTTTCAATGGCAAACATTACATCCCCACTGTTTCCTGTGATGTGGGCCATTTGAGATCCAGATCGGGCTGATTTTTGGATGCCGAAGGCGCTGCCTGCGCGCCTCTGGCAGCAGCAACGTCTGTTGCATATGTTTTTTTTTTTTTTTGAAATCTAATTTTTCCGAGGATTTTCATGCGTGGGGTCCACGTCGGAGGAATCCACCCCGTCCACTGCTTCCCATAGCTCAAGACAAGCCAAACAAGCCCAATATTTGTGGTGTTATGGAGTATAGAAACATCAGGTGGTTTTTCAATGATAAAAATCCCATTTTCCTGTACTGTCGCCCGCCAAAAGGTCGAATCAGATTCATTTTTCGGCTCAACGCCTAAAATGAGGTGGGGAAAAGGATGGACAGCTTGGATTGAATCCATACGTCAATGTGGGGCCTACACAAGTGGCCCATCCAAAAGCTTATGAATCAACCTAATATTTATGTTTTCCCAGTTCACGTCCAACGTCCCTGGACGCTGGACAGCTTGGGCATGATACATACATTTGAGGTGGGCCCCACCTATGGACGTGGGCCACCAAAAGGAAGGGTTGGGCGGCACGGGTAATACATACATCAAAGTGGGGTCCATCCAAGGGGGCCACACAACTACATCAACACAAAGAAAAGGGAAAGAGAGAGAGAGAGAGAGAGAGAGAGAGAGAGAGAGAGAGAGAGAGAGAGAACACGAGTGATGGAGGGCTCCGCCACTATGAGCCCTCCTTTGCATTCAATCATACATCAAGTGGGTCCCAATACATGTGGGCCCACCAAATCAAAGATCAACGGTGGAGGTTCCTTCTCCACCCAAAATGGACGGTCTAGATGACCTCCTTTTTATGCAAGGAAAATAAACATTATGATGGGGTCCACGGAGAATGGCCTCGTCAGGGAATGATTATGAGGATCAAGGTGGGCCATCGGCCACACCTAGGGTCCAAAGTGAGATCCATACCATCAATCGATAGGCCTCACTCGACCCATCATCTAAAGAAAACGAAATCTAAGCCTATAGAAGCACCCACCGTTCGATCCTCTTGGTTCGTTAGAAAGTCGATCTCCTTGTGTCTCACTTTGATGGTGGAAGATGAGAAATGAATAGCTAGGATGAAGGTTTTGGGGATGGGAAGGTGGGCCACTAAAATCACTTTTCTCTCTTGGAATGCATGGACGTGCACTTCTCTTGCTAGCTTGGAATTGTGTTGAGAAATAAGGGAGAGAGAGGGTTGTAAGGGAGGTGATGGGTGGAGTGATAGATGTGAGGTGATGTGGTACTTAACATGTACGGGTGTGTAAGAGAGAGGGTGAGAGGGAGTTGACTTCATGGTTGCTTGACTTGGGGAGAAAGAAAGTATGGTGTGTACTTTGATTGATTGATTGATTAATGGGACGGGTTGTAGAGATTCTCTTAAGATTGCAAACGTGCGGTGTTTTCTTCAAAATTAACGTCGGCCCACATCTCCCTGCCAGGGTATCAGATTGGTATGCAAGACGTGGCGTTGGAACCGCAGCGACGGTGTGGTCGCAATGGTACAAGTCTCGGATTAAGCCGACTCAAATCTACGGGATACGACTTAGGGTCGTGAGCAAACATTGAATATAGGTCGCGAATTGCTGGAATTCGTCGGGGAGGACGTGGGAGTCGACGGAACAGTACGGACTAGGATACAGGTCTTACAGCTCTCCCCACCTAATAAAAATTTTGTTCTCAAAATTTGCACTACTATCGCAACTAATCGTATCTCATAAGGAAATAGAAAACATAACATCATATATAATTAAAACACAATACAACATACAATCAAACATCGAAAAGATGGGGATAACACTCTCAAATCTCCTCCTCGCGCTTCCAAGACGCCTTGTCCACACTATGATGGCCCCACTGTACCTTCACCAAGGGTTACCTTGGTCTGGAGGACATGCTCCTTCCGATCGAGGATACGAACTAGTTGATCAATGTAAGAAGCGTCCTCACGAACCTCCAACAGCTATCAATCAATAACAGGCACGATGTCTGACCTACACTTCCTCAACATAGAGACATGAAAAACGTTGTGGACGCCAGACAACTGAGATGGCAAGGCAAGTCGATAGTCCACGTCGCCAACGCGCCTGGTGATCTCAAAAAGTCCTATGAATCTTGGGGCAAGCTTGCCCTTCGCTCCAAAACGAACCACACCCTTCATGGGTGAGACCTTGAGATACACATGGTCCCCAACGGCAAACTACAAGGGACGACGTCGACGATCAGCAAAACTCTTCTGCCGGCTCTGAGCTATGTGCATCCTCTGCCTGATGATATCGATAGCCTCTGACATATGCTGCACAAGCTCGGGACCTAGGAGACGCCGCTCTCCAACCTCGGTCCAACAACTCAGAGATCCGCATGGTCTGCCATATAATGCGTCAAAATGAGTCATGCCAATGGTCACCTGATAGTTGTTGTTGTACGCGAACTCAGCCACTCATAGGTGCTTGTCCCAGCTACCCAAGAAATAAATCGCGCAGGCCCAAAGCATATCCTTAAGGATCTGCTTGACCCTCTCGGTTTGGCCATCAGTCTGCAGATGATACGCGGTGCCGAGTTACAAATCAGACCCCATCACTGTTTGGAAGATCCTCCAAAATTAAGACGTGAATCTCGGGTCTTGGTCAGAAACGACCGAGACGGGAACGTCGTGCAATCTCACGATCTCATCGATGAATAACCTAGCAAGCCGATTTAAAGCCCAGGTCGCACGAATCGCAAGAAAATGCGTCGACTTCGTCAGACGATCGATGACAACCCAGATGGCTTTGTGACCGTGTCGAGTCCTCGGCAAACCCATGATAAAATCGATAGATATGTGCTCCCACTTCCATATCGAGACACTCAACGACTGCAATAGACCAGGGGGTCTCTGATGATCGGCCTTAACATACAGGCACGTGTCACACTCGGCCACAAGACTAGCTACTGGCGCTTCATCTCCCCCCCCCCCAAAAAAAAAAATATATATATATATATATATATATATATTGACGCCTCATATCACAATACATTTTAGTCGAGCCAGGGTGGATAGAGAACCGTGATCGGTGTGCCTCGATCATAAGATCTCTGCGTAACTCAGGAATATCCGGGACATATAATCGGCCTCTAAAACAAAGTCCACCATCAGAACCAATCTGCCAGTCTGACTGACTCTCAGATGTTGCCTCTGCTCGGTAATCCTGCAATGACTCATCTGTCTGCTTAGTCTCGATCACCCTTGCGACAAGAGGGTTGAATCGACGGGCTCGATAACTGCACAATAAAAGACTGCAAGCCGATCTCGAAGTCAAATGCAGACACATCCTCAAGCATCCTCCACTCCTGAATCATCATGTGCGCCACCAAGCCTCGTGGCTAACGGTTAAGGGCATCCGCCACCACGTTCGTCTTGCCCGAGTGGTACTGGAGATCAAAATCATAGTCCTTTAGGAGCTCCATCCAATGCCTCTGCCTCATGTTCAGCTCAGACTGAGAGAACTGATACTTCAAGCTCTTGTGGTCAGAGAAGAGCTCAAACCTCACCCCATAAAAATAATGCCTTCACACCTTCAGTGCGAAGACAATTGCTGCCAACTCCAAATCGTGTGTGGGGTAGTTCGGCTCATGGACCTTGAGCTGGCGAGACGCATAAGCCACCGGCTTCCCGTGCTGCATTAGGAGAGCACCCAAGCCAACTCGTGAGGCATCGGTAAATACAACAAATCCATCACTCCCAGAAGGAAGAGTGAGGACAGGAGCGAACGTGAGGCGGTCCTTCAACTCCATAAATGTTTGCTCACAAGTGTTGCTCCACACGAACTCGGCACCCTTCCGGGTCAACCTGGTCAACGGGGCTGCAATGCGAGAGAATCCCTCAATAAAACATCAGTAACAGCCTGCTAAACCAAGGAAACTGCAGATCTCTGATGCGTTCGTGGGCTGGTCCCACTGATGCACAACATCGATCTTCGAGGGGTCCACTGCGACGCCCTGTCTCGTGACCACATGACCGTGGAACTTTACCTTCTCCTGCTAGAATTCGCACTTTTCCAACTTCGTGTAAAGCTAGTGTGCATGAAGGGTCTGCACTGTAATCTCCAGATGCCGCTCATGCTCCTCACAGGTCCTCAAATATATTAGAATGTCGTCGATGAACACCACAACAAACTGGTCGAGATACGGACGGAAGACCTCGTTCATCAACTACATGAATACTGCGGGCGCATTGATTAGTCCGAAGGACATGACCTGGAACTCAAAATGACCATAGTGCGTCTTGAATGCTGTCTTTGGGATGTCGTCATCTCAGACCCGAACCTGATGATAATCGGACCGCAAGTCTATCTTCGAAAAGAACTGCGCCTCCTGCAGCTGATCAAACAAATCATCGATCCTCAAGAGCGGGTACTTATTCCTGATCGTGACCTAGTTGAGCTCGCGGTAATCTACGCAGAGCCTCAACGAGCCATCCTTTTTCTTCACGAAGAGTACCGGTGTTCCCCACTATGAACTGCTTGGACGGATAAAACTCAACTCACACAAATCGTCCAATTACTTCTGCAGTTCCCATAACTCCAACGGTGCCATACAATATGGGGCCTTCGAAATAGGCGCAGTGTCGGGCACGAAATCAATCTGGACCTCGGTGTGCTGACGAGATGGTAGCCCCGGAATCTCCTGGAACACGTCAGGAAAACCACAAACGACCGGCAGCTGGTCGATACTCAAAGCAGTCAACTCCTCAATGGCACATGACAACAAACAGGAAAGCTGCTCTCCTCTGCGCTCAGCAACAAACTGGAACTTTGGCACGCCCGATATACAAAATGTGATTGTCCTCTCGGAACAGTCCAATATGGCGTGGTACTCGGCGAGTCAATCTATGCCCAGGATGACATCAAACTCGGACATCGGTAATACGAACAAGTCGGCAGGCAAAAAGATATCCCCAATCAGAACTGGCAAGACGAGCAAAATTGGTCTAATATTACAGTCTTCCCTAAGGGTGTCGATACTGACAAACCCTCACGGGCAGACTACATCGGCAAACCGGTCGATCGGTAGAAATCATTGGCCACAAAGGAATGCGATGCACCAGAATCAAACAATACACACGCAATGCATGTAGAAACAAGGAGAGTACCCTCGACAACTCCTGATGACTGAGGGTCCTGCTAGGCGGCATAAAATCTGCCTTGGGCCGACTGGAGAGGTGCAGGTCCCCTCTGAGGTCTCTGCTGCTGATGTTGCCTCTGCTACTGTGGGGGAGGTACAGGAGGCTGGTGTTATGGTCGCTGCTGCTGCTGTGGTAGCTGTCGTGGAGGCTGATGCGGTGTCCTCGGCTGCTGCCTTGGAAGGGGACACTCGTACATATGATGTCCTGTCCTACCGCACTCAAAGCAAGTACCTGTAACGGTCCCAGAGGTGGTGTTGGGGGTACTGCTGGTGCTCGGAATGCTGGGTTGGTCGTGCGTCGCTGTTGTGAATGATGTTGCTGCTATTGGGAACTACCAGAGGTCGCCTTCCTCTTCTGATCCCCCTCTGGTCACGGGCTCTCTACAAACCGACCCAATCTGACTCGTAGATTTGGGCCCTATCCACAATCTGCTTAAAAGTCAGAAGCATGTGTCCGATCACACGGCTCCTAAGGGCAGGACGCAAGCCGTTCTAAAAAACGGCAGGCCTTCCGCCCCTCATCATCAATAAGATACATCGCGAATCTCAATAGCTCAACGAAACATGCCTCATATTGGGACACAGTCATGTCCCCCTGGACTAGAGTCTCAAACTCTAATGCGCGCTGCTGTCGCACATTATCGGGAAAGAACTTTCGGTCAAACAGGTCTACAAAGTCCTCCCAGGTCCACTTGAAATCGACCTCTACCGATTGGGCTACAGATGCCCACCAATGCTGAGCCTCACCCTGGAGAAGAAATACGGCTAAGGAGACTCGCTGCTAGGTCGTACATCTCATGGTGTCAAATATCTTCTCCACGTCGGAGCACCATATCTCTGCTGCAATAGGGTCTGGCTCCCCTCGAAAATGCGGAGGATCGTGCTGATAGAAGTCCTTGAGAAGGGCGCACACATGCTCCTGATCAGCCTCTGCTAGTGTCACAGTAAGAGGCCTACTTTGCCCCTGAAGAATAGCGATCATCGCCTGCAGCATTTGCTGAAGCTGAGCGGCACTCACAGGTACAGTCGGATCCGCACCGATCTCAGGTAGAGTAGCATCCTCAGGCTGGAAAGTGGGAATATTCGGTGGTAAAGCGGGAGTAGCAGGTGGTGGAGCGGAAGTCGCAGGTGGTGGAGCGGGATTCGCTCGGGTCGCTCTTCTAGGCAGCATGTCCTAGAGGAAGGAACAAGGGCCTATCAGCCTTGAGAATTCTCGAAGGCATAAACGTTAAAGGTCTATGTCGAAAAATCGACAAGTCATTCGATCTCGGAACCTATTCATTCTAAATTCATAGTAGATATGTGATGTGATCCTCAGGTATTTCCAAGTT
The DNA here is from genome assembly GCA_030180095.1 of Magnolia changhungtana. Classification (NCBI taxonomy): domain Eukaryota; kingdom Viridiplantae; phylum Streptophyta; class Magnoliopsida; order Magnoliales; family Magnoliaceae; genus Magnolia; species Magnolia changhungtana. Next base: position 1,736,872 of record JASAUF010000586.1, on the reverse strand, counting down.
ATGCTCTGATACCAACTTTTGTCACGCCCCAAACTCGGAAATCGGGCAAACAAAATTCCCGATCGCTGAATCCGGCGCTAAAAGCCTCCATAGTGCCCCATTCTCAAATCCCGACACTCATATGCCAGATTCCAATCTTGGGATCCTACAAGGAAGATTTTTAGTATGTATTTTTTTTTATAATGGAGCATAACCAAGTCACAAAACAACATCACCACATAACCACTATATCAAAAGTTTTAAGTACAATATGGAAAGGAAAATACAAGGTGATAAAAAGCTCTAAAATATCAGATACGCGCTACTACCTCAGCGCTACTGCGATCCAATGTTACCTGTACGCAACAGTCGTGCATAAGCTCTACCTGCACGCAACGGTCATGTATAAGCTTATAAAAGCTTAGAGGGTGGTGTAAGTGTGTGTGCAAGGTAAGCGCCAAGTGTACAATATCAGAGTAATGCGAAAATATGCGGTAAGTCTATGAATGCTAATAACTGTACCAAAGCTATGTGATGTAAAGCACGAATGCTATCGGCCATACCAATGCCATGCGATGCAAGGCCTATGTAGCCAAATGTCATATGCGAAATGCAAAGCAAGTATATCAGTCCTCATCAAGTACATATATCAGTACAGTTCCTATCTGGATATCACCGGGGTCTAATACACTTCACAATAACTGCCTCCTCCCTAGCTGCACAGCCAAGCAAGTGAAAGAGACCAAATTATCCGCCTAACCAGTAGTCTGCTAATACCTACCCGGCTCGTCGATAGCGGACTCATTTGCGAGCTGGTCAAACTCAGCCTAGTTTATAGCCCCCTCACTCGGGCGGATAAGGCCACACCACCTTCCAACCGACCATGACATAGTGGGAGACGCAGCTTACTAGTATTCGGCACTCAGGCGCTCGTGTATCTACTCGGTCTAGACGTTGAAGCATCCCCTGGTACCAAAAAGGTTCTGAGATTTTCACCCAAGGACAACCTAAATGCCCACAATGCTAGAGCCAATATTTTCGATATCTGATACGACCATCCACGATGTGCCTGTGGAGGCCACAGCTCTGATGTCGCTAGGGTGTGCAATGATCACGACACACAATGCGAAATGCATGAGTCACACTGTCAGTCATGCAGCAATCTGACGCGTACTGCGCAATCATGTGGGGCACTCTATCTTATAAGGAGTCCCGTAAATGTCTTAGCCCAACAGCTTATACTATGATCAAACATTCCTCATATCAAGTATACATATGACGCGTATGGCATGAGGAATGAAATTATACTAAGCATGTTATAAAGTGATGAACTATCCTCACAACGAAGATGGGCCTAGACGGCCTATACGTAACAAGTATGGGCCTATCAATGGGCCCTAGGGAGAGTCGTAATGCAGACATTTAACCAACATTATATTACAATGTGGGCGTCAAACCATCATTGCTCCCAAGGCATAGCCCGCTATAAATATCATTACATAGACCATGGTGGAATCACATATTGCAATGGACCTTAGGTACATCCCATTGGGCCTTAAATACATCAAATGGTCCATAGCACATGGGCCTTATATTCATCAAGTGGGCCACATCAATGGGCCGCACCAATGGGCCTTGTGTACATTGCAATGGGCCATAACCCATAGGCCTCAGAATACATCAAAATGGGCCTAATCACCTGGGCCTTATGTATATCAGATGGGCCCCATGCATATCAAATGGGCCATACCCAAGGATAAGTGGATATAGTGATTTTCCACCATTAAGATTCTCAAGGCCCACCATATTTATTTTCTACCCAATCTGGTCACAAGGTCAAACAGACCTAGATTACGAGGAAACAAATTTCCAAATGAACCAAACTTTTGTGACAACAAAAGAATTTCAAGGGCAAGAACTCAATTCCAACTACTTTTTGCTATGCGGTCCACTTGATCCTAGATCTGCCTCATGCTTGAACTCAAGCTTTAAAATGATCTTTCAAATGGTTGGACGGCTTGGATGCAACACATGCATCATGATGGGTCCCACCGTCCAAACAATGGACGGTGTGGTGAGATTCACAGTGGGTTCCACCGTCCACTGTGGACGGTGTGAATGAACACATACATCATTGGTGGGTCCCACGTGGGGCCACCATAATATTTATTTATCATCCAACCATTGATAAGGTCACACGGTCTTGGATGAACAGGAAAAACAAATTTCGTAATGATCCAAAACTCCTGGACTCCGAGGAGTTTCAATGGAAAACGTTACATCCCCACTGTTTCCTGTGATGTGGGCCATCTGAGATCCAGATCGGGCTGATTTTTGGAGGGGGCCCACTTCAAGAAGGGGCCCACCAAATGAACGGTTGGGATGACAAACACCCATCATGGTGGGGCCCATGGCTGGGACCGTGGGTCCCTGCTATTCGCCCGCCTGAATGCCACAGCGCCACTACCAAGCGCGCTAAATAGCGATAGATTTGCCGCATATGTTTTTTTTTTTTTTTTTTTTGAAATCTAATTTTTCTTAGGATTTTCATGTGTGGGGTCCACGTCAAAAGAATCCACCCCATCCACTGCTTCCCATAGCTCAAGACAAGCCAAACAAGCCCAATATTTGGGGTGTTTTGTAGTATAGAAACATCGGGTGATTTTTTAATGGTAAAAATCTCATTTTCCTGTGCTATGGCCCGCCAGAATGTCAGATCAGATTAATTTTTTGGCTCAACGCCTAAAATGAGGTGGGGAAAAGGATGGACGGTTTGGATTGAATCCATATGTCAATGTGGGGCCTACACAAGTGGCCCATCCAAAAGCTTATGAATCAAGCTAATATTTGTGTTTTCCCAGTTCACATCCAACGTCCTTGGATGCTAGACGGCTTGGGCACGATACATTCATTTAAGGTGGGCCCCACCTATGGACGTGGGCCACCAAAAGGAAGGGTTGGGTGGTATGGGTAATACATACATCAAAGTGGGGTCCATCCAAGTGGGCCACACAACTACATCATCACAAAGAAAAGGGAAAGAGAGAGAGAGAGAGAGAGAGAGAGAGAGAGAGAGAGAACACGTGTGATGGAGGGCTTCACCACATGAGCCCTCCCTTGCATTCAATCATACATCAAGTGGGTCCCAATACATGTGGGCCCACCAAATCAAAGATTAACGGTAGAGGTACCTTCTCCACCCAAAATGGACGGGCTAGATGACCTCCTTTTTATGCAAGAAAATAAACATCATGATGGGGTCCATGGAGAATGGCCCCATCATGGAATGATCATGAGGATCAAGGTGGGCCATCAGCCACACCTAGGGTCCAAAGTGAGATCCATACCATCAATCGGTAGGCCTCACTTGGCCCATCATCTAAAGAAAATGAAATCTAAGCCTATAGAAGCACCCACCGTTCGATCCTCTTGGTCCGTTAGAAAGCCGATCTCCTTGTGTCTCACTTTGATGCTGGAAGATAAGAAATGAATGGCTAGGATGAAGGTTTTGAGGATGGGAAGGTGGGCCACTAAAATCACTTTTCTCTCTTGAAATGCATGGATGTACACTTCTCTTGCTAGCTTGGAATTTGTGTTGAGAAATGAGGGAGAGAGAAGGTTGTAAGGGAGGTGATGGGTGATGGATGTGAGGTGATGTGGTACTTGACATACATGGGTGTGTAAGAGAGAGGGTGAGAGGGAGTTGACTTGGTGGTTGCTTGACTTGGGGAGAAAGAAAGTATGGGTGTGTACTTTGATTAATTGATTGATTGATTGATGGAATGGGTTGTAGAGATTCTCTTGGGATTGCAAACGGACGGTGTTTTCTTTAAAATAAACGTCGGCCCACATCTCCCTGCCAGGGTATCGGATCGGTATGCAAGACGCGACGTTGGAACAGCGGCAATGGTGCGATCACAATGGTACAAGTCTCAGATTAAGCTGACTCAAATCTATGGGATATGACTTAGGGTCGAGCGCGAACATTGATTATAGGTCACGAATTGCCAAAATTCTTCGGGGAGGATCGCGGGAGTCAACGGAACAGTACAGACTAGGATACGGGTCTTACACTACGTACGAGGAACTTCGATCTAGAATTTACAAGATTATTAAGAGCAAACTAGAAAATTGTGATATTAGGATGAAAGTATTGAATCCTTACACTATCGAATCAATGCCTTCAATCGAAATTGAAGACGACGATGACGTCAAAGAGTTCTTGTCTTACTAGTTTGAGCATTCAGAAAAATTCATCCCGTTAATCATCGAAACAATACAACACATCAATATCACAACATATGTAGATAGTGTGGTTGAGGAGTATGGCGTGGAATTCAAATACAATCCTTCTTCATTACAAGTGGTAGTAAGAACTGATCAATTGCTCGAGCCGCGGCAAACACCAAACGTCGTGACTAGCCAAGTCAGTGGTGCACTTGACATTAACAATAATTATGAATACAAGACACTGATATTAGCATCAACAGCAGATCTGCCATCATCATCCACGATCCCATCTGTGCATGTAAGCGACATTCCGCTTCAAGACCATCCCGAAACATCAAACCTCATGACTCATCAAGTTCTCACACCGTTTGATGATGATGCACTCACCAATGTAAAAATGCTAAAATATATTGATTTGTTATGTGAACCGATCAATATAGCTTTGGGCAAACGTTTAAGGACAAGAGTCGGTGCCAGTATGTATTGAGCCAATTTACAATTCGGATTAATTTCCAATATAGAGTAATATATTCAAATTCTAGGAGATTTACCGTGGTGTGCTTCGAAGATGCATGCAAATGGAGGGTTCATGCATCTCGGGTGAATAATACGGGTATATTCAAAATACGGACTTATACATCAAAACACACGTACAGTATGGCATGGCTGAAGAGCGACCACCGTCAAGCCAGCAGTAAGCTAGCGTGTGATCTGATTATTAGCCCCATTAAACAACGCCTAGGGTTGAGGCCACGTGATATTATTTTCGCCATGCAAGAGAAATATAATATTCGTATCAGTTATTGGAAGACATGGAAAGCTAGGGAGCTTGCAATTAATCACGTGATGGGGTCTTACGAAGACTCCTACAATCAACTCCCTTTGTATTTGCATGAGTTAAGGAGGGCCAACCCAGGGACAGTTACTGACGTGCTTGTTAACCAACAGACTTGCAGGTTTGGGAGATGTTTTGTAGCTCTCGGACAATGCATTCGAAGTTTTCAGAAATCATTGTGGAGGGTATTGGCCATTGACGGGACACACTTAAAGGGCAAATACAAGGGTGTTCTATTCATCGCTACGGCTTTAGATAGGGACAATCATATATTTCCAATTACGTCTGGCATCAGGGAATCAGAGAACAACAATAGTTGGAATTGGTTCCTTGTCTACCTTAACGATGTGTTAGGGTCTATGCAAAGTTTTATCATTATATCCGATCGACATAAAGGTCTAATGAAAGAGGTTCCTCAAGTCTTCCCACATGCAATCCATGGGTATTGAGAGTACCACATCTACAGAAACTTGGTGGACACTTTTAAGGACAAGTTGTTGAAGATGTAATTATTGGAGGGCTGTTAAGACTTGCAGGAGGACCGAATTTGAAAAAATAATACAGGATATCGAAATGGCCAATTCCCCAGTACATGCATGACTAATAGAAATTGAGTACAAGAGATGGGCATCTTCGCACTTTCCAGGAAGAAGAGTCAACTTGGTCACGACAAACATATTTGAATGCGTTAATTCCCTTTTCAAAGAAGCACGTGAATACCCCATTACGAAATTGATAGAGACTCTAATATTGAAGATACGAGAATTGTTTTACAAGAGACGATAATCTGCGGCATCATTTGTGAGTCCATTGACACCATGGGCAGAGAAACAGTTAAAGGATATCGTGTAGAAGGCGCAAGATGTTCGCTGCCATGCTATTTCTTGAGATGAGTACTATGTTGTTGGAGATTATAACGATATAGTGAAGCTCAGTGAGTTTTCATGTACATGTTGTGAGTTTAGCGTGAAGTGGTACCCTTGTATGCATGTCCTGTCAGCCTGCATAAACTACAATCTTCCTCACTACTCATACTGCTCCCCATTCTACACGGCGCATAATTATCTGGCCACATATAGCGAATCAGTGTATCCAGTACGCGACAATGACGAGTGGGAAATTTCAGCGAGGATGAAGGAGTATTGTGCGCAGATTAAACTCCCAAGACCGATGAGGTCAACTGGAAGACTCAAAAAGCTTAGAATTCCATCACATGGAGAGGAATCGAAAATAGTAAAGTGTGGGCGATGCAAATAAACCGTGCATAATCACCGATCGTGCAAGTTTTCGATACCCAGTGTATAGCATATTGTGTAATTTATATAAATTATGTACTTTGCATGATACATAGTTTGTAATTATGCCACGTATTCAATTTATGAGTAATTTCTAACAACTTGCGTACCAACGAGGTGAAAAAGCATATAAAAGAATGAACTATTATAAATACATCTCTCTTAACAAATTCAATAAAAGCACTATCTTTGATGTATTATAAAAAGAATATGAGCTCAGCACAATAGCCCATAACGACGTGTTCTAGTCTTGGGTCCCATCATGTTCTGATTTTTTGTTTTGTATCCAAAATTCCAAGATTTTCAAGGTCCCATCATGTTTGGATCTTTAAAATAACCCCCAGTTCAAAGATTTTTCAATGACAAAACTACAAAACTGTCTAATCAAATCATAATATAAAAACTTGGAAATTTTCAATCAATCAGGTATCATCAACATGTCATATCGCTCAATCAGCAAGATTGTCGTGGCATAAGGCACACCATTGAGCGCCATCAACATTTGAAAGGAAAATGAAATTGAGAACATGAAGTGCATAAATAAATTTCATCATAACACCACATATTGTAATCAAAATAAGTACCCCAAGTTTGGGTACTAAAATCAATGTCCCCTGCATCAGTTAAAGTAAAATTCACGCCATTATCTAAAGAAACAATTTGAAAATAATATTCAAATCGTTCGGCATCCCAAAAAGATAATGTGTGCACAAGGCAACAGACATGACTAAATCCAGTCTACCTAGATGGACCGCCATCCGGTAGAGCGACATCATCATGCCGACATGTGATTGTGGCGATAAGGTTGTCAATCTTACACTCGACCCGCTCAATACCCTTCTGGATGGCCTCAGAAAGCCGTTCCAGTCATGTAAGTTGTCTGTCCTGCTCATCCATGTGCCTAACAATGTATGTCCTACGGTTACGGTATGGCATCCTTTGACTGGTATGACCATATGAGGGTCGTGGCACCTCACGCTGCTCTCCCTCTGTAGGATAGTCAGTGTCGGCTGCCTCTGTCTCAGCCGCGTTCGTCTCTACAGCCTTTGTCTCCACTGCATCTGCTTCTGTCTCTCCCATAAAATCTTCACTATGCCTTGCTGATGTTGATGCCCCTTTCATCCTCAGTTTCATGCGCTTGATGTTGTTTTGTGTAAACATTTTCACAGGTCTTGGTCAGTCAGTGCTGGGCATGAGGCCAACATGTAACACCCCAGATTTTTGCCAACCTGGAGTTGATGTCCTTAGGCAAGGGGTTGATCCTAACCCCTAATTAACATCTCAAACCTCAAATCCTTTAGAAATTAGACAAGTTTAACTAAGTGAAATCCGCTTGAATCACTTTAAATACGATCTGCAAGACTCAAAACTTATAGAATCATTGACGCTAGGTTACCCTAAAATCTAGGATCAATCTCATTACCCAGTTACTCTCGAGAGCATAGTGAAACTCCGTATCGGATCTGGACCATACATCGAAAGTTCGATTACTACGAAATTATATAATCAAGACCGCCTAACTGGGCTTGACAACCACCTCAGAAATTAAGTCCAGATAGTGTCCCGAAGTAATTCGCTTGAGCCCGGAGTGAAGTGTGTGAGAAAACGTGGTTTCCTTTAGAAATTAATTCAAATCTGAGACTTGTCATTTGCGGGCCGAATATAAGTAATCAAACCGTCAGAATCTGACCCAAATACACCCACGGATCAAGAGAAATTTCATACACAGGTCAGTGTACTTGTGGCCCTGATCGAGTTTCGGTGACCGTTGAACTGAAACTAGTCCGCCATGTGTGATCTAGGAACCCGACTGGAATGAAAACTTAACTCGACCTAGATCCAAGGTTAGTGAGCTTAAGTCCGACCTTTGGCTCAAGGGGGGGCTCCGGAAATGCTCCGTTGAGTCGAAATAGAGTGGTTTTGGATATAACCTAAGTATACCTTGGCCCTGGAGTCATTCCCATCAGTTTTAGGCCTATATAAGGGCCTTAAGCCCTCACTCTCTCATCCCATACGAATTTGGGAAACCCTAGGAGAGAGAAGAAAGAAAAGAGAGAGAAGTGGGGATTCTTCCCTGCTAATTCACCTACTGAAACACCACTCCCGTATAGTTCTTCCGGTGTTTCCGACGTCGTATTTGGGTAAGAAATCCTAACCCTAACCTGTTTTAGAGATTCAAGAGATTCAAATAGAACAGTTGATAGAATAGCTAATATATTCCCTGTTATAGGTTGTTCTGGTGCCATAGACGAAGGCTCAGTGTTTAAACTGATTTCGTTACACTTCTACGGCATAAGATACAGACTATAGACGCATAGGTTATGGTTTTCAATGCTTTCAATGTTAGATAATGATATATTCATGATCTGGATGCTATTGCACATGTACAAAGTGTTGTCCGTTTCATTTTTCAGTTATACGTTAATTATGTTGAATATACTGTATTCCATGTATTTATATAAAATACCATATATGTATAAAATTTGAAATTGTGTTGGCCATGATTAACTATTGTATATGCATGCTAGACTTACTAGTATTAACTTCTGGGTGAACGGATTTGCCCTAAGGCATGTTATATCAACATACGTTGTGTATATTATATTGTGTAGCCTATGTGTTTGTGAAAATGACTGAATGAGTATAGAATTCGCATTAAGATGTCGCCATGACCACCAACGATCATGGATATATGATGATTGTATAGGCAATGAAAGGATTTGCCCTAAATCACGCCACGGCTAATGCACGTATATATGTCTAAGTGTGTAGCCCACGTGTTTGTGGAAATGATTGAATGAGTATGGAACCCGGATTCATGCATGCCATAATTATCCGTCGTAGGTATATGCGTGTGGTATACGGGGCAACTCCCTAGTGAAAGGATTTGGCCTACTACCTGTGTAATCAACATACGTCATGTATGTTGATGTACGTGTAGTCTAAGTGTTTGTTAAAATGATTGAATAAGTGGTTAGTAAATTAAAATTTATATGCGTGTTGAGCTATGATTCCTAACTCCCTTAACTATGTGTATGATTTCCTCTATATACCGTATATTATAGCGTCTATTTTATCTATGGTATGCATATGTGTGGATTTATGTTTAAGTTGTAGTCCATAAAATGTAGAAACAAATCCGTGATGGGTGATGGGGGAGCGGTGTAATGATTCCGTGCAACAGCCCTGGTAGCCCTAAAGCGAACATTATTGGACCTTTGATTATATGATTTGCAATCTTGATTCATAACTGCTTTAACTATCTTCTAGGATATTTTGTTGTAATTGAATGTGATTGGGACTATTGTATAGTCCAGGCAATCGGTAACAGGCCTTGATGTTGTGGCTGAGGTCATTTCGCCACAAAAGACACGTTCAATGAATCCGAGTTGTATGATGGTTGTCGACAGTGGTACCTTGTCGGTTACTTTAGCGTACGCTCGTACCAGTTGAACTTGTCTAATAAACTAATGGGCCTATTGTGTGTTCACCATGTTTGGACGCTACTGCTGGAACCTATGGTACCAAACTTACCAGTGAAACCCCGTTAACCTTAGTACCTAGATCCACTAAGACTCATGAGCCGGACATGGTAGTATGGGACACTGTGGTCGAGCTGTCGACCTACGCTGGAGCGACGAGCCTCCCCGTAGTGACCAGTGAGCAACCAGACTCGTGAGCCAAATACGGTGATATGAGACACTATATTCGAGCTGTCGGCCTACACTGATCAGAAGACGGGTTGTGCGTGAGCCTCGTGTGGGCCATTGCCAAACAAAACCACCGCTGCGCACTCTGATACTTGTTGGTTGGATAATATCTGAAGGGGTGTTGCGATTGCGTCAGCCCCAGATGACGCGTTGGTGTAGTGACCTCGAGCATACTTTGAACCTGCGTTGAGGCGATGAGCCTCTCCGTAGTAACTAGAGTATAACTAGGCCTGCATTGATAAGGCGACGAGCCCTTTGCAGCGACCTAGAATCATATCATCGTATGAGATTTACTAGGACTGACAACCCTAGAATGGATCCTTGTTTGGGAAGTGATATAAGGGAGGTACCTTAGTTTCCTAATCCTGCTGTATAAAAATGAATAATAAAGAACTTGGTAATCACATTTATGCACCGCATACGTATGCGTTTGGTGTTGATGGTCAAGCACTGAGGGGGTGTGGCATGCCGCGAACGTAAGGAGTCGCTGAAGGAGCGCAGGTGAGGGCATGCATCATACATAACATACCATTCTTGCATTAACAAGAGTACTAAAGGATGTGTGATTTCCTGCTTCATCATTACTGCTTCATTGAATTGATAACATGTTAACCTGTGCTTTATTGTTCCACTGAGTTAGCTACTCACTCCCAGGGACGGTGTTGTACACACCAACCAGACCCTGTTGTAGTTTCAGATGATGGCGATGCTCGTGAAGTCGAGCCTGACTTTTATGATGGTGAGGAGTTCTCCTACATGCAATGATCTGAGGGGTCTATGTGGACCTGAAGTTGCGTACCGGGGCCACAGAGATATGGATAGTTAAACATTACACTTTATCATTTGGTAAATTTTGAAAATTTATATGTAATTATTGACCTGGTAACACATACATGCTTTGGGGACTTGTACTGGTTTAGAAGGTTTTATATACTCATCTTGCATATCACAACTGTCCCTGAATTATGTTTGCAGTTTTGGCTTAATCTCATTCATGTTTCAGGCACTAATACAGACAACATACAAACATCACTTCATTTGTTGCATAAGTGATGCGTTGGAACTCGAGAGTTGAGTTTCTACTCGACCCCCGATTTTCAGGGCGTTACAAAACATGATGGGAGAGTAAACATAATAGCTGTGGGAATGAAATGGCCGTGCTTCTCGTCGTCGCTATGCACTCGGCAATTAATTGAGTAATGATGGTGGGAAGACAGGAATACCATGACAAATGTTGTATAGAATATCTAACATATACGAAGTAATGTCAGACTTATTCGAGTCCCTCGGATAAACATTTCGAGCAAAATATACTGTGTAGCACCTTGTACTTGTCTTCCAGGTTCGTATATCTCAGTGCATTACCGTGATGCCACTCCACATTCTATTTGTTACAAAAATACTTGGTCATTTCTATCTGTACATTTGGGTCATCAATGTCGTGATCAGCCAAGCCTCAATTTATGGCTGGAATCCCTAACAGCTGTGCAACTACCCCAGGAGTAATGGTGGTGGAGGTCTCTCCAATGGTCACCTGAAATGAAGTAGGGTGCATTACCGGCAAGTGACAATATGATAGAAATATGATCACTTGCTCATTTCTAAGTGTCCCTCCAAAATCTAAGAGGTTACTCCACCCAACTTTCTCCAAATTTTGTGGAATCCCAAATTGCTGGATGCACGCTCAATCGACCTTTTTCTCATATACTATTTTTTGGACGCGATATTTCTCGTACATGTTAGCAGGAAGAGGAACACGTGGGATCAATTGTTCTGGTTGGATTGGTGGAGGGGGATCCTGAATGGCAGCACTCCTTTGTGTACAAGCTTGCCAAGCCGGCAATTCGGTCGGGGAAGTCCGTTCCTCTGCCCGTTCTGATCTCTGTCTTGATCGGAGTTTGTACGATCTCCCTTGGATGACCTCTCCAACCATAGCCCTTTTCTTTTATCCTTAAGCATTGTGACCGTTGAGATGATAATGCCTGTTTCAAACAAAGGAAATGATAAAATAAACTCAAAATTCAAGATATCTGGCCAATTCATGATTTATCATTGAACAGTGAACTAATGTATCTATATAAATTATCTAACCATTGAGTGAATAACTCCGCATGGGCAAGGTAGCACAAATTGTGGTATCATACCATAGTTCATACGAACATGTCACCTGTATATGAAATCAGCGGCATTCACATCTATTCACACGACCATAAAATGATTCTGGCAGTCTCATTGAAAATTCTTAAAAGTCATACATGTTATAGTAGTTTTCCTGTACCATGACATTTCAGGGAAAGTCGTACTTGGTGAGAAAATGCTTCATTGTTCCAGACTTTAGATCTGACGGGCCCCATTGTGGATGGAATATGCTAAAAAAGCCAAAAGATTGGATGGGTATCCTCCAATATGGAAGATTAATGTGGCAACTCCATCTACTGCATGTCCCAATCAAACCATGATCTAGATCAACAGAACCATGGGCCACATGTGGACAAACTATGCCCAACAGGACCCTGTAACTCAGCTGTGTTAACTGAGCATACATTATTAAAATCAGAAATCATCTATACATATTCCACATAGAAGTAAAATCAATGTTGAAACTAGCCAAACAGAACAAAAAGGATCAGGTAAGTCACATTCGCAGTTTAAACGCATTGTTTGCGTTTAAGATACTCTTGGCAATGTGGTTACATCATAGCTGAATATTGAAGGTAATTTTTCCTTTATGATGATCTAAACTTTATAGGGCATGGAAATTCCTTCAAGTGGTATCCAAACTACGGAAAAATGTAAGGAAGATTTACTTCAAACTCTCTATTTTTTCTAATAGTGTGTAGGATCATTTTTAAGCTCATTTCTAACAAGGTGTACGATAATTTAATTCATAACATCTATATTTTCCGTTTTCAAGTTTTTTTTTTTTTTTTTTTTTAAAGTTAAAATCCAGATGACAGTTTGAAAAATAGAAGAAAGAAAGGTGAAAAGGGGTTTCCATCATCAACAAACTCAGCAATTCATATTAATTGCAATGAACACAAACTTACCGAGATCGTCTTAGCAGAAATCCCCCAAAGATTAAGGTTGCTAATGTGGAGAAATCCGTTAAGAGATGAAGTGGAGGGAATATTTGAGAAGGAGTGCAAATAAATGGGTATGGAGTGTAATAAAGAATGGTTGGTGAAAGCAGTTAATGCAGTTTATTTTTCAAAACCGATATCCATCGATAATATCGATAGTTTGTCGATATATCAACAAGTTCCATTTCGATAATATCGATAAATCGGCAATATATCGTCAAAGTTCCATTTTTCGTATTTGGTTGCTGGACACTTACAGCCATAATTCGATATTATCTATAACATGTCAATATATCAATATGTATCTAATATCGATAAATCAATATATCGATAAAATATGAAACTGCACTAAAGCTTGCTGGACAATTGTCATCCACATTCAATATTATCGACATATTGTCGATATTATCGATGACTTACATCAATAATATCGATGATATGTCGATAATATCGATGACCTAGGTCAATCATATCGACGACATGTCGATAAAATTGAATTTGCATTTCTGATTGTTTTATAAGTAGATATCATCGACATGTCGTCGATGTATCCATCGACATTGTCGATATGATCGATAACTTGTCGATATATCGAGTCAATATGAAATATTTCGTGTTTATAGCCCTAATTCGATATTATCTACAACATGCCAATATATCGATATATTTCTACTATCGATATATCGAGATTGTCTCAATTTATCGATAAAATATGAATATGTACCAAAGCTTGCTGGACAATTGTCATCCAGATTCAATATTATCGACAAATTGTCGATATTATCGATAACTTACGTCGATCACATCGATGATATGTTGATAATATCAATGACTTGCGTCAATCATATCGACGATATGTCGATTAAATCGACTTTACATTTCTGATTGTTTTATACGTAGATATCATCGATATGTCGTCGATGTATCCATCGACATCGTCGATATTATCGATAACATGTCGATATATCGAGTCAATATGAAATTTTTCGTGTTTGGTTCCTGAACACTTACAGCCATAATTCGATATTATCTACAACATGTCGATATGTATCTACTATCGATATATCGAGATGGTGTCGATATATCGATAAAATATGAAAATGCATCAAAGCTTGTTGGACAATTGTCATCCACATTTGATATTATCGACATAATGTCGATATTATGGATGACTTGCATCGATAATATCGATGATATGTAGATGATATCGACGATTGCATCTTTAGAAAAAAAAAATTATGTTTTTTTTTAAAAAAACATTTTGTTTGGGTTTTGCTTGTTGTACACACCCATGTCAGTATACTCCCTCCATGTTAGCCATCCCCACTAGGGATCGATACGAAGATGAATAAATTCCATTCTTGTTGGGAGAATTTGAAATTTTGTTAGGGTGAGAACTTGAGATTATGTGTTTTTGAATTTCCTGTGTGAATAATAGTACAGTACCTTGTTTGCTTTTAGTGCTTGTAGTTTTTAGCAACCAGCTAAGGAAAACGTACCTAAATAAGACTTTATCATCCTCATCTATAATAGAAACTGAGTTGTCGGTCCTTAATTATTTAATTGTGTTTGGTCATATGGTAAGGTTCTATTGATTTACAATTCATTAATAACGTGTCATTGTATTGGTTTTCAGATAACGGAGACATGGATGATTTTCTTGCGGTGAGAATGATTCTCCGTGGAATTCTTTTTGATGAACCCTATTTGAAAGCACATTTGTCAGTGCTAATGAGAGAATAATAGAAAAGTCTCAAGGGAGAAAGGCCTCATGCTAATGAGTGCTACTATTTGCTAGGAACTACAGAACTGACTAGAATGCTAAAAGCTAATGAAGTTTGTGTTATTCTGTATGTAATTTTGTTGCTATATTACTCTGTTTATGTGATTCCTCTGATTGTTTTAGAGTAATGTGATATGTTTGCATTTGTTACCTAGTCAACATTTCCATGCTTTATTTCTCACTAAAAAAGCAGAGACAATGGGCAAATCTCGGGAAATATATTAGTATACAAGGCTCCAAGACTACACTTTGGAGATATCCATGTTGTCACTATGAAGATGTATAAATGGCCCGTTTCATGTGGTGTCGTTGATTGCGTCAAGCACAACAACACCAAATATCCAACTTTTTATGATTCAAATCCTGCCTAATAGCAAAATCAGAAAAATTTTGGGATACTCCATTATGAACCAACCCTATTGGTTCAACTCGCTGAATCCGTGACCACATCTTTGTTATTCGTGTAGTGAATTGGTTGTAGCATCGCCCGTAGAGGATTATTTTATATACATTGACGATCTCCCATGTTTGCTTTTAGTGCTTGTATGAAACAGTTATTTGCTATATGCAAAGGTGATGTGAAGAGTTGATCCAAATTATTTGTCTTCCTTTTTTAGCAACCAGCCAAGGAAAACGGACCTAAATAAGACTTTAACTTCACTACTAAACTATGGAGGTGTCCCAACATAATATTTTATGAATCTTCTAAGGAATTCTTTGAATGATGCTCGAAATGTTCGTTCCACTAAGCACATTGCAATGAGAGGTATGTTTTCTACTCAACACGTATTAGATATGTTCTTGAAAGCGAGATGAAATGCACTTGTTCATCCACTTGTTCCAGCTGAATAACCTAAAAAATGTTCTTTGGTTTTTTTTTTTTTTTTGTTCTTGAAAAAACAAAATGTTATTTGGGCAATTCGTTCCTGAAAAAAAATATTGTACATCCAGATATGATAAATTCCACTAATTAATAGTCCTTATAATTGCAGCTGCATTGAATCACGGAGACATGGATGATTTTCTTACATAGAGAATGATTCTTCGTGGAATTCCTCTTAATGAACCGTATTTGAAAGCTCACTAGGAAATGAGTGAGGCAAGCATGAAATTGAGCGGGGCAAATTAGGAAATGAGTGGGGCTAGCATGAAATTGAGCGGGGCAAACTGAAAATTGAGCGGGGCAAACATGAAATTGAGTGGGGAAAACTAGGAAATGAGCGAGGCAAGCATGAAATTGAGCAAGGCAAACTAGGAATTCAGCGGGGCAAGCATGAAATTGAGCGGGGCAAACTATGAATTCAGCGGGGCAAGCATGAAATCGAGCGGCGCAAACATGAAATCGAGCGGGGCAAACTAGAAAATGAGCGGGGCAAGCATGAAATTGAGTAAGGCAAACTAGGAAATGAGCGGGGTAAGCATGAAAATGAGCAGGACAAACTAGTAATTGAGCAGGGCAAATTGGAAATTGAAGGGGCAAACATGATATTCAAGATCTAGAGCAATTGTCAAGCATTGGGTTCCATGTGCATTGAACTTGATCTACAAGCATATCGAGACATACTGAAAATACTGTGGGATAAAGTATAAAGTTCATTTCATCATCCACTAAAATTACAAAGTATGTTATACATCGAAACTTACACTCCCGGCGATTATGCAGAAAATTTCTAAGTATGTGCATTTCAGTCCAAGTTCTTTCTCTAATCACAATAGCCTTAATAGGGTTAATCTGAGGGATGGGTTGATTGCAAAAGGGCTGATTAAAACTATATTGGGTTATCTTGCTGACTGACATAATGAGTTCAAGACTAACAAGATAACCCAGTATAGTTTTAATCAGCCCTTTTGCAGTCCATCCCTCGGATCAACCCTCCCAAGGCTATCGCAATTAGAGAAGGAACTCGGACTGAAATGCACATACTTGAACATTTTACGCATTACAAGATTACTATAAACCTCATACAATGTATATTCAACAATGAATTTAATACTCCGTATAATACGTCTTTCCAAATTTCCTCCCACCCATTGGACAAATATCACCTACCGACTACAGACAAGCAATCATATGCTATTGACTTCCCCCAATTGGAGGTGAATTTTTGCATGTTTATTCCCCCCAAGGTGAGACAGACAAGTAATCATCTGCTATTGACCGCTACACAAAATGTCAATGAATTTCATCACGAATATGCCGCAGTCATAACCATTGTTTTGCTTCGGTGCGAATTCATCGAATCTGATGGTCCACTTCTTCCTTTTAAGCGCAGTGCTGTCTCCAGTGGCATGGAAGAAAATGGGGAGTGCATCAGTCATATTCTTCATCTTTTGCTTGTACTTCGGCATTAGATATGTGCATAAGCTATCCACAACAACGATTACTCAACGATAGATAACCAACAAAAACCAATGTGAATTTTCATGATTTATGGGCGCATAGACCTGTCCATGATTCACAAAATAATATATTTCTCAAAACATGATTGAACGCATAACAGTAAGAGATGATGTTATGTGACGAGTGCATTACCCGTTCATAACACCAAATCGCTTTGGCGTATGGTTTATCTCACTACTTGCCAATTGCGTAGGCCGTGGTCAACTGAACTATTAGCAACACCCATTCTGACGCTGAATTGGAGGCCCGATATACGATCAAATTTGAGTCCACCTCCTTACTCAAAATTAGTGCCTACTTGTATCGCTGATACATCCTATTAAAGATATTGTTCGTTGATATATTGATAAATAAATATCAAACAAGGAACTGTATAGTTGCACAATTGGAACATCTGAAATTCAAAGGAATGACAAAAACAACTGATTTACTAATCATCGAACTTTTTCCATATTACTTCAACATGTTGTCATCCACTTGTTTGAGCGGGGCAAAGAGGAAATTGAACATGTTGTCATCCGCTTGTTCGAGCTGAATTACCTAAAAAATGTTCTTTGGCCAGTTTGTTCTTTAAGAAAATATTTCTGATACCATCTATAAGATAAATTCCACTAATTACTAGTCCTCACAATTGCAGCTGCATTGAATCATGGAGACAGATGATTTTCTTGCATTGAGAATGATTCTCTGTGGAATTCCTCTTGATGAACCATATTTGAAAGCTCAATTTTCAGTACCAATAAGAGAAGAATTGAAAAGTCTCAAAGGAGGAAGGCTTCATGCCAGTGAGTGCTACTATTTGTTGCGAACTGCAGAACCGACTAGAATGGTAAAAGCTATTGAAGTTTGTGTTAATCTGTTTGTAATTTTTTTGCTATATTACTCTGTTTATGTGAGTCCTTTGATAGTTTTAGACTAATGTGATATGTTAGCATTTGTTACCTAGTTAACATTTTCATGCTTTATTTCTCACTAAAATACCGAGAGAATGGGCGAATCTCGGGAAATATATTAGTATACAAGGCTCCTAGACTACACTTTGGAGATATCATATTGTCACTGCGACTTACATCGAGGATTTGATAAATGTTGTTGGAAATTCTAAATATACTATTTTCT
The DNA here is from genome assembly GCA_030180095.1 of Magnolia changhungtana. Classification (NCBI taxonomy): domain Eukaryota; kingdom Viridiplantae; phylum Streptophyta; class Magnoliopsida; order Magnoliales; family Magnoliaceae; genus Magnolia; species Magnolia changhungtana. Next base: position 1,718,440 of record JASAUF010000586.1, on the reverse strand, counting down.
TTCCAACCAAAGGGTCACGATCATTGGCAGATGAGATGGCGAGTAGTGATTTTGATGGGGACATGTATTGGGTGACAAGAAATCCAAATGTTCGTAACAATTCCCTATTAGTTTATTAAGTAACATATGTTAGCACAAGTCTTTCTCAATATCATTCATTTTGGCACTTGATTTTTTCATGTCGATTAATTGGTGGACATGAACATGTTATTTCATTAACAAGTAGATGAGTTCCTCACTATATTAGTAAAATATTAAGTTTCCTCAGCAAACTGGAAATTGAGCAAGGCAAATTGGAAATTGAGTAAGGCAAACATGAAATTGAGCAAGGCAACCTAGAAATTGAGCGGGGCAAACTGGAATTTGAGTAGGGCAAACTAGGAATTTAGCGGGGCAAACTGGAAATTGAGCAGGACGAACATGAAATTAAGATCCTTTCAAGTCCAAAGAAAAGCAGAGAATGCATTGGCTCCTTACCCCTAGCTCGAACATCAACCTCTAGAGTAAGGATAAGAAAAACAATCTAATAGATCATAAAAGGCTTCAAGTTGTCAATTAGAAGTTTTCAATACTTGACTCATACTAGCCTAAACATCTTGTATATTGTGGAATTACTTAACTAGCACATGAAATATTTAAGTTAGATTCATCTACAAGTAGGTAAAAAGATTTTGCATCATTTGAAAGGTATACTTGATCATGATATTTTTATGTGTGCTAAAGAATATACTCTTTTTTCGTTCACAAATAGTGATTAGGTTGTCCAGTTTATATAGATGTGATAACAAACAAACATCATTATTGGGCCCACTATGATTTCAACGGTGGAAATCATTATGCCCACTGTTTCCCGTGGTATGATCCACTTGATCTTTTGATATGCTTCGATTCGGGACTAAACCACTAAAATTAGATAGAAGAATGGATGGACGTCGTGGATATACTACATACATTCAATGTGGGCCCATCTGAGTTTACTTAGTACAATGGAGCATACTGACTAACTCAGTACGCAATCCGATTACACTTGCTACACCCCACAATGATGTTTTATTTGTAATACATCATGTTCATTAGATTATGTATACAACAAAACCCCATATGTCAGAGGGAACCTAGATATTGAACGGGGCAAACATGAAATTCAGTGGGAGAAACAGAAAATTCAGCAGAAAAAACTGAAAAATGAGTAGGGCAAACATGAAATTCAGCGGGGCAAACTAAAAAATCCACGGGGCAGCCTAGAAAATCAGCGGGGGAAACATGAAATTCAGCGGGGCAAACTAGAAATTCTGCGGGGAAAACATTAAATTGAGCGGAGCAAACTAGAAATTCAGCAAGGGAGGCAGGGGGCAAACTTGAATTTGAGCGGGGCAAACTTAAAATTCAGCGGGGCAAACTTGAATTTGAGCAGGGCAAACTAGAAATTCAAAGGGACAAACTAGAAATTCAGCGGGGAAAACTTGCATTTGAGTGGGGCAAACTACAAAATCAGTGGGGCAAACTATAAAATCAGCGGGGCAAACTAGGAAATCAACGAGGCAAACATGAAATTGATCGGGGGAAACATGAAATTCAGCGGTGCAAACTAGAAAATCAGCAGTGCAAACTTAACAGATAATTTCATGGATTGAGCCCAAAAAACTAAACGTATCCAATGTTCAAATGGACCACACCACATGAAAATTTTGAATTGAACTTCTCATGTTGATCATTTCTTATGAGTCACAGAAGTTTTAGATCAAGCTTATAATTGTGTTTTCTATTAATCCATGTATATATCATCTTATGAATAGGTTTGATAACAAACAAACATCATTGTTGGGCCCACTATGGTTTCAATGGTGAAAATCATTATGCCCGCTGTTTCCCGTGGTATGATCCACTTGATCTTTTGATATGCTTCAGTTTGGGGCCAAACCGCTAAAATTACATAGAAGAACGGATGGACGCCGTGGATATACTACATACATTCAATGTGGGCCCATCTGAGTTTACTTAGTACAATGGGAGCGTACTGACTAACTCAGTACGTAATCCGATTACGCTTGCTACGCCCCACGATGACGTTTTTTTGTAATACATCATGTTCATCGGATTATGTATACACCAAAACCCCATATGTGGGAGGGAACCTAGACATTGAATGGGGCAAACATGAAATTGAACAGGGCAAACATGAAATTCAGCGGGGTAAACAGATAATTCAGCAGGGAAAACTATGAATTCAGCGGGGCAAACTAAAAAATCAGCAGGGCAACCTTGAAAATCAGCTAGGCAAACATGAAATTGAGTGGGCAAACTAGAAAATCAGCGGGGCAAACATGAAATTGAGTGGGGGAAACTCGAAAATCAGCGGGCCAAACGAGAAAATCATTATGCCCACTGTTTCTAGTGGTATGATCCACTTGATATTTTGATATGCTTCAATTTGGGGCTCAACCCCTTAAATTAGATGGAAAAACCGATGGACGACGTAGATATACTACAAGAAACGGATTGGCTGCTACTCCTGCCACCAGCCAATGGTGGGTGCTTAGTGCTCTGTGGGCCCCATCATGATGTATGTGTTTCATCCATGCCATCCATCTATTTTTATAGATCATTTTATGATATTATACAAAAAATGAGGTATATCCTGATCTCAATTAGACCACATTACAGGAAACAGTGTTTAATGAACATCGACCATTAAAAACTTTTTGGACATCGACCATTAAAAACTTTTTGGTGGCCATAAAAGTATTGGATCAAGATAATCTTTGTTTTTAGCCTTCATCTGGGCCTCTATAACCTAATAAACAAATTGGATTTCATATAAACAGTATAGTGGGCCTAAGGAGGATTTAAATGATGGATATCCAATCACTATTGTTTTCTTGTAGTGTGGTACATCTAAGGTTTATATCCCTCTTATTTTTAGGATAAAGCCCTAAAATGATCTTTATAAATGGATGAACGGAATGGATGAAACACATACATCATGGTGGGGCCCACGGAGCACCAACCACAAGGCTGATGTCAGGGGAGTAGCCAATACGTTTCCTATGCTACATACATTCGATGTGGGCCCAACTGAGTTTAAAATATACCTGTGGTACGTGATTTCTTCACTGGACCGACCATTTTCAGAAGAGGACAATGTTGATAAGGGGGGTCCACAAAATGAGTTTTCTTTGTCTTTCTCGTGGAAACGGAGTGAGGAAAGGGGGTGAAAGCAACGGCAGTAAAAGCAGCAGTGGAAAGGGAGATGAAAAGCAAACAGTGGAAAGGGAGAGGAAAAGTGGACAGCAGTGAAAAGGAGGGGTATTTTCGTCCTGAAATTCGATCTCCGCACGTGCAGGTCTAAGTTGCAAAACAAAGTTTGTAGTGTTTCATAAAAACAACTACAATGAATAATAAAATTTACATTCATGTATGGAAATGATATGTAACAGTCACTACAGAGAAAATCTCAAAGTATGTCATGCATCTGTTTTTATGCAAACCATCATAATATCTGGTTTACAATTTTTAATTCAATTGAATGAAGCATGAATCTGTTTTTATAGTTGAATGAAGCATGAACATCTTTTTACAGTTTTATTCAATCATGAATATTTATTTGCTCACAGTTATGTAAGCATGAATGACTCATCTTACAGTTACACATCCAATCATGAAGCTCAATTTTCAGGGTCTAACAGCATGAATCTCTATTTGCAGTTTACTGATGCATGAATATTTGTTTACAGATATTTAAGCTATCATGTGACTATCTGTTTACAGTTATGTAAGCGTACATGAATATCTGTTTACAGTAATTTATGCATATATGAATATCTGTTTACAGTTATATTATGGTAATTTAAGCAAACATGAATATTTGCTTACAGTTAGTTATCCAAATCAGAATTTCATTTTTCAAGGTCTTCAACCTTGAAAACCCTGTTTACAGTTTATACAAGCATGAATACTATATCCACAGTATCAATATCTATTTACAGTTATTTAAGCATACATGAATATATTTTCACAGTTATTTAAGCATAAATGAATATCCGTCTACAGTTAATTATGACTACATGAAAAACAATTTAATTTGAAACCACCAGCGGATCGTCATCAATTACCTGAAGCATCTGATCTACTGTCTACATGTATATTTTAAACATTCTGATATACATATAATTATTATGTTTTAGGTAACTGTCAATGAACATCATACATTTTGATAAACATGGGAATATCAAAACCAGTAATGACATACATGTTCTCTGAAAAGGAGATTGTAGAGAGTTGGAAATTATGCACTGAGATCTACAAGACTTCTAATGTCTGCATCGGCGCATGATTAGTATATCTGGAATTGACCATGAAATGAATGGAAATGACCATGAATGGAATTGACCGTGAAATGCATTGAATTGATCGTGAAGTAAAGGGAATTGACCGTGAAGGGGAATCGCCGAAATTGACCGTAAAATGCTTGGAATTGACCGTGAAGTGAAGCAAAATGACCGTGAAATGCATGGAAATGACCGTGAAGTGAAGGGGAATTGCCAGAATTGACCATGAAGTAAAGGGAATTGACCGTGAAGTGAATGGGAATTGCCAGAATTGACCATGAAGTAAAGGGAATTGACCGTGAAGTGAATGGGAATTGCCAGAATTGACTGTGAAATGAATTGAAATGACCGTTAAGTGAAGGAAATTGACTGTGAAATGCGTGGAATTGACTGTGAAGTGAAGTGAATTGACCGTGAAATGCATGGAATTGACCGTGAAGTGAAGGGAATTGACCGTGAAGTGCATGGAATTGACCGTGAAGGGGAATCGCCAGAATTGACCGTAAAATGCATGGAATTAACCGTGAAGTGAAGGGAATTAACCGTGAAGTGCATGGAATTGATCGTGAAGTGAAGGGAATTGAACATGAAATGCATAAAATTAACCACAATGTGAAGTAAATTGACCGCGTAGTAAATAAAATTATCTAATACACAAACAAATCACTATTCATAATGAAATCACTATTAAGAGGACATCATTTACTACAAAATTATGACAAAATATATAAGACAACGTTTACATCATTTCACCAGCAATGTTTTACAAGACATCATTTATAACAATTTACAACTCCCACAAAATTTTTCGATTCCTCTCTTGCCTAAGACAACTATATCATATTTTGTGGTCACTCAGGTAATTATAGGCTATTGAGTTCCTAAAGCTGGGAGTGAATTGCTACAAGTCTCTCCCTGAGAAAATTTGATCGCTGCACAAAATGTTGATATATTTCATAACAAAAATGGCACAATCATACCCGTTCATCTGCTTTGGTATAGTCTCTTCTCTGACCATTCAAGCCTTCTTATCCAACGCAGACATATCTCCTACAGCATGGAATAATATAGACAAGCCCTCCTTCATCAGCTCGACATGTTCCCTGTATTGACTGAGTACCCTTGAATATAAACTATTATGTATAACGATTTCTCGGTCTCAAGGGTGGATGACCATCAGGTACCAATAACTATTAGTGTGATTGACTGGTACGTATACCTATCCATGTTTGACAAAATAAGATATCATTATAAAAATTATAGAAATAGGTACACTTAGCGTTGATAACTTCTAACAACACCATTACCTGTTCATACTGCCACATGGGCTTCTACCCTTCACGAAGTTTAATAAAGTAGGAAATGAACTGTGCCTTTTCTCCAAGAAATCACCGTACTTGTTAATAGCCTAATCAATATATATGACAAATTAAGCTCTAGTCTAATATAAGTGTTAAATAACTGTAGATGTATGTTTGTGAATTACTTACTACGCCATCAACCTATGCATTTTTCTCTCATATAGTCACGAACTAAACAAATTCCGCCGAATCTTTGTTTGCGTTGGCATACATTCTCAATATCGACATTTGCATGTCGATATATGGCTATTACAGACAACATACCAAATTAGAATATATATCATATAATGAAATAACGTAATAACCATGATCCAATTCATATATTTACCAAAAAAAATGTAGGATATAACTTGCAGTCCTTTGTATATAAAGTAGGAAATGAACTATGCCTTCTCTCCGAGAAATCAATAAAAATGGCAAATTAAGCTCTAGTCTCATGTAAGTGTTGAATAACCATAGATGTGTGTGTGAATTACTTACCACGCTATCAACCCATGCATTTTTCTCACATATGGTCCTGAACCAAATAAATTCTGTCAAATCTTTGTTTGCGTTGGCCCAACTATCCAATTCATGCAGTTCGTCCTCCGATATTACCCTAAATGGATCAATCTTGGCCTGGAAGGGTATTAGAGAAGTACACGATTCTCTCAGTTTCTCAGTGTCGGTGACATTGCTTGGAGTTGTTTGAATGGCAGAGATGGAAGTGAATGGAGAACGCTTGTATACACGGCTTCACTACCCTCTTAGTTCTCATCTTATATACTAGAATGAAATGCAGTGATCTCTCCCATATATCAACGTTTAACACATCTGAGTGTTGAACATCCACCTCTTTGTTCACCTGGTCCCTACCTTCCAATTCCTCATCCTTCTTCTCAAACTCCTTCACCTTCCAAAACTGCGCCTCCATCTGCTTCTTCAACTCTACCTTACCCTCCAACTCTTCCTAATCCTTTAATATATCATTTTTTATCCTCAGTTTTTTCTTCTCCCTCATTAGCATTTCCCTCTCCATCTTCAAAACTGCCCTCTCATTCAACTCTTCATTCTCTAACCTCAAAGCTTTTTTCTTTTTTAGCATTAATTCTATCTTCTTGAGTACTACTTCTCTCCCTCTCCATCGATTCTTCTCTCTTTTAGAGTGCGTTCCCTCTCATCGAATTATTTTTCCTTTTAACTTTAACTCTTCCTTGTCTCTCTCCAACTGAATCTTCTCCTCCTCCAGCTCCTCCCTATCCTCCATCGACTCCCCAATTAATTGCAATCTCACTCCTCCCTCTCCCTCATTGTCACTCTCTTCTTCTCCCCCTTCTTCTCCCTCTCCCTGTCCCGATCTCTCTTTCATATCTTTATCATCTTCATCTTTAATGCGTAACAAAATGAAGTAATGTATGTATAATTATATAACATGTCAAAATAAATATAAAATATCAACATAAAAGAAGACTTTCATAACATCTTATGTCAAATCTATCACAGACCAATCGAACGGCCTCCGTCTCCAGCTCCTCAATGGTAGGCTCTAACATAAGAACTCTCTCTCTCTCTCTCTCTCTCTCTCTATATATATATATATATATATATATATATATAGTTCAATGAGTACATCAGTTATAAGAAACTTACACTTCTGGCAATTATGCCCTGTTTGTTTGCATCGCTCGCACTTTACTGTTTACGGTTCTTCTCCACGCGCGAGAATTCTTAGCTTTTTTGGTCTTCCAGATGACCCCTTCTATCCTGGGGGTTTAATCTTCGCACAATACTCCTTGAAGTCATCCGTAATTTCCCATTCGCTTTTGTCACGTACTAAGTACACCGATTCGTTATATGTGGTCAAGTAATTTTGCGCCACTTAGAATGGGGAGCAATACGAGTAATGAGGAAAATTGTAGTTTATACATGCTGACAGGACATGCATACAAGGGAATCCCTTCACGTCAAACTCGCGACATGTACACGAAAGCTCACTTTTCACGTGCGTCTTTGAAGAGGGCATTAACACATTCGGATATGTTTGTAGTGACCAAGTTGAATCTTCTTCCCAAAAAGTATGAAGATGTCCATCGTTCGTACCCAGTTTCTCTAAACCATGCATGCATTGGGGGGTTGGCCATTTCGATATCATGCATTAACTTTTAGAATTCAGCCCTCATGCATGTCTTCACAGCCCGCCAATAGTAAATCTTCAAGGACTTATCTTTAAAAGTGTCTACCAATTTCTATAGATATAGTACGTGCAGTAGCCATGGATTGCATGTGGGAAGACATGGGGAACATCTTTCATTAAAACTTTATGTAAGTCGAATACAACCACAAGACCCGGAAGAGACCCTAATGCATCGTTAAGGTAGGTAAGGAACCAATTTCCACGAGTAGTCAGTTAATTGTCGTCCAATACTATAAAGGAAAATAACTATAAACCACACTAGGGTTTTTTTAAATGTCTATACCTCTAGCAACCATAATACCAGTCAAATGCAAGTTGAGGAAGGGTGCTTTGGAGTAAGGGAATAATTTGAACCTTTTCAAATATTGCAGATGCAACAAGTTTGGAGAATTCCACGTAACCCTTAACGTGATGGAAAATGACAAAATGTAAAATGATGATATATAGATTATAAAGTTTGAATTTTAGCAAGGAAAATGATAAGAAAAATGTGTGTCGATTTTTCATTGCAATGGAATGAAAGGCATGTGTTTTGAAATGCGTGCATGGGTTTTCCGTTATAGGGAAAGGAAGAGAATGGCAGTGAAAAGGAGCAATATTTTCATCCTCAAATTTGTTGTCAATACATGAAAGGTCTAAGTTGATAAGTTCCGTTTACTTCATAAAAACCATTGGATAAAAGGTGGCATCTACAGTGATAAATTTCTCTTATTATCTATATATCATAAAAGATATATTGCGGTGATTATTATCTATATATCTTTAATTAATAACTCACAGAAATGGGACTTAGGACTCAAAAATTTATCTATCTTTAGAACTAAAAGGTTAGGTAGGCGGAAGATTAAGCTCTCACTAATGAGGCAAAAATGTGATCAAGATAAAAATGACTCATATTACTTGGTTGCAAGACCATGCTAAAGCCTGAATGAAAAATCAAGGACCACTTAAAGATTCAAAGTAATCACACGCACCTCATTAACATCAAAATATCTATTTATGCCATTATACACTAAAATAAAATAAATTTTCAATTAACAACAACAATAAATAATTAAAAACATAAACTCACTTTTTTTTCCAACATCACCCATTCCAAGTATTTCACATTTCATGAAAACTCCTGTACAAAAAAAGTAAATATATTATAAATCTTTTAAATGAAAATAATATAAACGCGTGTGAGTAATTATATCTTAAGAAAATCATATTCTTAAATATAGCTGATGAGAATCTTAAAAATACTAATAATAAATAAATCCATGGCCTTGCTTTTACATGACATGCATTCTTATCTTGCTTTTACATGACATGCATTCTTATCCTTCCACTGTTGTAGGGGATTGCACGGTAGGAATGTGGCCACTGGTTCATAATCCTTGGGCCCACCATAAAGCATGTGTTTTATCCACGTAAGCTTAAAAGATGAGGTAGATCCAAATGTCAGGTGGACCACACCATAGGGAAGAGTGATGATTGTTTGCCTATTATTAAAAGCTTCCTAGGGCCCACTGTTAGGTAGACCTAGATGAAGGGAAAACAACAAATAGCCAACATAAAACTTTCAATATTAAGTGTTCATCACCACTGTTCTCTTCAGTGCGGTCCACCTTAGAATTAGATCTGCCTTATTTTTAGCTTATGCCCTAAAATGATTTGAAAAAAATGGATAGACGGCGTGGATTAAACACAAATCATGTTAGGGCCCACATTGCACCGAATGTCACACGCTTTGGTGTCTTTGACAGAAGCTGAGGGCAGGGGAAGTTCCTCTAGCCTGTGGGGGCCACAAAGATGCCCATCACAAATCCACTTCATGCATCAGTTTTCCTAGACCTTAACATATCATGCAGATCCAAAACTCATGTGGGCCACACCACACAAAATGGTGGGAAAGGTAAACCTCCACCATTGAAACCTTATCCAAGCCTACCATGATGTTTATAGGCTATCCAAACTGTTCCCAGCGTTATTAACATTCAGATAAACTGCAAGCATCATCCTAATACAAAACTAGCGTTATTAACATTCAGATAAACTGCAAGCATCATCCTGGTACAAAACCGCTTTGGCCCCACACAGATTTCAAAGGTGGGCGTTCAAAAACTGCCTTTCATGTGGTGTGTGACTCACATGTTTTTTTTACCAGCCTGACTTTGGTCTCATCCTATCGTTGCCTTTCATGTGGTTTTCTCCAACTCCTGATATGATTTTTTATCAGCCTTTCATGCGGTCCCATCCTATCGTTGCCTAGAAAACTGACGTCACGATAATATCTGTGTGCCCATTAGAGTCCAAGGGCACAAACAATCCGTGTCCGTCAAGGCTTCAGGATCAAGTGCCCCCTAGGGTTCACCCAACACGGTGCAGCCCTACCTGTGGGACCTGCTTTGATGTATATATTATATATCAAAACCGTCCATCTCAGATTATTTAACAGCATGAGTTTAAAAATGAAATAGATACACATCTCGAGTAGACCATACAAGAGGAAATAATGGTCATTGCCAATTAAAAACTTTCTTGTGGTTAACAAAAATTTTGGATCCAGGTGATTTCTTTCTTTCTCTTCATCAAGACCTTAGTGTCCTTATCAATGGTTGGATGGCAAATAAAAATTACAATGGGCACTACTTTGGGGCTTAGGATGTTGTTTTTAATAGTCAGGGTTCGCTAAGAGGGAACGGATTGGCTACTCCCCTGCCACCAGCCAATGGCTGGTGGTCAGTGCTCTGTGGCCCCACCACGATGTATATATTTCATCCATGTGGTCCATATATTTTTCAGATCATTTTATGCAACCAAAAATGAGATATATCGGAATATCAAGTGGACCACATTACAGGAAACAGTGTTGAATGAGGTAGACCGTTAAAAACTTTTCAAGTTTTGGATCAAGCTCATATTTGTTTTTTCCCTCCAACCGGGCCTGTATGACCGAATCAATATACTGGATGTCAAGTAAACATTACAGTAAGCCTTAGAAGGATTTTAATGGTGGATATCCAATCACTATTGTTTTCCTGTGGTGTGGTCCACCTGAGATTTATATCCATCTCATTTTTGGAATCAAACCCTAAAATAATCTGCAAAAATGTACGAACAGAAGGGATGAAACGCATACATCATGAAGGGGCCCACAGAGCACCGACCACCAGCCCGGGAGTAGCCAATCCGTTTCTTCACTTAGTACAGTTTCCTGTACTTATGAAATGGTCCATCTCAGATTTGGATCCGCCCGGTGTTTGGGTTCATGCTCTAAAAGGAACCAGCAAAATGGACGACGGACAGTATATAAATTAAGGTGGCCCCTGGCCGCACCATGTTGGGTGAGGGCTCACGTAATTCCAAAAGCCGTGTTTAATCCAGGCCGTCCATCCAATTTGCAAGATTATCCGAGGGCTAGAGTCGATGAATGAGGAAGATCCAAATGTTTTGGATCAAGCCTTTTTTTTTTTTTACCTTCATTCAGGTCTCTATGTCCTTGTAAATAGTCTGGATGGTAAATATATATTATGTTGGGCCCTGGGAGGATTTTAGTGGTAGGCATTTAATCAACACTGTTTCCTAGGGAATGGTCCAGCTGAGATTTGAATTTGAATAAATTTTGGGTTTGTCCTAAAAGAGCATTTAAAACAAATGGATGAGATGGATATAAAATACAAACCCCACGGTCATGGCGTGCACCCTGCTGGGTCTGGACCGGGACTTCAGTTGTAGGCCTAAGGCTGCACATTAAAATAATATAAATAAGCTTGTTTTCAGGGGCCCGGATTGGATACTGACAAGGTAAGTAGCCAAATCGCTACTGAAGTGATGCATGTGTTGTATCCATTCGTCACCAAGATCTGTGGACCCCACCATGATGCATGTGTTGTCCAACCATTTTTAGAGATCATTTTATGGCGTTCCAGATAATGAGATAGATCTAAAGTTCAAGTAAACCCCACCATGGAAAATAGTGGGGACAGTGACATCCACCGTTCTAAACTTCTTGAACTTCTTAGAAGCCACACTAGTTTCCCATGAAGCTGATATTTTTGTTTTCACTTCATCTATCTCTATGTTAACTTACTATGTTAACTTATGAACAGGATGTATCTCAAAAATACATCACTGTAGGCCCTATAAATGTTTCACTGGTGGGTGTGACGGCTCCCACAGTTTTCTGTGGTGGGTCCACTTGAAATTTAAATCTACCTCATTCTCTTTGTAACGCAGTAAAATGATCTCTAAAATTGGCTGGATGGCATGGATACAACATGCATCATGGTAGGGTCCATAGAGCTTGGTGACGTCACTTCATTAGCGATTTGGCTACCGACCTGGTCACTATCCAATCCAAACAGGTAGAAAGTTCTGCAAGACCGAGGCTTGGGCCGGCCTGTTTACTAATATTCTTTAAGTGCGGTTCATTTTACGAAGTGATCTAATAAATTAAGTAGGTACAGATGGTGAATGACCATTAAATATTTATTGTGGGCCGGTCTTTGTAGTTCCTCTCTATCTGACCTGGTTGACCTTATCGATGGGGTTGGATGGAAAATAAACAGTACAATAGGCCCTAGGAAAATTTTAATAATAGTTCAATCAAAACCGTCTCCTGTAGTGTGGTCCATCTGAGATTGGTATCTGCTTAATTTTTGAAACCCATTATTAAAATGGGTTGTAAAAATAGATGGATAGCATGGATATATGAATATCTACTAAGTTACCAAGGGTTAACACCTAATCTACTCCCCCACGTAGATGGGACACTTGACAAACAGGTTTGATTAGGTATTACCCTTGCCGTGTGGGGGCCACCTTGATAAATTTGTTGCATATATGAAAAAGTTCTTACATTCGTGTGGGGGTGGCCACTGTTATGTTTTTCAGAAACTCATTCTGTCCATTCATTCTAAGAGGTCATTTTAGGACATGCTTCCAGAAATGATGTGGATCCTAAACTCAACTGGGCCATACGAGTCAAAACAGTAGGGAATGAGCAGTGACCGTTGAAATACTCAAATAGCCACAAATGTTTTTATCAAGTTTTTTGTTTTCTGAGTTCATCCCAGTGAGAATGACCTTATAAAGGGTTTGGATGGCATGAAGGGTTTGGATGGCATATTAATAAGGTGGAGCCTGCCTAGGAAGGTTTCAACAGTAGACATTTCTTTCCTCAGTTTTTCGTCTCCTATGGCCCACTTGAATTTTGCATTGACCCGCATGTCGGGTAGAAATATGATTATATGAGCCTTCAATCACTACTGTTTCCTTAGGTGTGGTCCACCTGAGATTTAGATCTACTTAATTTTTTTGACCAATTATAATTGGCTGAAAAAATAAAAGGGTGGACAACATAGGCATAACACGTCATCAAGGTGGACCCCACTTCAAAGATAACACCCACTAATGGACAACACGTGTAACACCTAATCCGCTCCGGTGACGTAGTGCGGATTGCGTACTGCCGGCTTCAGTAGCGAGGTGGCTACTGACAGTGCTATGTGGGCCCATTACGGGGTTTCTGTGCTATTAACGCCTTCCATCCATTTTTCCAGACTATTTTATGGCATAGGCCCCAAAATGAAGCATATACATATCTTATATCAACCACACCATAGAAAAGAGTGGTGATTGAACAATATTCACCGTTACAAACTTCTTAAGGGCTACAAAAGTTTTGGATTAAGCTGATATTTGTGTTCTCTTTGTCCAGTTGTGCTTGTTGCAAATAACAAATAAACATTACATTAAACCCTAGGAAGTTTTTAATGGTAGGCATTCCATCACCACTGTTTTCTTGTGATGTGGTCCACGCGAGATTTTGATATCCCTCATATTTTAGGCTCATGTACTATAATGATCTAAGCAGTCATGGCTACTGACGTTGTTAGTACACAATTCGCCTGCTTAGAAATTTAAATAATAAATAAATAAAAATGGGAATGGAATCCTAGCAAATCAGGCGCGGATTAGATACTGTATCCAAATCACTACTGAAATGACGTCATCAAGCTCTTTAGGCCCCACCATGATGCATGTGTTATATCCATACCGTCTATCCATTTGGAGAGATCATTTTATGGCATGATAAAAATAACCAAATAGATCTAAACTTCAAGGGGACCCCACCATAGAAAACAGTGGGGACACCGTTCAAAACTTCTTTGGGGCCACAGAAGTTTCCGATCAAGCTTATATTTTTATTTTCACTTCATCTATCTTTATGTTAATTTATGAACAAGTTGGATCTAAAAAAATACATCATGGTGGGCCTTATAAATGTTTCAACAGTAGGTTTGATTGATCCAGTGGTGGGTCCACTTGAACTTTAGATCTATCTCATTCTTTTTCTAATGACAGCATGTATACAACACATGTATCATGGTGGAGTCCACAGAGCTTGGTGACGTCGCTTCAGTAGGGATTTGGTTGTCAGTATCTAATCCGCGCCCTGGCAAATCTCCTCTTTTAAGCATGCAGGTTATGGCGTTCCTAGTTAGGACGCGGATTGCATCCTACCCCGCCCGGACGGATCTGAGGGGCCGCCATGATGTAAGTGTTTTATCCACACTGTTCAACGCTTTTCTCGGATCATTTTAAGATTTGAACCAAAAAAAGAAGCACGTCCAAGGCTTAGGTGGACCATAAAGTAGGGATTAAACGTCCACCAGTAAAAACTTACAGGGAACTGGAGAAGTTTCCGATCAAGCTGATATTTTTGTTTTTCATCCGCATGTACGTGACTTTATGAAAATTGAAAAGGTTGGATGATTAAAAAAAAAAAAAAAATCATGTTGGCCCTTAGAAAGGTTTCAAGGGTGGGTGTCATTATCAGTACAGCTTCCTTTGGTGTGGTCCACTGGAGCTGTGGACCTGCCTCATTTTTTTATTTGTATCTTAAAATATATGAGAAAAAATTTAACGGCGTGGATAAAACACTTGCATCACGGTGGCCCCACGGAGCCGGGGTTAGGACGCAATCCGCGTCCTCCTAGTTACAACGTCCACTTTAGATAATCCAGCCTATCAATCTAGACCGTCCATTTGTTCCAACACAGATATAATATGATACCAGTTACACGTCACACCATTCTGACTATCATAATAGTCCAATATTTAGCCTCTAATAATATGGACCGTCATGATCATTAACACAAAAAAAGTCCAACAAACAATTTGACCGATCTACTTGTCACTGACCAAGTAAGCAATGGCTGTGATGAATTAATTTTTGCATGGTATCACCGTTTGTTCAACTCGATTGCAGTACTGTATAAGCAATCAACCAGATGCAAAGAGTATTATGACTTTCAGTTCTCCCAAAATATCAAAGCATTTTCTATTATGACTTTCAGTACTCCTAAAGTATCAAAAGCATTTTCCACTAAGCATGTAAGGATTATTGAATGTTACAAAAATGGTTTGGGTGGCAATGGACCGGGTCTGGACCTGCCGGTGCCGATCCAAACCGGTTTTGGATTTTTTATCGGTTCTTCGGTTGTAAGCCCAAGACTGACCGTTAAAATGGACTTCTTCTCGCTTGGAAAATTTTGCAAGAACCAGGCACCGCACGGTCTTTTATTACTGGCCCAGCCCTATATGGACCGATGAAATCCAACCGGCAAACCCGGTCCGTTACCATTCCTGGAGATCCATACCTTGTGAAGATGACATTATCCCCACGGACGGCTGCGAATAAACCACCATGAATAACACGCATCCTTCACACCGAGGTTCCTCACTCTCTCTCTCTCTCTATGTCTCAAGGGGTAGAGAGTTTTCTTCCCAGCGACGTATTTATAGAGAGGTTTGTTGAGAAATGATGTCACGAGCGAGAAGTGCATGGAAAACTATCCAAGCACATGGTTTGATCTGTACTCGTTGAAGTGCTGATCATCTATCAGGACTGTACATCAGTCCAAGTCCATTCCTCATAGGCTTCCATGAGAAAAGAATAAGAATCAGAGGATCTGAAGCTTCTACTCAGTGACCAGCAAAAATGGATGGAAAAGATTTTAAATAGAAGTGGGCCTAATAAAGGAAGTTATCACCATCTGATTTCTATTATTTTTTCACAGTAGTGCAAGAACAGTGGACCGGACTTATTAGACGGTCCAGATAGGTGATGTTGGTACCGAAAAATTCCAAATACAACAATGTGCATGGGATAAGGTGTTTCTCACACGTTAGTGAAAGTAAAGCGGGCAGGAATCAACAGCATGGTTTGGCGTCCGAATAAATTTATTTTTATTTTTTAGTGAATGGGGCGGGTTGGGTTTCTCTGACCTGATAACAGGATCCGGACAATTATTAATGGGGCTTGGGTGAGGGACTGTTTGGTAAATTTTATTTTCAGACATTATCACTTAAATAGCTATTTTCGGTAATTTTTTCTGATTTAGATCGTTTGATAAATCTAGAAAATTATGTGTTTAATTTTGATTTTCACTGGAAAAAAAAATTTCAATTTTTTAAGCTTTTCCGTTCAAGCTTAGTACCTAATGCTGAGTGCATGAATTATTTTGATTTTTTTTTTGGGGGGTAAATGGCAACTTTACCCCTCCACCATAGCAGGCGTAAGGCAGAAGCCATGTTAATCCGGCAAAGGTTTTTAGCCCCCAACATGATTCGTGGATTGTATGCACACCATCCATTAATTTTGCCACATCATTTTAGGGCATGAGTGAAAAATAGGCAAACCCAAAGTTGAGATGGACCGAAACACATCAAGCTATGAGAACGATGACACCCACCGTTGAAACCTTCCTAGGGCCCACCGTGATGTTTATTTGTCATCAAATTTGTTCATAAGGTCATGCAAATTTAGACGAATGGGAAACAAAAATATTAGGTTGATCAAAAACTTGTGGCCCGAGAAGTTGTCAATGTTAAGCGTTCAATTTCCACATTTTTGTGGTGTGGTCCACTTAAGATTTGGATCTGCCATATTGTTTGCCTCATAACTTCAAATGAACTGAAAACCGGACGGATGGTGTGGATATAATACATACATCATGGTGAGGCCCACATAACTTTTCCATGTGGAATTGTTGCAACACTGAGTTATACACACACAAGTTGGCGGATGCAGATCTCTTGAAAAAAGTCTCTTGAAGGAAGTTCCAGTGTTGAAAAGTTGTGCGGCCCACCATAATGTTTGTGAGAAATATATTTTGCCCATCATTTTTTCCACCTCATTTTAAGATGTGAGACCAAAAAATAAGGCAAACCCAAAACCCAAGGGGGTCATTAAGAGGAAAATTTGGGGAAAGAAATGCCTACTGTTTAACCATTGCAGCTTTTAATCTACTACTCATTTTTGGGCCCATGACCTCAAATTATTTGGAAAAAAAAAAAAAAATGGATAGACATTATGGATCTAATACATGAATCATGGTGGGGCCATCAGAACTTTGACAGTATTGAGGCTCTTATTAGGAATGAAGATTGTGGACGAGATCAGGTTGGGTGCGGCCCCGGCCTCATTCGAGACGATGCACCCCTTATGTGGAGCACACCTTGATGTTTGTATTCAACATCCACACCATGCATTGGTTTTTCAGTTCATTTTAGGGCATGAGCCCAAAAATGAAGCATATCTAATTTCCGATGGACTATACTGGGGAAACAAAGGTGAATGACTATTAATGGGCCACAAAAGTTTTAGATCAAGATGATACGTGCTTTTTTTTTTTTTTTTTCATTTGTCCTTGTTTTTAACCTTATTAATAGGTTGGGATGGAATAGGTTGGGATGGAAAATAAACATGATAGTGGGCTCTAGGAAGTTCTTAATGCTAAGGTATTCATTCGCTTTGTTTCCTATAATATGCTGCACCTTAGATTTGGATCTTCTTAGCAAGCACCACCATAAGGGCTACACTATCTTGGATGAGGCTAGGCCACACTTGATCCACTCCTTTGCGGATGCATAATGGGGGTGTAGATTGGGCAATACCCACACCCGGACCTAGCTAGAGACGTACAGGCCTAAAAGGAGATTTATGGGGCCCACCATGATGTATATGTTTTATCCACGCCATCCATCCAGTTTGACAAATCATTCTAGCGCATGAGCACAAAAAGATAGCAGATTGAAGCCTCAAGGGACCACACCACATGAAGTAGTGGGGATTGAATTCCTATCGTTGAAAACTTTTTGGGGCCCATCATGATTTTTATTTGCCATCCAACTTGTTCATAAGGTCACATAGACCCCAGTATGAAGGGAAAACATAAATATCAGATTGATCCAAATCTTCTTTAACCCCAAGAAGTCCCTAAGAACTTCTCAAAGCTTTCGATCCCCACTCCTTCATGTGGTGTGGTCCACTTGAGCCTTCAATCTGTCTCATAAGGCCCATTGTAATGTTTATTTTCTATTTAACATCTTGAGTAGGTCATAGAAACATGGATGCTGGGAAAACATAAACATCACCTTGATTTAAAAATTCGGGGCTCAATAAGTTCTAATGGAGAGCATTCAATTACCATTGTTTCCCATGTTGTGGTCCACTTGAAATTTAGATCTACTTGATTTTTTGGGTGCATGCCTCAAATTAAGCCAGCAAAATGGTGGGATGGCATGGATGTTGTCAACAAGGGGGACACTATGGATGGATCAAGCAAAAATAATAATAAATAAATAAATATTAGATGATCCTAACCTTTAAATCAACTTTTATTAGTTAAATATGAGATGTTTATCAGTCTAATTCAAGGACATTAATCGAAGAGTTATAATTATTTTATTAGGAATAATATAGTTTATGGTCCATTAATCAAAATAATATGTTTAAGAGATGTATATGAATTTCGAATAGGTGTGCCAAATTTGGTGGCATGACAATAACATATTTTGTCTCATATTTACAGAAAATAGAGATTAAGATAACAGGGGCAAATTTGATAATTTACTTTTTTTTTTTTAATATTATGGGTTATGTAACAAAACAAAATTTTATGAAAAAAGTATTCAATTTCATATATCAAAACATTTTTCAGACAAATTATCAAACAGATTTGTTAGTACTCATAAGTGTTGTGAAAATATTGATTAAAAAGTATTTTAAATAGAAATATATATATATATATATATGTGTGTGTGTGTGTGTGTGTGTGTGTGTGTGTGTTGTGTGTGTGTGTAAATTAATTTTTTTTGAAAAACTTAAGTTTTTTTGGTGTTTTGGGAATAGTCTCATATTGAAAAGAAGTGAAGAAAATAATGTGTTTATATATAGGGTGTGAAATACCTTATTATTTACTTGGTAGATCCGTGGAGTATCAGGACTTGCCTATTCCACTGCATGCTGGAATACCCACGCATGGGCTCGATCTCGGTCTCAGTGTGAGGCAGTGTGGTTGTAGAGGTGTCAGGGCATGGTCTCGGTCTCGGACCCAAGAAGAAGAGCAACAATGACTTCTGATCCAGCCAGTCAAGTTCAATACGAACCTTAGCTAGTAGTCCTCAAGAAATAGACCAAAGTGTAAAACTAGCAACAATTTTCTAATTTTCTTTATGATATAGGATTTTATGTCATTTATGACACGCCCCAAATCCAATTTCCGACACTCATTCGCCGTAAATCGAATCTGGTACTAACAACCTCCATGACACCCCAATTTTGATTCCTAACTTACGCTAAATTCCGAAATCGGAATCCCACAAGGAGGATTTTCAGGGTTTTTTTTTTTTTTTTTGGAGAAGCATAACCATGAATGTACCATAAGTCAAACATCATCATATATATCCATTATAAAAGGATCTGAGTATAATACTGGAAAGGAAAATACAATACATATATAAAAACTCCAAAAGACCAGGCATGTACTCCTGCCTCGCTACTGCTGTTGCCTAGCATAACCTGCACGTAAACAATGTGCGTAAGCTTACTACAAAGCTTAGAGAGTGTGTGTATGCATGCACAATAGGTATGACAGGTATAACAATATCAAAGTATGCGGAAATTATGGAGAGCTATTGTCACGACCTTAAATCTAGTGTTGGTAATCCATGATTACTATACACCAAATTTTGGTTGACAGCCTCCGTAGAACTCCAATTTTAGGACTTCCAATTATCACATACTAAGTCCTATAAGCGGAGCTCTACAAGGAGGATTTCTGAAAGTAAAGACGACAAACACGTATCATTTCTCAAAATTTCATCATATTCAATATATATTACTATGTACAACTGAGCACATCAAAGCAAAACCAAAACATAAACCATGTCATATTTACTATACCTAATGTACATATTAAGGGTATTACCAAAAATATATATACGCTGATATGTACAAAACAAAAAGGACAACTAGAGTTTGTAGCCTCTACTCCTGCAGCTCCCTACTCTCACTTGTAAAAATAATAATAATAATAGAAAGGAAAGCTTGAGCTACTAAGTCCAGTGAGTGTGTGTGTGCAGTGAAAATGCATGTTTCATGTCATGTTCCTCTAATGCACAGGCTTTCTAGCTCGATAACAATAAAATAAAGATATAATGCACACTCTTTCGACGTTTACACAACTTTCCACATTTCTCAATTAGATTACCAGGGTCTAAAACAGAGGTGGGACTCGCATATGATTATTACCCACTTGTGTAGACTTTTCCACCGTGGTCAACTATAGATGTGGGACTACATAGTTCACGTGCTGAACTAGTCTAACCCACTTGTGTTAAATCTCACTATCTGCCTAACAGCGAGAAGTAATAAGTCGCCTGACAAAACGATAACGAACAATTTACGATCTCGTCACACACAACTTATCTTTACTTACCCATAAGTAGGTCAGGTCAAACCTCTCAACCAATCGACACACGTCGGTGGGAATCGCTACCTACTTTGGTATTTCAGCATTTCAGCGCTCTGTTCTTCCACCTAGTCTAAGCATTGGTCACTCCCAATAGTACCAATCGGGGTTTAGGGACTTTCACCCACGGACCATCTAATCATGTCCTGTCGAATTACACATTTTCAGTGTGGTGTCCAACTTAAGTTATAACAAAGTATGTTTCATCGCATTTACAATTACCATATGCATAAGTCCACATACAAGCACAATATGTCATGGTTTTCCAGGCAAGCATAGGACGACCTTCTTCATGTGGTCTTTTCATACATTTAAGTTCCACATTTAAGTTCCTCATAAGGGTCTCATGTAATACATCATATATCTAGACGGTTTACATATTCATCACAGACACATCGTCTGTCGCACCACAACTCACTATGATCATCATATCATGATATGAATCATTCACTCTCAAGCATACAATGATACAACAACTATGAATCATGCATATGATACGCACATGACTTAGCCAATCTAACTCCAATCCAAGATTTATTCTGCTATAAGACTTCATGGTACAAGCATGCTTTTTCTCAAGAAGTAGCTACATTAAAAGGATGACGGATATTTCTTTGAAACAATTTGTCCAACAGGTAGCGGGTGGACGTTGTAAGGGACAAAGAGAGAACCCGTTTGAAATACATAAGACTTTCATCTAATCAGCCATTGATAACCTAGTCAACTAATTTAGAAAATCCAGCCATAACCTTAAGAAAATCCAACAAAAACCTAACGAATTTAAATTAGCAAAGTTAGTCTTTTGTAGGGTTTTGAAAGAAAATTCAGCAATAACTTAACCAACTCCATTCGAAATTCCAGTAATAACCTAACCCTAAATGAAAATCCAACAATCTACTAACCTTAAATGCAAATCCAGCGAAAACCTAACCCTAATAGAAAATCCAGCAATAGTTAACCTTAAAACAGAAATTTCAGCAATCTTCTAACTCTAAATGAAAAGCCAGCGAAAACCTAACACTAAAACAGAAAATCCAGCAATTATTTAACCTCAAAACAGAAATTCCAGCAATCTTCTAATCCTAAATGAAAATCTAGCAAAAACCTAACCCTAAAATAGAAAATCCAGCTATTATCTAACCTTAAAACAGAAATTTCAGCATTCTTCTAACCCTAAATGAAAATCCCATGAAAACCTAACCCTAAAACAAAAAATTCAGCAATTATCTAACCTTAAAACAGAAATTTCAGCATTCTTCTAACCCTTAATGAAAATCCAGCGATAAGGTTTTGAAGGAAACCTCAACGTACACATATACGTGCTCCTAATCTATGCACTCACTTGTAATTATCAAAGGTTTGGCTCTCAACCTCAGCGTCTCTTTCCTTTTCTTCTTCTTCTTCTTCTTCTCAACTTCACGCTCAACAAGAAAGAGTGCTGAAAAATAAAATGTTGCAAGAGGGTTTTCATATGTGTGGACTTGAAATTGGTTTTAAAGGGTTATGAGATGTTTTGTGATGATTTTGAAAAGTATAAGCGTATAGTAGCAATATAATAATGTTATTTAAGTAGTTGGAACTAACGTATTCCAAAGAGTTTAAAAACAGAAATTCTAGCATTCTTCTAACCCTAAATGAAAATCCAGAGAAAACCTAACCCTAAAACAGAAAATCCAACAATTATCTAACCTTAAAACAGAAATTCCAACATTCTTCTAACCCTTAATGAAAATCCAACGATAGGGTTTTGAAGGAAACCTCAACGTACACATATACGTGATCCTAATCTATGCACTCACCTGTAATATGAGAGGTTTGGCTCTCAACCTCAGCTTCTCTTTCCTTTTCTTCTTCTTCGTTTTCTTCTTCTTCTTCTCAACTTCACACTCAAAAAGAATGAGTGTTAAAAAATAAAATGTTACAAGAGGGTTTTCATATGTGTGGACTTGAAATTTATTTTAAAGGGTTATGGGATATTTTGTGATGATTTTGAAAAGTATAAGCGTATAGTAACAATATAACAATGTTATTTAAGTAGTTGGAACTAACGTATTCCAAGGAGTTTAAAAACATCGAGGTCATTTGAATATATTTTCTCACAATATACATGTACATATCTATGCATAACTTACAATCTGGGTGTCTTATTGACATGCCATTTTCGCCATTAACTCTGTAACTCGACTACGGTTACAATGGTTAGGCTCTCGGACCTAACGGATTTTAAAAACTTGACAGTGGGGCTCCGTCAGATAAAATAAGGACATAATTATCATTTCACAGATTGTTTAATTTTAAGTCTATATCTTAAAATTCGGACATCGGGTTGAAATACAGCTTGCGGCTTGATAACAGAACAATATTATAATCAAGTCAAAACATTCTCGAGGCCAATGGACCTATAGTCAACGACTATCCAGTGTACAAACCAGATTTCGGGGTCACAGGTCTTACAGCTATGCAGCCAACTCATGAATGTTAACGATCATACTAATGTTATACAGAATAAAAGGCCTATCGAGCCAAATACCATATACAATAATGCAATATAAAAATGCATGATAAAAGAACGAGTTATAGTGCGTAGTATCGTATGCTAGTAGGGGCCTCGCACCTAAGGTTACAACACATGTTAGTTCCATACCTAACATGTAAAGTAATTTCAGGATGATAGACTCCTAATCCCAAATAGTCCCACACCTATTGGGGATAGGGCCCACGATTGTATAACAGTTAATTATATTTACGCATCTACAATCTCGAGTGCTACAAGAATGTATGGTTACCATAAGTCACCTGTCAATCCTGATGTATAGTCCATATCTCATAACAGTTCACAATTGAATCATCACCGGAGTCTAGTACACTTCCGACACTGGTTGCCGCCCATCGTGTGCAAGACCAAGCAAGTGCAAGAGACCTCACTATTCGTCTCGTCAGTGATATGCAAAAACACACCCGGCTCGTCGATAGCAAACTCATTTCACGAGCTGGTCAAACTTAACCTAGGATATAACTCTCTTTACCCGAGCGAGTAAGGTCAAACCCCTTCTAATCGACCTCGACACGGTACGAGATGCGGCCTACCAGTATCCAGTCATCATGCGCTCATGACTCCACTTGGTCTAGACATTGAAACATCCTACTGGTACCACAGGGTTTAGGGACTTTCACCCAGGGACGCCTGCGATGCCCTGTAACCTCAATAGTTTTCGGTGTCCATACTCATATACATCAGCCATATCCCAACTGCAGAACTACTTCCCTAATGTCGCTAGGGAATAGATGTAACGTGTCATATATAATGTGTTATGCATGAATCATACTTTCAAGTCATGCATGAAGTCATATGATGATTATGCGACCGACCCTATCTCGTACAGGTCCCCTAAGTATAAAAATCTGAAAGGCATATGCTATGATCAATCAGAATCCATAGTAGACATACAGATGATGCATGTAGTATATGAATGAGCACGATATACCTTTACTAAGTATATTATTAGTGTCGACCTTATCAGGGCTAGGTATAATAGCATGTTACTAAATTTTGGTACACACATATTCTCATTCATGAAGGTTGTACAATACATGTGATAATCAACATTAAGTAGCTTAAGATAAAGACTATGGACCCAAATGGCGGTCGTAGTAAAAACTTAAATATTCACGTGGCATGACTCACTTAAGACTTGAATCAGACCCATACTTGCATATGCGCATAAAATGAGCCAGTGCAATAGACGTACGGTTTGGATAAAGCATATACATCACGATGGATTCCAGTGACCAATGGTCATCATGATAACATTTGTGATTTTCTTTTATACAGGTCTCTCGGACCTTATCACCAGGTTTGTAAATTACACTCATGGCCTCAGGAAACTTCCAACGGTGGATACACATGGCATCAGAGTGGGTCCGTTGGAGCCTTAGGTCTTCCCCGGATTCGGGGTTTCGTGTGACCTTATCACCAGGTTGATGACAATCAATCATCATGGCAGAGCCATTGGAAAATTTCAACGGTGGACACATTATCCTCACTATTTTCTTTGATGTGGTCCACCAAAGATCTGGTTCTATTCCAATTTTGGGCTCTAGTCTTACAATGATAAGGCAAAAGAGATGAACGGTGTGGATATTACACATGTTACATGGGTTCCACAGTTAACCAGTGTTGATAGAAACACTAATACATGTGATTTTACAAGTCGGTGTCACCTACTGAACAGGTTGGATGTCAAATCACACTACAGGCCCTGAGAATATTCAACATAGCCATTCAAGGTGGGGCTCATAGGAGTACGGGATTGTATATTACTTTCATCTACAATGGGGGTTGTGCGAACGAGGTGTCCCTTATGAAGGTTTCAACGTTGAACTTGTAATCTTACAATAACTACTGGTGTGGCCTATATGAGGCTTGGATCTATCCCATTCTTGATCACAATGTCTAAGACAGCCGGTCCAAAATGAATGAACGGCTTGGATAGAACATATATACCATGGTGGGGCCCACACCGGGTCCCACCTCCCGCTGCATAGTTTAAGGGATTGGACGTCCCTCCCTGGACACTGACATCTAGAGAGGAAGGACGTTCTCTCTCTCTCTCTCTCTCCCTCCCTTTACTTTATATAAGAATATATATATATATATATATATGTGTGTGTGTGTGTGTGTGTGTGGAAAAGAGGGTTTTAAGGGTGGACATCCTTGTTCATTTGGCTTTTGGTGTAGCCCATCTGAGATCTGGGTCTGTCTCATCTTGAAGCCCACACCCTTAAGATCCATGGGATTGCAATATCCCAGGATCAGATCACCTGGTCTATTTGGCACGCCCGACCAATCTCAGGATTTAACTTCCAATCCCTTCCAATCCTCCCGGGCCCGTTTGGCCACTTGCATTAAGGGCCTGTTTGGTTTTTCGATATACCAGCATTCGAAAGTAAAGAAGTCATGATGACTTTCACCACCTGTTTGGTTTCAGACGTAAACGCTAGTAAATGAGTTGGCGGTAAGCGGATGTAAAGTAGTGCCATGTGCAAATCCCGCCTGATTACATATCTGACACACATGACACATTGTCATTCTATATACAGTGGTCCGCAAGTGCATCGTTGCAATCCGTTCGCACAAGTGTAGCATTTAAAACCTTCTCATGGCGTCTCAGTCATTCGTCGCAGGGAGGAACCGATCCGGACTGCTGTGATTTTCCGGACCTACACGGTGAGAAGACGACACCCATTGATGCTCCCCCTTCTCAAAGTCTTCTGTTTTTGAGCTCTTCCCTTCATTGACGCTATGTTCATCTGTTTCTCCATGGTTCGCAGGTATCGGCCTCGGAACAGATCTTCCCGAAGATCGTCGAACGCTGCCGCAGCACACCCGAACGCCGAGTGGTATGTACAAAGGGAAGTTTGATCTTGGTAGGGGCCTTGCATGTTTATGCATGTTTACATCCTTACATGTTGTTGTATCATTCAAGGATTGCATGTTGTTGGGAAGTCCTATCTTGCATGCACCGAATTTCTTCTCCATCTCTGATACTGATATTCACTTCATCTTCCTACAGCGGAGTGCTCAGGCAACAGATCCGGACTTCTTCTCCATCTCATGTGCATTTTCCTCGAGAGGTAGGCATTCATATCCCTCATCTTCAGTGACAAGCGTGTGGCCCTACTCATTCCACGCCATATCTCAATCCCTGAGATAGCCTTGGTGTAACAGAAATCCTGTTCGTTGGATGGGTCTCTACTTTTCCATATAACTCAAAGTTTGAAAAGCAAAGATATTTGTTTTGTACTGTTTCTCTTGGGTTTTTTGTTATACCATTTTCTCTAGCAACTGGTTTTCTCGCCGTATGCAGATCTGTTTTTTTCTTTAAAATGGATATATGTTGCATATGATCCAACACCATAAAACGTGTCTCCCACATTTATTTTTAACATTTTCCTATACCAGTCGCTCATGTGGCCGTTTGAAGATGATGTTGTGATTGTTTTTATTTTATTGATTCTGAAGAAAGCAGACCCATTTGAGCGATGAGACGATTCTCAAAAAATTGTTACGCTTTGGTTTCTTTTACAATTGCTGATAGTAGCTACTGCTCTGGTCGTTGGAAGGTCATGCTTTGATAAATTTCAATTTACAGTTGCTGACATAAACGGACCTACTTTACATATGATCCTAATCACAACAGGTGTAAAATTAATTGTACTAACAATGTCTTCTAAACGTTGCTGCTGTGGGATGTTAGATGATAATGTTCTGATAATCTCTAATTTCTAATGCATTTGGGAAAAAATATTTACATATGATCCTACTGAGAAAAGAGTTTCTGCTCGCGTACAGTCCCCACATGAGAGCCAGCGTATGACATTTCAGTCGATTATTGAGATGTTTTACGGGTTGACTGATGACTATGAACATTTCAATTCATACACCCTGAATTGATGGCAATGACAACACCATCTATATGATAAGGGGGAGGGGGGATATCGTGTTGTAGGCCATTCCTCCTATCACACTTACCTTCCCTGCTTTGGTTGTGTGAATGATACGAATGATGAAGTGGTTTCCTTTTGAGAAGATGGGTGTTCATATATACTTGTCATGAAACTGATGGTGCAATTGGATAGGACAAGCTTCATATGCCTCATTTTCTCACTGTTCATATGCTGCAGTGGTGAATATGATAATCGGTTTCGTTGTCAGTTTGCAATTACACTCGAAACCGCAAACTTGATTGGAGTGCAGCGTTTATCTGTCTACATTGTAAAACAGTTCCGTCATTTTTATTTTACAGATTGTCCAGAAGATTCTGTCATTTTTTTTCTTTGACAGTTTCTATCTCCAGTATTGCAGAACCTAGATTGTCTAGAAGAATCTTGTAATTAGAAATGCAGATTTTGATATACTACATTTCGAATGAAATATGTCCATTATTGCGAAAACTAGGTTGACAAGTAACGAAATCTGATTTAGATATTACAATTTCAGAGTTCCATATAGAAAACTCATGTTTTTTATATCTTTAGCTTTGCAATCATGGGTTTGTCATTTTCTGGAAACTGAAGTATATAACATATTCAGGGTTCCATATAGATAACCTCCATTCTCATATCTGTAGTAATTGAAAACGTGGTTTGTCATGTTCGTCAAACTGATTTACAGATTGCATATACATATTTCCACTTCTCTCAGCCTCATGTATATTATATATGTTGGAGGAATGTAAATCAAAAAGAAGTTTGCATATGTATATCAACATGTAGTCAGAAGCTTGTTGGAAGCATTGTAGTATTTAAGTGTGAGACTATCTCAGTGGGTCAGGCTGAGACTTATTGAGCCTTGTATTGTTGCTGATTATGATCAATTAGGAGATGACTGTTGGTAGTAAGTATTTGTTTATATGTCTTCTCTTACCCACAAAAATCACGGATCGATATGATACTGGAATTTGATATTGTGTCGTAACTGCTGACTAACTGTCATTCGGTGTGTTGTACAAGAAATATAAATAGCATGGAGGGACATGGTTGGACAGAAGAGGAAATGGCTGCTTTTGGAACTACACTTACTGCAACAGCAACAACTATTATAGTGGGAAAATATTGCATCAATTATTTATTTAGGACACCCTCAAGATTTGGAGACCATGAAAGAAGTATGATAATAAATGGGATAATTAGAGAGGGTGAGCAAGTGTGTGTTGCTCAACTTATAATGAACAAGGCCACATTCTTCAACCTCTGCTCCATTCTCAAGGATAGAATATGCTTCCCGACGGAAAACATGTTTCTATGGAGGAACAGCTGGTCATTTTCCTTCATACAATAGGCCATAATGTGAGAAACTGTGTAATTGGAAATCGGTTTATAAGGTTCAGAGAGACGGTTAGCCGTTACTTTTCGAAAGCTTTGGATGTTGTTGTCGGACTATATCCCAATTTTGTTAAACTGCCAAGTGCAGAAATACCTCCTGAGATTCGATGCAATCCAAAATGGAGTACATATTTTCAAGTAAGCTCAATTGTCATCACCAATATTCCAACAACCCTTCATACTCTAAACCTTTTTTTACTATTTCTTTGCTGATAATACATGTTGAATTTAGGATTGTATTGGTACAATTGATGACACCCAATGTACCCGCCCATGTGCCAGCATTGGAAAGTGTAACCTACCGTAACAGGAAAGGGATCCTCTCTCAAAATGTAATGGCCGCATGTGGGTTAGATATGAACTTCCTATATGTGCTCGTCGGATGGGAAGGATCTGCCTCTGACGCACGCGTCTGACAGAGTGCATTGACACATACCACTGATCGTTTTACTATCCCCCAGGGTACTTTGAATATCAATAGATGATGGAACATCTTCATAAGATGATTTTTTCTTTTATTTATCATGACACATACTCGTAATTAATTATAGGTAAATACTACGTAGTTGATGCTGGTTACGCCCATTCACCTGGATTTATGACTCATATCGTGGTGTACGGTACCACCTTAATGAATACCGCACGGGCTGCAATCCTACAAATAAGAAAGAACTTTTTAACTATCGACATGCTTAATTACGAAATGTTATTGAGCAGATATTTGGAGTACTAAAAGCGCGATTTCCGATCTTCAAATCAGCTCCACCATACAACCTTAACACGTAAGTAAAGATAGTGATCGCATGTTATGTGTTACACAACTTTATTCGTATATGTGGGGGAGATGGTTTAATAGAAGAGGAGGAGACCTTAACGGAAGTAACTGAGAGTGTGGATTTATCACCATGTGAGGGTAATGTCACACAACGTGAAAAGGATGAATGGGCGACATATCGAGATAATATTGCAGAGAGGATGTGGAATGAATCTCTTCCTGTGAGTTGTATAGAATGATCATCGCATAAAATTGTACTTTTGTATTAGGTAATAGAAATATGTCATGATAATCTCAGTTACCTACAAGCATGTGTCTAGGTTTTAGTAACAGTAAAGGAGATTTTCAAATATGTCTATTCTCTATTCCAAGTTTTATATCATGTTTTAATTAGGTGTATCTTCCTTTAACTTAATGAAAATTTTTGAATTAATGCTATGAATTATATGAACCATGATTTGTTAATTACATCTTTTCATATTACTATTTGTAGATAATTGAAGTTAGTGAAGGTGAAATGTCACCTACCAACCGAAACAACCAATCAACTCCTACAAAAGAACCTGACCAAGAACCGTGTGTTACACCTTGCAGACACCGAGAAAATATAAACTAAAATCACCTGATGCCAGTGGATCCTCGAGTGACCCAATGCGATGGACAGATGAAACGGATGACTGTCTGATTGATACGTTGATGGATGTGGTTGCAAATGGCCGCAAGAGTGCGAATAGTTTTAAGGAGACTTATAAAACGGTTGTGGAGAGCGTGAGGAGTGCAATAGGAATAACAGTGCAAGAGAAACATGTTGGGAATCGCCTCCGGACTATGAAAAAGTTGTATTTCAAGGTTCGGGATACCCTAAACGCTAGTGGATTTGGTTGAGACGATGACTTGAAGGTAGTAACTGCTTGGACGATGTTTGGGAGGATTACATACGGGTGAGAGAATCTTCGAAATTACATTTTGTATATTTCCAGCAATTATTTTTATTCCTAAGTTATATGTATCATCTCATGTTTGTTTACTTATATTGATTTATCTTTGTTGTTATCAATAGTCACATCTGTACGCACAACATGTACGCAGGAAAACGGTGTGAAGGTATGACGACCTAACATACATATTTGGTAATGACCAAGCGACTGGATTGCGTGCTTCCACAGGAAACATGCGTAACACTCCCCCTTCGAGAAGGCCCAGGGATCTTGATACTTCACCGACACCATTGGTTGATCTAAATGACGATACTCTTGTGTTATCCAGTGATGATGTAGGGGACAGTACACACAACATCCACTGGTCATATGAAAGCTGTGATTGTAATCACATTTCACCCCAAAGTCCGTTTGTGAATGGGAACAACTCCGTCAACACGGGAAGCACAACCGGTTCAAGGAAGCGAGCTAGGATGAATCGCCCTTGTGATATCATTGGCCAAGGAATGAGTGAAGTTGCTGATGCCGTGAAATCACTGGCCCTTACCATACAGCAAGGGAAGGACATGGTACGTATGTCACAGGTGGTACCAGCTCTGGAGCAGATTGAGGGCCTTACAGGTCATGAGATTGTACGTGCTACAAAGATACTATCGAAAGATGAATAACAGTCTGCTTCATTCCTTTCTCTCCCTGAGCATAGAAGGTTGGAGTTTGTGTTGATGCTGCTTGCTCCAGATCAGTCGTCCGACTGAGCATAGTCCCTTGATGATGATCGTCATGGTTGTTGTTTTAATTGGTTGGACAGCCAATCATTTTTTGGAGTTAACTTTTTCTGGTTACACATGGTATTTGTGTTCACTAGCTGGATGACTGTGAGTTAATTTGGATGATATTTTTTTGACATTTTTTTTAAAGATTGTGATGTGTATTTAATGACATCTCCATCGATGCATGTTAACCTGCAATACCTGTTTAAATGTGCTGCTAACTTCATATTAACTATGCCTATCCTGTTCTAGAATTTTGCAATGTGTGTAGTGTAGATTGACAAATTTAACATTTTCAGTCATCGCTTCAGGTATGCTCTAACCGTCGATATAGCTGCACTAATTTCATGTGCTTATATATATATCTATAGTATTCTCTCTGCTTATATGTAACATTATTTGTGAAAATGGATTGACGTTGATGATAAAATATCATTATCTTCAGATGGCTAAAAAGATGTACGTTGTCTTCAAAGGTCGCCAGCCCGGAATCTATTACACGTGGGAGGAGTGTCGTCAATAGGTTGAAGGATATTCTTCAGCGATCTTCCATGGCTACAAATCGGTGTCTGAGGCATTTACTCAATGGACCGCTTTCTGCAATGTGTTGGCTCAACAGAAGACAGGAGTGGGCGAGGTGGCAGTGGATTATGACAACATGGTCTTGACGCATGGACCGCATTTTTTTGGTGGTTGCAACAACGATCTTATAGGGAGCTCAAGATCAGCATCATATGACTGTCAGAACAGTGTCGAGCTCGAGACAGAGGGAGATGGCGTTGAAGAAACGCCTGGTGCACTAGAGGCGTTGATGAGGATGATAATCGGTTGCTTGATTATTATCCTCGCGCCATTCATCTCCTCCCGTGTCGCCTCATATGACTGTCAGCCTTAGGTTGTGTTTGATATGTTTTTGGGACGTTTTGGGATATATTTTTGGACAATGATTTACTTCCTTGTGGTGTCATGGACTATGATTAAACATATGGTTTGTCTTTAAATGCTAAACTTGTCATTTGCCTAGTCATTTGCTATATTAGGGAGAATAGTGAAGCTCCTATGTTTGTGTTTTTCTTAGACTACTAGTGGCCAGTTAGTTTCCATTGCTTGATATGTCAACACTGATCCAGACGTCGGTTGACAACATGTCCACCACAGAGAACTGGAATACATATTGGTGCAGGTAGGTTTATGTTGTGAACCATTGAAGTTAGTGAAGAAAGATCATCATTTGCTATATCCCAAATTGAGACATGGGGGAATGGCATGTGGACAACATAATATTCCTGGAATAATTCCCACTGGTGGGCAATCGTTGCCACACGGTCTATATTCAACGCTGCTGGAAAAAATCAAACAGCTGATTGCAGTACCATAACTAATCAACGCAACCGAAAAAAACAAACAGTTGATTGCAGTACCATAACTATTATGGTGGACACCATAAGAGAGAAACTGCGTTGATGTGACTACTACAATGTCAACCCAAACATGTGATTACTGTATTGCCCATAAATACACCCACAAAGTTTTAAAAAATAAACATGATAAAACGAAATACCGGTATTACGCCAATCATTGATAATACAGGTAAAAATGTAATTATGATGTCTTTACATCGAACTACCATGGTAATTGGAAAACCAAACAGGTCCTAAGTGGGAGTAGTTGGGATTGCATTCATCAGCCTGGCATATCCGCCGTACAGTCATGTTTGGAGACAAATTTTCAACCTGGGATAATGAACTTTGGGTCTCCCACTGATACCGTGTGTTAAGGGGAAGGATTTGGCAATCCCATCTTAAGTTTGCTGTAACGCGCTTCGACTTCCCCACCGGGTAAACCGCTTCCACTTTTGTGTGTTTGAGTGACATCCACATGAATCAAGCGATTTGGGTATGACACTTGACTGTAGGCCGCTTGTGCTGTTTGTGATTACATCTACTCCGTCCATACATTTTAGAAGATAAGTTTAGATCATTAGCCTAAAACTGAAACATTTCCAAAGCTCAAATGGACCACACCACCAGAAACAGTGTGAATTGAACATCTACCATTGAAAATTTCTTGGGGACCACAGAAGTTTTGTATCAATCTGATATTTGTGTTTTCATTTAATCCTTGTCTTTATGATATTATCAACAGGTTTGATGAAAAAAACATAACTGTATGCTATAGAAAGGTTTCAACGGTGGAAATCATTATTCCCTCTAGTATGGTCCACTTGAGATTTATATATACCTCATTTTTGGTCTCGACCACTAAAATGATCTTAAAAAAAGGATGGATGGAGTGGATAAGACAATACACTGACTGTGGGCCCAACTAAGTGTACTCAGTACTATAAGTGGTTACTGAGTAACTCAGTACACAATCCGATTTCATGTGGGTTCCTGTGAACGCCTTTCGCAGGATCTACGTGCGAAGGATAGCTAGTTGGGGTCCACTGTGATGTTTATGGGAAATCTATCATGTTCATCGGTTTTTGAATAATATGTTATGACATAGAACCAGAAATTACGAAAACCCAATTCTCATATGGGCCACACGACCGATGATCGAATGTCCACCATTGAGACATACGTGGGGCCACACAAGATTTGAAACATGATAACTTATAACTTTTCACCAATATGTGTATAGAATTTACTTTGTGAATGGTATTTAAAAAAAAAAAACACGATGGACCCAGGAAGGTTTCAACGGTAGGAATTTACCTACACGCGTTTATCGTATACATGGCGCACATGAGTTTTGGATTTAGATCATTTTTGAGCCCATTACCTAAAATGATATTGTAAACCTATTGGGTATGGTGGATTTCCTATATTCATCACGGTGGGTCCCAACTTCACGTCACATGAAGTTCCTGCGAAAGTGGTTCACGGGAAATCCGGTGGTGTGGATGGTCACTTTATACTGTTGGAATTCATATTTCCATGATCCAGACCATTGATATCATGGGCCTTGCCCAAAAATAGAAAGAAAAAAAATCTCTTAAATTGGAAGATCTAATCCGTCCATTCTTTGGAACCTTTTAAATTGGACATCAAATGTTACTTTATTTCTCAACTGTCCATTGGTAGGCCCACTAAACAAGTTTCGGAATCATTGTCAATCCACTGTGCAGTGGTGTAGATCAATGAACAATGACCCCAAACTCGAAGCAAACATGAGGAAAGTTGTGTCTCCGTTCATTCAGTAGATAGGATAGCGAAGTACATTACATGCGGGAAGATACTCTGGCAGAGTGGGATGGACGATACGCAGGCACTTGGAACTTGGAAATTGCACACATGACTTTTGCAATCCTATCTTTCTCAAACATGATTTTGCTTCAATCCCGCGGGATAAAAGTTACTCCCATGTCTTTGAAACATGCCATTAAAAAGCATGGGATACACCCAATCCAGAGACAATACCTTACACATGCATTTAATGCTACTTTTTCAATTCCTTCTAGTTTAATCCCACCTAATGTAGGAGGCCAAACGGGCCTTAAAGTAATATGGAGAAACAGATGGGCGGTGAGGACTAAACGCTTACATCCAGGTGGGCATCACACGTGTGAACGGTGGTCATAGCCGTCACTATTATATATATATATATATATAAATTGTGTGGTCTACCTATGATTGGGATCTGCATCAGAGTTTGGCTATTAAACTTAGAGTTATCTGATAAAAAGTACGGATGGTATGGATCAAATCTATTTATCCAGATAGGTCGCATGAGTGGACCATCTATTGTTTGGGATGTCACTTTCAAGCTTACGTCATCTCATGAAAATGACATACAACAATAAATGCCACAGTAGTTAGTTTTTAATGGTCTATATCCTTGTCCTAACTAATGTAATGCCCCAGATTTTTGCCAACCTGGAGTTAGATGTCCTTAGGCAAGGGGTTGATCTTAACCCCTAATTAACCTCTCAAACCTCAAATCCTTTAGAAATTAGATAAGTTTAACTAAATGTTAAACTAGATTAGTTGTAAAATCTGCTTGAATCACTTTAAATACGATCTGCAAGACTCAAAACTTGTAGAATCATCGATGCTAGGTTACCCTAAAATCTAGGATCAATCTCATTACCCAGTTGTTCTCGGGAGCACATAGAAACTCCGAATCCGATCTGGACCATACGTCAAAAGTCCGATTACTACGAAATTATATAATCAAGACCGCCTTGCTGGGCTTCACAACCACCTCGGAAATCAAGTCCAGATAGTGTCCCGAAGTAATTCGCTTGAGCCCGGAGTGAAGTGTGTGAGAAAACGTGGTTTCCTTTATAAATTAATTCGAATTTGAGACTTGTCATTTGCGGGCCAAATATTAGCAATCAGACCGTTAGAATCTGACCTAAATACACCATCAGATCAGGAGAAATTTCATACATAGGTCAGTGTACTTGTGGCCCTGATCGAGTTTCGGTGACCGTTGAACTGAAACTGGTCCACCACGTGTGATCTGGGAACCTGACTGGAACGAAATTTAACTCGACCTAGATCCAAGGTCAGTGAGCTTAAGTCTAACCTTTGGTTCAAGGGAGGGCTCCAGAAATGCTCCGTTGAGTCGAAACAGACTGGTTTTAGACATAACCTAAGTATACCTTGGCCTTGGGGCCATTCCCATCAGTTTTGGGTCTATATAAGGGCCTTAAGCCCTCACTCTCTCATCCCATACGAATTTGGAAAACCCTAGGAGAGAGAAGAAAGAAAAGAGAGAGAAAGAGAGAGAGAAGTGGGGATTCTTCCTGGGATTCTTCCCTGCTAATCCACCTGCTGAAACACCACTCCCGTGTAGTTCTTCCAGTGTTTCCAACGCCGTATTTGGGTAAGAAATCCTAACCCTAACCTGTTTTAGAGATTTAAGAGATTCAAATAAAATAATTGATAGAATAGCTAACCTATTCCCTATTATAGGTTGTTCTGGTGTCGTAGACAAAGGCTCAGTGTTTAACCTGATTTCGTTATGCTTCTACGGCGTAAGGTGCAGACTATAGACGCTTAGGTTATAGTTTTCAATACTTCCAATGTTAGATAATAATAGATTCATGATCTGGATGCTATTGCACATGTACAAAGTGTTGTCCGTTTCGTTTTTCAGTTATACATTAATTATGTTGAATATACTGTATTCCATGTATTTATAGAAAATACCGTATACATATAAAATTTAAAATTGTGTTGGCCATGATTAACTGCTGTATGTGTATGTTAGACTTACTAGTATTAACTTCTGGGTGAACGGATTTGCCCTAAGGCATGTTATATTAACATACATTGTGTATGTTATATTGTGTAGCCTATGTGTTTGTGAAAATGACTGAATGAGTATAGAATTCGCATTCATGCTCGCCATGACCAACAGTCATGGATATATGATGGTTGTATAGGCGATAACCCTTAGCGAAAGGATTTGCCCTAAATCACGCCACGACTAATGCACATATATATGTCTAAGTGTGTAGCCTACGTGTTTGTGGAAATGATTGAATGAGTATGGAACCTGGATTCATGCATGCCATGATTATCCGTTGTGAGTATATGCGTGTGGTATACGGGGCAACTCCCTAATGAAAGGATTTGGCCTACTACCTGTGTGATCAACATACATCATGTATGTTGATGTACGTGTAGTCTAAGTGTTTGTTAAAATGATTGAATGAGTAAGTGGTTAGTAAATTAAAATTTATATGGGTGTTGAGCTATGATTCCCAACTTCCTTAATTATGTGTATGATTTCCTTCATGTACCGTATATTATAACATCTGTTTTATCTATGGAATGCATATGTGTGGATTTATGTTTAAGTTGTAGTCCATAAAATGCAGAAATAAATCCGTGACGGGTGATGGGGGAGCGGTGTAACGATTCCGTGCAACAGCCCTGGCAGCCCTAAAGCGGACATTATTGGACCTTTGATTATATGATTTGCAATCTTGATTCATAACTGCTTTAACTATCTTCTAGGATATTTTGTTGTAATTGAATGTGATTGGGGCTATTGTATAGTCCAGGCAATCAGTAACAGGCCTTGATGTTGTGGCTAAGGTCATTTTGCCACAAAAGACACGTTCAATGAATCCGAGTCGTACGATGGTTGTCGACAGTGGTACCTTGTTGGTTACTTCAGCGTACGCTCGAACCAGTCAAACTTGTCTAATAAACCGATGGGCCTATTGTGTGTTCACCATGTTTGGACGCTACTGCTTGAACCTAAGGTACTAAACTTACAAGCGAAACCCCGTTAACCTTGGTACCTCGATCCGCTAAGACTCATGAGCCAGACATGGTGGTATGGGACACTGTGGTCGAGCTGTTGGCCTATGCTGGGGCGACGAGCCTCCCTGTAGTGACCAGTGAGCAACCAAACTCGTGAGCCGAATACGGTAGTATGGGACACTGTATTCGAGCTGTCGGCATACATTGATCAGAAGACGTGTTGTGCGTGAGCCTCGTGTGGGCCATTGCCAAATAAAACCACCATTGTGCATTCTGATACCGGTTGGTTGGACAATATCTGAAGAGGTGTTGCGAATGCGTCAGCCCAGGATGACGCGCTAGTGTAGTGACCTCGAACATACTCTGAACCTGCGTTGAGGCAACGAGCCTGTCCGTAGTAACTAGAGTATAACTAGGCTTGCATTGATAAGGCGACGAGCCCTTTGCAGTGACCTAGAACTATATGATCGTATGAGATTTACTAGGACTGACAACCCTAGAATAGATCCTTGTTTGGGAAGTGATATATGGGAGGTACCTTAGTTTCCCAATCTTGCTGTATGAAAATGACTAATAAAGAACTTGGTAATCACATTCATGCACCGCATATGTATGCGTTTGGCATTGATGGTCAAGTACTGAGGGAGTGTGACCTGCTGCGAACGTAAGAAGGAGTCACTGAAGGAGCGCAGGCAAGGGCATGCATCTTACATACATACCATTCTTGCATTAACAAGAGTACTTAGGGGTGTGTGATTTTCTGCTTTATCATTACTGCTTGATTGAATTGATAACAGGTTAACCTGTGCCTTATTGTTCCACTGAATTAGCTACTCACTCCCACGTTACAGGACGGTGTTCTACACACCAACTAGACCCTGTTGTGGTTTCAGATGATGGCGATGCTCGTGAAGCGGAGCCTGACTTTTATGATGGTGACGAGGAGTTCTCCTACATGCAATGATCTGGCAGGTCTATGTGGACCTGAAGTTGTGTACCGGGGCCACAGGGATATGGATAGTTGAACATTACACTTTATCTTTTGGTAAATTTTGAAATTTTGATATAATTATTGACCTGACAATGCATACATGCTTTGGGGACTTATACTGGTTTAGAAGGTTTTATATACTCATCTTGCGTATCACAACTGTCCCCAAATTATGTTTGCGGTTTTAGCTTAATCTCATTCATGTTTCATGCACTAATACAGACAACATACAAACATCACTTCATTTGTTGCATAAGTGATGCGTTGGAACTCGGGAGTTGAGTTTCTACTCGACCCCCGATTTTTAGGGCGTTACAACTAATTCCTATGGTGCGGCACATTCGAGATCAGGGTTAGGCCTATTATTGGGAGCAAGGCATACAATGGTCAAGCAAAACGGATAGATGGTTCAGATGCCACACATTTAACAAGTGGGTATTATGAGTGGGGTTACCTCTTTGGTTTCATGTTTTCACCTCTCACGGAAACCTACTGTTAATAAATGTCATAGTACATCCTTAGGAAGGTTTCAACGGTGAGCGTCGCCCTCACCACTATTTCCTACGGTATGGCCCACTTGAGGTTCGAATCTACACTATATTTGGTTTTCAAATATAAATTGATCGGACAAGGAAGATGGACGGTTTGGATTAACCACATGCTTCAAGGTGGGTCCATGAGTGACAAATTTCTCTCACACTGTTGACAACGTAGAGAGCCTCTCTGCATGTCTTTGACAATGACTACTCATTTTGATTTTTATTTTTTTTTAAATACATAAGTAGGGTCCAGGTAAGTAATTAACTTCGTCTATAAGGTTGGCCAACTCATGGTCGGCCTACCGAGCTTTGCATATTCATTAAAACCCAAGAACATGTAAATGGAGAGGGAAAAGAAAACATGGAATTTCAGCTATTGAATAAACTTCTACCATTATGGGACCCATATATACAAATCATATGCACATCTAGATGGACCATACATTGACCATACTAGGTAACATGGACAGGTGGGTCACACATTTTATCAAAATAGAAAATAACATGAATATCAACATATACGTTAAGATGGAATCCACTCGATGAGCCCGAGATCAAGACAATGGGTAAACGACCCATGCACTCACTTCAACGGTTGATTTGGACACCAGATGTATATGAATGGTTGAGATCGTCTTTCCTT
The DNA here is from genome assembly GCA_030180095.1 of Magnolia changhungtana. Lineage (NCBI taxonomy): Eukaryota > Viridiplantae > Streptophyta > Magnoliopsida > Magnoliales > Magnoliaceae > Magnolia > Magnolia changhungtana. The sequence goes on along the minus strand of JASAUF010000586.1, from coordinate 1,679,008 downwards.
CTTCTTAATCTCCTATAATTTCTCGTTTAACTATATATTTTCTTCTCAGTATCGGTTTTTTTTTTTTTTTTGATTTCTTTCATTCAATCGTTTGAGATAGACGAGAGATGTTTTTATACACGAAGACAGCATGGTCCTCGTTGAATATAGAGGCGATGAGACATGGGATAGGCATGGCGCGGTAAGTGTGAGGCGTAAATGCGTTATATTATATTATATATATATATATATTCGAAAGTGACTTTTTACTATTCAAGATAGTTTATACTAAGCGGGCCCCACGTCACGTGTGCACACATGTACGGTGCATGCCATGCATTGATTCTAATGGGCATAAAACTTTCGATCTAGCCGTCGAAATGGAACGTGTCGTGCGGTGTTGGAATCACAGTGTCAGTGTGGTCAATTGGGTATAGGTCTTGGATCATTAATGTATTAAAATAGAGTGTCTGATTGGAACTCATTGATCTGGTCTATCTAAAGTGTGCTGATACTAAAATTTAGGTGTTCGAATAGTCTTTTAGGGTACGGGTCTCACAATTTATCTGCTAAAAAAAAAATTTGTGTAGACAGAGTTCCATCCGTGGTTCTTTGTGTTTGCCGAATGTAAAACCACATATAGGCTTGTCATGTCCTATAAGCTATTTGCATGCAACCTATCAGTATTCGCAAACACTTTGAGAATGGGCAAATGATGCTTTAAGGACATCATGATCACTTGTCCTTAATAGTTCAGTTTCTTGATTATTTTACATGAATTGTAAATCTATAATTTCCGCTAAAAATAAGTACTAAAATTCAGCACCTTAAGTTTTAACGATCAAATTAACTTTCATACTCCGTTTGTTAGTTTACCAAACAACACCTTAATAGTTAAGAGCCTAACTGGGGTGCACCACGATGCATATGTTGTATATCCAAATCGTCTATCCATTTTAGAAGATCATTTTAGGGCATGGTGCAAGAAAATGAGGTAGATGCAAATTTCGGATAGACCACATAGTAATCATTGAATTCTCACCATTAAAAACTTCTTGAAGGCACGAGGTTTTGTAGTTTCCCTTCATCCTGGCTGTGATCTTATCTACAAGCCTTATCACTAGGTTGATTGGCAAATAAGCATTACAGTGGGTCATGTTGTGCCCTATTTTTACCATTTTTGGAACAACCAATTAGAAAATGACATGTGTCATTGCATAAGAAGTATAGAGCATGTATAAAATCTTTTAAGATATTTCAAACGCATGTTGCAGAATAACAACTGGTATTGATCAGAGTGTTACACGTCATATTGTGACTGAGAAGATAGAATGTAGGACGTGGTTGAGAGAAAAGTAGTGTTGAGGTGATTAAGAGGTGATTACTGTGACATGTGTCCAAGAAGAGTCTGAAAGGCTGAAATGGTGCCGAAGCAAGTATTATTGACTAAACATGGAGGAGAAGCATCTAAATAACTACCTTAACGAGATCTATAAACTCTCCTGCTCTTACCTTCCTCGGTAACCTCGTTCTGCTACTAAGTTCTTACTACTCGCTGATATTTTTCATCATTCGTGATTGATTTTCGGAAGATCGAGACCTAATCGGGCGAACCGACCCAAATATAAATTATTTGCTTTTGGGTGATCTACAATTGACGATTCGGCTGAAACACCACTTTTAGCGATGGCCATTTTCGTCGCTAAAATTCAAAATTTCGCAGCTAAAAATATTTAGCGACGAAAATTTTCGTCGCTAAAAGACCGATGTACAAGGCTTTTATCAGCGAAAAATTCAAATCGACGCTAAATGAAAGATTTTTAGCGACGAACATTTTCGTCGCTAAAAAAGACCTTTAGCAAATGAAAATGTTCACGAAAAAACTTCAACACTTTTTAGCAACAAAACATTTCGCCGCCAAAAAAACTGCCAATACTTTTAGTAGCGAAAACTTTTGCCGCCAGAAAATATCTAGGACTTTTAGCATCGAAAATTTTCGCCGCCAAAAAATTGCCAATACTTTTAGCTGCCAAATCTTTCGCCACCAAAAAAATTTCCACGACTTTTAGCAGCGAAAAGTTTCGTTGCCACAAAAACTGCCAACACTTTTAGCAGCCAAATCTTTCACCGCCAAAAAAATTTCCACGACTTTTAGCAGCGAAAAGTTTCGCCGCCAAAAAAATTTCCACATCTTTTAGCAAATGAAAAGTTTCCTACAAAAAAAAACTGCAAAGGTTTTTAGCAATAAACCATTCACATAAAAAAAATTTCCACGACTTTTAGCAGCGAAAGATTTCGCCGCAAAACAAATTTCTACGACTTTTAGCGTGAATGTTTACTAGCCAGTAAAACAAATGACCAAGACCTTTAGCAGCCAAACATTTCGCTGCAAAAAAATTTTCTACGACTTTTAGCAGCGAAAATATTCGCCGCCAAAAAAATAGCCAACACCTTTAGCACCAAAAAATTTTGCCGCCAAAAAGTGATAAGGACTTTTTAGAGGACTTTTTAGCAGCGAAATGTTTCGATGCAAAAACTATTTTCCAGCAAAAATTAAGTTTTTGCCAGCGAAAATTTTCGCCGCTAAACAAATTCTAAAATTTTTTAGCAGCGAAAATTTTCACTACCAAATATAATTCCAAAGTTTTAGCAGCGAAATTTTTCGCTGCCAAAAAATTTCCAAGAATTTTTAGCTGCGAAAAAATCATTCCACTTTTAGCGACGAAAATTTTCGTCGCTAAAAGTCTTTTTTTTTTTAATGTACAACCTAGAATTCAGCACAAAATTCCTGATAGACACCTGTTACCAATATCATCATATTCATCATAATATACACCTGTTATATAATATATTTTCATCATATTCACATTCACATCCAACTAAACCTAAACCCAAACCCAAACATAAACTGCATTCATTCAAACACGTTCATTCACGCATTAATACATATAAACTTAACATAATAAACAAATATACAAAAAAATCACAAAGATGAAGGCGGAGGTGGTGGAGCATCGGTGGGTAAGCGTGCAGTGAAAGCCTCTAACATCTGCATCATCCGTCGCTCATGATCCACCCGGATCTCCTCTATCCTCCTCTCCTGCTCCTCCCTCTACTTCGCCAGCTGATCCTCCATCCTCCTCTCTTGCTCCTCCCTCTGCCTCGCCTCGCCACTTGACTCCTCCATCATCTTCCTCTCCCCGCTCCCTCACGCTTGTCCGTTGATCTTTGATGTCATTGACGACGACACGTAGTTCCGAACCTCTCTCTCTGCAAGATGTACGGCTCAGCGTCGGCGCTCTCGCCAACGACGATGGATCGGCCGGAGGCAGACTCTAGCGGGGTGCCATGAGCTTGGCACCATGGCCAAACCCATGCACATATCCGAACGGTGCCAAGCACCCGACTCGAGATCTCTCAGCTCACTCCTCTGAGTACCATCGAGTGGGTCAATGCGTAAAGTGTTCATCTCCTCCCTGTAATAAAAACATATGAATTTTCATAATAAATGACATGATTATAATTTAATACAATTAAATTATACAATGTAAGGATTTTTACCCAAATCTCGCCGCTCTAGGATGTACCCAAGATCCCGTCGTCTGCACGAAAGATGAGTCCCTTTGTAGAAGTCTCCATCGTCCGGGCTCTGCCGCGTGTGAGAATCTCATTGCCGCAATCGAAAGGACGATAGAGTTAATATAAATGCATGGAAAGAATATATAAACGTAATAATTACCAATACTTTCTTACCATGTCGTGACGAAGTCATACGAATGACTTTGAACCAGCTACATGGTTCACTTCTAACTTTCCTCTGTTGTCAGAATTTATTTTGCACTTTTTCTGAACACATTATTCATAATACAATGTTATTAATTACGAAATTAATTATTACGTTAAGATATCGTAAATATGTAAATATTACCTGAAAATAATCAGACGAAAACCTATCACAGAGTATCCGCCATCCCCATCGGTCACGTGCGGCAGTGCGGGCAGACGGCCTCCTCGTGGCTCACGCATCGCTTGTATCTGCGGTGTAACCTAGTGCGGTAATCCTTGAACCGCTCCTTCATAATGTCGCTCGACGCATGGGAGATGTGCGTAACACTCAAATCAAAGTCAAATTTATCCTGCAGCTTTTTGTAAATAATAGATTAAGACAATAAATTTATTAAGAAAATAACTTAACCAAATGAACATTTATAAAATAAATTTTATTTGACTAAAATTTACCTCAAGTACATGCGCCGACGATGAGTGCCGAACATCATCCATCACGTCTCTCCAACGGGGGGTGGTGGGGGAATCGAGAGATCGGCGTAAGACACCGACCTCGACGTAAACAACATGACATTGTTCCCAACAGGTCTAATGCGATCTGTGGGAACTCTCATTACCCCCTACCCTCACACGTAAGTCGCTCTAAAAGTAACCTCACGCGTGGGTCCACGTCCTCGCCGGCGGTCGACGACGCTGTTGTAACCATAAAAATATGTAAGTCTAAACATAAACAATCATTAAAAAATATGTCTAAACTTACATGCGTGCTGTGTATGTGCGATCGAGGATCGACGCTGCGATGCAATATGTATGACCATGCGATCTTTGGCTCCGTCGCATCACGGGTAGAAGGGGTAGATTCAGTGCGCGAACGACGTACTCTCCCACCTGGTGCCATCACTGAATATGTACGAACTACGAAATTTAAACAATGTCAATACAAGTGGAATATACTAAAACATTATACAAGTAATGTTAATGGTATAATGCATTTGTGCTTATGCTCAGAGAGATGAATAAAATATGATTAGACCATTACACTATAATGCAAGATATAATAAAACTGTAAACTTTAATATATAACCATTGAAAATTCAATTACACATTGTCATTGTATATTAAATACACATATTTGTTGTAATATGAAATAACTATGAAGTAAACTATCCGAAGTACTCCCTGCGTAAGTCATCGTATGCTTCAGAAGTGTATGTCATTCTGTGTGAAGCATTGAACATTTTTATAGCCAACATGACAGTCACAATAGGAGAAATCTGATCCATCGGGACTCCGTTCAGATGTGCAAGTGAGAGAGTCGCATCTTCCATATCTCGTTTCCCACGGTCCATCAGCTCCGGAATTTTTCTGAGATTGTATAATCTTTCGTCTGAGTCGTCGTCGATATATTCCACTCTACACTCATCGACCAGACCGGGTATCTCTATGGCCCTACCAGAAGAAGACAGACCAAACGTCCATCTGCAACGGCTGATGAAGTACGTTGCGTGCTTCTCGCTATGCTCCACAGGATGACATGATCAAAAATTGTCTCAACTGTAAATGTGAATTATAAACAAGTCAATAAAAGGAATTAATCATGACTTGTAATTTTCACGTATACATGGAATACATAAATTATTTGAATTGAAAAATGACATGTAAATCATGTGTACATTTAATAATCGTCGTCTATATCACTATCGCTTAGGGTTATTTCTTCTTCACCATCACTATCGCTGATTAGTATTTCCTCCTCATAGTCTTCAACGTTGTCATCAATGAAACCTGTATCATCTCTAACAATGTCTTGTATTAATAAGGCATCAACATGGTCAGGTGGCACATCATCTCTGTCTAATTGCACCACATCAATATCAATACTTGAATCAGTCCCTGTATCCCTAGATGGCATGTCTTCTTGATATGCTTGTTCAACCCTAGACGTGTCATTTCCCCCATCCTCGCTATCTTCAACTTCTGGTACGGGAACGTCAAATACGTTCCTGGGCTTTATTTTCTGCACCACGTGCCAAGAGCCGCCTAACTTAGTGTCAGCGAGGTAAAATACTTGTTCAGCCTGACTGGCGAGGACAAATGGGTCGTCCTTAAACCACTTTCGAGATAAATTTACGCTCGTAAAGTAGTTGTCAGTCTGTATTCCCAACTTCTTATTTCCAATGTCCCACCAATCACATCTAAATAAGTACACCCGCTTTCTCGTACAATAACTCAGCTCAATAATATCAGTCAAAATGCCATAAAAGTCAATTTCATCCCCCTCATTTGTTCCTTTTACAACTACCCCACTATTTTGCGTGGTCCTGTTCTTCTCACGTTCTTCAGTGTGGAACCGAATCCCATTTACAATACAACCTGTATATCTAGATACACGTCTATCATGGCCACACGCCAATGAGTATAGTGCATCGACACATCCGCAGAGTTGCTTGTGCTAACGTCTTTATCTATTATCATGTACAAAATATAATTGTTTAGTGATTTTCTTAGGTTGAAATAATGTGCAATACAACGGAAATTCTAAGTGTGGTGAGATACAATGTGAAATCTTACACGTTCAGCGAACCATTCTGGAAACTGATCCTGATGCATCCGATCATAATTTGTGGGGAATTTAGACTTCATCTCGTCTATGTGTTCACTACACATAAATGGCACGTCGTCAGCAAGAAACATTAAGATCATCACATGTAGGAATTACAATAATCGAGGGAAGACTTACTCCAAGTATGACTCTATTTCTTCACAATTGTGCAACACATACCATCGCGCCTTTGCTAGATCCCCAAGATCCATATCCTGAAACGTCGGGGATCCTAAAGGACGAACGTTTTGTGCAAATATAGATATGAGTTCTTGTTCATCCTCCTGCCCTTCATCGGCATTCCGATCTTCTCGGTTGAATCTAGTCTCTATGCCACGAAGATACATGGAGCAAAATGTAAGGCACTCATTATCAATGTACGCTTCAACTATCAACCCCTCCGGTCGTGCCTTATTCTTTACAAATTGTTTGAGTGTGTGAAGGTATCTGTACACAAAAGCACTGTGTTATACGTATGAAAACATGAATATATGCAGTTTATAGAATGAAAAAAAAAATCAACAGGTTCTACCACCTTTCGATCGGATACATCCAACGATATTGTACTGGGCCTGCAAGCTTCGCCTCGTGCGGTAAATGAATCGCTATGTGTACCATGACATCGAAAAATACAGGTGGAAATATTTTTTCAAGTTTACAAAGGATTATGGCAATGTCCCTCTTCAGTCTTTTAATAACATCCACATTCAACGATTTTGAACACAAATCCTTAAAGAATATCCCACTTTCAATCAGCGTCGCACTGATATCCTTACTCAGAATCCACGAATCGCAACCGGCAGTAGGCGTTGCAGAAGGACGTGACAATCATGACTTTTCATTCCTGTTACCTTACAATCCGTAACGTTTACGCGCCGAGATATGTTTGACGCATACCCATCGGGAAACTTCACCGATCTCAACCATTCACATAAACGCTTTCTCTCTAGTTTGGTCAATGTGTAGCAGGCTGCTGGTATAGTATACGAATTTCCATGTGGTTGCAAGTGTAACTCTTTCCTTAAACCCATTTCTTGTAGATCCAATCGAGCCTTGAAACTGTCTTTTGTTTTCTTCTCTATGTTCATCAATGTTCAAGACATTATCACATATATTTTTCTCAATATGCATGACATCCAAGTTGTGTCGCAATTTTAGATCACTCCAATAAGGCAACTCAAAAAGATGCTCTTCTTCCTCCGCTATAGTCCAATACTGTACGTTTCCTCTTCTTCAAGTGCGATGCCTTACCAAATCTAACTTCTCCAATGTTACTCAGTTGTTGCATCACATCTTCTCCGAGATAGCTCTTTCGGGGTAGCCTATGATCTTGTTTGCCATCAAAGATCATCGTCTTCCTACGCCAACTATGATCGCTCGGAAGGAAGCGACGATGGCCCATATAACACGTTTTTCTACCATGCTTCAATGACAATGAACAAGTCTCAATACCACATGTAGGACAAGCCAACTTGCCCTTCGTGCTCCACCCAGATAAATTTCCATATGCGGAAAAGTCATTTATTGTCCACAAGACCGCTGCATGCAATCAAAATGTCTGTCCTGCAAATGTATCATACATGTGTACACCTTGACTCCACAACTGGTTTAACTCATCTACTAACGGTCGCAAGTACACATCAATGTCATTCCCAGGTGACCTGTCCAGAATAAGCAATGACATCATGAAAAATGACTCCTTCATACACAACCAAGGAGGTAAATTGTAGGGCATAAGTACCACTGGCCACATACTGTACGAGCTACTCATATTACCAAATGGATTAAAACCATCACTTGCAAGACCTAGTCGAACATTGCGAGAATCCTCTACAAACCAGTCATGTTGCTTGTCAAAATTTTGTCAGGCTTCAGAGTCCGCAGGGTGCCTCAGTGTACTATCATCATGAACGCATTTCTCCTTATGCCACCTCATATCTTCAGCCGTCTTAAGAGACATAAATAATCTTTGCAATCTTGGTTTCAATGGAAAGTACCTTAACACCTTTTACGGGATGTTCTTATCCTTGGATTTGCCATACTTCCACCTAGACTCTCCACATTCTTGACACTCTTCAGCATCCTTATGCTCTTTCCGATATAATAAACAATCATTTATACATGCATGTATGAGTTCATATCCAAGGCCCAAGTCTCGCATCAAGGATTTTGCCTCGTAATGGGACTTAGGCAATGTCTCACCGTCGGCAATGCTTCTTTCAACAACTCTAGCAACATGTTGAACGATTTGTTACTCCAACGATTTATTGTCTTCAAATGAAGTAACTTTGTAAGAAAATTCAACTTGGAGAAGTTCTTACACCCCGGATAAAGTGGACGTTGCGCATCCCTCAACAACTTACTAAACTTTTCGATTCGACATCACCCATTGGAGGAATATCTTGCACGCTTTCTTGTCGCAAAATCGGTATCCGCAATTGTTCCCCCCTAAATATATCCCCTATGATATCTTGCATTTCGTCAACGTCTTCATCCTCATCATCTGGCACAATTGGATCAGCAATGACTTCAGTGGGCTCAACTCTATGGGTCATATCTTCACCATGATAGATCCACCAAGTGTAACCCTGGTCAATCCCAACTATGAACAAATCGTCCTCTACTTTGTCTAAAGTCTTAAATATTATGTTTTTGCATTTTCAACATGGACACCTAATCCTATTCCTTGAATCTGCCCGATTTCGTGCAAATTCCATGAACTCTTCAACCCCTTGTTTATACTCTGGGCCAAACCTGTTCTTAGCTCACATCCAACTCTTATCCATGTCTACAATGCAAAGACTACAGTCAGTTTATGGAAATAGCTTTAAGATTATGCTAAGTTATAGGTTTAGGTTATATTATATGTTTAGGATATGATAATAGGTATAGTTTAGGTTATAACTTTAGGTTATAGGTTTAGTTTTAGAGAATTAAGTTTAGGTTAAGGTTACAAGTTTAGGTTAAGGTTGCAAGTATGGGTTATAGGTTAAGGTTAAGGTATAGGTTTAGGTTATAAGTGTAGGTTATAGGTTTAGGGAAAGGTTAGGTTCTCTTCCGTTATAGGTTTAGGTTTAGGAAAGGTTAGGTTCGGTTATAGGTTTTGGGATTTGAGAATAGTTTTAGGTTTTAAGTATAGGTTTAGGTTGCATTATAGGTTAAGGTTTAGGGATTTGTGTTTAGGTTATAGGGTTAGGTTAGGGTTTAAAAGAATATAGGTTTAGGTTTAGGTATTTTGAAGTAGGCTTAGGTTATAGGTTTAGGTTTAGAGATTTAGGTTCGGGTTCGAGTTTGGGATCGAGTTTAAGTTTAGTTTAGGGTTAGGTTTAGTTTTTGGGTTATAAGGTATAGGTTTATGCAATTAAAATTGGTTTATGTTTAGGTTTAGAGAATCGGAAATCGGGTTGGGGTTCGGGATCGGGTTTAGATTTTGGTTTTCAAGTTTAAGCTTAGTTTTAGGGTAGGGAGTTGAGATTGGGATTAGGTGTAGGTTTAGGTTTAGGGATTTGAGAATAGGTTCGTTTAGGTAATAGGTTTAGGTAATAGGTTTTGCTTTTTAGGTTTATAAGGTTATAGGTTAAGCTTATAGAATAGGTTTTTAGGTCAAAATTGGTTAAGGTTTATGTTTGAAGCTTAGGTTTAGGATAAGGTTATAGGTTATAGCTTTGGGAATTGAGAATAGGTGTAGGGTTTAGGCATTGGTTAAATGGGTTGGGGTTCTTTGGGATCGAGGTTTAGGCTTGGGGTTTTCATGTTTAGGCTTTGGTTTAGGTAGGGTAGGGAGTTGAGATTGGGATTAGGTGTAGGTTTAGGTTTAGGGATTTGAGAATAGGTTAAGGTTTAGGTAATAGGTGTAGGTTTTGGTTTTAGGATAAGGATAAGGTTATTATAGTTTAGGTCATAGGTTAAGGTTATAGGTTTAGGTTAGGTTTAGGATAAGGTTATAGGTTATAGCTTTGGGAATTGAGAATAGGTTAAGGTTTAGGCATTGGAAATCGGGTTGGGGTTCGGGATCGGGTTTAGGCTTGGGTTTTCATGTTTAGGCTTTGGCTTAGGGTAGGGAGATGAGATTGGGATTAGGTGTAGGTTTAGGTTTAGGGATTTGAGAATAGGTTAAGGTTTAGGTAATAGGTGTAGGTTTTGGTTTTAGGATAAGGATAAGGTTAAGGTTATAAGTTTAGGTCATAGGTTAAGGTTATAGGTTAAGGTTAGGTTTAGGATAAGGTTATTGGTTATAGCTTTGGGAATTGAGAATAGGTTAAGGTTTAGGTTTGGAAATCGGGTTGGGGTTCGGGATCGGGTTTAGGCTTGGGTTTTCATGTTTAGGCTTTGGTTTAGGGTAGGGAGTTGAGATTGGGATTAGGTGTAGGTTTAGGTTTAGGGATTTGAGAATAGGTTAAGGTTTAGGTAATAGGTGTAGGTTTTGGTTTTAGGATAAGGATAAGGTTAAGGTTATAAGTTTAGGTCATAGGTTAAGGTTATAGGTTTAGGTTAGGTTTAGGATAAGGTTATAGGTTATAGCTTTGGGAATTGAGAATAGGTTAAGGTTTAGGCATTGGAAATCGGGTTGGGGTTCGGGATCGGGTTTAGGCTTGGGTTTTCATGTTTAGGCTTTGGTTTAGGGTAGGGAGTTGAGATTGGGATTAGGTGTAGGTTTAGGTTTAGGGATTTGAGAATAGGTTAAGGTTTAGGTAATAGGTGTAGGTTTTGGTTTTAGGATAAGGATAAGGTTAAGGTTATAAGTTTAGGTCATAGGATAAGGTTATAGGTTTAGGTTAGGTTTAGGATAAGGTTATAGGTTATAGCTTTGGGAATTGAGAATAGGTTAAGGTTTAGGCATTGGAAATCGGGTTGGGGTTCGGGATCGGGTTTAGGCTTGGGTTTTCATGTTTAGGCTTAGGCTTAGGGTAGGGAGATGAGATTGGGATTAGGTGTAGGTTTAGGTTTAGGGATTTGAGAATAGGTTAAGGTTTAGGTAATAGGTGTAGGTTTTGGTTTTAGGATAAGGTTAAGGTTATATAAGTTTAGGTCATAGGTTTAGGTTAGGTTATAGGTTTAGGTTAGGGAATTAGGATAAGGTTATAGGTTATAGTTCTTTTAGGGAATTGAGAATAGGATTAAGGTTTAGGTTTAGGGATTTGAAATCGGTTAAGGTTTAGGATCGGGTTTAGGTTTGGTTTTTTTCATGTTTAGGCTTAGGTTTAGGTCATAGTAGGGAGTTTAGAGATTGGGATTAGGTGTAGGTTTAGGTTTAGGGATTTGAGAATAGGTTAAGGTTTAGGTAATAGGTGTAGGTTTTTGGTTTTAGGATAAGATGGTTAAGGTTATAAGTTTAGGTTTAGGATTAAGGTTAAGGTTTAGATAGGTGTAGGTTATAGGTTAAGGTTATAAGTTAGGTTTAGGATAAGGTTATAGGTTATAGCTTTGGGAATTGAGAATAGGTTAAGGTTTAGGCATTGGAAATCGGGTTGGGGTTCTGGATCGGGTTTAGGCTTGGGTTTTCATGTTTAGGCTTAGGCTTAGGGTAGGGAGATGAGATTGGGATTAGGTGTAGGTTTAGGTTTAGGGATTTGAGAATAGGTTAAGGTTTAGGTAATAGGTGTAGGTTTTGGTTTTAGGATAAGGATAAGGTTAAGGTTATAAGTTTAGGTCATAGGTTAAGGTTATAGGTTTAGGTTAGGTTTAGGATAAGGTTATAGGTTATAGCTTTGGGAATTGAGAATAGGTTAAGGTTTAGGCATTGGAAATCGGGTTGGGGTTCGGGATCGGGTTTAGGCTTGGGTTTTCATGTTTAGGCTTTGGCTTAGGGTAGGGAGTTGAGATTGGGATTAGGTGTAGGTTTAGGTTTAGGGATTTGAGAATAGGTTAAGGTTTAGGTAATAGGTGTAGGTTTTGGTTTTAGGATAAGGATAAGGTTAAGGTTATAAGTTATAAGTTTAGGTCATAGGTTAGGTTTTAAGGTTATAGGTTATAGGGTTATAGCTTGGGAATTGAGAATAGTTTAGGTTAGGTTTAGGGGTTCGGGATCGGGTTATAGGTTATAGCTTTGGGTAATTGAGAATAGGTGTAGGGGTTTAGGGATTTGAGAATAGGTTAAGGTTTAGGTAAATGGGTTTTGGGGTTCTTAGATCTGAGGTTAAGGCTTGGTTTTCATGTTTAGGGTTTAGGTTAGGTTTAGGGGTTAGGGATAGCTTTGAGAATTGGGATTAGAAATCGTGTAGGTTTAGGGCTTAGGGATTTGAGAATAGGGGTAAGGATTGGGATTAGGTGTAATAGGTGTAGGGATTTGAGAATGGTTTAGGAATAAGGTTTTGGTTTTAGGATAAAGGTTAAGGTTATAAGTTTAGGTCATAGGTTAAGGTTATAGGTTTAGGTTAGGTTTAGGATAAGGTTATAGGTTATAGCTTTGGGAATTGAGAATAGGTTAAGGTTTAGGCATTGGAAATCGGGTTGGGGTTCGGGATCGGGTTTAGGCTTGGGTTTTCATGTTTAGGTTTATGCTTAGGGTAGGGAGATGAGATTGGGATTAGGTGTAGGTTTAGGTTTAGGGATTTGAGAATAGGTTAAGGTTTAGGTAATAGGTGTAGGTTTTGGTTTTAGGATAAGGTTAAGGTTATAAGTTTAGGTCATAGGTTAAGGTTATAGGTTTAGGTTAGGTTTAGGATAAGGTTATAGGTTATAGCTTTGGGAATTGAGAATAGGTTAAGGTTTAGGCATTGGAAATCGGGTTGGGGTTCGGGATCGGGTTTAGGCTTGGTTTTCATGTTTAGGCTTTGGTTTAGGGTAGGGAGTTGAGATTGGGATTAGGTGTAGGTTTAGGTTTAGGTTTAGGTTTAGGATAGGTTGGTTTGGTTTTAGGAATAGGTTAAGGTTATAGGTTAGGTCATAGGTGGTAGGTTTTTAGGTTTTGGATAAGGTTATAAGTTATAGCTTTAAGGTTATAAGTTTAGGTCATAGGTTAAGGTTTTCATAGGTTTAGGTTAGGTTTGGGATTAGGTTATAGGTTATAGGGATTTGGGAATTGAGAATAGGTGTAGGTTTTGGCATTGGAATTAAGGTTATAAGTTTAGGTCATAGATAGGAGTTTTAGGTTTAGGATAAGGTTATAGGTTAAGCTTTTCAGTTAAGGATTTGAGATGTTAGTTGGAAATCTTGGGGAGTTTCGGGATCGAGATTTAGGCTTGGTTTTCATGTTTAGGCTTTGGCTTTAGGTAGGAGATGAGATTGGGATTAGGTGTAGGTTTAGGTTTAGGGATTTGAGAATAGGTTAAGGTTTAGGTAATAGGTGTAGGTTTTGGTTTTAGGATAAGGTTAAGGTTATAAGTTTAGGTCATAGGTTAAGGTTATAGGTTTAGGTTAGGTTTAGGATAAGGTTATAGGTTATAGCTTTGGGAATTGAGAATAGGTTAAGGTTTAGGCATTGGAAATCGGGTTGGGGTTCGGATCGGGTTTAGGCTTGGGTTTTCATGTTTAGGCTTAGGCTTAGGGTAGGGAGATAGATTGGGATTAAAGGTTTAGGTTTAGGGATTTGAGAATAGGTTAAGGTTTAGGTAATAGGTGTAGGTTTTGGTTTTAGGATAAGGTTAAGGTTATAAGTTTAGGTCATAGGTTAAGGTTATAGGTTTAGGTTATAGGTTTAGGTTTAGGATAAGGTTATAGGTTATAGCTTTGGGAATTGAGAATAGGTTAAGGTTTAGGCATTGGAAATCGGGTTGGGGTTCATCAGATCGGGTTTAGGCTTGGTTTTCATGTTTAGGCTTAGGCTTAGGGTAGGGAGATGAGATTGGGATTAGGTGTAGGTTTAGGTTTAGGGATTTGAGAATAGGTTAAGGTTTAGGTAATAGGTGTAGGTTTTGGTTTTAGGATAAGGTTAAGGTTATAAGTTTAGGTCATAGGTTAAGGTTATAGGTTTAGGTTAGGTTTAGGATAAGGTTATAGGTTATAGCTTTGGGAATTGGAATAGGTTAAGAGTTTAAGCATAGGGTTGGGGTTTGGGATCGTTTAGCTTGGGTTTTCATGTTTAGGCATTGGAAATTCGAGATTGGGATTAGGTGTAGGTTCGGGTTTAGGGAAGGATAGGCTTGGGTTTTCATGTAATTAGGTTTTGGTTTAGGATAGGGTTATGGAGCCCTTATAAGTTTAGGTCATAGGTTATTAATTTAGGTTATAGGTTTAGGTTTAGGGATTTGAGAATAGGTTAAGGCTTAGGCATTGGTGAAATAAGGTTGGTTTGGTTCTGGATTAGGCTTTGGGTTTAGGCTAAGGTTTTCATATTTAGAGCTTAGGTTTAGGGTAGGGAGTTGAGAATAGGTTTAGGTTTAGGTTTAGGGATTTGAGAATTTAGGTTTAATGAAAGGTGTTTAGGTTAGGTTGAGGATTTGAGAATGGATTAAGGTTATAAGTATAGGTTTAGGTTGGGTTATAGGTTTAGGTTAAGGGTGTGTAGTACTTGCAAATCTGGGAAATTCGACATAAACATGGCTTTCCAAATCTTAACCTTGAATTAGCTTAAATATGTCCATAGGTTTAAATGGATAGCTTCATCATTTCTCATAACATAATCGGTTCCCACCTTCATATCTAGCTATCCCCATAGAGGTTGCTCAAACGCACAGTTTAAAGTGTAGGTTAATTAATCTAACTAACAAATACATAAATACGGCTTAGGTCCAAATGGCCGGTTAAGCACCTTCAATCTTAAACCCATGTCCATAGTGATGGACCAGAGCTTCAATCATGGTATTCACACATGGTTCAAGTCCAGGGACCAGTCATCAGGATTGCTCATTTTCAAGGCCGCCCATTAATTGAGCAATTCACACATAAATGTTCAAATGGAACTAAGTATCATCATCATTGATTCCCATGTTCAGTGGACCATGGAAATGGACTGATTATATAGCAAATGATGGTTCTCACCTTCTAGGGGATCTTAGCTCATCATTAGCACACATCCAGGTCGCTCCATTAATCTCGAGCATAAACACATGTTGTTGTCCAAATGGCTTGGCATCATTCCAATACATCCAAATCATTCCACTGTCCAATACATAAACACATGTTCCAGTGGAGTGATTTAATCATCGTAAACGCATGTCCAAGTGGACTGATTCAAGCATTGTAAACACATGTCCCAGTGGACTGATTTAAGTACTATAAGCATTATTCAAATAATTGAAACTCTTGCATATCATATTTAATTTCATGTCTTGCATCAGATAAGAGATATTTAATGAAATTTTATTACATGGTCAGCTGATTGATTTTGCATAGTTAGCTGCCTAATTAGGAGGCTTGGGCCTCTTTATTGGTTTTCATGTTTAAGTTTAGGTTTTAGGTTTGTATTTAGGGTTATCTTAAAGTGTCTATATTCGTTGTTGAAATAAAGTGTCTACGTTCAATTGGACATGTGTTTTATCCACATCATCCACCCATTTTTCCATATCATTTTATAGCCTTATACAAAAAATGAGGCCGATCTACATCTCAGGTGGACCATGCCATCAGGAAAACATTAGTGATTGAATATCCACCATTAAAAACCTCTAAAGGCATACTTTAATGTTTATTAGACATCTAACTTGTTGATTAAGTCGTACAGACATGTACAAAAGGAAAAAACAAATATCAGCTTGATCCAATTCTAGCTCATCACATATAAAAGATTAAAAATCAAGTCAATCTGTGACTTGTGTGGGCCACACCACATACAACAGTTGAGAGGGGTTACCCTCCATTAAAACATTCATAATTATTTTTTGGTATTTTTGGTGGGCCATGTCCATCAGCGCCCCACCTAATGTGGGAAACGGATTCTTGCTAACTGTTTGATAAAATGACTCAACGAAATGTGGCCAATGGCAAGAAAGGTTTGGCTGGTGGCAAGGTGGCAAAGAATGTTTGTACATGAAACAAATACCTCTTTTCACTTTGTTTTTTTTTTTTTTTAAATGTTACTTGGAAGGTGTTTGAGAAAATACATGTAAAACCATTTCCAACATTTGTAAAACAGTGGGATTTTGAAGTTGCAGTTTAAGTGTTCGTGGAAATGTCTCAATGGCGATCTCGACTCAATCTTGGCTCGCACTTGGCCCGAGCTGCTGACCGTACCGAGCCGAGCCAAGTTCAAGCTGAGGTCAGCCACTGTTCGAGGCGAGTCGATCTGAGGCCAGCTCGACTCAATTCAACTCGATGTACAACACATACAAAACATTAATTGGTTGCAAAAATGTCGGTTGGATGGTGGGCTAGACCAATTTTCATTCGCATCCAAAACTCAGGTCACCCCCAAAGTGCTTTTATATGTTTTAGCCATGTCTTCACATGATTCTAACTGATATTGTTGACCATTTTTATCTATGGATATAAAACCTCAATTAAGAAGCTACTTTCTAGCCTCATAATTAGACATTTTAGGGAATAAAAGGCAATGGATGTAATATCTTAAGGTCAAATAAAAGACTTCAATTTGGGGGAGTGCATAGATCACTATAGTTTTGTCTAATCTCCACTTGTTGGCCGCAATGGCTAAAGGAATGGCTAAACTAGTGAACAAATCAAATGGCTCTATAATGTAAACTAGTGAACAAATCAAATGGCTAAAGGAAGCATATACACTGATAATGGTAGCTAGAAATATGAATATTTATTCACACCAGCAAAAATAAAAATAAAAATTCATCAGAGAAAAACAAAAGTCAAAACAGAATGTTGGTTAGAAAACAATAGCATGCAACCAACTGTAGTTGCTTCACAATTCCAAAATCACTGCCACATAAATTTTCTGGAAGAAAGAAATTACATACATATTTTTGTATGACATATACATATGAGCAAAGTTACTATACATATGCCATATCCACAGATCATGCAGGAATATGACAAGCATGCCAAATTACATACCTAGAATTTAATGAAAGAAATGTGGATATTGAATGTGGTACGTTGGTCTGTTTTAACCATAAAATTTTCTGGTTGTCCTACTTGATGACCAATCGGCCTATTTTTGGTCCCATGACAGTTACAAGGTGGGCCCACCTGATGCACATGCTTGTAGTGTTGGCATGTATAGGAAGAGTAGGATTCAACATCCTAATTTCAAGAGTAGCCATTGCATTTCTCTACTATCCTTTTTTAGGAAAGCTTGCCTACAAGGTGGGGCCAACCTGATGATACATGTCATCACCCCCAATAGTATATGACCATTTGAATATCCCTATTTGAAAGTACTATACACATAACCAACTGTACAAGCCTCTAATGCTTCCTGATTTTAGAATATGAAATACTTTTTATATAATATATGCATATTCGGAGTCTTTGTTTATAAATAAATAAATAAATAAAAACAAAGTTCTACCACCAAAACCTTCCTTGTTGAGCCATTTCATCAAACAGTTAGCGAGCATGAAATCTGAAAGAGATAATAAGAGATACAGAGAGAGGAAGAGATCAAAACCTATGGAGAGGAGCCTCTGATTCCTTCGATTTTAAAAGATGCCACAAAAATATGAAAAGGGACTTTTGAATGGTGTGTGTTTTCTTCAGGTAGGAGCTTCACTAATTGCCTTTGCAATGGAGGTCCAAGCAAGAAGATGACGTGAGGGAGATGAAAGAGATCCAAGATGAAGATGACGATGGAGGTGAGATGAAAGAGATGGGACGAAGATCGGGAGAGAGAGAGAGAGAGAGAGAGAGAGAGAGAGAGAGAGAGAGAGAGAGAGAGAGAGAGGTAGAGATCGAGAGAATATAGAGAGAGAGAGAGTGGAGGGTGAGAGATCGAGAGAAAGAGAGAGGGGAGAGGGAGGGGATTAGGGCGAGAGAGAGAGAGAGGAGAGGGATTTGGGTGAGAGAGCACGCGCCCAATTTGGGGATTGTTTGGGCGCCCAATTTTCAACGATGCGCGCCGAATTTTTGTGTGGGTCTGGTATGACTCTGTGGGACCCACCATGATGCGTGTCAAACATCTACCCCATCAGTCAGATGCACCATCCCATGGTAGGCCCAGGTATTAAAAATCAAATCAATCTATGACTTATGTGGGCCACACCACATACAAAAGTTGAGAGGGGTTACCCTCCATTAAAACATTCATAATTATTCGTGGGCCCACCATGATGTATATTACATATCCATGTCATCCATCTACTTTACCATGGCATTTTGAGGCATGAGCCAAAAAATGAGGCAGATCCAACGTTGAAGTGGCCCACACCAAAGTAAACAGTGGCCCCAAGAAGTTTTTAACGGTGGGTGTTCGATTCCCTTTTTCCTTTTTCCTGTGGTGTGGTCCACTTGAACTTTAAATCTGGCTCCTTTTTTGGCTCATGCCCTAAATTTCGGTGGGTCTGGTATAGCTCTGTTGGCCACATTACGATGAGTTCCCATGAGCTCCTCAAACACACATCATGGTGGGGCCATCTTGATGCATCTGTTGTATGTTGAAGCCTGTTAATCTATTTTAGCCACGAACAACTAGATGGACGGATGAGATTGATGCATCATCTCTATGATAGTGTCTTCAGCCTCGGATGCCATGTTCCTGTAGGCAAAAGCTGTGTGGGGCCCACAGAAATTACCATGACAAATTCACTCCGTTCATTAGTTTCTCAAGATTGAAACATAGGAGTACAAAAATCAAGTAGATCCAAAATTTATGTGGGTCACGCCACAAAAAACGGTGGGATTGAACGCCCACCATTGGAAACTTTGTGGAGGCAATAGAAGTTTTGTAAAGGATGATATTTGTTACTGCAGCTTGTATGAATGATAATAACCCTGTGAACGATTTGGATGGCAAATAACCACAATAACAAGTGCATTATTCAGGTTGTCATCCTACCATCATCTAAGCCTGTTCTGACTCACATTGTATGGACATTGGGATCTCGGATGTTTTTATATTTTAGCCATGTGGCCCATAAGCTACGGTTCCTTACAGATGAATGGCTTGGATCATATCATCACAGGGATGTCGGTGACTTGGACCGGCCCATCGTTCTTCGGTCTTGGACAACATCAGGCTAAACAAAAGTTGTCAAGTTGAGTATGTACTCGACTGAGCCCATTTCTAACTGCACCACTTGATTCAATTACATCTCGCCATATCCTAACAGCACCAAACTATGTGGTGTTGGGTCACCACACAATCTGCATCCGCATTGTGGAGAGATGGCTTTTATCTTATATGTTTCTCCCTGCCACACTAGTAGAGGTGTATGAGTGTTGAACCGAGTCGAGCTTCACATACATACCTTATCAACAGCCAACACTTTGTTGAGTCATTTCATCGAACACTTGGTGAGCAACATCAATATCAAAGTAACCAAGTCATTGAACTAGTTCGATTCGAGCTAGGGTTCGATCCGAGTCGAGTCGAGCTTGGGCAAGCTCAAACTCAGTTCAAAATTTTTCAAGCTCAAAAAAAAAAAACCTACAGAGTTGGGGTGTTTTACTGGCTGCAAACATCATGTCTTGATGGTAGCCGATTTGATAAGGTCTACGTAACACGTACTTCCATTAGGCCATGACTTAGGGCCATCTTGATGCATTTGTTGTATGTTGAAGCTTGTTAATCTATTTTGCTAGCTTATATTAAGTTATGGGTCCATAAATGAAATAGATCCAAAATTTTGAAGTGAACTGCATCACATGAACAATGATGATTGACTATTAAAAATTATTTATTGTGGACCACGAAAGTTCTGCATTAGGTTGATTTTTATTTTTATCTTTCCTTTATCTAAGCTCGTATAACCTTACCAATATGTTAAGTGGCAAATAAACATTTCAATGAACCTTAGAAAGATTTGAATCTGCTTTATTTTTAAGCTCATACACTTAAAATAAGTTGGCAAAATGTATAGACAACACGTACATACATCAAGGTGGGCCCCACAATCACAGTCATAACTCACAACTACCTAACGGAATCCGCCCATCTTTGATAAGACCGTGGGCCATTAAATGAATAGGATTTTGAAAGTATTTATGAATTATTAATGATGGATGTCCAAGGTTAAGGTTTTCATGTGGTGTGGTCCACCTGATATTTATATACCTAACGTTTTTGGGCTCCACTATGATGTATGTTTTACATCCACACCTTCCATCTATTTGGAGAGATCAATTTAGGAAAATATCGAAAGATAAATCCAAATCTCTGGTGGACCCCATCACAGAAAATAGTGGGGATAGTGACACCCACCATTAAAAACTTCTAAAGGCCATGAAAGTTTTAGATCAAGTTTATATTTGTGTTTTACCTTATTTCATATCTTTTTTAACTTTTGAACAGGTTGGATTTTAAAAAAAAAACTATGGTCATCCTTATGATAGTTTCAACGGTGAGAATCACTCTCCCCAATGTTTTCTGTGGTGAGGTCCACTAGATCTTCTCATTTGACTCATTCTCTCCCTCATGCCCTAAAATAATATCTCGAAATGGATGGACGGTGTGGATACAACACATCCATCATAGTGGGGCCCAGAGAACTTGGCGACGTCACTTCAGTAGCCAACTCGCTACTCAACCTTGTATTAAGCCACGCCCGCGCCCGTGAGAGAGCTGAGAACTCTCTCTCTCTCTCTCTCTGTCTCGGTCTCACACCCTCCCCCTCCTCTCGCCGTCGATCTCGATCTCGATCTCTCTCTTCCTTTCTCTCTCATCTCTCCACCCTGGCACACCTCAGTCTCTCTCAGCCTCTCTCTCTCTCTCGAGCTCGAAACCCGATTGGAGATCTCTCAGCTCAACTCTCTCAATCTGTCTCCTCAAAGCATGAAAACCGGATTGGGGTTCTAACTCAAACCCTCCTCTCGTTCTCTTCCTCTCACCTCGAAAGGTAAAAACCCTAACCCATGACCCAAGCACACACCGACAAAATGAAGGTGGCCCTAATCCCAATTTGAATTAGGGAATTTTGGTACCCTAAACCCAAATCGAATTTGGTGGTTTTGAAATTGGGGATTTGGGTACCCAACTCCCGCTGCGAATTTGGGGATTATGGTACCCTATTCACATTACGAATATTTCCATCGTGACCTGAAGCCGGGTTAGGAGCTTAACTTTCTTTGGTTCCAAGTGTTATGAATTATGTGTGTTTTTGGGTATTTAGTTCAGTAATATCACATTATATGTGGCTATTCAGTCAGTTGGCCTTGCCTGGATGAGGTATAAAATTTTGTTGTAAGTTTGGAAATGGTCGATATGTAATTCCTATATGTCAATATGCGGTGTATATAAATCATGGACATTTATAGTTAAGGTTGTTATCCATAAAAGAGAAGCTAAGGTTGACCCACGGTTCAAAATTTTTTTTAAAAAAAAAAACGGTCGCTTTGGACTTTGTTTTTGGACATTCTTTTGAATTTGTTTGGTTGGATAATTCAAATAAGATTCAGTTGGATCCAGGTTCACCATTATCCAATCAAGGCCTGATCTGTTCACATCCCATACTAATCGGTTAGTCGGAAAATTAGTATTTGTGTGGACTCTTTTCCCCCTCGAATCGCTACATGTATGTGTTTACGCACTGTGCATGCATGCATGCTTCCACACACGTGGTTTGACTCCACGTTTTTGAGGTAACTGTAAACTTCGTAAATTGCAAATCATCAAGCAATTTTAATTTTGGTTCATAGTGCATATTATCTGGGCCCATAATTTGGACAGTTTAATTTGAACTACTTAGATGTGAAACATTTATTTTTAAAATTACTTTTAAGTGCCTGAGTATTGTCCATCACACTCTACCTTGAGTATTAAAGCTTTCCTGAGAATTTTAATTCATAACATCCACTATTGGCATGAAGACCATAATAATCTATACAATACCTGCTTTACTTGGAGGGGTAAAACCACTTAAGCTATGCAGTGCCATCATGTTATATATGAAAAATTCAACCCATCCATCAAGAGAGAACCTTATTTGAATTGCACATATAAAATATTAATCTAATAAAAATCACAAAAACTCTGATGGGGCGACACCAATGATAAAAAAGTTAAATTACTCCTAAAATCTATGAAGTTTACATGGTGTGGCATACTTGAAAAAAAAGAAGTTGAGAGTTGCTGTTCATGTTTTAAAAGCTGCCCTTAACTCTATTCATGGTATGGTTCTTGTGCCTTCAACCATACTTAAGTGTGCCAATAATAAAAGTTTTATTTGAGAAAATTTTGTTTTCATAGTTCTACAACTTCTCAAATTGACCTGAAATTGGCCAAGCCAACTTGACTCGGTTGAATTTTGAGTCAAATTACTTTGCTGACTCTAACACATTCATTTTACTATATCCCTGGATTTGATTGCGTGCTACATTTTTAAAGGATTAATTGTCCTATATTTTAGTTTATTTGTTTAAAAACAAAACAAAGTTATTTACTATAAATAACTACATTTAATTAATAAAATTATAAGTACAGAAAATAAGACGTGTATTAAAATATAATAAACTAACATTATAACAAAAATATTAGCATGTATCCATCTGACCAACCCAACCAAGCCTGCTTGGGTTACGCTTGGGTTGTGAATTCCCAACTTAAAATTGGGTTGGGTTGGGTTAGGGTGGAGGTACATGAACCATGGGTTGGACTAGGCATATAGTACTGGCCTTCTGACTATCAGTTGCTATGCGGGACTTGGCTCCTGCAAAGCAATTGAAGCTTTCCAAAATGATTCTTTGCCGTGGTTTGCATAGTATTTTATTGATAAAGGCATAGAAGATAAGAAGAATAAGAAGAAGAAGAACCGAGCTCATCTAGTGCTCGGTCTTATAACTATAAATGCATGCTTGGGAAAATCTTGTTTACATGGTATTAAAAATAGTTATGTTATCGGTGATCGATACGTCTGTGTTTATACGATCACACATGTTACTGGATATGGAGTGAATCGGTCCGTTATGAAAAAAAATGGGTTAATATACCCCCATATCAGCACCATTATGGGGCCAATAGGGCCATAGAGAGCCCATATTGAATTTTCTTTTTTCAAAATTCTCTCATTTGTTCCACATCTTTCTTCATTTCAGCCATGAAGGAAGGTTAGAAACAAATTTTAAATTAGATCTAGACCTATTTTGATGATCAAAACAAAAATTTATGTACGATTCGATGAATCAAAGCGGAGTGGACCATTTTGGAATATATTGGGGGAAGGGTAAACCATCACTTTTTTTTTTCTTTTTTTTTTTTTTTTTTTCCATTTTGTCAGTCTTTTTGTTGCATTAATGGGCCTAATTCACAAAATCATGCTTGATTTGTGTTGATTAGGGCCTATTTGAGCAGTCATGTTGACAATGCCTTCTACACAACATTCTTACCAAAGAATAGCCCCCTGCACAACAAATACACATGTCCCCCCCCCCCAAAAAAAAAAAAAAAAAAAAAAAATAATATTTCACATCTTCACATTTGTTGGAATTTTAACAACATTTTTTTTAAACTCCCAATTCAAGGAAACCTTTGAATTTGACCTTTCTTTTTTGTTTGTCTTTTGTACTCATTTAATCAGCCTCAGCATGCATATTCATTATTCATATATTTCAACTTTGCACGCATTGTATGGGTGAAGTTCTCTAACACTTCCCTCTCTCATCTAGGTTATGCCTCTTTTGATTGGTTCATTCTTTTTGGCATGGCATGAAAGGATACTGCGATCGCAAGTGTATGATTTTGCGATCTCACACATATGTGACCTATAGTTTAGTGATGTAGATCATGGGTTTGATGGGTACGACTTCACTATTGGCTTAGTTTTCATTGAATGTAGACTAATGCTGTTTTTTTTTTCCCCTTAATTGTATAGGTGGGTTGATTCTCTTGAGGCCTGATCATGGTGGCCCACTCCAGTTTGCAGCGACTGCAGCCCCCACAGGAAATTATACAAAGACTATCTTGGTATTATTAGAAGTTATGTAGGGAGTTGTGGCTCTCAGTCATTTTCCCTACAAATGTTGAACATCTTCTCTACATCTCAGGTAATTTATTGAGAGTATATCAGTAATTTGGTTAACACATTGATTAATTAAAATGAAATAACTAATCAACCACCTCATGGATGGCCTAATGGTAAAAAAAATGCATCCGTTACCTGTTTATAACTTCCATCTGGAGATTCTATTTTCATTTGAACTACTGTCCTAAACTTTTCTTAGGCCATCCAAAAACAGGTCACAGATCAGATAATTAACTTCTGATCAGCACCATTTTTTGGGATGGCTCATCCAAGAGGTGGTCCATGAATTGAACAGTAAGGATCTGTTACCAAGTGTATTACATTAAAAGGAAACAACTGATTGTCAGCTGTCTTCACTTGCAACCCATTTTTACAAGCATTTTCCCCCAAGTCTGAAGGCATAAAATGACAAAATGTGGGTTGATTATATAAGCTGATGGAAGGCACACTGTACAATTAGTTGAGGGGGCATTCTTATTTCACTTGAGAATTGGAGTCGATAAGCAGGAAAACAGTAAAACCAACCTTGAATGCCTAGAAGATCGGTTTTACGAAAACCTACCATTATTTGGTGCTGTTGAAATTTTAATACCCCTAATGGAATACCAACCATTACCAATCGTGGTTGAGGGAAAAGAAGTTCAATAAGAAGTCTTCTCTCAAGTCCCTTTTACAGTGGAAGTAACAGTCTAAAATCTGCACTCTTTTTGAAGCCGGATGTTCAAGTAAGAATTATAGGAGCTACACTCCTAATTTAGTTTTGCACAATTTTAAAAATGGTGGCGACTCTCTTCAAACGCACATATGGTGTAGTTCCAAGGCAATCCAGATCATCCAAATTGTTTACCCAAATGGAGATGGAGCATATATACACACCATAAAAACTACACTGGGAAGATAAATAGTAACCATCTGATTTTTCCCTTCAAATTTGGACCCACTCATTATTTTTCTTTTTAACCATCCATTTGATAGCCACTGATAGGATGGCTAGGATTGCTTTACCAAAGATGATTTCAAGAGTTGAGCACCATGAACACTGGAACCATGATTTGGGAGGCCCTGGATAGGCGAACAACAAGTGCCACATGTGAGGAGAATGGGTCACCAACAATTTTCAAATGGAACAAAACTAAAATATGAGTCTAGCCTGTTAAAGATGTGCGAGAGGAATAAATAGATATATAGGAAGTGTTATGGTTAGAAGCTTAATGAGCGCAACCAAACCAAGAAACCGGATGTGTGTGAGTGTGTGTGTGTCGGTTACACAAACTCGGAGTTAGAAATGCGGTAGGTTTCAATTGAAAAGTTCTTTGTTCTTGTTATAGGGTAACTATATCAAGTTAATAGTGCATATGACCACAATTTGTGTAATGTCCTGCCATAAAACTTATGGGTACTTTATTTCATTCCATTGCTGAGGAGCAATCTGAAAAGAGTGCCATTAAGCTACCATCCTAAATTGGATCAAAAGATTTACTACCCAACTAGGCAAAACACAAAAGGAACTGAATTTCCATGAAGTATATGTACACAACTACACATTATCCACAAATACATAATCCACAAATACTACACAAGGGATTTATATATATATATATATATATCTTACTACATATAGATTGTCACACCATTTTAATCCTTAGTTTTCAATGACAGATGGGGTCCATGGTCCAATAATCCAAACCCATGCATGTTTGTCCCAATAGCAGATGGACTACGCCGAACAATCTCCTCGATAGGACAATCCTAACCTATCAATTTTTGGCTTCTATATAAAAGGTTACGTTGTCTTCTCTCACTCATGTACTATTTCACGTTATAAAAATTTCAAGTAAATTGTACGAGGTTTACAGTAATCTTGGAGATTAGAAAATTTCCAAGTATGTGCATTTCAGTCTGAGTTATTTCTCTAATGACGATAGCCTTGAGAGGGTTGACACGAGGGATAGGTTGATTGCAAGAGGCCGATTAAAACTATATTGGGTTATCTTGCTGGTCTTGAAATGATTATGTCCGGCAAGATAACCCACTATAGTTTTAATCGGCCTCTTGCAATCAACTCATCCCTCGTATTAACCCTCCCAAGGCTATCGTGATTAGAGAAATAACTCAGACTGAAATGCACATAATTGAAAATTTTCTAATTTCTAAGATTACTATAAACCTCGTACAATTTACTTGAAATTTTCATCAGCTGTAGGTCATATGGTATAAAGAGCTTGTCCGTCTCTACCAACCGAACATAAAACACTATCTCAATGGCAAATTTTCAGCCTATGAATCTTGTATATATGCAAAAATGCGATAGAAGTGGTTAATGCTTTTAATTATTCAATGTCTAACTACTATCCATTGTAGGGATTGTCTGATGAATAGTCTTCAAGATTGGTTTTCATTCATAAAAAAATAGATGCCTACCTTGTTTTTAAATGTATTTGCTCGATATTGATGGAACAGACCGGATGTGCGTCGGAGCTATTCGGACGAGCGGGTCCCTGGAAGGTGGGAACCGTTTGTTATGACCATGATGAAGTCATGTCCATTTCCTATGGACAACATTGGAAGAAGGGCCCGCCATTTGGACAGTGCGTGATTATGTTTGTATTTGCTCGAGATTAATGGAGCGGGAGCACTGGATGTGCGTCGGAGCTATCCGGATGAGCGGGGTCCCCGGAAGGTGGGAACCGTGTTATGACCATGATAAAGTCGTCCATTTCCTATGGACAAGATTGGAAGGGCTCTGCCATTTGGACAGCCGTATTTATGTATTTGCTCGAGATTAATGGAGCAGACCCGGATGTGCGTCGGAGCTATCCTGATGAGCTGGGTCCCTGGAAGGTGGGAACCGTTATGACCATGATGAAGTTGTCCATTTCCTATGGACAAGATTGGAGGGGCCTGGCCATTTGGACAGGCCGTGTTTATATCTGTATTTGCAGGTACCACACCCCTAACCCTAAACCAAAACCTTTAACCTAAACCTTAACCTAAACCTTAACCTAAACATAAATCTAAACCTAAACCTATACCTATAACCTAAACCTATACTTATAACCTTAACCTAAACCTCTTCTCAAATCCCTAAACTTATACGTATAACCTAAACCTAAACAAAAACTTTAACCTATAACCTATACTTATATCCTAAACCTAAACTTACAACTTTAACCTAAACCTATACTTATAACCTAAACCTTTTCTCAAGTCCCAAAACCTATACTTATAACTTAAACCTTAACCTATAACCCAACCTTAACCTATACTTACCCAACCTAAACCTATTATCTAATCCCAAAACCCATAACCTAAACCTAAACGTTATTCTAAACTTATAACCATAACCAAGACCAAAACCTATAACCTAAACCCGAACCTAAACCCGAACCCGAACCCGAATCCCTAAACTTTAACTCAAACCTAAACCTATAACTTTAATTCAAACCTAAACCTATAACCTAAACTTATAACCTTAACCTAAACCTAAAACCAAAACCAAAACCAAAACCTATAACCTAAACTTATAAACTATAACCTAAACCTAAAACTAAGGGCTGTTTGGACGGGTGGATTGGAAGGGATTGAATGGTATTAAGGTGGATGGCATGGATTTCAAGGCAACGATGGTGTTGTCAGTGCATTGTCTTAAGATCCATGGGATTGCTATATCCCATGATTGCTATATGGAGTCTGTTTGGCACGCCCACCAATCTCGGATTAAACCTTCCCATCCCTTCCAATCCTCGACCCAAACATGTCCCAGAAAATTTGAACGGATTAGGGTGGAGCCGGATGGGATTTAAAGGTAGTGATGGTGTTGTCGGTGGATTGTCTTAAGATCCATGAGATAACTATATCCCGAGATAAGATCACCCGGTCTGTTTTGCACGCCTTGACCAATCCCGGATTTAACTTCAATCCCTTCCAATACCATCCAATCCCTTCCAATCAGTCCAGTCAAATGGGCCCTAAATGTATTCTCAAATCCCTAAACCTAAACCTACACCAAACCCCAATCTCAACTCCCTAACCTAAACCTAAACCTAAACATGAAAACCCAAGCCTAAACCCGATCCCGATTCGAACCCGATTTCCTAAACCTAAAAACTAAATGTATTCTCAAATCCCCAAACCTAAACCTACACCTAATCCTAATCTCAATTCCCAACCTAAACCTAATCCTAAACTTGAAAACCCACACCTAAACCCGATCCCAAACCCGAACCCGATTTCCTAAACCTAGACCTTAACCTATTCTCAATTCACTAAAGCTATAACCTATAACCTAACTTAAACCTAAACCTATAACCAACACTTATAACCTAAACCTAAACCTAAAACTTTAACTTTAACTTAACTTATAATCCATAACAGAAACCTAAACCTAAAACCTAAATGTATTCTCAAATCCCTAAACCTAAACCTACACCTAATCCCAATCTCAACTCCATAACCTAAACCTAAACCTAAACTTGAAAACCCAAGCTAAACCCGATCCCGAACCCGAACTCGATTTCTAAAGCTAAACCTTAACCTATTCTCAATTCCCGAACCTATAACCTATAACCTAAAACCTATAACCTTAACATAAACCAAAAACCTAAACCTTAACCTAAACTAAAACCTATAACCTAAACCAAAACCTCAGAACCTAAACCTAAACTTGAACTTATAACCTTAACCTAAACCTAAAACCAAAACTTAAACCTATAACCTAAACCTATAAACTAAACCTTAGACCTAAACCTAATCCTAAACCTATAACCTAAACCAAAAGCTATAACCTTAACCTAAATAAAACCTATAACTTATGACACCTAAACTTATAACCTTAACCTAAACCTAAAACCAAAACCTAAACCTATAAGCTAAAACCTAAACTTATAACCTAAAGCCTATACCTAAACCTTAACCTATAACCTATAACCTATAACTTATAACCTAAACCTATAACCTTAACATAAACCCAAAAACTAAACCTTAACCAAAACCTATAACCTTAACCTAAACAAAACCTTAACTTATAACCTTAACCTATAACCTAAACCTAAACCTAAACCAAAACCTATAACCTATAACCTAAACCTAACCTAAACCTATAACCTTAACCTAAACCCAAAACCTAAACCTTAACCTAAACCAAAGCCTATAACCTTAACCTAAACCAAAACACAGTAACTTTGAACCTTAACTTAAACCTAAAACCAGGAACCTAAACCCATAACTTATAACCTAAACCTATAAACTAAAACCTAAACCTAAACCAAAACCTATAACCTCAACCTAAACAAAAACCTATAAACTAAAACTTAAACTTAAACCTATAACCTAAACAAAAACCTATAACCTAAACCTAAACCTATACCTAAACATTAACCTATTCTCAAATCCCTAAACCTAAACCTACACCTAATCCCAATCTCAACTCCTAACCTAAACCTAAACCCGATCCCGAACTCGAACCCGATTCCCTAAACCTAAACCTAAACCAATTCTCAATTCCTAAACCTAGACCTTATAACCTAAACCTAAACTGAACCTAAAACTAAACCCAATTCTCTAAACCTAAACCTAAACCAATTCTCAATTACCTAAACCTATACCTTAAACTTAAACCTAAACTCGAACCTTAAATCGAACCTAAACCTATAACCTTAACCTAAACCAAAACCTATGAACTAAAACCTCATCCTATTTACCTATAACCTAAACTTATAACCTATTACCTACCATTCACCTAAACCTAAATCCTAAACTTTAACCTATAACCTAAGACCTAAACCTAAAACCTAAATGTATTCTCAAATCCCTAAACCTAAACCTACACCTAATCCTAATCTCAACTCCCTAACCTAAACCTAAGCTTAACCTTGAAAACCCAAACTAAAACCCAATCCCGAACCCAAAACCGATTCCCTAAACCTAAACCCAAACCAATTCTCAATTCCCTAAACCTATACCTTATAACCTAAACCTAAACTCGAACCTAAACCTTAACCTTAACCTTAACCTAAACTAAAACCTATGACCTAAAACCTTAACCTATTACCTATAACCTAAACTTATAACCTATTACCTACCATTCACTAAACTTAAATCCTAAACCTTAACCTATAACGTAAGACCTAAACCTAAAACCTAAATGTATTCTTAAATCCATGAACCTAAACCTACACCTAATCCTAATCTCAACTCCCTAACCTAAACCTAAGCTTTAACTTGAAAACCCAAACCTAAACCCGATCCCGAACCCGAACCCGATTCCTTAAACCTAAACTCAAACCAATTCTCAATTCCTAAACCTTAACCTATTCTCAAATCCCTAAACCTAAACCTACACTAAATCCCAATCTCAACTCCCTAACGTAAACCTAAACCTAAACATGAAAACCCAAGCTTAAACCCGATCCAAAACCCGAACCCGATTTCCTAAACCTAAACCTTTACCTATTTTCAAATCCCTCAACCTAAACTTACACCAAATCCTAATCTCAACTCCCTAACCTAAACTTAAACTCAACTTGAAAACCCAAACCTAAACCCGATCCCGAACCCGAACCCGGTTTCTAAACCTAAACCTTAACCTATTCTCAATTCCCAAAGCTATAACCTATAACCTAAACCTAAAACCAAAACCAAAACCTATAACCTAAACCTATAAGCTAAAACCTAAACCTAAAACCTAAAACCTAAATGTATTCTCAAATCCCTAAACCTAAACCTACACCAAATCCTAATCACAACTCTCTAACCTAAACCTAAACCTAAACCTAAACCTAATCTGGAAAACCCAAACCTAAACCCGATCCCGAACCCGAACCCAGTTTCCTAAACCTCAACCTTAACCTATTCTCAATTCCCAAAGCTATAACCTATAACCTAAACCTAAACCTAACCTAAACCTATAACCTTAACCTAAACCCAAAACCTAAACCTTAACCTAAACCAAAGCCTATAACCTTAACTTAAACCAAAACACCTTAACCTAAACCTTAACCTAAACCTAAAACCGAACCTAAACCTATAAACTAAAACCTAAACCTAAACCTATAACCTAAACCAAAACCTATAACCTCAACCTAAAGAAAAACCTATAAACTAAAACCTAAACCTAAACCAAAACCTATAACCTCAACCTAAACAAAACCTATAACATAAACCTTAACTTATAACCTATAACCTAAACCTAAAACCAAAACCTAAACCTATATGCTAAAACCTAAACCTAAACCTATACCTAAACCTTAACCTATACCTAAACCTTAAACCTATACCTACACCTAATCCCAATCTCAACTCCCTAACCTAAATCTAAACCTAAACTTGAAAACCCAAGCCTAAACCCGATCCCGAACCCGAACTCCGATTTCCTAAAGCTAAACCTTAACCTTAACCTATTCTCAAATCCCTAAACCTAAACCTACACCAAATCCCAATCTCAACTCCCTAACCTAAACCTAAACTTAATCATGAAAACCCAAGCTAAGCCCGATCCAGAACACGAACCCGATTTCCTAAACTTAAACCTTTACCTATTTTCAAATCCTTAAACCTAAACCTACACCAAATCCTAATCTCAACTCCCTAACCTAAACCTAAACCTAAACTTGAAAACCCAAACCTAAACCCGATCCCAAACCCGAACCCGTTTCTAAACCTAAACCATAACCTATTCTCAATTCCCAAAGCTATAACCTATAACCTAAACCTATACCTAACCTTAACCTATAACCTAAACCTAAAACCAAAACCAAAACCAAAACCTATAACCTAAAACCTAAACTTAAAACCTATAACCTAAATGTATTCTCAAATCCCTCAACCTAAACCTACATCAAATCCTAATCCCAACTCCCTAACCTAAACCTAAACTTGAAAACCCAAACTGATCCCGAACCCGAACCCAGTTTCCTAAACCTAAACCTTAACCTATTCTCAATTCACAAAGCTATAACCCATAACTTAAACCTAAATCGAACCTAAACCTATAACCTTAACCTAAACCTAAACCTAAAACCAAAACCTAAACCTATTACCTAAACTTATAACCTATAACCTAAACCTATAACCTAAACTTATAACCTATAACCTAAACCTAAACCTAAACTCCCTAACCTTTGTGATTTTTTGTTTATTTGTTAATGTTAAATTTATATGTATTTATGTGTGAATGAATGTGATGCAGATAAGATTGTTTGTGTTTGGATGAATGTAGTTTACATTTGGGTTTAGTTTTGGGTTTAGCTGGATGTGAATGTCAATATGATGAAATATATTATATAACAGGTGTATATTAGGATGAATATGATGAAATATATTGTTAACAGGTGTATATCAGGAATTTTGTACAGAATTTTGTACTGTATATCAAAAAAAAAAGACTTTTAGCAACGAAAATTTTCGTCGCTAAAAGTGGAACATTTTTTTCGCTGCTAAAACATCTTGGAATTTTTTTGGCGGCGAATATTTTCGCTGCTAAAAGTCTTTTTTTTTTTAAATATACAGTTCAAAATTCGGCACCAAATCCCTGATACACATCGTAAATATTTTTTTTTTAAAAGTTTTTTTTTTTCATATACAGTTCAAAATTCGGCACAAAAAAATATCTAGGATTTTTAGCAGCGAAAATTTTCGCTGCTAAAACATCTTAGAATTTTTTTGGCGGCGAATATTTTCGCTGCTAAAAGTCTTTTTTTTAAAAAAAAAAATTCGGCACCAAATTCCTGATACACATGTTTGGAGACGATTTTTCAACCTGGGATAATGAACTTTGGGTCTCCCGCAGATACTGTGTGTTAAGGGGAAGGATTTGGCAATCCCATCTTAAGTTTGCCGTAACCCGCTTCCACTTTTGTGTGTTTGAGTGACATCCACATGAATCAAACGATTTGGGTATGACACTTGACTGTAGGCCCCTTGTGCTGTTTGTGATTACATCTACTCCGTCCATACATTTTAGAAGATAAGTTTAGATCATTAGCCTAAAATTAAAACATTTCCAAAGCTTAAATGGACCACACCACCAGAAACAGTGTGAATTGAACATCTACCATTGAAAATTTCTTAGGGACCACGGAAGTTTTGTATCAATCTGATATTTATGTTTTCACTTAATCCATGTCTTTATGATATTATCAACAGGTTTGATGAAAAAAACATAACTATATGCCATAAAAAGGTTTCAACGGTGGAAATCATTATTCCCTATGGTATGGTCCACTTGAGATTTATATATACCTCATTTTTGGTCTCAACCACTAAAATGATCTGAAAAAAAAAAAGGATGGATGGAGTGGATAAGACAATACACTGATGATGGGCCCAACTAAGTGTACTCAGTACGATAAGTGGTTACTGAGTAACTCAGTACACAATCCGATTTCATGTGGGTTCTTATGAACGTCTTTCGCAGGATCTACGTGCGAAGGATAGCTAGTTGGGGTCCACTATGATGTTTATGGTAAATCCATCATGTTCATCAGTTTTTGAATAATATGTTATGACATAGAACCAGAAATTACGAAAATCCAATTCTCATATGGGCCACACGACCGATGATTGAATGTCCACCATTGAGACATACGTGGGGCCACACAAGATTTGAAACATGATAACTTATAACTTTTCACCAATATGTGTATAGAATTTACTTTGTGAATGGTATTAAAAAAAAAACACGATGGACCCAGGAAGGTTTCAACGGTAGGAATTTACCTACACACGTTTATCGTATGCATGGCGCACATGAGTTTTGGATTTAGATCATTTTTGGGCCCATTACCTAAAATGATATTGTAAACCTGTTGGGCGTGGTGGATTTCCTATATTCATCACGGTGGGTCCCAACTTCACGTCGCATGAAGTTCCTGCGAAAGTGGTTCATTGGAAATTTGGTGGTGTGGATGGTCACTTTATACTGTTGGAATTCATATTTCCATGATCCAGACCATTGATATCATGGGCCTTGCCCAAAAATAGAAAGAAAAAAAATCTCTTAAATTGGAAGATCTAATCCGTCCATTCTTTGGAACCTTTTAAATTGGACATCAAATGTTGCTTTATTTCTCAACTGTCCATTGGTAGGCCCACTAAACAAGTTTCGGAATCATTGTCAATCCACTGTGCAGTGGTGTAGATCAATGAACAATGACCCCAAACTCGAAGCAAACATGAGGAAAGCTGTGTCTCCGTTCATTCAGTAGATAGGATAGCGAAGTACATTACATGCGGGAAGATACTCTGGCAGAGTGGGATGGACGATACGCAGGCACTTGGAACTTGGAAATTGCACACATGACTTTTGCAATCCTATCTTTCTCAAACATGATTTTGCTTCAATCCCGCGGGATAAAAGTTACTCCCATGTCTTTGAAACATGCCATTAAAAAGCATGGGATACACCCAATCCAGAGACAATACCTTACACATGCATTTAATGCTACTTTTTCAATTCCTTCCAGTTTAATCCCACCTAATGCAGGTGGCCAAACGGGCCTTAAAGTAATATGGAGAAACAGATGGGCGGTGAGGACTAAACGCTTACATCCAGGTGGGCATCACGGGTGTGAATGGTGGTCATAGCCATCACTATTATATATATATATATATATATATATATATATATATATATATATATATATAAATTGTGTGGTCTACCTATGATTGGGATCTGCATCAGAGTTTGGCTATTAAACTTAGAGTTATCTGATAAAAAGTACGGAGGGTATGGATCAAATCTATTTATCCAGATAGGTCGCATGAGTGGACCATCTATTGTTTGGGATGTCACTTTTAAGCTTACGTCATCTCATGAAAATGACATACAACAATAAATGCCACAGTAGTTAGTTTTCAATGGTCTATATCCTTGTCCTAACTAATGTAATGCCCCAGATTTTTGCCAACCTGGAGTTAGATGTCCTTAGGCAAGGGGTTGATCTTAACCCCTAATTAACCTCTCAAACCTCGAATCCTTTAGAAATTAGATAAGTTTAACTAAATGCTGAACTAGATTAGTTGTAAAATCCGCTTGAATCACTTTAAATACGATCTGCAAGACTCAAAACTTGTAGAATCATCGATGCTAGGTTACCCTAAAATCTAGGATCAATCTCATTACCCAGTTGTTCTCGGGAGCACATAGAAACTCCGAATCCGATCTGGACCATACGTCAAAAGTCCGATTACTACGAAATTATATAATCAAGACCGCCTTGCTGGGCTTCACAATCACCTCAGAAATCAAGTCCAGATAGTGTCCCGAAGTAATTCGCTTGAGCCCGGAGTGAAGTGTGTGAGAAAACGTGGTTTCCTTTATAAATTAATTCGAATTTGAGACTTGTCATTTGCGGCCAAATATAAGCAATCAGACCGTTAGAATCTGACCTAAATACACCATCAGATCAGGAGAAATTTCATACATAGGTCAGTGTACTTGTGGCCCTGATCGAGTTTCGGTGACCGTTGAACTGAAACTGGTCCACCACGTGTGATCTGGGAACCTGACTGGAACGAAATTTAACTCGACCTAGATCCAAGGTCAGTGAGCTTAAGTCTGACCTTTGGTTCAAGGGAGGGCTCCAGAAATGCTCCGTTGAGTCGAAACAGACTGGTTTTAGACATAACCTAAGTATACCTTGGCCTTAGGGCCATTCCCATCAGTTTTGGGTCTATATAAGGGCCTTAAGCCCTCACTCTCTCATCCTATACGAATTTGGAAAACCCTAGGAGAGAGAAGAAAGAAAAGAGAGAGAAAGAGAGAGAGAGAAGTGGGGATTCTTCTTGGGATTCTTCCCTGCTAATCCACCTGCTACAACACCACTCCCGTGTAGTTCTTCCAGTGTTTCCAACGTCGTATTTGGGTAAGAAATCCTAACCCTAACCTGTTTTAGAGATTTAAGAGATTCAAATAAAATAGTTGATAGAATAGCTAACCTATTCCCTATTATAGGTTGTTCTGGTGTCGTAGACAAAGGCTCAGTGTTTAAACTGATTTCGTTATGCTTCTACGGCGTAAGGTGCAGACTATAGACGCTTAGGTTATAGTTTTCAATACTTCCAATGTTAGATAATAATAGATTCATGATCTGGATGCTATTGCACATGTACAAAGTGTTGTCCGTTTAGTTTTTCAGTTATACATTAATTATGTTGAATATACTGTATTCCATGTATTTATAGAAAATACCGTATACGTATAAAATTTAAAATTATGTTGGCCATGATTAACTGCTGTATGTGTATGTTAGACTTACTAGTATTAACTTCTGGGTGAACGGATTTGCCCTAAGGCATGTTATATCAACATACATTGTGTATGTTATATTGTGTAGCCTATGTGTTTGTGAAAATGACTGAATAAGTATAGAATTCGCATTCATGCTCGCCATGACCAACAGTCATGGATATATGATGGTTGTATAGGCGATAACCCTTAGCGAAAGGATTTGCCCTAAATCACGTCACGACTAATGCACGTATATATGTCTAAGTGTGTAGCCTACGTGTTTGTGGAAATGATTGAATGAGTATGGAACCTGGATTCATGCATGCCATGATTATCCGTTGTGAGTATATGCGTGTGGTATACGGGGCAACTCCCTAATGAAAGGATTTGGCCTACTACCTGTGTGATCAACATACATCATGTATGTTGATGTACGTGTAGTCTAAGTGTTTGTTAAAATGATTGAATGAGTAAGTGGTTAGTAAATTAAAATTTATATGGGTGTTGAGCTATGATTCCCAACTTCCTTAATTATGTGTATGATTTCCTTCATGTACCGTATATTATAACATCTGTTTTATCTATGGAATGCATATGTGTGGATTTATGTTTAAGTTGTAGTCCATAAAATGCAGAAATAAATCCGTGACGGGTGATGGGGGAGCGGTGTAACGATTCCGTGCAACAGCCCTAGCAGCCCTAAAGCGGACATTATTGGACCTTTGATTATATGATTTGCAATCTTGATCCATAACTGCTTTAACTATCTTCTAGGATATTTTGTTGTAATTGAATGTGATTGGGGCTATTGTATAGTCCAGTAATCGGTAACAGGCCTTGATGTTGTGGCTAAGGTCATTTTGCCACAAAAGACACGTTCATGAATCCAGTCGTACGATGGTTGTCGACAGTGGTACCTTGTTGGTTACTTCAGCGTACGCTCGAACCAGTCAAACTTGTCTAATAAACCGATGGGCCTATTGTGTGTTCACCATGTTTGGACGCTACTGCTTGAACCTAAGGTACCAAACTTACCAGCGAAACCCCGTTAACCTTGGTACCTCGATCCGCTAAGACTCATGAGCCAGACATGGTGGTATGGGACACTGTGGTCGAGCTGTTGGCCTATGCTGGGGCGACGAGCCTCCCTGTAGTGACCAGTGAGCAACCAAACTCATGAGCCGAATACGGTAGTATGGGACACTGTATTCGAGCTGTCGGCCTACATTGATCAGAAGACGTGTTGTGCGTGAGCCTCGTGTGGGCCATTGCCAAATAAAACCACCACTGCGCATTCTGATACCGGTTGGTTGGACAATATCTGAAGAGGTGTTGCGAATGCGTCAGCCCAGGATGACGCGCTAGTGTAGTGACCTCGAACATACTCTGAACCTGCGTTGAGGCGACGAGCCTGTCCGTAGTAACTAGAGTATAACTAGGCTTGCATTGATAAGGCGACGAGCCCTTTGCAGTGACCTAGAACCATATGATCGTATGAGATTTACTAGGACTGACAACCCTAGAATAGATCCTTGTTTGGGAAGTGATATAAGGGAGGTACCTTAGTTTCCCAATCCTGCTGTATGAAAATGACTAATAAAGAACTTGGTAATCACATTCATGCACCGCATATGTGTGCGTTTGGCATTGATCGGGTCAAGTACTGAGGGAGTGTGGCCTGCTGCGAACGTAAGAAGGAGTCACTGAGGGAGCGCAGGCGAGGGCATGCATCTTACATACATACCATTCTTGCATTAACAAGAGTACTTAGGGGTGTGTGATTTTCTGCTTTATCATTACTGCTTGATTGAATTGATAACATGTTAACCTGTGCCTTATTGTTCCACTGAATTAGCTACTCACTCCCACGTTACAGGACGGTGTTCTACACACCAACCAGACCCTGTTGTGGTTTCAGATGATGGCGATGCTCGTGAAGCGGAGCCTGACTTTTATGATAGTGAGGAGGAGTTCTCCTACATGCAATGATCTGGCGGGTCTATGTGGACCTGAAGTTGTGTACCGGGGCCACAGGGATATGGATAGTTGAACATTACACTTTATCTTTTGGTAAATTTTAAAATTTTCATATAATTATTGACCTGACAATGCATACATGCTTTGGGGACTTATACTGGTTTAGAAGGTTTTATATACTCATCTTGCGTATCACAACTGTCCCCAAATTATGTTTGCGGTTTTAGCTTAATCTCATTCATGTTTCATGCACTAATACAGACAACATACAAACATCACTTCATTTGTTGCATAAGTGATGCGTTGGAACTCGGGAGTTGAGTTTCTACTCGACCCCCGATTTTTAGGGCGTTACAACTAATTCCTATGGTGCGGCACATTCGAGATCAGGGTTAGGCCTATTATTGGGAGCAAGGCATACAATGGTCAAGCAAAACGGATAGATGGTTCAGATGCCACACATTTAACAAGTGGGTATTATGAGTGGGGTTACCTCTTTGGTTTCGTGTTTTCACCTCTCACGGAAACCTACTGTTAATAAATGTCATAGTACATCCTTAGGAAGGTTTCAACGGTGAGCGTCGCCCTCACCCCTATTTCCTACGGTATGGCCCACTTGAGGTTCGAATCTACCCTATATTTGGTTTTCAAATATAAATTGATCGGACAAGGAAGATGGAAGGTTTGGATTAACCACATGCTTCAAGGTGGGTCCATGAGTGACAAATTTCTCTCACACTGTTGACAACGTAGAGAGCCTCTCTGCATGTCTTTGACAATGACTACTCATTTTGATTTTTATTTTTTTTTAAATACATAAGTAGGGTCCAGGTAAGTGATTAACTTCGTCTATAAGGTTGGCCAACTCATGGTCGGCCTACTGAGCTTTGCATATTCATTAAAACCCAAGAACATGTAAATGGAGAGGGAAAAGAAAACATGGAATTTCAGCTATTGAATAAACTTCTACCATTATGGGACTCATATATACAAATCATATGCACATCTAGATGGACCATACATTGACCATACTAGGTAACATGGACAGGTGGGTCACACATTTTAGCAAAATAGAAAATAACATGAATATCAACATATACGTTAAGATGGAATCCACTTGATGAGCCCGAGATCAAGACAATGGGTAAACGAACCATGCACTCACTTCAACGGTTGATTTGGACATCAGATGTATATGAATGGTTGAGATCGTCTTTCCTTCTTCTTAATCTCCTATAATTTCTCGTTTAACTATATATTTTCTTCTCAGTATCGGTTTTTTTTTCTTTTAATTTCTTTCATTCAATCGTTTGAGATAAACAGGAGATGTTTTTATACACGAAGACAGCATGGTCCTCGTTGAATATAGAGGCGATGAGATGTGGGATAGGCATGGCGCGGTAAGTGTGAGGCGTAAATGCGTTATATATATATATATATATATATATATATATATATATATATATATATTCGAAAGTGACTTTTTACTATTCAAGATAGTTTATACTAAGCGGGCCCCACGTCACGTGTGCACACATGTACGGTGCATGCCATGCATTGATTCTAATGGGCATAAAACTTTCGATCTAGCCGTCGAAATGGAATGTGTCGTGCGGTGTTGGAATCACAGTGTCAGTGTGATCAATTGGGTATAGGTCTTGGATCATTAATGTATTAAAATAGAGTGTCTGATCGGAACTCATTGATCTGGTCTATCTAAAGTCTGCTGATACTAAAATTTAGGTGTTCGAATAGTCTTTTAGGGTACGGGTCTCACAATTTATCTGCTAAAAAAAAAAATTTGTGTACACAGAGTTCCATCCGTGGTTCTTTGTGTTTGCTGAATGTAGAACCACATATAGGCTTGTCATGTCCTATAAGCTATTTGCATGCAACCTATCAGTATTCGCAAACACTTTGAGAATGGGCAAATGATGCTTTAAGGACATCATGATCACTTGTCCTTAATAGTTCAGTTTCTTGATTATTTTACATGAATTGTAAATCTATAATTTCCGCTAAAAATAAGTACTAAAATTCAACACCTTAAGTTTTAACGATCAAATTAACTTTCATACTCCGTTTGTTAGTTTACCAAACAACACCTTAATAGTTAAGAGCCTAATCGCACCACGATGCATATGTTGTATATCCAAATCGTCTATCCATTTTAGAAGATCATTTTAGGGCATGGTGCAAGAAAATGAGGTAGATGCAAATCTCGGATAGACCACATAGTAATCATTGAATTCTCACCATTAAAAACTTCTTGAAGGCACGAGGTTTTGTAGTTTCCCTTCATCCAGGCTGTGATCTTATCAACAAGCCTTATCACTAGGTTGATTGGCAAATAAGCATTACAGTGGGTCATGTTGTGCCCTATTTTTACCATTTTTGGAACAACCAATTAGAAAATGACATGTGTCATTGCATAAGAAGTATAGAGCATGTATAAAATCTTTTAAGATATTTCAAGCGCATGTTGCAGAATAACAACTGGTATTGATCAGAGTGTTACACGTCATATTGTGACCGAGAAGATAGAATGTAGGACGTGGTTGAGAGAAAAGTAGTGTTGAGGTGATTAAGAGGTGATTACTGTGACATGTGTCCAAGAAGAGTCTGAAAGGCTGAAATGGTGCCGAAGCAAGTATTATTGACTAAGCATGGAGGAGAAGCATCTAAATAACTACCTTAACGAGATCTATAAACTCTCCTGCTCTTACCTTCCTCGGTAACCCCGTTCTGCTACTAAGTTCTTACTACTCGCTGATATTTTTCATCATTCGTGATTGATTTTCGGAAGATCGAGACCTAATCGGGCGAACCGACCCAAATATAAATTATTTGCTTTTGGGTGATCTACAATTGACGATTCGGCTGGACACCTGCAACAAATAAAGGAATATGCATTTACAGCAGTTAAGACTTACAAATGATTTCAACGAAGCAAAACATCTCATACCAATGCAAACAAAGAAACAAATCAAATATATCTTTTAATTATCCTTTATGTTTCTTTAGCATAATCAATTCTTTATGTTTATTAGTATAATCGGTAACTTGATATTATATTAGAAGTAGCAGTAATTGAGTAGCTGTGATTCTTAGTTCACTGAAAAAGAAGTTTCTCTAAAAAATATATATATGATAGGTTCTGCGACCAACTACAAGTGTGTTTTCTTTTTGTTTATGTTTATATTTTGTCAGTTTTTTTTTTTTCCGAACCAAAGGCAAACATGACTCATTTTCGGAGGATGGACTATACTTCTCATAATCACCTCATCATTGGATCTTTTCAAATCTCATCCATGTATTATCAATTCTACATATATGCTTATCATCATGCTTTTGAGTTGTTTGGCACCATGGATTTGGGGGAATTTGAAGGGATTTCAAATTTGTTGGTTGTTTGACACCATAAAAGTAAATGCAAGGTTTCAAATCCCCTTAAATAGAGGGTTTGAAATCCACGTTGAGAGCGTGGGTTACATCTAAAATCCTTTCTAGAGTTGCATGTGTAACATGCCTATTACCATCTATTATTTTATTGGGCACATGACCCTCTAATGATACCTAAAACAATTAGATTATCAATTGCATCACTATAATTACTTTAATATCATGTTCAGCACCGTCCAAACATTGTCCATATAATTGAATGCCCACAATGAAAACTTCCTGCATGGCCTAATGCCTCTCGGTTTCAAATTCAGACATGCGTAATATTTTTTAGGGAATCTTAGGGTGTGTTTGGTGCATGAAATTAGATGGTATTAATTGGGATGGAATTTTAAATCCCCTGGTTTAAAAAATCATCCTTGTTTAGTTCATCATAGGTTTCCAATATTAGATCCCGTGCATGGAGTAGGGACGATTATGGAGGGCTTTCCACAATTCAATCGGGATACGCAAAATCCATGGGATTTTCTCTTAAAAGCACGAGAAGGGAGGTGAGGTCCACCTTGATATTTTTGAGGAATCTACCCCATCTATCTGTTTTACTAAATCATTTTAGGGTAAGTGACAAAAAATGAAGTAGATTTAAAACTGAAGTGGGCCACACAAGAGAAAACAGTGGGGATTAAGTGACCACCATTGAAACATTCATATGACTACAAAATTTTTGTATCACAATAAAGTTTTCTATGTTTTCAGTTCATCCTGGCAGGAATAAACTTATAAACGGTTGGGATGACATATAAACATCAAGGTGGAGCTCGGGAAGGTTTCAACAGTGGGAAATTATTTCCCCACTCTTTCCTCTCGTATGGCCCATTTGAGTTTTTGATCTGCTTGACTTTTGGTAGCACGTCTTAAAATGATCTCACAAAATGGACAGATAGGGTGGTTACTCACAAACGTCAAGATGGGCCCCACCTTACTCCTCAATGTAGTTTTCAAACATGATTTTCAAAATTGGCAGTTGTTTTTCATATACAACCAAGTACTACATGAATCAAAACATGTATTTAAGCCATCCATCATATGTGATCCAAAGACCAAGGTGAATACCTCACTCCCGTGTCATCAAGAGACAATCTACCCAATAAGTGCATTGCAAAATAAAAAATTCCATCCTACTCAATACCATGCTAAACACTCCCTTTAAAAAGCTAGACTCTAATTGAACAATTCTCGTGGCCGGTTTGGGACTGGGAGCGTGGATTTGGAGCGCCTGGATTTGAAATGCCTATGTATGAAACGCCGTTTGAAATCTTCCTATCGTGTTTGGCACCTTTGATTTTGAAACAACTTTAATGCAAGAGTAGTTATACATGACATATTTACAAGGGGTTTGATTTTAATTAGTAAATTAAATTTAATTTATCTAATTAATGACGTATGTAATGTTGTATGGTTATAATAATTCCGAAATATATAAGTTGATAAAAAATGATGAAATTCCAAGTCTTTGATGCGCCACAGTCACGAGATTATGTCCAAGTGACTGGCCAACGATTTTTAACCGTCTTCTACAATGTTATTATCACTCTTAGATTTGGATCTCCTTATTTTTTGGGCATACCATGAGATAGTTTTGGCAAAGCAGAAGAGCGGCATATATACAAACCCATGCATACAGGTGGGCCACGTCCAGTGACTCACCAATTAATATGGGAAACGGATTGGCTACTCCCCCTGACACCAGCCAATGGCTGATGGTGGTTGCT
Source organism: Magnolia changhungtana (assembly GCA_030180095.1). NCBI lineage: Eukaryota > Viridiplantae > Streptophyta > Magnoliopsida > Magnoliales > Magnoliaceae > Magnolia > Magnolia changhungtana. The sequence continues at coordinate 1,635,304 of JASAUF010000586.1, read as the reverse complement.
ATGTGGACCCCACCATGATGTATGTGTTTCATCCATGCCGTCCATCTATTTTTAAATATCATTTTACGTTACAAAACCAAAAATGAGTTATATCCCAATCTCAAGCGGACCACATTACAGAAACAGTGTTGAATGACTGTCGACCATTAAAAATTTTTTGGGGACCATAAAAGTTTTGGAGCAAGCTGATTTTTGTTTTTCCCCTTCATCTGGGCCTGTATAACCTAATCGACAGATTTCAAATTGGCCAGTAGGCCTCAGGAGGACTTTAATGGTGGATATCCAATATCTATTGTTTTCATACGGTGTGGTAACCCTGAGATTTATATCCCTCTCATTTTTATTGTTAAATCCTAAAATGATCTTTAAAAATGGATGAACGGAATGGATTAATCAAATATATCATTTTGGGCCCACAGAGCACCGACCACCAGCCACGGGGTCGGTGTCAGGGGAAGTAGCCAGTCCGTTTCCTTAATATGTTACGCTGCATACCCTAACCCGGCCTCACCTGTTGCAGACGTGGATCGCCCCAAGAAATTTCCGTACCCTGTTTTCAGAAACTGCGTGGGATACACAGAGATTCCCGTGATACGTCTACTCATTCATCAGTTCTGACTGTTCAGCTAATAAATACAGATGGCATATGCATCCTCCACTCCCGTGACTTACCGGATGGTAAGTATATCATGTCGCACGAACAATGGCGTTACTTGAACTAGCTGGGTGAGTATTCTGAATATGTATGTATGAGATCCGTTCCGTCCATCCGACAGAAAATCATATTTTCACCGTATATCTTAAATTTCATTCAAATATAATAGTTATGTAGATTACATCACAGTGAAAATTGTGAAATAATGTATAAAATATTTAAATTCGCATTTTTTGCATGCATGAACATTTGAATGCACTTAGTTGCAGGAAACTCATTATTCCTTTGTGTAGGGTTCGATGAATAGATTGGATTGCATGTATATCGCAAGGTGATCCTACACACAATTAACAAGATTTTAATGGTGAGATTTTTAATCTCAATTTTTATCCGGAACGTTGAATCCCTCTGAATTTTTATTCCTGATATAAATACATGGTAGGCCACCTTATATGCGGGTTAGATCTTATCCCAATGAATCCAACCTGAATCAATCAGCAAATGTAAGGCGTTCATCCGTACCAAAGTAACGCATGCAGCATCGGCATGTGAGCGGATTAGAAGCGGCCTCAGCCTCACCCAACACGGTGCGACCCTGACTGTGGAGCCCATATTGATAAATTTATTTTGTATCCACGCCGTCCATCTATGTTTTCAGATCATTCTAGAGCTAGATCCCAAAACTAAAGCATATCCAATTCTCAAGTGGACCACACCGTAGGAAAAGTGGGTATTGAACGCTTACTGTTTATAACTTCTTGGGACCATTAACATTTGAATCAAGCTGATATTTTCGTTTTTCCTTCATCGACATCCTCCTGACCTTATGAATAGGTTGGATGAAAAACAAACATCATTGTGGGCCCTAGTAAGGTTTCAACGGTGAACATCGTTATTCCCTGTTGCCTGGTCTATTTCAAGTGTGGATGTACTTCGTATTTTTTCTTTAAACCTAAAATGAGCTGTAAAAAAACAGATGAACGGCGTCGATTAAACACAGAAATCAAGTTGGGCCACATATTATCCACACGCGTGGTGAATTCTTCGCTGTACGATCCCGCATGTGAGAGTAACAGGCTAGGAACCTAGCCATAGGTTCTTGGGAAGCTGTGGGTTTGGACTGTACAGCTGTAATGTACAGCTGTAACAGAGATTGATGGTCCGTATGTGTGACCTGCACTCAGTGTGACATATGCTACCATGTACATCATTTGCATCAGTAGGGCGTGACTTTCACTAAACTAGTGACTACTTGCATAAACATATGTAAGATCTTTACCGTTCATCAAATGAATTGTTATATTTTCACGGTGGATATTAAATTTCATTTAAATATAAATTTTAAGTGCACCATAACTTAAGAAATAAAGTAGAGTTGTTAGTAAAATTTCTAAATTCAAGTGCGGTGACCCACATTAGCCGTTGAATGTACCGAATTTCGGAAAATTTATACATCCTCCTGTGAAGGGTAAGATGGATTGTATGTAATAACAGACTTAATGTAGGCAATTTAGAAAATTTTAATAATAAGATTTCCAATGTTAGCCGTTGAATCGTCCTCATCTTTTGGTCTCTGTGTATGACGTGGAGCATCTAACAGACGGTGTAGATCTTATCCACATATACTTATACCATACAAAGCCAGGAAATGTAAGGCGCAGGATTACCTGGTGTTTTTTAAATATGAGATGACCATGGATAAGACGGGAACGGATTGGCTACTCCCCCTGACACCAGCCAATGGCCGGTGGTCGGTGCTATTTGGGCCACACCATGATGTATGTGTTTCATCCATGCCATCCATCTGTTTTTACAGATCATTTTACAATATAATTCCAAAAATGAGGTACATCTAAATCTCAAGTGGACCACATTACAGGAAACAGTGTTAAATGAGGGTCGACCATTAAAAACATTTTGGGGGCCATAAAAGTTGTGGATCAAGCTGATATTTTTTTTTCTCTTCATCTGGGCCTGTATGACCTAATCAACAGATTGGATGTCAAATAAACAGTATAGTGAGCCATAAGAGGATTTTAATGGTTGATATCCAATCACTATTGTTTTCATGTAGTGTGGTCCACCTGAGGTTTATATCCCTCTCATTTTTGGGATCAAGCAATAAAATGATCTTTAAAAATGGATGAACGGAATAGATGAAATACATACATCATGGTGGGGCCCGCAGAGCACCGAACACCAGCCCCGGAGCTGGTGTCAGGGGGAGTAGCCAATCCGTTTCCGGATAAGACTGCATGAGCTGGGACTGCAGGCTTTCCTACAGAAGCGGACGCGAACTGCGTCATACCTAGGGCTCTGTGGGGCCCACCGTGTTATAGGTGTTTTATCCACGCCGTTAAACGTTTTTTTTTTTTGATAAATTTAATATGCAAGTTAAAAAATAGGCAAGTCCAAGGCTTAAGTGGACCACAAAGTAGAGATTGAACGTCCACCATCAAAAACTTCTTGTGAGCCGGAGAAGCTTCGGATCAAGCGGATATTTGTATTTTCACTTCATTCACGTTTAAATGACCTTATGAATACGTTGTATGTCAATAAAACATCACGTTGGCCATTAGAAAGGTTACAACGGTGCGTGTCAATATCCGTGCTTCCTTTGGTGTGGTCGACTTAAGCCTGACATACCTCATTTTTTTGGTTCATATATCAAAATTATCGAAAAAAAGCTTTTAATAGCGGATAAAACACTTACAGCATGGTGGACCTCACAGAGCTTACCCGGGGTGGGACGCAATCCGCGTCCACGCAAAATGCAGGCTTTCCGTACGGTCATACGAATAACTGTGTGCCAACAACCGTGACCGTATAAAATTCACTCCGTTCATCATTTTCTCCAAATTATAATAAGAATGAAATCTTTAAAATGAGATAGACCCATTATCTAAGTGGGCCATACTGCGAGAAACAGTGAGAATGGAAACATTCACCATTGAAATCTTTCCAGCGATAGCCCAGATGTTTTATGTCATCCAACCCGTTCAAGAGGTGATTATCCAATCCGAGGTTATTATCCAACCCATTCATGAGGTGATTTTCACCGGATGAAAGAAAAAATAAATATTGACCTATGCAAAATATGCTTCAACGGCAAACGTTTAGTGCCCATTTTTTTATTTGGTGTGGATTACTTGATTTTTGAACCTAGTTAATTTTTGATCCTTCGTAATAAAACGTGTTGAAAATACTACTGGACGGGCACAACAGGATTTTGTGCTGGAGGAGGTGTTGTAGGGAAGTCGGGTCCGGCGCAGTATGCTGCGATGCGGACCCGAATCCCCAACAGCTCCTGTTTATTTATAGTGGATAAAACGATGGAATTTGGCCGGTGACGCTGAAACGGATCAACTACTCACCCTACCATTGGCAGTGGTAGGTGGTCGGTTCTCTGTCTGCCCCACCATGATGTATGTGTTTCATCCATGCCGTCCACTTGTTCTTTCATATCATTTTATAGTATGATTTCAAAAATGAGATTGATCCAAATCTCAAGTGTACCGCACAGTGTTGATTGAACGTCCATCGTTAAAAACTTCTTGGTTGATTGAACGCCCAGCGTTAAAAAGTTCTCGGGGCCACAAAAGTTTTGGATCAAGCTGATATATATACTTTTCCCGTCTGTATGACTTCATCAACAAGTTAGATGTTAAATAAGCATTACAGTGAGCGCTAGGAGGTTTTTAATAATGCACATTTAATCACTATTATTTTCTCATAGTGTGGTCCAAATAATATTTAGATTTACCTAAATTTTGAAATAAAGCTCTAAAATTATTTTTCAAAATGGATGGACGGCGTGGATAAAACACATAAATCATGGTGGGTTCATGTAGCACCGACTACTAGCCACTGGCCGATGGCTGCGTCACTAGCCAAACCGCGTCCCTGGTGGTCGGTGCTGTGTGAGCCCATCATGATGTATGTGTATGCCGTCCATCTATTTTTCTAGATTATTTTATTGCTTACCTAAAAATAAGCAAAATATAAATCTCATGTAGACCACACCATGAAAATAGTAGCTGGCCCACTGTAATGTCTACTTGACATCCAACGTGTATGATTGCATCGTACAAACCCAGACAATTTAAAAAAACAAATATTAGCTTGATCCGGAACATTTGTTGCTCCCATGAAATTTGTAATAGTGGGTATTTAGTTGACATTGTTTATGGGGTGTGGTCCACTTGACTTTTGGATCTATTTTATTTTTTTCAATAATACCATAAAATAATGAAGGGACGAAATTCGTTAAGTTAAAATAGAGAAAGATGGAAGAAGCTTCTGAGTATGAATCTTTTATGTTTTATATAAGTAAACTTTTATTCATATTTTAGCTTAATTGAGCCAGTCCCCTCACTACAAATGTGACATTCATACTTTTCTCATGTATTAAAATAAAAAAGATGTTCATATATTATTTTATATGTATTTCCAGTAACAAAATTACCCTCGTTATGAAACAGTTCTTACCAAATCAGTCATATGTCATGTATCTCATTTAACTCTTCAATTAATGATTTATTAATTGTAAATAGATATTAAAGTCATGTCATGTACCATTTTTTACGTGAATTAAAAGTGTTAATATAATAAATTCCTTCCACATGCGTAAATGGAAAATAAAAAAAATACACATAACTATCATAACAGACAAACAAATATATAACTTATTCACATTACCAAAGGGATTAAATATGTCCTTACGAGTCTCAAGTAAATAATACACCTGAATAACAGAAGAGCCTAATTTTAAGACCCTAAGCCTAAGCTTTAGTGTGTCATCTAATGATTGGAGTGAATTAGACACATTTGGCCCATGAAAAAAATATAAAATCTAAAGCTCCTTCACTATGGTCCTTGACCGTACTTTTTACTTGCTTCTTTACCTAGCCTTGTCGAGAATGCCATTGATGCCACTTTGGTGAGGCCGTGATTGTGGGTCCCACCTTAATGTATGTGTTGCATATCTATTATGTTCTTCCGTTTTGTGAGCTCATTTTCGAGCATGGCTCAAAAATGAAATAATTCAAATCACAAGTGAACTACCCTACACAAACAATGATAATTGAATGCCCACAGTTAAAAACTTCCTAGTACACCCATCGTAATATTTATTTGCCATCCAACCTATTGATTAGGTCACACCGACCTGAAAGAAGGGAAACACAAATATTAGCTTCATTCAAAACCTTGGTGGCCCTGAAAACATTTTTAATGGTGGTGTTCAATTAGCACTGTTTCCGTGGGGTAGTTCAGGTGACATTTGGATCTACTTCATTTTTTTTTTAAAGCTCAGATGGGATTAGGTAGGATGGAATTGAATTTGGTCCCATGCAAATTCCATCTTGGGCTTGGAAATGACAATACGGGTTGGGATAAGGTGGGAATTGCATTTGGTCCCATGTAGGATTTCTAAATCCACTACACATGGGCTCTACATTGATGCATGCTAAAACCATGTTGGCCATCCATATAAGCCCTTTACATGTGACATACTAGTTATATACGTGTACAAGTGAACAACATCTGTTATGAATTTGGTTCATTAATTACAATTCCATGGTCCACCAAATGTTATTTTTCTTAATCCAATGTTTTCCCATATCAAGAATTTTATCTCAAACATGGGATTGGATGACCCTAATACTATAGTATTTCTAAACATGCAATCATTGTACGATAATGGTGTTAATCCCATCTAATTCAATTCCATACCATTTAGGGCCTGTTTGGCCGGGCAGATTTAGAAGGATTAGGAGGGATGGGATGGATTTTAAGGTAATGATGGTGGTGTCAGTGGATTGGTTTAAGATCCATGAGATTGCTATATCCCGGGACAAGTTCACCGAGTCTATTTGACACGCCTGACATATCCCAGGATTTTACCTTCCAATCCCTTCTAATCCGTCCAACCAAACACGCCCCTGGCATGATTGAACGGGATTGGGAGGGACGGGATCAATTTTAAGGTAATGATGGTGATGTCAATGGATTGGTTTAAGATCCATGGGTTTGCTATCTCCCGGAACAAGTTCATTAGGTCTATTTGGCTCGTTTGGTATATCCCAGGATTTTACCATCCCATCCCTCCTAATCCCATGGGAAACACACCCTTAATCCCACGGACCAAACAAGCATCGGAAAAATTGGATTGATGAAGTAGATAAAACACATATCATGGTGGGGGCCACATATCACTGCCAAATAGCTACTCGCAGTAGGCAATATACATTCACCGGCAACGAATACATTAAATAAGCCTGACGATTACCAGATGCAATTTGGCTAGTGACCCAACACCAGCCAGCTAGCTGGTGTGAAAGCACTGTGGAACCTACCGTGATGTATGTATTTTATTACGCGGTCCATTCATTTTTTCATCTTATTTTGGGAAATGAGTAGAAGAATGAGGCAGATTCAAATCATATGTGGACCACACCACAAGTAAATAGTTTTGATTGAACATCCTCCATTAAAACACGTATACGTGGACCACACCACAAGTAAATAGTTTTGATTGAACATCCAACATTAAAAACTTCACGGGGCTCACTGTAATGTTTATTTGCCATCCAACCTATTGATAAGGTTGGATGGCAAGCATATGTAGTTCTAAAAAAAAAGACATGTTCGAAAGCCCAACTGATTGGATATGGTTCACACAGCCAGTAACTTCCAAACCTTTTATGTATGCATGACATCCAACCCCGTTCAATACATTGCCTCATCATGAGGACCACCTTATAAAAATTTAATAATATTTGATCATTGAGTATACCATACTTTTTTTTTACTATTATCAACGGTTAGAAATTGTTTTACATGGCGTGACTCACTAATGATTAAATGGTGATGATCTTTGCACCAAGGGCTGATAGGATACCACCAAATAAGTTACTTCTTCTACTTATAGAAATATATAAGTAACTTATTTCAGATAAGTTTTGTTTATAATTAGTTATAAGTAACTTTTTTACTTAAGAAGTACATAATCACTTCAGTTATCTTTCTTTTAACCTTTTTTTTACTTTTCATTAGGTGTTAAAGAGAGAAATAGGATAATGAAGATATGAGAAGTTGATAAGTATATTGTTCACCAAACATACATATTTTATTAGATTGTAAATTCTCAATATTAATGAAATGCTAAATAGGCAGTGGACTGCATCAGCGGGAAGTCCCCAGCTGGCTAGAAATGGTCTTATTGGATCTCAAGAATTTGGAAGCTTAGCCGCAGGGGGATCCTTTAGGATCTCTCACATCGTTGGAAAAGCAAACGGTCGGATTGACAAAGGAGGGCAGTAAGGTGCAAACTGATAGGTACCTCAGTGAGGCATCTTCTATGCCACGTCTGGTTAAGTGCCGCTATCTGCTGGATAGAACTGGTTTAGGCTCTATTAGAAAATGTCGATATTCATCCTTTGTATAGGATATGATAGGTGGGGCAGGTTTTTTGCCCTGTTTCCCACCTGAAAGGCTTTGATTGTAAATTCGCAATATTAATGAAATGCTCAGATCGTTTGGAAAAAAAAAAAAAAAAATACATATCTTATTAATAAATAGAAACCAAGATAAGCTATATGTAGCATAAGTAACTTATCTTAAGCAACTTACAATCCAAACTAGCCTTAAATGATCCTCATGGTGGGGATAACCTATTGGAACAGTGGAATGTTACATGCACTTGGATGTTATATGCTGGTTTTGAGACCTTTCCTCTAAAAAAAATAAAAATACAACAACAGATTAAACTAGAAAAGGCCAGTGATCCAACGGGAGACTCCATTCACGGTGGGCCCCACCACATTAGTGATCTTCCAAGGGAATAGGCAAAAGTTTTCACCTTTGTATTGGACTTTTTTTTTTTTCTTTTAAAAATAAAAATAAAAATGTCTAAGATCAATGTTCAATATCAACTTTGTGATAGAATTTAGAAGATGGTGATGTTCATTCAAGCAACTTCGGCTAGACATGACACATGTTCAAAGTGCACTAATCTTACTAAAACCAAAGAGAGATTTATCAAAAACCTAGCCGCTACCGTAATTTTCATAAATGGCACGGAGACATCAGATGGTGAGGATCATCCAACCATGTGATTTTCATGCTACCATCCAATCAAATGGGACCCATAATTAGGTGTTCCGGAATGAAGCACGTGTATGACGTGATTGCGGTGGATGAGTAAAATGTATCTAACAACTCTTCAAATTGGATAAGGAAACAGTTGCGTTCAACTAGGTTTGCACGTGGGTCCCTCGTGGTGTGTACCTGTCTATCAGGGAGACTCCATCGTGAGAAGAGGGCCAAAAATAAGCCGATCCAATTATTATATGAGCCACAGCATGAATTTAAAGGTTTTGGGTGGTGGTCAATTGTTTTTTTTTTTTTTTTTTAATTTTAATTTTTTAATTTTATGTTGTAGCTCACCTGGTGATTGTATAGGGCTTGATTTTTGGGACATTTCATCATCATGACATGGATCGCCTAATGGATTAGATGGCAATACAAGATAGTGGCCTACACAAGTAACAATGTGCATGAGGAACATGGATTGGGTACTACCTGGCATTCCCTAGCTCTGAGGGGCTACAGTGATGTATGGGTTTTATCGACGCTATCCATCCATTTATGTATGGGTTTTATCCACACTGTCCATCCATTTTGCAGGGGCTTTCACAGGAAGTTCGTGCGCAAGGATGCTGGATGGGGACCACCGCGATATTTGTGAGAAATCCACCCTGTCCATCCACTCACACCCTGTCCATCCATTTTGCGAGCTCATTTTATGACATGTGACAAAAAATGAGGTAGATCCAAAACTCATGTAGGCTGCACGAGGGGAAACCGTGGGGATTCAGTGAGAACCGTTGAAACATTCTTATGGCCATAAAAGTTTTGCATGAGGCTAAATTTTTTGTGTTTTCACTTCATCCCAGTGGGGATAACCTTATAAACGATTTGGATGACATATAAACATCAAGGTGGAGCCACATGAGGTTTGGAAGGTTTCAACTTTTCTCTATTGTGACCCACATGAGGTTTGAATCCACCTCATATTTTCGTTACATGTCCTAAAATAAGCCATGGACAAATCCGCAATTTTAGGTACTAGTCCAAAAATAGGCAGATCTAAGCCTCAGGGGACAACAACACGGGAAGTAGCAGTGATAATAAGACCCACCGTTGAAACCTTCCTAGGGCCACCTTAACTGATTGTTAATTGCCATCAACATGTTCATGATGTCACATAAACGTGGATGAAGGGAAAACACAAATATCATATTGATCCAAAACTTCTGCAGCCCCAAAAAGTTTTCAACGGTGGGTGTTTAATCTCCACTGTGTGGTCCACTTGAGCTTTAGAAATGTCTCATCTTTGGGCTTGTACCCTAAATTGATTAGGCAAAATGGACGGACAGTGGATAAAACTCACTAGTATGGCTGTTCACGAGTGGAGCTAGCTCGAAAAACTCGCTTGACTCAGCTGGAGTAAGCTCGGATTGACTTGGCTTGAATGGCCGATTCGGGCCGAGTCAAGCTAATTATTTGATACTCGAGTTGAGTTCGAGCCGAGTTCGATAAGGGGGCATTTCAACTCGACTCGACTCGGCTCGATTAATAAATATATTAAATATTATTCTTAAGTATTCACTGCATCTAATGCAATTCCATACCATTTAATCCCGTGGTCTATACTCGGTTATTCTTAAGTATTCACTGCATGTTTTGTTGGCCAGATTGTAGTCCTGATTGGAAAAGGTCCTAGTGGCCTGGATATCTGTAGAGATATTTCAAAGTTAGCCAAAGAAGTTCATCTAACATCAAGATCCGTAGATGTTGAAGTTGCGAAGTTGGAGGGCCATGATAATATTTGGCAGCATCCGATGGTATGTTGACCCCTTTACTCTCACTACATCCTGTAGTTCCCACTACATAATTCCTTGCATTAAGGTGTCTCACAACAATCTTTTTCATTGGAAATGTTATTTTGAAAATATGAAATCTGAGTGGACATAAAGGAACAAAGGCACGGCACTAATTTAAGCTCCTTATTGCAGATAAAGTCCGTTCATGAAGACAGAACAGTGCTATTTCATGATGGATCATCAGTGTTTGCAGATGTCATCTTCCATTGTACAGGGTATTAAAGCTACTTATTTATCAGTTTCTTCAATTCTTCCATTTTCTTTGTTAAATCTGTATTGATGTTTTTTAGGGAGGCTTATGGGTTCCTCTTGGAGGTAGAAGCCCTTAATTGAAAAGGCCAGCTAGATCGGATTGTCAACATATCTTAGAGACCATCCAGTTTCATCCATGTCACCTAAAGCAGGTCAATGAAAGAATGCTAAATCAATCCAATGGGCTGAGGAATAAATGATATGTGGTCTCTTCTACAACACAACTTGATACTCACCATCAACACATTGAAACAAATTTGCTTGGTGACAAAAAGTTGCTATACATGTTGTCTTCTCATATATCTTTTTGATGATGCTTTTATTCTTCTTCATGTGTAATTTGTTAAATTTCATCTGTCAGTGCTTTTGTTAGACTTGCACTCTTGTTCACTTAGCTATCAGATGTCGACATTTCTCTTGATGATAGAATCACTATAATTGTTGCTCACTGTTTTTTTTGCATCTCTACGACTTTCAGGTGCTTTTCAAGCTGGTTGTGATAACAATGCTTGTAATTGCGGAGTCTGCAGACAACTGCATAAAGACAGTATGAAGCTATAGAGTGATTTTTTTTTTTCTCTTCTTTGGGTTTAGGAGCATTTATGGAGAGACTGGACAATTCGTATGTGAAATGTAAGTTGGCTTTGGGATCTACAGTAAACGTGCATCACTGGGACCTACAGTAAATGTGCCACTATAAAGAAAACACCACAACTAGACAATTTTAGTAGTTGGTGGGACCCACACATCAGCAGGTGAGGCTACCAATATACCAAAAACCATGTGCCCATGGATTGTAGTTGTACAACTGTTTTATTTCTTTTGGTTGGATTACCAAAATGTTTAAGATAGATATTGTTCCTTTTCCAGAACAGCAGCCATGTTCAATCATTCATCCTCAATTGATTGAGCATCCTTATGTTTTCAGTATGATTTGAAGAAAACAACAAACAAATGCAGATTTTTTCAATATGGTCACAATCTCTCTCTCTCTCTCTCTCTCTCTCTCTCTCTGGATAAACAGGTAGGATCATTATGTTCAAAGGCTCACATCTTGCTAATCGTTTAAATTTGTACCCTTTTTATACTATAAAACCCTCAAAATTAGTTTAAGTTAGGAGCATGATCTACTCTGTTGATGAGTTAATCTTAGATACTACAAATCGCTAAGCCATAAACCAAGAATTATGTAATACTTCATCCCATACTGAGCAAATTATGTTTGCACTACATTGATTTTTTTCCCTCAATGTGAATGTGGTGCATCATTATATTTTTCTTACTAGAAAGTGACTAAAAATCCTCAAAGCCATTGGTACTTGTACCGTCCCACATTTTGCTTCCCTCTTGTGATATCTATTGTCCAATATATGATTCCATCTTTGATAAGAGCCTTTTGCAGCCAGCTTCTGTCGGATGATTGAGAAAGTTTGTTTTATCCATTTTAAGGCCACTCATGTTGCAATGCATGCAATGTCTTGTATTCTATGCCATAATCAGTGGGTGTACTAAACAGTTGCCTGTAACTGGTAGTGCTCCCAATCCAAAATTTTGAGGGGATTAGAATTAAATCTACCCTGTTGAGTAGGATCGTACTCATGTTTTGCAATAAAACATGTTGTTTCTTCATTAGAATGTTCTTGTTTACAAATATGATTCATTGGAAACAGCGCAATGATTAATGAGGGAAAAAGCAACTCCATTCTGGTTAGTGGTGAAAGTGGTGCTGGTAAAACTAAAACCACAAAAATTCTTGTGCAATATCTTGCATATATATGTTTCTTTCTTCTATTAGTATTGTACAGATACTACATAGAATGGTTTGATGGATGTTTTGATTGGTAGTTTGAACAATAGATGGGTTGGTGCATTGTATTTTTGTCTTCCTAATATGCCATTCTATGCAAGGATGCCAAGTCAAATAAATTTTCTCAATTTCTATACAAGTTCTTAGTCCATGCTTCATTTTCAGGTATTGCAGTCTGTCTCCAATATGGACGTTCTGCTTTTGATTGCTTTACCTCTTGTTTGATTTGGATTTTGTCAAAAAGGTACCCAATGGACCCAATCTGATCTTAATGCATCCAGATCCAATTTTCCAGACTCATTTAGAAATCAGACCAGGATTGGGTCCACCATTTGGAGAAATGGCCTGGTCAACATTGGGTCGAGTATGGGTTGTTTGGTGTCCTACCATCTTGGACATAGTTAAAATCAGTTTGGTACTCCTGTATTTATATTTTTTACTTTTTTTATTTTTTGTCTGAAAGTTTGGGATATTTATAGATTTGTTTTAATGTAGGATTGTGCAGTCTCCTATCTCTGAACTTTGTTTTGATCAAAGCAGCAGTACTGAACAATCCGTATCTCATGAAAAGGTTTGGCCTCTAGTATTCAGTCAATTGTTGCCAAAACTGCTTTGTCAACTGAATGTGTCTCATCTAATGTTCTGGTTCTTGTGTCTCAATTCTGCTCTTAACTCAACTCAGCCATCAGTTAGCACCACTGATACATCTTTTTCTTCTGGCAATGGAGCTTTGGATCCTATGGATACGTCTCCTTGTTCTACTAACCACTTAGATGGCATACATGATGACAACACTTACACAATTCCCAAGATTTGCAAATCACCAAAACCTGGAAGAAGGGCATCACCAGAAGCCATAAAGATGTGGAAAGAAAATGGTTTTACTAGGTAAATATACAAAAGGATGTACTAAATGGCTGAGTGCTAGCAAGTTGTTAATATTCAGTGGTGATATTAAGATTCAACCTTTTGCACAGCCTAATAATTGCGTCTATAGAGCTAGATACTTGGAGCATAGTTCAAGAGCTTCTACCACTTCTTTCGAATTCAGCGCCACTGGCCATTTATCATCAATATCATCAGGTCCAATGCCGTGGGTCCTGTTAGCTTTATTTTGTGTGCATCTGTTAGTCTACTCTTTTTAATGGTAATCATGTTAAAAGCTATTGAATTGATGTGGCATACCTATCAGTCCCAGCCAAAACCCGTCCTGTTTCTGTGATGAGTTCTGATCCCAACCAATTCGACAGTCTGGTCCATTCCAAGTAAGTAAACACCGGTCATTGCTGAGGCTCATCAAACTGGAAGCTCCTCATTGATCAAGTGAGTTTATTTCTTGTACTGCATATTTTGAGGTTATCATAAAGTAGATTTCATTCGGCCAATGTCTGTTGCTTGTTGGAATTGTCTAATTGTTTTCATTTACATTGAGAAGGAAGGCTGTCAAACTATTGACTCCTGGAGGGGACATGCTGGAGTTGTGTCATGAGCTACGCTTTCCCTTTGTTAATTGGGTTATAACAAACCAGGTATATCTCTTGAATTTTTATTCGAGAAACTCAAATCTTTTGAATTGCTGATATTAAGGTTGTCAAAATGGTGTGTTAGACACTCTTCTTGTGCACTTCCATTTACTAATTTGCACAATAATTTTTTCTTTGTTAGACACTCTTGTTAACATTTGCTTATTTTCTTAATATGTTAACATTTAAACCAGTGCAACTCTATATTCACGTATATTGCTTTGGTATTTGGGTGCAAGGGAAGTTGCGGAGAAGTTTGCCCTTTTATCTTTCTTCTGTTTTAATGTTCCGCAATGATGATTTTGCATTCTTATATACCTAGTTCTTCATTTTTGTTCACCTTTTTCTGCAATGTCATTTGTTGGTCTTTGCGGCAATGTGGAACTAATTTGTGCACGTGGTAGCTTTTTTTTTTTTTTTTTTTTTTTTTTTTTTTTTTGTATTAGTGATGATATGCGGTAACTATATTCTCATCAAAGAAGGTATTTGGTTTCTTTTTCGCAGGAAGACTTTGACAGGGAACATAAATTTGGGGGTGAAGCAACCAGTAGTATGGTGCCTGATAGTGTAACATCCACCTCTAACAGTCATGGGTTTCTTTCTTCTGCAAGATATTCTAACTGACAAAAATAGATGCATGAACATGGATCTATCTGATGTATAATGTTTTCTATCAGAGTTTTGGTCACTTGATGAGTGCTTGGTTTCATGTTGTTATTCCTGATATGCTACCTAACTTGACATGCCTAATTAATGATATCTGTGCTAGATTATGGATGTTGTATCTATCAGGGAATGCTCAAAATAAAATGTCAAAATACTATTAGATGTTTGTGTTTATCTCATTGTAATGTTTATACAATGTATTTCATTAGGTCCTGGATCTAATGATATCTAATCAGGGGATCCATCGATCTTGCTTGACAGGTGTTTGATAGAATGCCTGTGAAGATTTTAATCTTGTGGAATGGCAGGTTGTGATTTTGTAATTATTACATGCTTTTATAATTTGGTGGCAGACACTCTCCAGCACACATAATCACAAGACTAAGTTGAAGATATATCTTTCAGGTTTTGGCACTATTTGCAGGACCCCTACTGGAAAAGCAAGTTGTAGTCATGACCATTATTGTGATTTTCGACTGCTTCACCAACAAAGGAGCCCATTATGTGGTTGGTCCAGATTGGTATCTTGAATGCCACACAAACAGTGGATGAGTTGCAACAGTTCAAGAACAATGTGGCCCATGTTTTGGACAGTTTAGATTGGTGCTATGTGTGCTCACTACAACAAAATTGGCCTTACCCGGCAGTCAAAACCACCGGCAAAGATCCAAAAATTGCCGGTAAAGGTTTTACCATGGTCAGCCAACTGCCCATAAAGGCTCTGTCGGTAAAGATTTTACCGGCGGTTTTGCTTCTGAGCGGAATATGGGAAAAAGCTACGGATAAAACCGTAGCGTAATAGATATGGCTACGGTTAAATTGTGTAGTATCTCCGTAGCTATGAGTACTATAGCCGTAGCTTTTAAAGATATAGATACGAATTTTATCCGTAGCAATTGAAGCCGTGATCCGTAGTCAGAGAGCAGTGGCCAGATTATATTCCCCAATTAACCATACAAATGGCACTGGAAGAAATCAGAAAAGGTAATACTGTCCAAATTTTAGATTTAATTAATATTGATGTCTTCAAAGAGAGGCATACTGCATCTGGAACCAATCCATAAAAATGCACTCATTGATTCACAAAACCAAAATGTACTGTAGTTGGTTAGATTTGAAAAAAAAGAAGAAAAGTAATTAGTTAGGCTGGAAAATAACATGATAGATGATGAAAAAGAACTTATTCGAAGCAATATAAGTTTAGTTAATGCTTAATTTGAAAGGAAGCAGTCAAACTTGCTCAAACCATGATTCCAGTTTGCATAAATCCACGGACAGGACACCATGGAAGTCCAAGTGGCTGCAAAAGAACATTAACCACAGTACCACATAATAAATCACTTGAAAATGGATGAGCAAGTTGAAGTTCTAAGCAAAGAAAAATTTGAGCATATTAGGCCAGGCAGTAAAAAGATGCAACAGGATAGACATTATTGAGCAGAATTTAAATGCTTAAGGCCTCTTATGATGAATGAAAGAATAATATTAGTGCCCTTGAACATATCTCCAACAAATATATTATTACTTTACCTGGTCATACTTGAATTAATCAAAATCTGAATATTGCATCCAATACCATATTAACACAAGTAAATATCATAAAGGATGGTCATTGATGATTGAAAAGTAAAATTCTTGTAATGGACAAGATTTCACCTTGGCAAGAAAGTTTAACAACCCAATAATACACCCCCACAGAAAGACCACCAGCTACTTGAGTGAACTCACTAGGTTCATTATCAACTATCCTCTTTTTTTTTAAAAGCTGATTTATTGCTTATCGAACACAAATTGATATCAGAGGGGGTTTACCCATCAAACATATGACAACAGATAAGTTCTCTTATATATATATATATATATATATATATATATATATATATATATATATATATAGAGAGAGAGAGAGAGAGAGAGAGAGAGAGAGAGAGAGAGAGAGAGAGAGAGAGAGAGAGAGAGATGCACGCACGCACACATGCACGTGTGCACACACTATGGAATAGTACATACAACATTTCGTCATCATCATAGGCTTGTCCCAGCATTTGCAGTTGGCTTTACAACTCCTATATAAACAGGAATTTCTCAGTATTTTTTTGGCAAAAGTTCGATAATCGGCTTCCAACTGACACCACTCCATCCATGCTGGGGAATGGTTGCTGCGAGTACAAAAATGGTTCAAGTCTCAAGTTAAGAAAAAAAAAATCAAAGAAAAAATTACAAAAGAAAATTCATTCCCATCTGATAGACTTAAATTGCTCACAGAATCAAGGGTCAAAGTCCCATAGTAGCCATACCTAAGTCCGGATCTGACACTCCCACATGAGAAATCTAAATCAATTTGATTGGCAAGAACAGAAAACACAAGAAAGATCAAAAGAATTTGGAAGAGAGAATTATGAAATCAAAAACAAATCAGGCAACTCCACCTAAGAAAAAGCCTAAATAGTCAAGAGAAACATCCACTGAGACTACCAGAAACAAGATCAAAGCAAGAAGTGCAGAGATCACAATTCAATTTAGTGGTAAATTCGAATCTTGAAACACAATTATTAACAATAAACAATAAATGCTACATAGAAACCACCACCAGAACTAGCAGCCCCATGCTACAACCAGTGAAATATCCATAGAAACCTCCACTAAAGGTGGACGAGTCACTGCCAATTTTTAAATGATGCAAAAAAAAAAAAAAAAAAAAAAAAAAAAAAAAAAAAACAAATAGATGCAATAGCTCTATTGAATTTACCATTTTATCCTAGAAAGTGAATTGTCTATCAGTGGAAGGAGACTAATAAATATGAATTCCCTTTCTATTTTCAAATCAGGTGGAGAAAGAAAATGAAGAAAAAGAAAAGTTGGGAGAGAAGAGGGGAGTTTAACAACATAGAAAATCTGCTACACAAGAAAGAAATGCATCCACAACAGTCCTAAAAAATTCTGATTCAAGCTAAATTGTTGGATGTAGCCTGATGAAGCTGTTACCTGGCTTTGGTTTCTGAACTCCTCTGTTTCTCATTGCCTCTCTCACTCTTGTCACTTTGTTCCATTGGCCAACACTTGCATACCTGTTCGCTAGAAGAACATAATCCCCACTTTGAAAGAAGTCTAGTCTTTGAAAGAAGTGAATCCAACCGTCTGCAGATCAAACTATGTATGAAGAAGTTGGACAAAGCAAAAACTTTCAAGGAAAGAAATTAGAAAAGAAAACAAATAGAAGAGAACTGCTGTAGTGTACAATCGATGCCCCCATTTAAAGGTTTCTTAAAAATTGCTCTTGAAAGCAGCAGATAGGTTTTCTTTATCCAATTTGGCCATCTGAAATTTCTCATATGAATATTCTGGTAGGCAAAGGATGCATTTCGATGTGCAAGAATGTCTCATCCACAGCTAGTTGGGATGTAATCCACATGGAAAAAAAAAACACTATGGATGTATCTCACCCTTAGGATTAGATACATGTGATTAGAAAAAATGTTGCACACTGTGGTCATATGACTACTATACTATCAATACCCACACAAAATGTTGCAAAATAAGTTGGGATAAAAACAAGTGAAAAACTTCAATACAAAGGCAGAGTGTGATGGATGATATGCAGGCACTTAGAAATTACTTACAAATTGCACATGTGGCATATAATTGTAAAACATTGCCTGCATCAGATTACTACGGAGGGAACAGAATCTAAGAAATATAGAGACACCTTTTGGATGTTTTTAGAAAGGTGAAACTAGATGCCTTGGGTTGGACTTGTTGTTTGAAGGGTTTTGATGTGTGTAATTCTTCTGTTGGGCTTTAGCTTTTAAGGTAATAAAAATTTTCATTACCTTAAAAAACTTCTGCCCCAAATCAACGTCTGTTTTAGAGATGGAGATTTGGGTATCATCCAAATGTACCCTAAGAAATGATACTCAGATGGTTCATAATGGTACAAAGGAAAGAAATAACAACAGAATACAAACTAAACAGATTGATGGAGAACAACACAACACATGCTTTAAGCAGGAGGTAAGGAAAAAACATCAAGGGAAAGTTTTTGAAAATGTACAGTAGCAGTTCATTCAATACATAAAAATGAGATAAGAAACAAAGCGAACACAGAATATTGAAATTAAATAGACTAAATGTTGAGTACAAAACAAAGCAAACAAAGATATTGCAGGTCATGCACCAGTGGTGCTCTTTTCTTTTCTTTTTCTGTGTTGCACATAAATGGGATGACACAGTTTGGTTTCTAAGTGAAACAGTGATTTTTCGTGTTGCACACCAATTGGTTAACACACTTTGATTTCTAAGGGCCCGTTTGGCTGGGCGGATTGGAAGGGATTGGATGGTATTGGAAGGGATTGAAAGTTAAATCCCGGGATTGGCCGGGTGTGCCAAACAGACTGGTCCCGGGATATAGCAATCCCATGGATCTTAAGACAATCCACTGACAACACCATCATTACCTTTAAATCCCATCCAATCCACCCTAATCCGTTCAAATTTGCTTAGGACATGTTTGGTTAGAGGGATTGGAAGGGATGGGAAGGTTTAATCCTGGGATTGGCCGGGCGTGCCAAACAGACTCCATATAGCAATCCCATGGATCTTAAGACAATCCACTGACAACACCATCATTGCCTTGAAATCCATGCCACCCTAATACCATTCAATCCCTTCCAATCCACCCGTCCAAACGGGCCCTAAGGGAAACAGTGGGTCGCGCACCACCTCCAGAAGGGAGCACAAGATCTCACTTCTTCGGGATACATTTGTCAGACAACAGCAAATGCTCTCCTAAAAGCATGATATGATATCCACCAACTTCCAGACTAACAAGAATTACGACTTGTCCGACCAGCTTGTGTAACATGTGTCCAAAGTCCAAACCCATCCTTTGAGTGGGAAATAACTGCCTAACAGCTTCTTAGGCTGATATGATATCCACCGACTTCCAGACTGACAAGAATTACAGAGTCCAAAACCACCATTTGAGTGGAAAATAACTGTCTAACAGCTTTTAGGCTGAAAATAACAACCTTTTGGAACACCCCCCCCCACAAACAAAAAAAAAACTCCATTGTTTAGGATTTTTCTTTTTTTTTTTTCCTTTATTCCTTACATGATTTCAGTTGCTCTTGGTTTATATTGTATTAAAGTTTGGATTTGGAAAGAAGTCTTGAGTCTAGACTCGAAATGAAAATGGCCGGAACTCAAAGGCGATAAAAAAAAAACCCATAGAAACTTTTCTTTTTCAAATGCAGTGTTTTAAATAGCTTACTCTAGGTAGCATGTACGTTACGCAGGAGATTCATCATTAGGACCTGAAAGCATGGAAATAATACTCAAAACTATGCTTTCAACCTGCACATCCAAAACACCTCAATTAGAGATGCCATAATAATCACAAGCTACCATATCAAAAAAGAACAAAGTCTTGCATCTAACTCGGGTTAAGCAGAGGAAGAATGCACAACTGTGTTTTTTTATTTTTTTTTATTTTTTTTTATTTTTTTATTTTTATAATTCCAGGCCCAAGAGATAATATTGAACCAAAAGGAACCATCTGAAAACAGGACAAACAGGCCAATGTTCAATTGGTATTTTATAAACCTTATTAACTTACAAATCTGTTGTAATTTATCAGACAGAATGACAGTTGTTCCACGGCCAATATTCAATAAAAAAGACAGTTGTTCCACGGCCAATGTTCATGAAATCATGATGGAAATTACATTCAATTGTGAGAATTTCGTGCCCATACATATCAATGTCATGAAATTCTAATAACAGAGCTTCCAAAACCATTTGAAACGCATGTATAATACCATCAATGGTGGTGCCCACCATATCAACTAGACTAAAACGTGTTTTACCTTATTAAAATTTCTTGCGAAAGCAAGAGTGCCATCCCCTCCACAAGCACCAATAGGAAGAATTACACCGTCAACATCACTTGCCAGTATGCAGCCATGATCCGACGATCCAAATTTCCTCACTTTGTACTAGGGTGCACAGCTCAGCCCCGCAAGCACACATGGCAAGAATGTGTATCCTATCTGTTACACAGAATTCAAAATTCATGAGAGATTGAATGAAAAAAAACACAAGTAATGTTTTTAGTCTGTGTTTAGATGCTTGATCGAATTGAATTCAAATACTTCAATTAAATAAAGCAGAAATGGTAAATGTGGTAATGAAATAGCCATCCCCAAATTGGAATTTGACAGAAAAGCTTGGAATTGCAAGTAGAGGTTGATCATTGTCATGAACTAAAATGGGCCAACCTCCATTTTGGTCATTTCCTGTTAACTGAAATGGATTATCACAATTAAGTCCAACTGAGCATCCAAACATGAAACCTCACCGAACAAGATCTGCATTTCTCCAAAATGACCTATGTAGCTAATATGAAGAAATTGATGTCTTGGACATGCATACAAAAGAAAGATCCTAGAGGGGCGCATCAACAATGAAAATCAGAGAAAATCCAATTTGGCACATCCAAATGCAACTAAATTAGCTTGTAGATGCTTAGTTTGGCTACATTTTGTAATTCAAAACAAAACCATATGATGTAGAGTAAACTAGCCTAAGATGAATTCTCTTACTGCTCCCCATATGCACCCAGAGTTCCCAATCAAAGTGATCAGAACCTTGGCACAATTTTCTTTTGCTTCCAGAAGTTGTTTCACTCTAATTGAGTAAGAGCATCCACATGATGAAGCTAACAGTAATTAAATTATCACTTGTAATGACTTCATGAAAGGGAAATGATAAAAAAAATGCACAATACCCATTTTGTAACACAGACAATGGCACGATTAATGTCCATAACAACTGAAGAAACATGAGAGTTATCAATGTTATAGAAATGAATTAAATTATATTAACTCCTAGAGGGTTAAAAACATTACCGGTGCCCACCTTTTAACATCAGGGGCATTTCATGATGGCTGCCGGTGATTTCCATTATTACCAGTAGTTAGAGATGGCTGTTGGTAAAAATGCGCCAGTAAAGGCATATTTTCTTGTGGTGAGAAGAATAAGAAAAAAGGTTCAATGTTAGCAAGAAAGAGGCCTTAGAAGATGCCTGAATTTTTAAGGACTATAAGGGTAGTAGCAGCAACACTAAACAGTAGGGTACAAGACCATGTAGTTAAAATTACATTTTCAATTGCAACAGTTTTTCCTCCTGGAGCTCATAGAATCGACGTTAAGGTCAGGGTGTAGACTAATATGTGCAGTTTTCCACCATTTCTTAACTGTTGGTAGCTTTTCAGTGTAATATGGGAAATGTATATCAATCCAGATCATGCAAACCATGGTCCCCTTAGGATGGAGCATATGTAGAAAATCAACTGACTGGGAAATACTAACCACCCAATTGGCAACGGTTTAGATGGACAGTTCAAAAGAAAGCTTCCATTTCATTTGTTCAAATTCCACTGGCTGTATCGGATGGTTAAGATCATTTGATAAGTGTGTTGTTTGGACTATTCTTTGTCCACAAAGCTAACAATTTGGGCATGCCTGTATTGATGATTTGATGTCCATAGATGCTACACATATGGAGGATGACCCAGTAGTATTTAGGAAATGGATGAAAGGCAGAGTTGTGCAGCCCTACACTGTTAATTCAGTCGAAGTTCGTATAAAAGCTCAATAATATAGACTAGACATTCAATCACTTGACAACCATAAGACCATTGAAATACCAAAAACCGTCATGTAGTGTTGCAAAATAAATTGGGATAAAAACAAGAGAAAAACTTCAGTACAAAGGCAGAGTGTGATGGATGATACGCAGGCACTTAGAAATTACTCACAAATTGCACATGTGGCATATAATTGTAAATTTGTAATAGAAGTTTTGTCATTTGATACAATAACTTCAAAGTCAAAATATGTAACAAAGATGTACTAAGAAAGGTGAATTTAGTCCCAGATGGGCCAAAGAAAAAGCAGGAATTAGAGGGTCCTAGTGCATACTTGAGCTTAGATGGCGCATAGTTGAGCTTCTTTGACACATAAATGTTGTGTACGCGGACTGTCTTACATATGTGCAACTTAGGAGACCTCATTAATTTCTTTTATTAGACTAATAAATGCATACAAAATATATATAATTTACTATTAAAACCACCTAGACCCAACATGGACAGTACCTAGACCTGATTTTTAATCAGGTCCTAAAGTTGTGACCTGAACCAGTCCCAATTGTTTAATGGGTCCCATAAATGAGACCCAGATGTATTAACATTGGGTTGGATTCATCAGGTACCCATTGACAGCCACACATACCAAGTTGGTATAAAAACTCTCTTGATTGTACTCATGTCTGGTCTTCTCTAAAAGCCCAAGCATGGAGATGTTTGCATAGGTCCCTTTGGCGAGCAATCTCAATTCGCAGATATGGTGGTCCCCAACACTGATTTCTGAGTAGAAAGCTTCTTCAGCCATTGGATGAGGGACACCCATTTGGATGTAGATGCTATTGCCCCAACAGTAGGGTTGTTTTGAATCCAACAGCAGGCCACAGACAAATCCATCACCAGCAGTTAGGCCTGAGAATGGGAATTCTAGAATCAAGAAGCTGTAGAGTTAAAACAAACATGTTCAGACCAGTTATTCATTGAAAGGTGC
Source organism: Magnolia changhungtana (assembly GCA_030180095.1). NCBI lineage: Eukaryota > Viridiplantae > Streptophyta > Magnoliopsida > Magnoliales > Magnoliaceae > Magnolia > Magnolia changhungtana. Next base: position 1,611,820 of record JASAUF010000586.1, on the reverse strand, counting down.
GGTAATTAAAAAAAAAATGTATATATTTTTTTTATAAAGACGGTGTAACCCATACCATTGTGATAAGAACTATGTGATCAGGGCAATGAGGCACTGTCAAGAATGTAACTGAGTTAATAGGTTGGTCATCATGTGGCCTCAATGTTAAAAGTGGCAATATGGTCATGTACAGGAACAGGGGCTTCCCAAATGGGTTGGGTCGACCTGATGGATCATTGGACCTGATTAAGTACTTGTAAGTAAAAAGTTATATTTAATACAACTGAATTGATCAAGTACTTGTAAGTAAAAAAGTTACTTATAACCAGTGTTTTAAATAGCGGTAGCGTATTGCGTAGCGTTCAACCCTCCGTAGCGTGTAGCGAAATACCGTAGTGTGTAGCGTAAGCTACACAATACTTCTATTTTTTTAATATTATATTATATTATATATATATATATATATATATGATAAATATTAAATAGTAAAAATAAAATAAAATATATAAATGTCACATTCTTCAAAATAAAAATCCCAAAGTTAAGAGCATCAAGTACAATACAAGTATAAAGAACATAAAACAGACAGTAACCGGCATTTTAAAAGGGAAAAAATCAGGAAAAAACTGAAAATACCAAGTTATTTTGTCTCCACATCGAAAAAAATTCAAAAAAAAAGGAACAATGGGCCTTTAAAAAAATTTAATGGCAAACATTCAATCACATTGTTTCTCGTGGTGTGGTCCACCTGAAATGTGGATCTAACTCATTTTTTTAGCTCATTCCATAAAATGAGTGTCCAAAACAGATGGACGGAGCAGATAAAATACGTTACATGATAATGGGGCCCATGACGCTGCGACTCACGAATGTAACATGAGCAGCGTCCCCAAAATAAAGGACGCAGATTAGATACTGAGAGGTTGAGTAGCGAGTGGGCTACTGAAGTGACGTCACCAAGTTCCGTGGGCCCCATTATGATGTATGTGTTGTATCCACACCTTCCATCCATTTTGAAATATCATTTTGGGGCATGAACGAAAGAATGAGGCAGATAAAAAGCTGTAGTGGACCCCACCACTGAAAACAGTAGGGAAAGTGATTCCCACCGTTGAAACTATCCTAAGGCCCACCATAATGTTTACTTGAAATCCAACCTGTTCAAATGTTCCAAAACACACAAAATAAGGGAAAATACAAATATCAGTTGATCTAAAACTTTTGTGGCCTTCAGAAGTTTTTAATGGTGTGCGTCACTTGTCCCCACTTGTTTTCGTCTTTGGGGTCCACCGAAGCTTTGGATTTAACTCATTCTTTGGATATTGTCCTAAAATGATATCTACAAATGGATGGAAGGTGTGGATACAAAACATACATCATGGTGGGGCCCACGGAACTTGGTGACGTCAATGCAGTCTAGCTACTAAACTGTCGATGCTAATCCGCGCCTCAAAAAAAAGGGGCCGATGCCATTTTCGAAAGGGAATAGGGTTTCCGTTTCTATTTGGAACCCAAATCCCAATATGAGGGTTTCTATTTCGAACCCAAATCTCCGAATCGAACCAAAATTCCGAGAGATCGCAGATTATTCGCCGGAATTCTTGTTGATTTTGAAAATGTTCATCCATTCGAAGAAAAAAAAAAAAAAAGGAGGTTTTTTTCTGCATGAAGACCGAAACTCAACTGTTGTCGATCAAGGCCCACCGAATTCTTCTTCCGATCAGCGTACATCTTCTAAAAAATGCAAAATCACCTTCTTACAATTTTTTTATGTTTTATATTTTATTTTTTGGCATTTACGATGTTCTCCCTAAAATTACAGGTAGCGCACGCTACTGCTGCACGCTATTCTAAGCCGTGCAGCGTGCGCTACGACCCCCGTAGTGCACACTACGGGGATATACGCTACACCTTCGCTACGTAGCGATTTTTGCTACGCTACGCTACGTAGCGTAACGCTACACACACTGCTACCGCTCGCTTATCTTTGAAAACACTGCTTATAACTAATCGTAAACAAAACTTATCTGAAATAAGTTACTTATCTACTGCTGTAAATGAAACAATGAAACAACTAGTGCCATAACTAGATAGGTCTTTTAACTATTAATTTAATACAATTAGAGAAATATGGAAGAAAATGATACAACTCACCTTGACGCCCTTCTCCCTCCTCCTTTACCCGGGCTTGGGACCGGCAATGCAAGAAATTGCATTGGCGGAGTTAAAAAAGGGCTTAAGCTCCATTTGGTTTGAGAAAAAATTATATTCATAAAGATTGCTATGATGACCAAATGGAGCCTAAGACTTGTAACACTACAAATATGAAGCAAGATAGACAAGTTTACTAAAAGGTATGACAGAAACTCTTACAACTTGCGGACAATCCAATGACCGTACTATATGCGGCCTTATGAGGAGCCGGTGTTTCTTCCTGTCAAAAGAAAACAATCACAGTATAATAATCGTCTTTCAGAAATCAGAACCCACATTCAAAAACCAGGAAATAGTAAACGAGAAAAATACCCAATAGAAATTCCATGTTCATTTGACCAGTTCCATGCAATTTCACACACCCAATTCATCCAAAAAATCAGAAACATGACTTGTATGAACAACAGAAGCCCCTTCCATTCAATCAGTTCCATGGAATTCCATGAATTCACCAAATACAATAACAAAATAACCATAAGAAATTCAATCTAAGGTTAGCCAAGTAAATCAACCAACTGCCAAAACCAATTTTCCAACCTTTAGGTGGGCCAACTATGCACAACCATTAAAAAAAAGATAAAGATTTAATTAAAAAAATCATGGTGGGGTCACCTTGCTAGACAGGGTGAATGCCATGCAAAAACCATGATGGGCCTTATGCACAACCATTGTAGAGGAACCAGCCTCTAACCCAAATGATGAAGACTATTTAGACTTGGGTTGAGGTAGTCAAAACTTGAAGAAGGGTCAAAGGGCAACATAGGTGGGAACCTGAAAAAATATGGATCAAGGCAAGGGAATCAAATCACAATATACGCATCTCATTGTTAGCTTCGTACATTAAAGGATATTTAAGTAAAAGCCATGCTTTAGCAAAATTTTATATGCAATTCTATTGCTTCTGAAAATAGGGAGAATAGGGGGGTAGCCCTTGAGTAACCATCAATTGGGCCTTGAAGCTTCATGTTTATTCATGCCAAAGATTCCCGAATGAACTTACCTTTACTAAGAATCAGATAAATCATATTAAAATCCGACCAGGGGCGGGTCCACAGAATTTCTACGCAGATATAACACCTTCCTCTTCTATAAAATACTAAGCATAGATTTTAAAGGAGGGTGTCTCACATCTCATGGTGTGAGAAAAGAATAACTACTCATGGTGTGAGGCATAAGCTTCACATGAGGTGTACAACTCATGTATCAAAATGCAAAGCATAGATTTTAAGGGAGGGTGTCTCACGTCTCATGGTGTGAGAAAAGAATAACAACTTGAGGTACTTATTATGTACATGAGGCTCAAGTTTCATGTGGTTGAGGGATAAGCTTCACGTGAGGTGTATAGCTCATGTATGTGGGCAAACAATTTCTATTTTTCTTTCTTTTTGGACAGTTTTGCCCCTTCTCCATGCAGTTGAGGGGGGTTGGGTCAGCCACAGGTGATATCCACTCATGCTGCTTCCAAACTCCCAACAATCTGCTCCATATTGCAAAGCAGAGTCTAGAATCCAAATGAATTTCCCCTTCAGTTGTATTGGCAATGAGACGATGGCAGAGCACTCTTAAAGGCACATCCATGTTTCAACCTCCCAGTTCCAATTTTTCTGCAACTCTTGTCTTTTCAGCTGATGTTAGTAAGCTGTTTGGACAGGGTCCCACCTCTAGTCATGAGTTTATGGGTTTGGTGACTAACGATTATAAAGATTAATCATGGTTTTCAACTGTGATTGGATGTCATTTGAGGAATGAAGTCTCGGACCTCTCTTAGAGAAAAATCACAGAAACAGTTTCATCGAATAGAAGGCCCCCTAGAAATGGGGAAATTTTCTATGGAACAAATTTCGTGAAAAACCAGATATGTTTTGATGGAATTTCTACAGTTTCCCCAATTTTTTTCTATCAACCTTACCTCTTTTTTTCAAACTGAGTTGTTTCCTTTTTAGGGCATAAACAACTGGTATTAAATCTGAAGTATGATTGTGGTTGAATGAGGATTTTTTCTTCTTGGTTGAGTTGTATGGACTATTGTCCTATATGTACAGCTATCCAACTGTTGTGTAATTGTTGGCTGGCAAGAAGTCCTCGTGTACTGTGGTATTTTGTCCCCCCGGAAATCAAGCATGTGGTCATACCTGACCACCCAAGTCATGGTCTAAAGAGTGATGTGACATCAGCATCAAACTGAGTGAACCACTGACAGTCATCCTGATTATACTTCGTTTGACGTGCATTGTTGGCCCACCTAAATGTCCACCAATCTAAAAGTCACGTAATAGAATAAGCTTAATTTTTTATTCATGATACATCTACACTTGATACTATAATTTGAAATGTTTAATGTAACTACTTGTATGCCACGAATGTAGTTTATTAATTTCTAAGTGCTTGCTCATCATCCATCACACTCTGCGAGAGTCATAAGCTTTTCTTTAAAACAATGATAGAGTGGATGGCTCAAATCAGGGTTCATAGTCCTCTTGGATTACAATTTCAGAGGATATTATAAATAGAATACTGTAAGTTAAGTGCCTATTCCTAGAGCATGATAAACGTTTGTTATAGTGAGGGAAAGGCCAATAGATCAATCAGGCAACAACTTTCATACAAGTAGAAGACATAGGCATCTTGAGATTAGGGCCCACTGTAATCTTTATTTGCCATCCAACCTATTGACTAGGTCAAACAGACCTAGATGAAGGGATCCAAAACTTTTCTAGCCCACATCAACATCTTCATGCAAATGGACCTCTGATACATGACTGTCTTCTTTTAAACAACACCTCTACACTAATCACAATTAGGGAATCAACACTACAAATCCCTAATTAGGGATTCGAAACTCAAAAAATCTCGATACACAAATCGTTGCACAATGTTACATGTAGGATTAAAAATGCCAAAAAATGCCCAAATTGATATGAATAGATACGGAGAGAGAGAGAGAGAGAGAGAGAGAGAGAGAGAGAGAGAGAGAGAGACTTGACGTTGCAGCAGAATCCTCCTTGATGTGCGGTAGATCGAGTGGAGAGAGAGATACACGATGTTGCGGCAGAGGGCCGAGGAGATAGAGATAGAGAGAGAGAGAGAGAGAGAGAGAGAGAGAGAGAGCGCACGAAAGGGAGAGGGCCGGAGATGGAGAAGGAGAGAGAGAGGGAGAGCGCGCGAGAGAGGGGGGGAGCGCGAGAGAGAGGGAGCGAGCGAGAGAGAGAGGAGGGAGATGGAGAGCGAGCGGCAGAGAGAGGGAGGGAGAGAGAGTCGCGTTGGGTAATTAGGGTTTTTTTTTTCCTTTTATATATACGAACCCTGCCGGCAGCCACTAAAACTGGCCGCCTGCAAAGGGTTGGCCTATCAGTTGGCTAAGGCCCTGTTTCTTGTAGTGGCTGCTTTATAGTAGGTGAGTTGCAGCATGCAAATGGCATCAGGCAACAAAGTATGGCAACCTATCTGTTTCTTGAATTCGTTCTACAAGTTATCTTGGATACAACATTCATTCATGGTGCTGTAATTTGCAAGCCTGTGATGGTGATGGGGATAGCTTGCTTGGATACAATATTCACAGTGATGGTGATGGCCAAAGCATGTTTTATTCTCATCTAAAGATGAAAAATCATACTTCTTACTTCTTCTTCTTCTTCTTCTTCTTCTTCTTTTTTTTCTACAACAATGTCATTTTAAGTTGAAACTATGAACTCGTGGCCCCTTGACAGGCATTTGAATGAAGATTAGTGCAAGGCTAATCTTCATCAACGGAGGTGCGAGGTCTCCATCTATCCTCAAACCATCTTCTCTTTTCTTCCTCATTCAGGTATTCTCTTCAGGTTCTTAATTCTTCCATCCTAAATCTTCGCTTTCTCCAAAACCTAACTTTCCCATTCCTCCATCCTCGAAACCCTAACCATAAACCTAAAAGCCCTAACTTTCCCCAAATTACCCAAACCCTAATTTTCACCCTAGGATGTATTAGGTTTCCTACTTTAAAATAAACTACACCCTATGCTAACTGGATATCCCTACATCCATTAGATCCTAGTTTCGTTTTATTTAATGATCTTATGTTATGATGTTCGTAGCTTAGGCCAGGATTACGCATGATTTTCTTTTGATTTTCATGATATTTGTGATGAAAATAGCGACGTTTGTATTTTTTTTTTGTTAAATATCTTAATTCGGTCATCTGATCTCACATGTTACTTAGTTCATGCATCGGTCCTGCATCATAGGGTAAAGAGTTGACAAAATCACGCAGAATAAAAAACTAACTCTGCATTAGGAGGTTTCTCATTTCTCATGGTCAATAAGACAAGCTAACAACACTAAATCGCAAGTGTGATGTGTTCATGACATTTCTGAGAGTTGCTTGCTTGTTGTTGGACCATGATGAAGGCTTGTGATCATGTGTGGCCCACCTCATTGATGGATGATGATGATAAGATGGTTTCACGTGGTTCGTGTAATAGCCCACATATGTTTCTTATGTTAGATGTTGGTTAAGTGATGGAGGGGTGGTTATGTGTGAACTTAAGACCATAAGGGCAATTTCTTTAAGTAAGTGTTGCTCAAATATAATAGAGTAATAGGAATCCTATACCGTAATAGCTTTACTATTGGTCCACATCATTTATTGTTAAAAAGAAAAAAACTAAAGAACAAAACAAATATATCCAAAAATATTCTCAAAATAAAAAAGAAAAGGTAAAAAGAAAAAAGAAAAAAAAAAAGGAAAAATAACAGAGAAAGAAAGAAAGAGCGTCTCTGCCTCCTCTCCCAACTCTCCCTCTTCTCTCTGAACTTCTCTCCTAGCTTTCCCTCTTCTCTCCAACATTTCTGTTCGAAATAGAGGATCCAGACTCTCTTCCTCTCCCAACATTTCTTCTTGTTACAAACAAAGGGCCGGACTTGTGCAATATCGAGGCGATTTGTGCAGTCATGGATGCATGCCAATGTGGAATAGGTATGTGTGATCTTGGCCATTCAAAACTCCAGTGGGCCACATAATATTATAAGATTTAGGGTCGATTTTCATCCATTGCTCTTTATGGTGACCCCTTAGATTTATTTAAATTGTTTTTAGATTTATTTAAAGTGTTTTATGTTAGATGATGGGCCGAGTCTCAGTTCAACATTGGTCAGATGTTCAGGTCAATATCTCAACATGGTGTGTGTGGCATATGATTCTCATGATATGCTTTTCAAGAATGTCATTTATCTTTTAGAATGTGAGATCTTACGTGCATCAATAAACTGCAATAGTAGTACCCTTACATTGAAAATTCTGAAGTTATTGTTAGGCCCTCTGTAAACAACAACAACGTAATTGCACTAAATTCTTGCATTTATTTGTACAAAGATCCTTTGCACTTGTTTGCACGCATTTACATAAGTAAATTCCAATTGACATATATGATTCTAAAATCCATGTGAATAAGCATCTTTTTTTCTTTTTTTTTTTTTTTTTGTTAATCCATGATATCAATTACTCATTCTCAGCTCTCACTCAGCATACACATGAGTCCATAAATGTAGAAGAAAATAGGAAACCAATATTGAGAATAAATGGAGAGGATATGTGCAAGTTGATGGAGAAGAATAGAGAATGGGATAAAATTATTTTATAGTGAAATTGAAATTTTTGATGAACTTAATATTTACTTGTACATAATGTTGGGCCACTCCCCATGATGACGTTCTCAGAAGCACAGATTCAACCACAATTCTCTCCTTCTTGGTGTCAACCACAGCTGTTTCCTTTCATGGATCAACCACATCCATCTGTCCAACATCAAGTTGATTCAAAATTCTATATGCTTGATAATTTTAACTTTACTCGATTACTCCAGGTAATGAATAACATTTAAGGAAAGCTAATATAATTTAGTTTTGTAAAATGAAAATGTGTGTATATAGATATTGTAAACTTTAAGTATTTTAGTAATTAAAAAAGTAGTTATTCAAATCGAACTTTCATTTCGTTAATTGTGCCATATCTTAATGAAATTAACTTGAAATTTATGGAATATTGACTATGCAGTATCCCATTACATATGGTGCATTCCAACGGTCATTGGTAAGAGGCATGTTCACACCCCAAGTATAGGGTTGTGATGTAGTAATAAACTCGGTAAGACCGAGGTCGAATCCATAGGGACTGAAACCTGTACGTGATTTGAAATTAAATAGAACTAGAACTAGACTAAGACGAAATCTAAATCAAAGGGATTTCAAGGGAATAATGGTGAATAGATTAATTAAAAACTAATAAATTTAAAGGTGGTAACTAGGGTGCCAAGGATCCACTTGTAGCAATTGGGAAGTTACCTAGCAATGATTCAAGGACACAACTGGAATCAGAATCCTATCCTATCCAGTTGGTAAGAAGAGATTTGTCAGGTCTCTGAACTTCTCATGAATCTAATCATTAATAGATAAGAGTGGTGAAGATTTGGAAGTGATTCCGTCACCTAACCATGCCCAGGAGACTATGACAAACAACAATAATTTACTAAACCCACAACCAATCATAAGAGAATTGTGAAAGTTAGGAAGGGTTCCGTTACCCTACCATGCCCATGGGACGATGGTGAACAACAGGGTTCCCAAGTTCACAATCTCAATACATGAAAAGAGAATATCTCCAGCTATTGCAGATCCATTGTAATTTTAGTCACAACAAACCATTAAAACTAAAAATACTCCTTATAATTAAACTAAAATCCAAAAAAGTTCGACAAAACAAGAATCAAAACCAAGCAAATATCCCAACCACGCTACAAGCTTCACCTCTTAGCCCTAGCTAAGAGGTTTAGCCTGTCATAGACATGCTAAAATCTCTTAAAAAGAAAAAGGAAGAGGAACTAATGGAAGGAGAAGGAAGATGTGCTCCACTCCACATCCAAGCAGCTCCACTTCTCTCTCTCCATGTCTTTGGCCTTCACGGCTGCCCTGGATCTAAGGATCCCCAGATCTCTCCCTCTCTTACTTCCTTTTATAGAAAAGGAATGGTGGTGTGGTTAGAGTCGGACGAACCGTCCTCTTTTCGCAGTCCAAATCATAGAAGGAATAGATTTCTTACGCTGATTTTCCGGTGGGGCCCATTCTTGAGTTCAGACAGGAGATCCACTCCGTTCACCAGCTTCTCTTCGAAATTTCAGTTGGAATAGGGTACTCCTGGATGTTCTATGCTGTGGCTCACGGAACTTGTAAAGCCACCGTCCTTCTTCCGTTTGGACGATCGAAATTTTATCTCCAAGGTTTCTTGAAATTCACCACCTAGGCTGAAGTGAGAGGGTCCTTGGGCTTCTACTGGACGGTCCAGATTGGACTGATCAATTTAGATGGTGGCCCACAAGGATGTCCGCACATCCCTTCTGCGAAACAGAGCGTACGCAGCCGACGCTGTGATGGATGGTGGCCGGCTGATTGATGGGGATAGAGAAATCCATTACGTCCATTGTATTCCCCTCGAAAAACTGTTGGGAATGGACAGTTTTGGAGCGGTTTCGGTGTGGCCCACGAGATCATCTACTCCGTCGTCCATCTTGCGTTTAACGGCTAGAAACTTACGGAAGCTTGCATTGGGTCAAAAGGACACCTAGGCTAGGGGCGTGGTCACCCTCTGGACGTAATAGATAATTCAGATCATCCGAATAGATGATGAGTGGGCCCCACAACTGAAAAACGGATGGATGGTGCAAGGACGCTGTCCGTTCTTGTGCAGAGGAGGCGGGTCAACGGTTCTTTGACCGGACTCCCTGTCCGGTGCAGCCCGCGTGCAGGTGTGCTATGTACACACATCCCCATGTGGGTTCTATCATGATGTTCTTGAGAAATCCGTCCCATCCATCCTTCCTCTCATCCAATTTAAGGGGTTGATACCAAAATTGAAGCGTATCCAAAGATCAAGTGGGCCCCAAATCAAGATTTTATGGGTTGATCTGTCAGTTTAGCCACTTTCACAGGGATCCGAGAGCTGAAATTCGACGTATACAGTTCATTTATGGTCCTCAGACCATGTATGAAGTTTTGAACTAAACGGATGGCGGGAACCCTGTGATCTTGCATTCTGGACGTCATTCAGGCTATTTGAGCTTCAGTTTCTTGATTTTCTCGGATCTTTGGCGTGTAAATCCATCGATCTTGGTCCCCTGGGGTCCGTTCCTTTCCTTGGTGAATTCTGAGTGTTAAATCCGTGCTTTAAGCACCTATTTTAGTCCAAGCTTGTAATTACACCTTGCATCACAACCACGATTAAAATGGGTCATTAAACAGTATCATGTTCGTAAATCCAGGCAGTAACTGGGGTCTCATATGCAATATTTGACCCTCAACAAGGTAGTAGTTCAATATTTTGAACAAAGGAACAACAACCTTTATGGAAATATAATATGGTAAGGTTCATCCATATATAATATTTTCTTAAAACGTTTTCAAATTTTTTCTAAAATTTCTCAGCTCCTAAGTATAATCACATACTCCATCCTCATCACACAATTGCATGTAATCACATCACATTTCCTAATAATGCATAACACATCGTCAAGTGTAAACCAATCACACTCTCCACTATCCATATCACATCCTCAAGTTCAACCTCAATACATACTTCATTACCACCATCATACTGTCAAGTGTAATGGGACCACTCTATCTGAAAACCCTCTTCACATCCTAAAGTGGAACCAAGTAATACTCTCAATCAACCACATCACAGTCTCAATGGTAATCCCATCACATATTCTAACTCAAATATATATACTCTAACTGCATCACATTCTTAAGTATAACTAACCCACACACACCTTCATTTTCATTACACTCTTAGGGGTTGTTTGATTTCCGTTTCCAACTAGTAAATACCAGTAAATGACAGTCTTCATTAATTACTTTTACACCCGCAACAATGTCTAGTGAAATTGTACTTTAATGAGCTTGTTTGGTTGCATTCCATGAGTACTGTAAATGCTCATTATTACTTCCCATATAGTGGGCCCTCTACCTAACCCACTGGAGTACGCTGGAAAGACACAGGTCTGCTTTGGAGGGTGGCATGGATGGATCCGATCTGACGTGAATGAGTACTGTGGGTCCCATCATCAAGTACGAGTTATATCCAAACCGTCCATCCATTTGGCGAGCTCGTTGCAGGGGTTGATCCGAAAAAAAAAAAACTGATAGATTATTAAGATCATGTGGACCACACATCAAATAAGACAAAAGGCCATAAGGAGGACCATTGATCTGGCCACACCGTCTTTTGTGAGACCGGAGCCGCACATAATCCTCTCCCATATAGACCTGGGTACTCAGAATTGATGCCAGTGTAAGGCCTCGTCCCACACGCCTGAACAAGCCACAAGTGTTAAAGATCCAGACCATCCATCTTCTAAGGTGAAGCACAAGTATTCCCCGCTAGAAGCTGCAAGTAGGTCTCCAGATATAAGTAAGATAATCACATCATGTGCCTTTGAAAAAATACCGGTTTAAGGGGGAAAAAATAGGGAGACCATCAGATCATGCTGCCCAGATGATGAGTTGAGCTTCGAAATTTTTGGCGACCACATGTTTCTTCAGGGACCCCAACTAATGAACAGTCTGTATATCGCAAGTTGTACGAGGATACCCGTTTTCCATGTCACTTGCGCAAGTGCCTAGGAAATGTGGTTATTGTTGAGGGTCAAATATTGCATACTATCCCTCATTTATATCTTGCTTTTATGAATATGATACTGCTTAATGTCCAATTTGAGAGCTTGGATTGGAAAAGGTGCTTAAAGCATGGATTTGACGCTCAAAGATTACCTAGATAAAGAATGGATCTTAGGAGACAAAGATTGAAGATTTTAAGGTCCCAAAATTCAAGAAAACCAAGTGGAGAAGGAAAGAAGTCGAAAGAATAAGTGCAAAATTCACATTGACTGTGTCATCGATCACCATTCGATGACATTGAAGATACCAATCGATGACATCGAACACGAGTCGATGACATCGAATTTGTGAATGAAAATTGAGTTGGTTGCTGGACAAATTAAAGATATTTTTTGATGACTCGAGGACTTGTTCAATGACTCGAAGCCTTGCTCAATGACATCGAATTTTCTATGGATTTTTGACAAAACTCGCTAGACAGATTGGACACAATGTTTGATTACTCGAAGTACTCCTCAATGATATCGAAGACATGTTTGATGACATCGAAGGCCTCTTCGATGGCATCGAAGTTATTAAAGAAATTAAATTAACTCTCTAGACTGTTTTGGACGCATTATCGATTCCTCGAACACCGTTCGATGACATTGAAGGCCTCTTCGATAACATCGAAGGTAGGTTTAATGAAATAGAAGGTTATACAGTTTGGATGAAGTTACAACAGCGCGAAAAAAGCACGGGTTCAAGGCACCTTTGATGATTCATCAAACGATTTGCACAGAGTTACGCGGAGTACATAAATTTGAGGCAGTTTCCATATTTGCGCAGAGTTACGCGGAGTGCATAAAAAGCGCGGAAAAAGCACGGTTCAAGTCGGTGTGAAAGGAGGTGTTGAACAACTATAAATAGGAGTCCCCAAGGTATCCCTGGGTATCTATCTAGGGTTTAGAGGAGTGAAGCACAAGGGCGGAAAGCCGTCGCCAAGCGTTTTTATTCTTTCTTCCTTAGTTTTTCATACTTTCTTCTAGGGTGTTAGATCCAATCATGTCTATGGTTGGATAAACCTCTTAGCTAGGGCTAAGAGGTGAAGCTTGTAGCGTGATGGGATATTTCTATTGCTTTGATTCATGTTTATGTTGAACTCTCTTTGATTCTAATTGGATATTTAAGGAATACTTTCAGTTTTTAATGGTTTGTTGTGACTCAAATTACAATAGATCTGCAATAGCTTTGAGTATTTTCTTTTCATGCTTTGAGATTGTGAAATTAGGAAATCCTATTGTTCACCATCGTCCCTTGGGTATGGTTAGATGATGGAATCCCTTCTAATCTTCATAATCCGTTTATGATTGATTATGGGAATTAGTATATCCTGTTGTTTGCCATTATCTTTGGGGCATGGCTAAGTGATGGAATCACTTCCAATCCTCATGGCTCTCATCCATTAAGAATTAAGTCAATGGAAGTTCAGATATGATCTTAATTGTTATATCTTCCAATAGGATAAGATAGGACTCCGATGCCAATTGTGTCCTTGAAGCAAACATAGTATCACCCTGATTGTTACAAGTGGATCCTTGGAACCCCTAGTTCCCACCTTTGAATTCTTAAGTTTCTAATCAAACACTTCACAATTACTTCCTTTAATTTCATATTTAGATTTAGATCTTCTCCTAGTTTTGATTCTAGTTACCTTCTGAATACACACAAGATTTGTCCCTGTGGATTCGACCTCGGTCTTATCGAGATTATTACTACATCGCGACCCTACACTTGGGGTTGTGAACATGTTTTTGGCACCGTTGCTAGGGATTTAACGGTTGTGTTTTTCTGAGATTAACTAGTTTTGAAATTAGGTTAAGATTAGGGTTTTTTTGAATTATTTTTAGAAATTAACTTACTTTCTAATCCTAGGATAGAAACTTTCCTAATTTGTTTTTAGAAACTAACTTGCTATTTTTTAGAAAAATTCCTTTTTCGTTTTTAGAAACTAGGTTGCTTTCTTAGTTTTTTTTTAGAAACTAATTCATTTTTCTTTTGCTTCAGATCCCAATATAGAAACTTTTAATTTGGTAACTTCTTTCTAATTCTCTCTCTTTCTACTTCTAGATTTCTATTTCCCTCTTTCTTTTTTTTTTTTTTTTTTTGTTTTTTTTTTTTTTGTTTTAAGGTTTAGTTAGATTCTGAAATCGAGGGCTAAGAGTGTTTCATGCCCAAGAGGGTCTGTGATAACACTCGACGTCTCTTAAGTGAAGGTGGATTAGTTGAGGGGTTATCTATCCATCACAGGATTGGACATCACTCAAGATCCACAAAGTTAACCGAAGTTACGGCTACCAATCAACCGGCCAATCAACCTCCAAATCTACCTCAACCTAGGGTCGAGGAAATCCAGGATTAGAATGAGGTGCATCATGCACCCACGCCTCATACTTTACGAGAACATTTATGATCGGCGGGGGTGAGTACACCTTCATGCATGGTTTTTTCAGAAAACATGAGACATATGGATATCAAGCCAGGGGTGATCCAACTCCTTCCAAAATTTCATGGACTTGAATATGAAAATCCATATTTATACATGAAAGAGTTTGATGAGATTATAACCACTTTATATTTTTCTAATGTATCTGAGGACATGGTCAGGCTGAAATTCTTTCCCTTCTCCTTGAAAGAGAAAGCTAAGACGTGATTGTATTCACTATGTCCACGATCTATTGGTAGATAGAACGATATGACAAGGGAGTTCATTAAGAAAAATTTCTCATATCATAAAATGAACACCCTTAGAAAATCCATCATGAACTTTGCCCAAAAGGAAGATGAAACATTCTTCCAATGTTGGGAGCGGTTCAAGGATTTTGTCAATTCATGCCCACAACATGGTTTTGAAACTTGGCGAATAATAAGTTTTTTTTTTTACGATGGGCTGACTTCTTCCATGCGCCAAATGGTCGAGATAATGTGCAATGGGGAATTTATGAATAAAGAAGTCGATGATGTGTGGGATTATTTTGACAAGCTTACTGAAAATACACAATCATGTGACATCTCCCAGAGGGGCAGAATTTATCTTCTTAAAGAAGATGATGATATAAATGCTAAAGTGGCTAATCTCACAAGAAAACTTGAGACCATGGAACTAAAGAAGGATAAGGATACAGAAACTGTTTGTGGTATTTATGCTTGCAACATTCACACAACTGAAAATTGTCCAACAATACCTGTTTTTCAAGAGGTACTGAATGGGCAATCTAATGCCGTGAATAATTACTGAAGACCTTTCAGTGGATCCACTTCAAATATATACAATCCTAGTTGGAGAAATCATCCAAATTTCAGTTGGAGGAATGGACAAACTGCTTCTCCTCAAAGATTCCCTAATCAAATTCTAAATCAAGGGAAACCTCAAGAGGATCCGGTTCTAAAGCATCTTCAAAATCCAGAGTGTTTCAATCAAGGTATGCTACAAGCCTTTCAAGACCTTACAAAGGCCATTCAAGGGCTTGAGACAAAAAATGTGATTGAGGAAAAGGGAAACTTCCAGCTCAACCTCTTCCCAATCCAAAACAACAATATGAAGTTAGCAACCTGAACTCTTCAAATCAAATGGAGCAAGCTAAGTCTATCACCACTCTTACGAGTGGGAAAACAATTGACAAATCTATTCTGGTAAAGGCCAAAAAGTCTAAGGAACGGGAAATAGATGAAACTGATAAACCTAACAACATTCCACATGAGTTAGAATCGAAACCTCAAAACAAGCCGACTGCCCCATTTCCCCAACGGTTTGATTGCACCAAAACCTCTCTCTAACTCTCAGGATATTCTAGAGGTGCTTAAACAAGTGAAGGTCAACATTCCTCTACTAGATACCATTAAACAAATACCTTCATATGCCAAATTTCTAAAAGACTTATGTACGACCAAAAGATGGCAAAATATTCAAAAGAAAATCTTTTCGATAGAAAAAATGAGTGCCATCCTAAAGCAAGATGTGCTACAAAAGTACAAAGATCCTGGTAGCCCAACCATCGCTTGTATAATTGGAAATTACTGGATTGAGCATGCACTTCTTGACTTAGGAGCAAGTGTAAATCTGATCTTATACTCGGTTTACGAACAACTAGGTCTAGGTGAATTAAAACTCACCCGGACTACATTACAACTTGCCGATCACTTAGTTCGTGTATTGAGAGAGGTAATTGAGGATGTGCTAGTCCAGGTTAACAAATTCTACTACTCGGTAGATTTTATCGTCTTGGATACTCAACCCATCATGGATATTTGCACTCAAATTCCTATCATTCTTGATAGCCCATTCCTTGCCACATCAAATACAATCATTAATTGTATGAATGGAGTTATGAATCTATCTTTTGGGAATATGACATTGGAGCTCAATATCTTTTTCAATATGAGCACACAGGTAGAGGATGATGACGATGCCCACAATGTTAACTTGATTGATTCTTTTATGGAGGATAGAACTCTGATGACCTTATCCTCCGACCCTTTAGAGAAGTGATTGGCTCACTCCCATGATTTATACGATGATATGATTAGGGAGATAGGTGTCATGCTTGATACTTTGTCGGTACTTGAAGTGAACCAGTAGAGGTCAGAGTTTTGAAAAATTGCTCCAAACTGATGTAGTGCCTCTACCGTCTAACCTTAAGGCACCGAAGCTTGATCTAAAACCTTTGCCCTCTGAATTGAAATATGTCTATTTAGGTTAAGATGAGACATACCCAGTGGTGATTTCTTCCCACCTTGAGTAAGAACAGGAGGGTATGCTTATCTCTACTCTCATTGAACATAAAGGAGCCCTTGGATGGTCGATTGCGGATATTAAGGGAATTGATCCTTTGATTTGTACTCACCGCATTTATCTAGAGGATAATGCAAAGACCTCCAGTCAATCACAATGTAAATTAAATCCAAACATGAAGTGGTTAAAGCCAAGGTTCTTAAGTTATTGGATGTGGGTATTATATACCCTATATTCGATAGTCAATGGGTGAGTCCAACTCAAATGGTTCCTAAGAAATCCGGAATCACCATCGTAACCAATACCGACAATGAACTCGTGCCAACTAGAGTCATTATTGGTTGGATAATGTGCATTAACTACAGGAAGTTGAATACCGTCATGAGGAAGGACCACTTTCCTTTGCCCTTCATTGATAAAATCTTGGAAAAGCTAGCTGGTCATTCCTACTATTGCTTCCTTGATGGGTATTCGTGTTACAACCAGATAGAGATAGCTGCTAAAGATCAGGAAAAGACCACATTCACATGTCCCTTTGGCACCTTTGCTTACCGAAGGACGCCATTCGGATTGTGCAATGCCCCCGCCACTTTTCAGCGATGCACAATGAGTATTTTTTCTGACATGGTGGGGCAACATTTAGAGGCCTTCATGGACGACTTCTTTATCTTTGGTCCATCCTTCATCAATTGTTTGGAGAATCTTAAATGTGTGCGGAAGTGATGTGAGGAAAAGAATTTGGTACTGAATTGGGGAAGTGTTATTTCATGGTTCGTAAGGGAATTGTCCTTAGACATATCATCTCGTTCAAAAGAATTGAGGTAGATAAGGCTAAGATTGATCTTATCTCTAACTTAACTCTACCTAAGAACATACGAGACGTGCGATCCTTCCTAGGACATGCCAAATTTTATAGACGATTCATAAAGGACTTTAGTCGCCTCTCTCGTCCTTTATGCAACCTACTTCAAAAGGATGTACTATACGAGTGGACTGAGCAATGCCAAGAGGCTTTTTCTAAGCTCAAGGGTATATTAACCACTGCACTTATCATGCAGCCACCTGATTGGAGAATTCCTTTTGAAATTATGTGTGATGCGTCTGACTATGCTCTTGGGGCGGCGTTAGGCCAGAGAAAAGAGAAGAAGCCCTATGTTATACACTACGCAAGTAGAACTTTAAATCCTACTAAAGTGAACTAATCTACTACAGAAAAGAACTCTTAGTCGTAGTGATCGGATCTAAGATCATTATTTACATAGACCATGCGGCGCTCAAGTATCTTTTTTCTAAGAATGAATCTAAGTCCCGCTTGATAAGATGGATCCTCCTACTCCAAGAATTTGATTTGGAAATAAAAGATAAAAAGGGAGTAGAGAATGTAGTAGCTAACCATTTTTTCAGCCTTGATCTATCTGATTCCCTTGAGATGACATATATAAATGACATGTTCCTTGACGAACAATTGTTTAAAATCTCCCATTGACCTTGGTTTGCAGATATTGCTAATAATCTTGCCACAGATTTCACACCAACACATTGGACAGCGCAAGATAAGAAGAAATTCATTGCCGAGGTACGCAAATTTTTCTGGGATGAACCGTACTTATTTAAATATTGCCCAGACCAAATCTTAAGGAGATGTGTGCTAGACAATGAACACCAAAGTGTCATCTCCTTTTGTCATTCTCAGGCCTGTGGTGATCATTTTTCTGCCAAAAAGACCGCGGCCAAAATTCTGCAGTGCGGCTTTTACTGGCCCACTATGTTCAAGGACACCCATGAGTTTTGCAAAGCTTATGAGCATTGTTAAAAATTGGGAGTATTGTCCCATCGAAATATGATCCCTTTGAACCCCATTTTGATCATCGAAGCATTTGATTGTTGGGGCATCGATTTCATGGGACCATTCCCCCAACTTTTGGGAATTTGTATATTTTGCTAGTGGTAGACTATGTCACTAAATGCGTCGAAGCGATCTTATGTTGGAACAATGATAATCAAATGGTCATTAAATTCTTAAAAGAGAACATCCTTTCCTGGTACCGAACGCCTTGAGCTATCATTAATGATAGAGGTTCACATTTTTGTAATAGGCCATTTGCGAACTTAATGAAGAAATATGGCATCTCCCACAAAGTGAGCACTCCATACCACCCACAAACAAGTGGGCAAGTTGAGATTTTCAATAGGGAAATCAAACATATTTTGAAGAAAACGGTTAACCCTGACCGTAAGGATTGGTCAATCCGCTTGACTGATGCTTTATGGGCTTACCGTATTACATTTAAGACCCCTATTGGAATGTCTCCCTTTAGACTTGTCTATGGGAAGGCTTGCCACTTGCTTGTGAAGTTGGAATATAGGGTATACTAGGCTATTAAAAATCTAAATTTCAATTTGGACAATGTTAGCTTGCTACGCAAACTTCAGTTGAATGAACTTGAAAAGATCCGGAATGATACATATGAGAATTCAAGAATTTACAAGGACATGATGAAGGTGTTTCATGATCAACACATTCTTCGAAAATCATTCACACCAGGTTAGAAGGTCCTTTTGTATAATTCTCGGTTACATCTTTTTCATGGTAAACTCCAATCTCATTGGACCGGCCCTTTCACTATTACTAATGTCTATACTCATGGGGCAGTCGAGATTCAGAATCTAAACAATGACAATATTTTCAAAGTGAATGGACATCGATTAAAGCCATTTGTTGAGAAATTTGATTCAGAGGACATGTCCATACCTCTAATTGATCCTATTTACCAAGATTGAGCTCCTAGTCTGACAGAGGTATAGCTAGGTTTATTGCTTTCATATATATATATAAAATATAATATATATATATATATATGTTTAGATAGTTTTCTTTTCACTGTTTAGGATAAGTTGATTTCCACTGTTTAGGATAGTTTACTTTTTGTTGGTTTAATTCTTGTGTTAACCCATCTTCACACTGAAATCATTGGAAAAGCCTTAAAATTCCTTCTTCAGGTATTACCTTTTCATCACTTCCCTTTTTTTTTTTTCCATTGCCTCTTTTGCATTACATGCTTATTTCTTTTACATTGACAGTAATGTAGATTTTCAAGTTGGGGATGGGGGATTAGGTAAACTAATCAGTATTTTCTCAGTTTTAAACAAAATTTTTAATGTTTCAAGTTGAAATCTATTTGGGAAGTCATGAATTATGTACTTAAGAATGCTTTAAGTATGAGAAGATAGAAGATTGAATTTTGGATTGTTGGAGTTTGATCAACTAAGTAACCTATCACCTAAGTTCTTGCGTTCAATTGATTAAGAGGAAGTTTGAATCTCATGTTAATCTAAATCATAAGACACATTCAATTTGTCTTCTGTAAGACATGCTAGAATTTCTGATTGTTAGTATGGGAATTATTGATAGATGTTTAGGATCAAGTCTGGATAATTTTATCTACCTTAAAAGAATAAAAGAACCAGTTAAAAAAAAGGATATCAACAAAGAGGTCATGAAAAAAAATGAAAAGAATAAAAATCTAGAAAAGAATGCAAAAATAAAAAGAATGAATAAAAATTGACTGTCGATATAAAATTAGAAACTGGAAAAAGAAAGCGAATGAGATAAGTTCAGAATCGGTACTTGAGTTTTAAACCAGTCTTGAAGTGATGAGCTAGGCTAACATGATGACATGATAGTATTCGTACGGGAAGTAAGTTGATTTTCACTGAGCACATTGAAAAATGTGATATGCAAACTATGCCTAGGTTTAATAGATAAAGAACTTGTTTGATTGGTTGCTTATGTGATTTGGTTCTAGGTTTTTAGAATCTCACTTTCGTATCTTATTTCTACCCATTCATACTTGAGTGAACAGTTATATCAGTTTCTAACACAATCTTCACATTCTCACCAAACCCTTGATTCAGACCGTTTGAATTTATTTACATTTCACCCACGTGTGGCCCCATTGAAGCTTTCTGGATGGTATTTATGGTCCAGATCCCATGCAAATATCCTAAATATAATTGCTATATAGGTCCAAATCCCACATAAATTAATACACCTGGATCAATCGGCCAACACCTAGCTTTGGTATACATTTATGTTGGAGACATGAATGGGGCCCACCATCACTTGCATGTTTTATCCAACACCCTGCAAAAAATCATATATCAATTTATAAACAAGACATTGCAAAGCAAACAACCAAGATATCGCAAAAACATCATATAGTGCTTTACAACAACATGTAAAAAGACATGCATTTAAATAACGACCAAAACAATGTTGTCTACTATTGGACATTCACCATTACAACTTCAATGGTTCATGGAGATAAGCTGAACCGCCATTATGACAAGCAATATGCCTAGTAGGAACAACAGTGCAATACCGTCGACTTCGTTGGAGGTGACCTCCACCTTCAAATGTGGAGTGTTTGATGCTGAGGCCCCATAACCTGAGGTTATTTGGTGGCTAATATGACTAATTTGGAATTCCAGGCCATACATCTCCTGATGTACGACCTCAGTGTTATCATCACCACTTACGTTTGGAAGTTCACCATTTGGCATGTTTGGGTGTTGTGATATCGCAGTGAAAGCCTCATGTGCACGGATCGTTGTTTCATGAGACTTTACGATTTAAATAGTGCCCTGCGGAACCCGTCTACCTCGGCATTACATTCCTCCCATGTAAAGTAAATACCTGGTCGTCTTCCCCTGAATACAATGTAGACCTTCCCCATCTTCAATGAAAAAATAACTTTCATTAGAAAACAAATATACATAATTATATTACCGTTGATGGAGACATTAGAAGAAAAAAAAAAAAAAGAGATTAGATTAACAGTTAAACATAATTATAATACGTCAGGAAGTAATTAGAGAAAAAAACTTTCATTAGTTATCACAAACATTCTAGAGTACTTTCTCTATCAAATATATAATAACCATAGCATAGTGTTCAAAAAGATGAAGCATCATAGCATAACATAAAATCTTCTAAAAAAAAAAGAAAAAGAAACCATGCATTAAGTGTTTGTGATAGTTGCGTTTAGCAAAAACTACTAATATTCTACTACGGTGGCCCAAGTGTTTCACTTATTAGACTTCATTAACATCTGGAGAAATTTTAGCCTTCTATGATTAGGAAGGTTAAGGAAAGCGGCACCATATTCTTCCTCCTTGGAAAGTAGTTTGGTTGCGCAAAGTACTTACCCGTTAAGTCCCTCCAACTGCTCTAGTTTTGGAATGAGAACAGTCATTCTTGCAAAATTCTTTCCTTTTGACATATTTGTCGCAATTAATTCCAGAGCTTCAACCATGTCAGTCAAACCGTGACCAATCACATCTGTCGGACGGCTACTCCTCAACTTCTTCCTAGAGTTTGCACTGCTGTTTGTAGTGTTGGAGTTGTTTCCCTTTGCTGGTGGAGTTGACTATGGTATATTGGCGCCTTCACCTCTATCCCACGACCAATGGATATTTGGGCCGCTATCATCAGATCTAAGATCAACTGATATGGAATTAAGGTCCACAGTCTGTGTCATTGGATCATCTGGATCCCTTAAGTCACCAATACCCGTGTTAAAGGTATAATTTCTAGTTGCGCATCTTTTATTAGTAGCACGATCGTCTCCAAAAATGTACTCCAGTTCATCATACATTGAACATGACTTACCACGAACATGTTGTGCGTATAGATGTGACTATTAAGAAAACAAGAATAAGTCATGTCAAGGGAGGGAAAATATACTTGGCTTAAATTATAATTTAAATCCATATACACTAAAAATAGAATATTGCTTCTCACCTTTATGTAGTCCACCAAACATCGTCAGTTGCGACCACCACCTTCAAACCATCATCCCACCCAAAACCACTAGCAATGTGCAAATCTTAAATTGTAAAGTAAAATTTATTCACAGTGCGTAAGCGGTTAATGACATTCTTAGAAGTGAGAATTATCCTTAATTTATCTCTAATATTGTTAACAACGGGTTTGTATGTCTCTTTCTTAAAATCATGCCCACTCTTCTTGCCATTTGCAACCAGCTCCATAAGGCTATCGATGAGACGATTGCCCATGTCATCTGTCCAACGAAGTATACCGCCTGGGGAAGGTGCCTCATCTATTGATTTTCCCATGTTCTTCTTTGGAGTCCTTTTTGGTGTTGTTGCCTGACATCCTCCAGTCTGCTTTGTGGGTGTTGATGGTTGGGATCTCATGTTCATTGAAGCTGCTGAGGACGTATCTTCAAGTATCTATACAAAATCAAATACTTGCACATTCCATAAGAGAAAAATGGATCGATACTATAAAGTCTACAAAACGATAATTATGATATTAACATATATGCGGTGATAAAAATGAACAATGAGTAATATACGATCAACCGATATCCAATACCATATTCGCAACACTGTATATGGCAAAATAAAACAATAATCCTCAGGTTGCGAATGTGTTACATTCTACAAAAGTGATAAATAACTTAAACCCTCCAACTCATTGTACTATAATCATTCCACATCCTTTGTGCAATGCCGTGTCACGAAATGACAACTATGCATCTCTCTCCGCCTACCACGGGAAAGACCATTAGACTTGATTTCCACCATTGAAACGATGCTAGGCCCAATAGTGATGTTAATTTCTCATCCATCCCGTTTATTAAATCATCTAGCCATGGATGAAGGGACTACGTAAATATAAGCTACAACCAAAAAGTGCTTAGCCCATATGAAATTTTAAACGGTAGAAGGGCCATCAACAATGTTTTCCATAGAGTGATCAATTTGAACATTGGATATACTTAATTTTCTGGCTCAACCCATAAATTTATCTGGTAAAATGAATGGACAGAACGGATCTTATGGATAGATCATGGTGGACTACACGGAGATTCTCAGTATACATTCCGCTTCCGCACGAAGCTATCAAGTCCGCGGATTGCAATCTTGGTGATCAGTGAAGTCACACTGTGCATTGGAAGATTTTCCTACACGAAATCCACCTGAAAAAATAAACGGCAGTAAAAGCCTCTCAGGGGTAGTTACGTATATTTACAACATGCATTGGAAAAACAAATAGCCCCTTAAATGTAATTACATCACACTTTCTTAAAATGTATATCATATCTTCGAGTGCAACCTAATCACACTATCTTTAAACCGTATCATCTCTTAGTTTTTGAACATCTTCAGATTCTCATGTATAATGTAAATATATACACCTCCAGGTGTATAACCCAAATATACAAAATGTGGATTAAATGTGTAATTAAATTTAAATATGTTGCTTTCTTTCATTTTTTTATAGTATTGCTTCAAATTAGGATTGGTGTGTTGTTATGAACGGGATCTTTATAAGACTGAACTTCATTTTGAATTATATGCTACAAGAGGGTAATTTGGTTGTGGATGAGCTTCTACAGATAAGAAGTTCAAGCAACAACAAATCCTTCGTTATGTGCATCGGGAGGGTAATTCGGTTATGTCAAGGATCATTGTTCAAGTCGAAGGATACTCAGATTTTGACATGTTTGAAGAACTCAGAATGGCTACATATTTTTTTTATCTGTTTATATCAAATGTATATTTTGTATTATATATGTGCCTTATACGATAGGTGAGGTCTTTATTTATTTATTTTTTATAAAGAGGGGGGGGGGGGGGGCATGTCTTAATTCATATACATTTTGTGCTTTTTAGGTGCATTATATGATAAGCGAGAAAGGTGAACCGCATTTCTTTTTTCTTTGTGGGCCCGCTTGAATTCATATATATTTTGTGTTGTTTAGGTGCATTATACAATAGGTGAGACTTGTTTATAATGTGGGTCTGCAAGAATTTATATACAATAATTTTGAAAATTTATGAATTTAAATATTGAAATTCCACTTATGAATGCATTGGAATGCTGTCCACGTATTGAAATTTGACTTTTAAGATGTGATAATGATGAAGGAAGTTGAAGTCATACAAGTGAGAAGTTTGGATATTGTTGGAGGCTCTTGAGGCTCTTGAAATGAGTCGGTGCTTACTTTTGATGATTTACAAACACAGCATACTTGTATAATGAATATCATATCTCCAAGTTTAGGTGTTGAATTGTAGTTGATGTGAGCTGAGGCTGATGTTTGTTAAGATGCTAATATGGAATGGTCCTCAACAAAACGATAAGCTAAATAGTCTGGTCTATCCTAGTAGTTGAAGATGCAAGTAACCACAGTAAGGCGCAAGTCCTTGAATGTAAATGGAATTGAGCTAACTATTAGCTCCAACTTTGTTGTTTAGTAACCACATTAACTTCGACTGTGAATAGAATGGAACCCACTTTCGTTATTTACTTTATTGCATTGTATTGTCATAATTCAATTGAACATCCAAATATGACCTTTTATCCATCAACTGACATGACCCATTGTTTAACTAAAATTTGTTACTTGAATCTACCGACGTAGCTGCTACTTTTGCTTTAGGACTTAGAATTTCTATTTTTTTCTTTTCGATTATTTCTTTTGTTCTTTCTTTTGAGGGGATTTAAATAAATGAAGATTGAAAATTGGATATAGAAAAATAAATTATAATCTTTGCCAAAATAAACAATAATATCACATTCTTAAGCGAAACCACATCACAGTATCACACAACCATATCACGTCCTCAAGTGTAACCTCATCACATAGTCCATCAACCGTATCACATTTTCTAGTGGAACAACCACATCATGCTATCACACAATCATATCGCATCCTCAAGTGCAATCTCATTACATAGTCCATCAACTGTTTCACATTTTCAAGTGTAACAACATCACACTATCACACTACCATATCACATCCTCAAGTGCAACCTCATCTCGTAGTCCACCAACCATATCACATTCTTAAGTGGATATACCTCATCACACTATCACACAACCATATTATATCCTCAAGTTCAACCTCATCACATAATCTACCAACCATATCACATTCTTAAGTGGATATACTACTACAGAACCATATCATATCATCAAGTGCAACCTCATCACATAGTCCATCAACCATATCATATTATCAAATGTAACCACAACACTATCATACAACCATATCATATCCTCAAGTGCAACCTCATCATGTAGTCCATCAACCGTATCACATTCTCAAGTGGAATCACATCACACTGTCACACAACCATATCATATCCTCAAGTTCAACCTGATCACATAGTCCACCAACCATATTACATTCTTAAGTGGATATACCTCATCACACTATCACACAACCATAGCATATCATCAAGTGCAACCTCATCATATAGTCCATCAACTAAATCATATTATCAAGTGTAACCACGTTACACTATCACACAGCCATATCATATCCTTAAGTGCAACCTTATCACATAATTCACATTACATTCTCAAGTGGAACCGCTTCAAACTGTCACACAACCATATCATATCCTCAAGTGTAACCTCATCACATAGTCTATCAACTGTATCAGATTCTCAAGTGTAACCTCATCACACTGTCACACAACCATATCATATCATCTCATAAGTGTAACCTCATCATATAGTTGGCCAATTATATCACATTATCAAGTGTGACCTCATCACACTGTCACACTACCATATCACATCCTTAAGTACAATATCATCACGTGGCACTATAGGAAAAATGACCTTCACTGGAGGTCAAAAATGCCGGTAAAAGTCAAAAAATCCGCCGGTGAAAGTTATCGTGGTGGATAGACAAACGCTGAAAAAGGGGGGCGTCACCAAATCTTTTACCGGCGGCTAATAAGATGAAATTGCAGCTTTAGATTAATTTTTGCACTATTTATTTGGATTGGTTGGAACTTGCTAATTAGTTCATTTGGTTTTAGTTTAATTATGGTGGACATGAATTTTAATTCTTTGATTTAGTTATTGGTTATTTAATTGAATAAGGCCCCAAATGGGTGGGTCATTTGATGGATTCTTAGAAAATTAGAAATGGATGGAACTTGGTTGGATGTTAATTATATATGATTACTAGCTGTGACTTCATGTATTTGTTTGGTATAAGTACACTTTGTGTCACAGAACTTGGGACTGGGATGCGCGCACGGTCTCCGAATTTTGAGTTGTGACAAAAGGTACAGATTTTGGCAGAGATGGTGACAGTCCTGGTAAGGGCGATGAAAATCGACAATGCAGTCATTGTGGTCTTCCTAGACATACAGTTGATACTTGTTGGGATCTTATTGACAATTCAACTTGGGCAAATCAAGCCTAGTTTTTTTATAATACTATTGAATGTTACATCATGAGGCCTACTTCTTGATCTAAATCAAGTACAACAAATGATATGGTTACATTGTCCAAGGATGAGTATGTTGGATTGTTTAAGGATCATTGTAATCAAGCATCCTCCTCCACTATTACTCTTGCTCCTCAATTAGTATGATGTGTTTTTACCTCCTCTATGAGTGCTCCTACTTTTATTTCTTTTGTCACTTTAGCTGATGGTACATTAACTCACGCATCTCTGGATTTGGTAATGGTCAACCTATGCCTTCCCTTTCGTAAACAGAGAAGAAATGAATGGAGAAATCAAAGAGGGGAAGAGAAGACTCAAAACTTAATGATATTGCTTTTCCACCCATGCTTTATTATAATCGAAGTGTTTTATAGAGATAAACTTGTAAAAAAACCTGGATAAACTCAAATACAAGAGGCCCTAAGCACACTTACATTCCCAACCATACTAAGATAAACAAAAGGTATCGTACATTTCAGGTGCACAAACATATGCGAAAATTATCATTCCACATGGTACATTGCAGGTGCATTCTAGATGAAGAGAAAAAATTGTTGGGGACATGAAGCTGGCGGCCTTTATTATCTTGAAGGTGAAGTGGTTAGCGTTGCACTTCGGACAGAGGTTTCCCTATTTAATTGGCACTACGGGCTTGTTAATCTTTCCTTTAGTTTAAAAAGTCTAATTTTGTCATTGTCTTCTGCATCTAAATTAGAATGTGGAGCACACCCTAATTCGTAGCTCAAGTGGTTGACTAAGTGAAAGAAACCTCGTTTCAACACTGAGGTCTTGGTATCGATTCCCTAGTGGGGGTGGCTAACAGTGAAGTGTGAACTGACAGTGGGGTGTACTAACAAGCTGACAAAAAAAAATTAGAATGTGAAGCTTGTGAGTTAAGCAAGCATCATAGTCACGTTTCCACCTCATGTGGAAAAACATAGTGTAAATCTTTTTTTTAATTACATTATGATGTGTGGGGGCCATAGTACATGTTCTTAGTTTATTTGGTTTGCAATAATTTATTACTTTTGCAAATGATCATTCTCGTATGACTTGGTTATATTTAATGAATGATTTCTGAAATTCTCTTGTTTTAAAGAATTTCATATGAAGTGCTAACTCAATTCAATGCTAAGATCTGTGTACTATGTTCAAATAATGCTAGAGAATGTGTCCAATACTTTGAACTCATATTTGTCATCTCTCATGGTATTATTCGTCAAACTTCTTGTGCATACACCCCAAAACAAAATGGAATTGCCAAATGAAAGAATCGGCATCCTAATACTCCTGTGTCAACTATTCCTCCTACGGAGGACCATTCACTTGAAAAATTTAAACCCAAAGTCATAGAATTCTTCTTCTTCTTGCTTACAAGAACTCTTGTGATTTGGGAAAACATGGAAGCAATGGGTTCCATTTTCTACAGGCTTGAAATGCCCATCACACTTTGTTGTCTCAGAAGTCCAATAACCTAGCAACACTTCCCAATAAATGGAAAAATAGTAACTTTGAGGATTTAGATGGTGGATTTCAAAATCAGTCCTATCATTTACAGCAAGGAATTTTAATGTTACATTTTGAATTTTGACAAAAGAGAATCCATGAGTGAAGCATTCTTTATCATCCCACAAATATAAATAATTTTGCCAATTCATTAATTTAGCACCTTAATACCCAATTTCTATATGTTTCCTTGCACCTACACTTGAGATTGCAAGGGGCTATTTGGTGCATAATGTTCAAAAACCAAAATTTCATCTTGAGTGGATGGCCCTAAACATATGATCAAAACCAGGAAAAATATTGGTAACAATGGACTACATATGGGCCAGTTATTTAGACTGGATGGTATGTTCAAAAGAAGTGCCCCACTATTGATTGTCTATGGTTAAAGTTTCATCTCCATTGGATGATCCTATCCATATGATCAAGAGCTTGCAAAATGGATGGTAACCATGGACTGCCTATGGTTCCATTTATTTGGATAGGTTGATATGTTGAAAATGGCACCCTAGCATGGATTACCTATTGTTAAAAATTCTTCTCATTTGGTTCATCCAATGCATATGATCAAGGGCATAAAAAAGGTTATTACTATCATCAGAAGTCGTCGATGAAAATGCTGAAGCACTTCCCGTATCATGTTTAGAGATCACTATAGACGATTGGCGCCAGCCAGTTGTTGATTATCTCAAATATGATATCCTGTCAGAAGACTCATGGCAGAGACTACAGATTAACCAAAGAGCGAAGAAATTTATCGTATGCAATGAAGTGCTATAAAGAAGATACTATAATGAGATGTTGTTAAGATGCTTGGATAAAGAAGAAGCAAGTCGCATATTGAAAGAAGCTCATTCAGGTGAATATGGAGCTCATCAAGATGGTCAAAATTTATTCCATCGGGTGCATCAAACGGGGTATTACTATCCTACAATGTTTAAAGATGCAATAGCTTATGAGCGATGCTATGAATGCCAAGTCCATGGCGATATCATACATGTACCCCCTAAAGATCTTCACCAATCCGTAGCTTCTTGGCCCTTCATAGCAAGGGGGCTAGATGTTATTGGTCCTATCAATCCGCCTTCGTCTAAGGGATTACAATATATTTTGACAGCAACGGATTATTTCTCCAAATGGACTGAAGCAATTGCGTTGCAAAATGTGAAAGAAAAGGATGTCATAAATTTCATTTAACATGCGATAATATATCTGCATGGCATTCTGAAAAGAATCATCACCAATAATGATACTCCTCTCAAGAACAGGGGCATGGAGAAATTATGATAGAAATTCGACATCAGTATTCGTTCTCAATACCTTTGTATCCACCGACCAATGGATTAGTTGAAGTCTTTGATAAGACGATTGTAAAAATATTGAAGAAAATAGTCATAAGAAATAACTACGACTGGGACATAAAGTTACAAGAAGCTTTATGGGCTTATTGAACTACTCATCAAACTGCAACAAAAGCTATGTCGTATTCTCTAATTTATGGTGTCGAAGTTGTCATTCCCATTGAAACGCAAATCATGTCACTCAGGGTAGTAGTACATGAATCAATCACAGATGATGAAAATGCCAAAATAAGGCTCACGAAGCTGATATGCTCGATGAAAAACGTCTAGCAGTCCAACAGTGATTCAAACTATATTAGGCAAGAATTTCTGCTGTATTTGATAAGAAAGTTAAACATCACTCCTTTAAGAAAGGCAATATGGTGTTAATGTTGAAAAAACTCATAGTGGTCACTCGTAGAACAAGGGGCAAGTTCGATCCTAAATGGGATGACCCATATATAATAACCGAAGTATACTTAAATGACGCTTATCAAGTTATAGATCAGAACGGACAAGGCATTGGTATACCCTTCAATACCTGTTTCATCAAAAAATATCATCCTTAAAGATTGCTGAGGTTTTAATTCCAAAGATTATTAGGGTAATCTATCCTAATCAAAAGGGGACAAGACAAGCAAAATGATGAAAAAGCCTTAAAAGGCAAAGCCACTATGTATTTTTCTCCATATATGAATGAAAAAGCAAATTCTCAAGCATTTCGAAGTTATTTGCGTCAAATTTATTACAATCACCAATTATTGCCATACATCGATTATTATCGTCAAGCGCCAATTATTATCACCAAACGATTATTATAATCGCCAACTATTATCGCCAAGCATCGATTATCACCAAATCAAAAATACCATTATCGCCATCAAATTAATACCATCGCTAATCACTAACTATTATTACAAAAGTCATTATCATCATATCGATATTATCGCCAAGCTGATACATTACTTTAACCATAAATACTTTCAGAAATATTTTCAGCAATGGTGATTTATCATTTACGGCAGCGGAGCGCGCGTATACTGCCAACCACGCGTAAGCCCTATATTATCAGCGATAGCAATTTATCATTTACGGCAGTGGAGCACGCCTATACGACTTACCACGCATAAGACTATCATATCGGAGATTCAACAAATATTATGCGGTCAGCAGTAAAAAGCTAGCGGCCCTAAAAAGCCCGTGAAGGCAATCACATGCTTAGACCCATGTGGGCAACGGAGTGCACCTATACGGCCAACCACGTATAAGACGAATGTCGTCCATATAGTTTCAGATAGTGCCATGGGGAATGGTGAGAGAAAATAACCTCCCATGAATGGGTTAGACCTTGTAGGCGAAGAAAAGGCGAGCTGTAGTGTGCGGTCTTTGGCTTGTTCATAGATAGGCCAACCATGCACAAGACCCCCCAGATTCCTGACTTGATTTCAATAGAAACTCATGGGGATGGGCCTCTAAATGAGCTATCCCCTCATTGATAAAATGGGGGCCTTAGATTTGGTACCCATTAAGGCAGCCTTGTGAGCACCGTGAACTCTAGAGAGTTACTGTGGCCAACCCTGCGCGTAAAACCTACCGAGTTCACTGCCCTAGTAGCTTCATTGGGCCCCTCTGATGGATCAGTTGTGAACTCTCTGGCTGCGGTGGTTCAACGAACTCATAAGAATTATAGAGGTCATTTGCATAAGACCCATGATTCCAACTACTTGAGAGACTAAAAAACTATAAATGCTCCAACTACTCGAGAGCTTAAACTTATTGTGTGGTGCCTTTAGAACTAACTGAACTATAAATTACTTCTACCTATCAAAATGAATACCACATAGGTGACACTAACAATAAGATGCATTGCTACCTCATTGAATTATGAATTGCATAATGTGATCATAAGTCTTAAATTAATGAATCAAAATCTCACATATGTATATACTCATTCAGTGTATTTCTAAAGCATGCTTAATAGATGGAATGTTATATTTGCCAATTGCTTGTTATGATAAAATGAATCATGAAAGTTCTAAATAGACAAATTTCCTACTGTATGACCCACTTATGGCCCACGAACCTTTTTAAGTCCACTTATTTTTAACTTCAAAGAATAAGCCCCAGCTATACGGACAACTTTTCATAGATCGAAAATGCCCCTGCTTTATCAATTTCATATACGGACAACTCAAATACACGTCTGAACTCATCTCTGCCATCCCTATTCCTTCTTTTCACCCATTTTCTTCATTACATCTCTATAGAATCTCCATCCTACTATCACATTACATCTTCCATGTTCCATTCTACTCAAGGCTACCTGCATTCATTTTCTGAGAGGACGTGAATGCATTGATAAATGTGAAATGTTGTAGGCTTTTCTCCGAAGAACATGTTTCGCATCAACGCACTCTTATTCTTTTTCTCGAACACAGATTTCACTGATATAGTAGCTGTGAGAGGTAAGGATATTTAAATTCGTAAGAAATTACCTAGAAGTTTGGGGTCAATTTCATGCATTGTTAAGTCAATTTTACGTAGTTATCTAATAAACTTCAAGAAGTTCACAGTCAATTTGACGAAGTTTCGCGGTCAATTTCACTTAGTTCCCGGTTAATTTACTGAATTGATTGGTTAACTTCATGCACTACTTGGTCAATTTCATGCATTTTACCATCAAATTGTAGTGCATTTTTGTAATACGACTGTGAATTTGTAGTGCATTTATTGTAATACGACTTTGAATGTTATATATTGAATACATTTGTTGTTTTCTTTGAAATTACGAATTTCTTACAACTACGATTCAAATTTCCAATAAGACATTCATTTCACAGTCAATTCCATGCATTTCACGATCAATTCCATGCATTTCACAGTTAATTCCATGCGATTCCCCCTCACTTCATAGTCAATTCAATTCATTTCGCGGTCAATTCCCTTCACTTCACAGTCAATTCAATGCATTTCACGGTCAATTCCATGCATTTCACAGTCAATTCCCATCACTTCACGATCAATTCAATTCATTTCACGGTCAATTCCATGCATTTCACGGTCAATTCCCCCATCACTTCACGGTCAATTCCATGCATTTTACAGTCAAATCTCTTCACTTCACGGTCAATTCCCTTCACTTCTCACGGTCAATTCTGTTGTTTCCCTTCACTTCATGGTCAATTCAATTCCCTTAAGTTCACTCACTTTATATATGTGAATACTAAACGAGTTATATCATTGTGTTTGTTTTTAGAAAATGGCTTCGATAATCATCCTATGCTCATATGGTGGGGAGTTAGTAAGTGAAAACAATCGATACACGTCTAAGGGTGGAGACTCGAAAACTACTGTTGTGGGTGTTGACACTACATATAATGAGATTCTATCGAAAATGTACAGGATTGCGAAGAGTAGACCTAAGGATTATGATATTAGGTTGAAAGCATTGTATCCTTGCACAAATGAATCAGTCCCTTCGACTGTAATTGAAGATGACGAAGATGTGAGAGTGTTCTTGGCAGCACAATTGAAGCATCCGAATAATTACATCCCTTTATTCATCGAGACAATGCAGCGTGTTAATGAGGCAATACTCGAAGACCCGGTAGCTTAAAATGGTTTCGAACATGATGCCCCAGTAGTAGGAAGTTTGGGTAAGGAACATATCTTGAAATATGAATATATGGCAACACCTTCACAGGTTCCTCTAAGCAACCCTCCAGTACCCGAGCTGGCTCAAACATCAAACTTCATGACAAGTAAGGGCATCGGCTGATGTGAAGCTCAGAAGTGAATATACGACATCACCTTCATTTACAAGAGTAGATTTGCCCTCAACATCCAATGCCAGAAACGTAAGTGGAAGCGACATTCCATTACCTGAGCAAGCTCGAACATCGGACTTCACCACTGGCCTTCCCATTGTGCCTTTCGAGAATGCTGGTTTCACCGATGCAGACCTGTCATTGTATTCATATCCACTTGATGACCTGATTGATATAGCTGTTGGCCAAATATTTAAGGACAAGAGCCGGTGTAAGTATGTTTTGAGCCAATTTGCAATTTGAAACAACTTTCAATACAAGGTCTTATATTCCACATCCAAGAAATTCATCGTGGCGTGTATGGAAGATAAGTGTGATTGGAGGGTACACGCATCTAGGGTGAATGATGCGGGGATTTTCAAGGTTAAGACTTACACATCCATACATACATGTGGAATTTCATGGATGAAGAGTGATCATCGGCAAACAAGCAATAAGCTAGCCAATGAATTGGCTGTCAATCGCATTAAGCAACAGCTGGGATTAAGACCGAAGGACATTGTATTGGCAATGCAAGAGAAGTATAATATTCTTATTAACTATAAGAAGGCATGACGCGCTAAAAAAATTGCAATCAATCGCATAATGGGGTCTTATGAAGACTCTTACAATGAACTCCCGATGTACTTGCATGAGTTGAGGATGGCGAACCCGAGGACAGTGACTACCCTGCTTGTGGATCCACAAACAAGGAGGTTCGAGAGATGTTTTGTTGCGCTTGGTCAGTGCATCAGAAGTCTTCAAACATGTCTGCGAAGGGTTTTGGCCATTAACGAGACGCATCTAAAAGGTATGTATAAGGGTGTTCTGTTCGTTGCTACGGCTTTGGATGGCGACAATCATATCTTTCCAGTCGCTTTTGGTATCGGAGAATCAGAGAACAGTAGCAGTTGGAACTGATTTCTTACCTACCTCAATGGTTCGTTAAGGGATCTACCTGGTCTTGTGATCATATCAGACTGGCATAAAGGTCTAATGAAAGAAGTTCCCCAGGTCTTCCAAGCAGCAATCCTTGGCTACTGCACCTACCATATATACTGAAACTTGGTGGATACGTTCAAAGACAAGTCGTTAGAAATCTACTACTAGCAAGCTGTAAAGACTTGTAGGAGGGCTAAGTTCGAAAAGTTAATGCATGATATCGAACTTGCCAACCCCCCAGTACATGCATGGCTGAGGGAAATAGGGTATGAAAAGTGGGCATCATCGCACTTCCCAGGAAAAATATTCAATTTAGTCACTACAAACATAGCTGAGTGTGTTAATGCTCTATTCAAAGAAGCACGAAAATATCCTGTGACTATACTAATAGAGATGGTCAGAATGAAAATTCAAGAGATGTTTTATAAGAGAAGAGAATCAGCATCATCATTCGTTGGACCGTTGACACCATGGGCTGAGAAACAATTAAAGGATCTCATACCGAAGGCACGAGATGTTCGTTGCCATGCAATTTCTCAGGATGAATACTATGTTGTGGGAGAGTACAATGATACTTTCAAGCTCAATGAGCTTTTATGTACATGTCGCGAGTTTGAAGTAAAGGGATTCCTTTGTTTTCATGTTCTTTCAGTATATATAAACTACAACCTTCCTCATTATTCATATTGTTCCCCATTATACATGGCAAGGAATTACTAGATCACATATGAAGATTCTGTGTACCCAGTATGGGACAAGAGCGAGTGGAAAATTTCATTAGGATTTAAGGAGTATTGAGTGAGTATGAAGCCACCGCTACAGAGGGGGGCAGCTGGAAGACCGAAGGCACGATTCATTTCCCGTCGAGAGGAACGAACAACAAAAAAATGTGAACGTTGCAAACAAACAGAGCATAATCATTGCAGTTGAAAATTTCCAATACCTCCAGAATAATGTAATTTGTAGTACATTTTTTGTAATACGACTATGAATGTTAGACATTCTTTGTAATACATATGTTGCTTTTTATGAAATTGCAAATTTCTTACCACTACGATTCAAATTTCCAATAAGACATTTCACGGTCAATTCCATACATTTCACGATCAATTCCCTTCACTTCACGGTCAATTCCATGCATTTCACGGTCAATTTCCTTCACTTCATGGTCAATTCCATGCATTTCATGGTCAATTCCCTTCACTTCACGGTCATTTCCATTCATTTCACGATCAATTCCCTTCACTTCACGGTCAATTCCATGCATTTCACGGTCATTTCCATTCACTTCACGGTCATTTCCATTCATTTCACGATCAATCCCCTTCACTTCACGGTCATTTCCATGCATTTCACGGTCAATTTCCTTCACTTCACGGTCAATTCCAGCGATTCCCCTTCACTTCACAGTCAATTCCATGCACTTCAGAGTCAATTCCCTTCACTTCACAGTCATTTCTATTCATTTCACAATCAATCCCTTTCACTTCACGGTCAATTCCATGGGTCGGCTCCATGGATCTCATTCCACCATTACACTCTACGAAGGGTCATAACTTCAGCTGGACCATATCATCAATAATGCTAAAAAAGTGGATCAAAGATCTAAGATAAAGTAAATTGCAACAATTGAACTTTGACATGAAAAGCTTAACAAAAAAAATGTCTGAGTTGGCTTACATTATCAAATTCTGCTGAAATATGAGTGTTCACCCATAAACCAAACCTGCACATGAAAGGTGAAGCAGGCATTAGAATGAATGAAAAGAGATATTCGTGTGATGATATCAATGGAAAGAAACAACAGCAATCAAATTCTAAGCAATGTAAACAAAACCAAGTTAAATGGAAATCCAGTGATGATGACAAATATGTTCCTAGCACGACATCAAAAAATTGTTACATAATGGCCATAATGGTAACACTAGGGGCTGTAATGGCCATTAGCACGCTAGGGGATTTATGTGGAAATTTTTTTTGACTGCCACAGGGCCATAATGGCCAGCCTATATCTTAACGGCCATAAGACTGGCCGTTATGGCCACCATTTCCGTTATTAAATTCCTTGGTTTCTAGTAATAGATAAAACTGGACCGTGTTAATTCTTCATCCTTCCCGCAACTATTTAGGATTTACTAAAACCATACTAAGCAGTTTTACAATTTAAAATACTAAAAGGTTGGAGGGACCAACTGATGGGCCCGCATGATGGCAGGTTGCCTAGTGGACCCTGGATACACCTGGTCGACCATTAAAAACTTCTAATAACCTTTTTATATTCCAACCAATCATTTAATTAAGTCACTAGGACGAGAAAAATACAAATTTTAGCTTGATCCAAAACTTTTGTTGCTCATAAAAAACTTTAACGGCGGGCGTTCAATTACCACTATTTTTGTGGTGCGGTCCACCTGGGGATTGTATTTGCATCATTTTCGAGCCTATGCCTAAGATAAGTTGGCAAAGTAGATGGACGGCTTGGATAAAACACATAAATCATGGTGGGTCACGGAGCTTTTGCCGCACCTGTCTTTTGCCTCATAGTCTATCCACGTGGGACGCATGCAACAGATCAATGATCTTAATTGACCGAATCCTGGGTCCTGTCCACTGAACCGGTCAACCGAGTCCCAACCCACCCGGTCGACTCACTGTTCTCATTTTACCGGATGTCATATACTATTTCACTCTCATCCCCTTCATCGTGCATCTCAGATTAATTACGGGGCCTTCACGATCAAAGTTGATTCTATCATTCCTCATCCCAATGAAGAATATTGAATTCATTCGAACCCATTGCAATGGATTCTCATGCACAAATGGCTTGCTGCTCAACTGCATCTTCAAATGGCTTTTTTTGTAGGTCAATTGGGTTTGAACAAAGTATTTGAACATTATGCTCAAAGCGATCCAGGATGCAGAAGGCAGAAAAGACAGAAAAAACCATCTCTCACCCCATGTGTTTTTGGTTCCCTTTCCCAACCCAAATGACTTTGGGATGTATGGTTATCCTTCTACCAATTCTTGTTGTCTACAATTTGGATTGTGATGAGCATAGAGGAAGATGCTCATTCGGGCATTTCATCGAACATGCATGCATCGCTAAGCTAATGTTCGGAATGTACAAAAGAAAATTATCAGACATGTAGGTTATCATGCATTAATAAATCAACAAGTACAACTTATTAACAGAAGCATAAGTTTGATACACAGTAACCACGAAAAAAATGTCTGCATCGTTCCATTACAAAACATACACTTATAAGCGAGAAGCACAACATTACCCATGATCGTTGATGGAGAAGTTCTTATAGCGAAAACGGTAGTGGTTAGTTTACGAATCAAGGGAGAGAGGGGCAACCTTCTCCGAGAAAGATATTGAAGTTTGCATCTCAAATGGGAGAGGGAACTTACACTTGCACCTCCTTTCATGCCTTTCTCTCAATGTCTCCCAATCCTAGGGTTGCAAATTCGGATGGGGATAAAAGGGTGAGATTTATAAGATATTTATATTGCCAAAATTTGCTTAAATAGCCCTGCACACACTTTGTCTATCATACCTATCATAAGAGAGGACATACCAAACCATTTGCCCTATTGGGCTTGTATGTGACTTATCCACAGCGCTCATTTGTTATGTTAGTTGAATTTAGGGCATAAAAAAATTTTAAAAATAAAAAAACGTGGCACGTCCAAGCATTGGTGGACCACACCAAATAAAAGAGTCCCTCTCCACAGTTTTCTGTGGTGGTGAGTCCACTTGAGTTTTAGATCTGACTTATTCATTGGCTAAAGCCCTCAAATAATCTCTCCAAATGGATGGACTATCCGGATATAATACATACATCACGATGGGGCCCACATAGCCCAATTTCATGGTTCTCAAAACCATACTTACCTACATTATGATGGGACCCTACCTTCATTCGGCTAGATCTGAATTTTAATGGGGTCCAAGAAGGTGAGACCTAACCTATCCCGAAGTAACTTATCACGATCGAGCCCTTATAGCCCAATTTTAACTATACTTTCCCGAGATGAAGTAAATTAACTGAGGCATTGAATTTCCTCCTAGATTGGCAACATTTTGCAATCTGCGGGTCATCTTTTTTCATGCGAGATGAATCTAGTAGGTTTTTGTGCATCATCCTTGCATGTAAACTAATCTCTATGTTGCAATCGCTAGGCATGGCTTTGATCATTAAAGAAAGCTTCTGCATTTTACTCTTTTCTTACACAAGCATTAGTTTAGAGCCCCGATGTCGTTAAAGAAGAAGTGGAGCCCACATAGTTTTCAGCCGAACGGGGTCGACCCCATCTAGAGCCGGTCGACCCCGACTTGTTGCCAGCAATACGGGGTCGACCGGGTGTAGATGGGGTCGACCCCATCCCCTTAAAAGCTATTTGGGCCCCATCATGATGTCATGTCTAAATCCTACTTTCCTTGCATGTGCCACTGCGCCATGTGTGCAAGATCTAGGCCATTCACCAGGTGGTG
The DNA here is from genome assembly GCA_030180095.1 of Magnolia changhungtana. Lineage (NCBI taxonomy): Eukaryota > Viridiplantae > Streptophyta > Magnoliopsida > Magnoliales > Magnoliaceae > Magnolia > Magnolia changhungtana. Next base: position 1,572,839 of record JASAUF010000586.1, on the reverse strand, counting down.
CCACCGAACGTGCCCTAGCTCAAAAGCGGCTCAGCCCTCTGATTTGGTTATTGCCGATTGTCCTGGTGCCAAAAGGGAATGTCAAGTTGATTCAGTTGCTCTTTTCAGGCACTCGCCTCTCAAACCTTGTTCAAGATTGAAGATGTACATTGGGTGGGCCTCGATGTATAAATGCTTATCTGAAAACTCAGGCCAATTTGATTATCAAGTGGGCCATAAGAAATGGATGATTTAAAAAAATGAGCAACTATTACAAGTTCAATGTATAGGTGTAGCCCACTTGATTTTCAAATAGGCCTGATTTCAGATAAAAGGGAACTAATGTAAGAGGCCAGTGTTGAAGAAGTGCACTTATCTAAAAACTAGTTGGTTTCACCGCACAGATGCTTGTCTAAAACTCTGGTCGATCTGATTATTAGGTGGGCCATATATGCACAAAAGAAATGGGTGGTTTGAAGAAAATGAGCAATGGTCTATAGTCCACTTGATTATAAGGTAGGGCTGATTTTAAATACCACGAGACTACATTGTTGGCCCATCCAATGAACAGATTGGATCTTACGTGTGCGCGATGTTGCCATGTGAGAGAGGCGAGTGACAAAGAGGTGTGCTTGCTTTCCTTGGAGGCAAAGAGACTAGCACCCCAGTATTAGTGGTGGCAATGGGTTGGTCTGGGCCTGTACCCAGCTCGATACTTAATAGCAAGGCTCAAGCCCCACAGGGGCTGAGGACAGCAGGCTTAAGCCTGAGACTAAAAAAATTGGTTGGGTCAGGCACAACCTGAGCCAACCGGTCCCGACCTTAAAATTGATAAATCGCTAATTCTGACTTGAATGGTTTTAATCTATCCATTGGTCGAGTGAGCCACACATGCACAAAGAATAGACATTTTCAAAGAATCGAACAAACGGTAGATGGATGGATTGCCTAATGGAGGATTTTTACAAGCATATTTGTAAGACATAACACATTTACATATAAAGTTGGGTCGGGCTAAAATGACTTGAGCCCAAGCAGAAGCTGAAACTTGATTGGACAATGAATGAGAGGCCGAAGCCTTAACGAAAGCCAGGTTGGGCGGGCTACCCGGCCCATTGCCATCGTAGCAGTGGCTTTATGTGTTTCCTTATATTTTACTGATGTAATATTGCTTTTCAGCTCTTTAAGCTAGAAGATGTCACGATGGGAATATGGGTTGAGCAATACAAGAAAACGGGTCAAAAAGTACATTACATGACCGACGATCGGTTTCACAACGTGGGCTGTGAATCTGACTACATTCTCGCCCATTATCATGGTCCTACACTGATGTTGTGCCTTTGGGAGAAGCGAATTGACCGTGAAATGAATGGAAATGACCATGAAATGAAGGGAATTGACCGTGAAGTGTAGGGGATTAACTGTGAAATGCATGGAAATGACCGTGAAGTGAAGGGGAATCACCGGGATTGACCATGAAATGCATGGAATTGAACGTGAAGGAAATGACCGTGAAATGAAGGGAAATGACTGTGAAGTGAAGGGAATTGACCGTGAAATGCATGGAATTGACCGTGAAATGAAGGGGAATCACCAGAATTTATCGTGAAATGAATGGAAATGACCGTGAAGTGAAGGGAATTAACCGGAAAATGCATGGAAATGATCGTGAAGTAAAGGGGATTGACCGTGAAATAAATAGAAATGACCGTGAAGTGAAGGGGAATCGCCGGAATGGACCGTGAAATGAATGGAATTGACCATGAAGTGAAGGGGAATCACCGGAATTGACCACGAAATGCATGGAATTGACCGTGAAATGCATGAAATTGACTATCAAGTGAAGGGAATTGACCGTGAAATGCATGGAATTGACCGTGAAGTGAAGGGAATTGACCGTGAAATGCATTAAAATGATCGTGAAGTGAAGGGGAATCGTTGGAATTGACTGTGAAATGCAAGGAATTGACTGTGAAGTGAAGGGAATTGACCGTGAAATGAAGGGAAATGACCGTGAAATGCATGGAAATGACTGTGGAGTGAAGTAAATTGACTATGGAGTAAACAAAATTATCTAATACACAAAAAAAAAAATCACCATTTATAATGAAATCACTATTAAGAAGACATCATTTACTACAAAATTATGACAAAATATACAAGACATTGTTTACATCATTACACCCTGAATGTTTTACAAGACATCATTTACAACAATTTACAGCTCCTCCCACAAAATTTCCCAATTCCTCTCATGCCTAAGACAAATAGATCATATTTTGTGGTCACTCAAGCAATTATAGGCTATTGAGTTCCTAAAACTGGGAGTAAATTTCTGCAAGTCTCTCCCTGACAAAATTTCATTGCTACACAAAATGTCGATATATTTCATGACAAAAATGCCACAATCATATCCATTCGTCTGTTTTGGTATAAAAGTCTCTTCTCTGGCCGTCCAAGCCTTCCCATCCAATGCAGGCATATCTCCTGCGGCATGGAATAATATAGGCAAGCCCTCCTTCATCAGCTTGATATGTTCCTTGTATAGACTGAGTGCTTTCGAATATAAACTGTCGAGTATAACGATTTCTCGGTCTGGAGGGTGGATGACCATCAGGTACCAATGACTGTTGGCGTGGTTGACTGGTATGTATATCTGTCCATGTTTGACAAGATAAGATATCATTATAAACATTATAGAAATGGGTACACCTAGCGTTGATAACTTATAATAACACCATTACCTGTTCATATTCCCACATGGCCTTCTACCCTTCACGAGGTTTAACAATGCCGTGAATAGTGAATTTCTCCACTTCTAATAACGAAGGCGCTTCGTCGCTGCCAATATCCCGATACATTCTCAATACCGACATTTGCATGTCGATACCTGGCTATTACAGACAACATAACAAATTAGAACATATATCATATAATGAAATAACATAGTAACCATGATCCAATTTATACAGTTACCAGAAAAAATGTGGGACAAAACTTGCAGTCCTTTGTATATAAAGTAGGAAATGAACCGTGCCTTCTCTCCAAGAAATTGACGTACATGTCAATAGCCTAATCAATAAAGATGGCGAATTAAGCTCTAGTGTAATATAAGTATTGAATAACTATAGATGTGTGTGTGAATTACTTACCACACTATCAACCCATGCATTTTTCTCCCATATGGTCCTAAACCAAACAAATTCGGCCGAATCTTTGTTTGCTTGGCCCAACTATTCAATTCATGCAGTTCGTCCTCCGATATTACCGTAAATAGATCAATTTGGGCCTAGAAGGGTATCGGAGAAGTACACAATTCTCTCAGCTTCTCGTTGTCGGCGGCGATGCTTGGAGTTGTTTGAATGACAGAGAAGGAAGTGAATGGAGAACACTTGTAGACAGACGGCTTCACCACCCTCTTAATTCTCCTCTTATATACTAGAATGGAATGCAATGATTTCTCACATATATCAATGTCTAACGCATCCGAGTGATGAACATCCACCTCTCTGTTCCCTTGGTCCCTACCTTCCAATTCCTCATCCTTCTTCTCAAACTCTTCCTTACATAAATGAAGACTTTTATGACATCTTACGTCAAATCTATCACGGACCGAACGAACGGCCTCCATCTCCAGCTCCTCAATGGTAGGCTCTAATATAAGAACTATCTCAGTCTACAAGAGAACATCTTCATGTTCATGTACAGAAACATATATATAATTCAATGAGTGACCACTTAGCATCATAGAAATTTACTTACATCTTTACTCTTTAGTATTTGATGAATCTTCTTATACTTTCAACCCTTCCTGTAAGGCCCTGAAAATCGAGGGTCGAGCATAACTCAACTCCTGAGTTCCAATGCATCACTTATGCAACAAAGATAATGATAATTAAATGTTGTCTGTGTTATAGCAATAAACATGAGTGAGATTATACCAAAACAGTAATTCATACTCCAGATCAATTGTATAAAGGCAAGCGGAAGAAATCGAATCCATGTATATATATGTATGTAAAAGAAACAAAATCATTTCATTCTCCAGAGTATGAACCCATCTGAGTCACCATATACATATATCTATTTTATGTTCAAAAAGTCAAAAATACAACTAGGGAAATAATCCCAGCAAATCCCGTCGATACAGCAGTCGAGTCGAAGCCACCAGAATACTGCATAAATGAGAACAAGTCCTGGTCCTCGTCATAGTCTGGCTCAGCCTCCTGACTCGCCACCTCATCTATACTTGAGACAGTCTGGTTGGTGTGTACAACACCGTCCCGTAACGTGGGAGTGAGTAGCTAACTCAGTGGAACAATAAAGCATAGGTTAACATGTTATCGACTTAGTCAAGCAATTATAAAGCAATGATAAAGCACTATATAATCAATCAAACACTCCTAACTACTCTTTATTAATGCGGTATGAATGCAATCATGATATATGCCCTCACCACAACTCCCTCGTCGACACCATCTCACGTTCAACAACCAGCTTGCATTCCTCGTGCTCCACATCTTCCAGGGCACATGCAATGCATGATGAGCATGATTACCGACTTCTTTATTAGTCCAATTCAAATGGCGGGATTGGGAAACTAAGGTACCTCCCTCAGTATCATTCCCAAACATGATCCATTCTGTATCGTCTATCGGTCCTAGTTAATCTCATACGATATTGTGTTTCTACGTCGCCTTTAGGAGAATTTTGAGCCAAATAAGTATTTTATCATACAATGGTTACACCACTCCCCCATCACCTCTTTAACGATTCATCACTAGACAGATACAGGCCTAGTTCATACTTTATACACCGCGGCAAAACTCTAAGGCTCACCGCAATTTCAGAGTATGCTCGAGGTCACTACAAAGCGTTGCTGTAACCTATACACTTACGCACAATGGTTACACCACTCCCCCATCACCTTATCAATGTAGGCCGACAGCACGAATATAGTATCCCATACCACCATAATCGGCTCATGAGTCTGGTTGCTCACTGTTCACTACGGAGAGGCATGTGGCCCCAGCGTAGGCCGACAGCTCGACCACGGTGTCCCATACCACCATGCTCGGCTCATAAGTCTTAGCGGATCGAGGTATCATGGTTAACAGGATTCCTTAGGTACCCTAAGTTCAAGTAGTAGCGACCAAACATGATGAACATACATTAGACATATCGGGTTACTTAACGAGCCTGACTAGCTCGAGCGCACAATCAACTGCACGACATGAAGTGCATAAGCACTTCGCTTGGCCTAACCACTGTCGCCAACTGAAGTACGACTCGGGTTCGTCAAACACATCCTACGTGGCGAAAAGAATCTCAACCACGAACTCAAGTCTGATACCGATTGTCTGGACTATAAACATAGTCCCAATCGCAATTAACCCATATTCAAAGCATGTGGAGTAAAGTATAATAAACAAACTAATTCAAGCATGCTAACAAACATGTCATAAGCATGTATAAAGCATGTTATAAAGCATGTCATAAAGCACCATATAAACAAGAATACAAACACATATTTCACAAGTGAGCGGTTTAAGTAAACAACCTCATGGAGGAAATCATACATGTCTCTAAGGTAAATGAGAATCCCATCTCAACACCTACCTAAGGCACCATCATCCAAACACTTGCTTTCACAAGCATTTTCACAAACACTTAGAATACACAATTTCAACATATATAGTGTATGTTAGTAAAACATGTATTAGGGCGAGTCCTTTCGCCAGGCAAATATTTTACGCACATATGATATATTCATACAGCAAATAATCATGGCAAACACATCTCCAAAATATATACGTATACGGTACTTTCTACAATACACTATTTCTACATACATAGTGTATATTAGCAAAACATGTATTAGGGTTTAATCCTTTCGCCAAATAAGTATTTTATCCATATATCATATATTCATACAACAAATAATCATGTCAAACACATTTTCAAAATATATACGTATACGGTATTTTCTACGAATACCTAGAATATGTAAAATTCCATATTCTACATCTTTAATTGAAATGGAAAACAGACGGCACTTTGTACATATGCAATTGCATGCAGATCATGAATCTATCATTATCTGACATTTAAAGCGTTGAAAACCATAACCTATACACCTAAAGTCCTCACATTTCACCGTAGAATCGCAACGAATACGATAGGTTTGCCAAGCTTCCGTATTCGGCAGTTTGGTAGCCTATAGAATGAAATAGGTTAGCTATTTCATAACCTACAACCTCCACAACTCCAAAACAGATTAGGGTTAGGGTTTCTTACCTAGAAACGAAGTCGGAATCGCCGGGAAAGTAATGAGAATCGGGTGGTGATAATTAGTTTAATGACAGGGGAATGGTAGTAGGGAGATTCTCCCACTTCTCTCACTCTTTCTCTCTCTTTTCTCTCCTCTCTTTAGGGTTTCTCTCAAATTCGTATGGCTGCGAGAGAGAGGTTTCTAAGGTCTTTATATAGCCTAAAAATACACTAAAACAGACTTATGGTCAAGGTATACTTAGGTTATAACCAAAGTGTCCCTGTTTCAGCTTAACGGAGGACTTCTGGCGGGCCTCCTTGAGCCAAAGGTCGAACTTAAGCTCACTAACCTTGGATCCAGGTGGAGTTAAGTTTTCATTTTCTTCGGATTCCCAGATCACGCGTGGCAGACCAGTTTCAGTTCAACGGTCAGCAGATCTCGATCCGAAATTCCAAGTACATGGATATGTATATGAAATTTTTCCTGATCCGAGGGTGTATTTGGGTCAGATTATGATCGGCCAAAGTCATAGCTTACAAATGTCCGCAAGTAACAAGTCTCAGGATTATATTTGAGATATTTATTTTGTAAAGTAAACAAGTGTTTTCACACTCTCTCGCTCCGGACTCAAGCGAAAACATGGACACCGGGCCATGGGTTGGGTTTGATTTATTGATGGTTGTCAAGCCCAAATGAGGCGGTCCTAAAGTCCTTAATCACATTATTCGGACTCCCCATGTGCGGTCCAGACCCATACATACGGAGTTTCAATGTGCTCTAAGCGAGAGCCAATCGGGTAATGAATGAGTTTGATCTTAGACTTTAGGGTAATCTAGCGTCAATGATTCTACAAGTTTTGGGTCTTGCAAATCGTATTTAAAGTGATTTAAATGGATTTCATGGCTAATATAGTTTAACACTTGGTTAACTTTGTCAAATTTTTAAAGGATTTAATCCTAAGTGATTTCTGGTCGAGGTGGTACTCTGGTCTTTGTACGAAAATTTACGAGTCGTTACAATATACTCCCCTTAAACAAAAATTTCGTCCTCGAAATTTGTACCTTTTCGTACTCTCGAGAATCTGAGGGTAGTTCTTTCTGAGCTCTGGCCTCATGTCTCTCCAAGTAGCTTCCTCTTCCGAATGATGCGTCCATAGTACCTTCACAAGTGGAATGACCTTGCTACGCAGTACCTGCTCCTTCCCGTCAAGTATAGGCGTCGGGCGTAGCTCATATGTAGCATCCTCGCTCAGCTGTACTTGCTCCCATCTGATGATATGTGAAGGATCAGGAACTTACTTCTTTAGCATAGATATATGAAATACGTTGTGTACAGCTGCAAGTGGTGTGGGCAAAGCGAGACGATAAGTTACAGCACCCACTCGATCCAGTATCTGAAACGGACCGATAAACCTCGGTGTGAGCTCCCCTTCCCAAACCGAAGGACTCCCTTCATAGGGAAAACTCGGAGGAATACATGATCTCCGACCTCGAACTCAAGCGGTCGCGCCAGTACGGGTAGTAACTCTTTTTTTTTCTTACTTGGTATCCTAAGAAGTCGACGCTCATAATGTTGATCTTCTCGAGGTCGCCTGTACCAACTTCGAATTTATGCCAATCGGACTACGCCGCCAACCTCACCCAACAATGCGGTCTTATGCAAGAAGGGGATTGACCATATATCATCCTCATATGGAGCCATACCAATACTCGCTTGGGGTGAGGTGGAAGTTGTTGTTGTACATCGCGAACTCTCGTAAGGAAGACATGTCATCATCCCAATCGTCTCAAGTCCAACACACATGCTCGCAACATATCCTCCAGAATCTGATTCACCCGCTCTGTCTGCCCGTCAGTCCGAGGTACCAACTTGTAACGCCCTGAAAATCGAGGGTCGAACATAACTCAATTCCTGAGTTCCAACGCATCACTTATGCAACATAGATAATGATAATTAAATGTTGTCTATGTTAGAATAATAAACATGAGTGAGATTATACCAAAACAGTAATTCATACTCCAGATCAATTGTATAAAGGCAAGCGGAAGACTGAACTGTATATATATGTATGTAAAAGAAACTAAATCATTTCATTCTCCAGAGTATGAACCCATCTGAGTCACCATATACATATATCTATTTTATGTTCAAAAAGTCAAAAATACAATTAGGGAAGTAATCCCAAAGAAATCCGTCGATCCGTGCCTAGTCGAAGCCACTGAATCACCTTTGCGTGATAAATGAGAACTCGTCCTGGTTCTCGTCATAGTCCAACTCAGCCTCCTGAGTCGTCACCTCATCTATACTTAAGACAGAGTCTAGTTGGTGTGTACAACACCGTCCCGTAACGTGGGAGTGAGTAGCTAACTCAGTGGAACAATAAAGTATAGGTTAATATGTTATCGACTCAGTCAAGCAGTAACGATAAAGCAATATAATCAAACACTTGTAACTACTCTTATTAATGCAGGCATGAATGCAGTCATGATATATGCTCTCACCACACTCCCTCGTGCGACACCATCTAACGTTCGCGACATGCTTGCATTCCTCAATGCTCCACATCTTCCAGGCATATGCAATGCATGATGAGCATGATTATCGAGTTGTTATTAGTCCATTTCAAACAACAGGATTTAGAAACTAAGGTACCTCCCTTGTATCATTCCCAAACATGATCCATTCTAGGGTCGTCAGTCCTAGTTAATCTCATACGATATTGTGTTTCTAGGTCGCTGCAGAGGCTGCCAGGGCTGTTACGCACAATGGTTACACCACTCCCCCATCACCTCTTTAACGATTCATCACTATACAGATACAGGCCTAGTTCATACTCTATACACCGCGGCAAAACTCTAAGGCTCACCGTAATTTCAGAGTATGCTCAAGGTCACTACAAAGGGCTGCCAGGGCTGTTACGCACAATGGTTACACCACTCCCCCATCACCTTATCAATGTAGGCCGACAGCACGAATATAGTATCCCATACCACCATAATCGGCTCACGAGTCTGGTTGCTCACTGGTCACTACGGAGAGGCACGTGGCCCCAGCGTAGGCTAACAGCTCGATCACGGTGTCCCATACCACCATGCCTGGCTCATGAGTCTTAGCGGATCGAGGTACCATGGTTAACGGGATTCCACTGGTAAGTTTGGTACCCTAGGTTCAAGTAGTAGCGACCAAACATGGTGAACATACGTTAGACATATCGGGTTACTTAACGAGCCTAATTAGCTCGAGCGCACAATCAACTGAACGACATGAAGTGCATAAGCACTTCGCGTGGCCAAATCACTGTCGCCAACTGAAGTACGACTCGGGTTCGTCAAACACATCCTACGTGGCGAAAAGAATCTCAACCACGAACTCAAGTCTGATACCGATTGTCTGGACTATAAACATAGTCTCAATCGCAATTAATCTATATTTAAAGCATGTGGAGTAAAGCATAATAAACAAACTAATTCAAGCATGCTAACAAACATGTCATAAGCATGTATAAAGCATGTTATAAAGCATGTCATAAAGCACCATATAAACAAGAATACAAACATATATATTTCACAAGTGAGCAGTTTAAGTAAACAACCTCATGGAGGAAATCATACACGTCTCTAAGATAGTTGAGAATACCATCTCAACACCTACCTAAGGCACCATCATCCAAACACTTGCTTTCACAAGCATTTTCACAAACACTTAGAATACACAATTTCAACATATATAGTGTATGTTAGCAAAATATGTATTAGGGCGAGTCCTTTCGCCAGGCAAATATTTTACGCACATAATATATTCTTACAGCAAATAATCATGGCAAACACATCTCCAAAATATATACGTATACGATAATTTCTACAATACACTATTTCTACATACATAGTGTATATTAACAAAACATGTATTAGGGCGAATCCTTTCGCCAAATAAGTATTTTATCCATATATCATATATTCATACAACAAATAATCATGTCAAACACATTTCCAAAATATATACGTATACGGTATTTTCTACGAATACCTAGAATATGTAAAATTTCATATTCTACATCTTTAATCGAAATGGAAAACAGACAGCACTTTATACATGTGCAATTGCATGCAGATCATGAATCTATCATTATCTGACATCGAAAGCGTTGAAAATCATAACTTATACACCTAAAGTCCTCACCTTTCACCGTAGAATCGCAACGAATATAATAGGTTTGCCAAGCTTCCGTATTCAGCAATTTGGTAGCTTATATAATGAAATAGGTTAGCTATTTCATAACCTACAACCTCCACAACTCCAAAACAGATTAGGGTTAGGGTTTCTTACCTAGAAACGAAGTCGGAATTGCCGGAAAAACGACGAGAATTGGGTGGTGCAGCTTGTGTAGCGACAGGGAATGGTAGTAAGAAGATTCTCCCACTTCTCTCACTCTTTCTCTCTTTTCTCTCTTCTCTCTCTAGGGTTTCTTTCAAATTCGTATGGCTGTGAGAGAGGTTTCTAAGGTCCTTATATAGCCTAAAAATACACTAAAACAGACTTATGGCCAAGGTATACTTAGGTTATAACCAAAGTGTCCCTGTGTCAGCTCAACGAAGGACTTCTGGCGGGCCTCCTTGAGCCAAAGGTCGAACTTAAGCTCACCAACCTTAGATCCAAGTAGAGTTAAGTTTTCATTTCTGTCGGATTCCCAGATCACGCGTGGCGGACCAGTTTCAGTTCAACGGTTAGCGAATCTTGATCCGAAATTCCAAGTACATGGATATGTTTATGAAATTTTTCCTGATCCGAGGGTGTATTTGGGTCAGATTCTGACGATCAGGTTACTTACAAAATGTCGGCAAGTAACAAGTCTCATATTACTATTTGAGATATTTATTTTGTAAAGAAAATAAGTGTTTTCACACTCTCTCGCTCCGGACTCAAGCGAACAACTTAGCTAGGGACACCTACCGGGTTTGGTTTGATTTCCGAGATGGTTGTCAAGCCCAACGAGGTGGTCCTAAGCCTTAACCGCGTATTATTCGGACTCCCGATGTGCGGTATAGACCTGATACCGAGTTTCAATATGCTCCTGAGAGCAGTCGGGTAATGAGTTTGATCTTAGACTTTAGGGTAACCTAGCGTCAATGATTCTACAAGTTTTGAGTCTTGCAGATCATATTTAAAGTGATTCAAATGGATTTCATGGCTAATATAGTTTAGCACTTAGTTAACTTTGTCAAATTTCTAAAAGATTTAATCCTAAGTGATTTCTCAATGGTATCTAATGAACTATCTCACTCTCAGAGAACATCTTTGTTCATGTACGAAAATTTACGACCACTCATTACACTTCCATACCTTATACGATTCCAACCCCATCTATTACAATGAAATAGCAAGATGATCTTAAATAAATATAGTTTCGTATAAACTATAAATTAAAATAGACAAACTATAAATTAAAATAAATGATGAAAGAATCCTTACTTGTAGGGGAAATATGCAACTGGTAACATTGTAGTGAAGCCCATGCGATGCCATCAAGGCACTCTCGATCCCTTCAGTCATCGTATGGAAGGCCAAACTACTCCAATGGTAGATATTAAAGTCTTCCAACGAGTCCACAAGGTCAATAAAGTCTGTACAACACATAATATTCATGTTGGTTCCCTTAACAAACCACTCTACACATAATATTAGGGCTACCTGCACGACATCTTCGTGTTTATTGCTATCAACTATCCTATTGAATACCTCTTGTACATGTTTTTTTATGATAGAATATTCATTGAAATATTTCTCTCTTGTTAACTTGTTCGAACGATGGATATTGGGTATGGAGAGGTCACCAGTCTTCAACCCTATTATTAGGGTGAAGCCCATCTCAAAAATTTTTACATGGTTCCCCTGTATCTCGAATACAAGATTGCCTATATATCTCTCAATAAGTGAGTGAAAAATGGCTCCTATAAAACTAAATGATGGAATGTGTAATAAAAATGAGAATGGAGTCTGCTTAAATTTATTTAATCTATTGTTGTTCTTCCCCAAACCACTCTTCACGCTATTAGACCACCATGTCAAAAAACATCTGCATGATAGGGTGGGGGCCGACTCGCCAAATCCCTAATGCAACAGTTTGTCATCTGTAAGGATGAATTAGAAATTATATCAATGATAACATTCAATATTTAACAAAGCATAATGTGAAAGTTGACTTGTTGTGGTGAAAAATCATAAAGTATGATGTGAGTTTGCCGAGTCGGCGGTCAGTTTTGGTGAAAAGTCATAAAGTATGATGTGAGTTTGCCGAGTCGACGGTCAGTTTTTAGCGAATTCAAAATGAAAGCACAAGACTTATACGTGAATTTTCCAAATCATAAAGTATGGTGTGACTTTTTGCCGAGTAAATGCATGGAATTGACCACGAAGTGAAGTAAATTGACAGTGAAGTGAATGGAAATGACCATGAAATGCATGGAATTGACCGTGAAGTGAAGAGAAATGACCGTGAAATGCATGGAATTGACTGTGAAGTGAAGGGAATTGACCGTGAAATGCATGGAAATGACATGAAGTGAAGGGAATTGATCGTGAAGTAAAGGGAATTGACTGTGAAATGCATGGAATTGACCGTGAAGTGAAGTGGAATTGCCGGAATTGACCATGAAATGAATGGAAATCAACGTGAAGTGAAGGGAATTGACCGTGAAATGAGTGGAATTGACCATGAAGTGAAGGGGATTGACCATGAAATGCATGGCATTGACAGTGAAGTGAAGGGGAATTGCCGGAAATTGACCATGAAATGCATGAAATTGACCATGAAGTGAAGGGAATTGACTATGAAATGCATGGAATTGACCGTGAAGTGAAGGGAATTGATGGTGAAATACATGGAATTGACCGTGAAGTGAAGGGGAATTGACCGTGAAGTGAGTTATATGTTTCTTGCAGCCATGAGTTGAATTTCACTTAGTCCTCAGTCAATTCCATTCACTTTGCGGTCATTTTAAGTCAATTCACGATCAATTTAACTCAGTTCACGGTCATTTTAAGTCAGTTCACGGTCATTTTAACTTAGTTCACGGTCATTTTAGCTCAGTTCACGGTCATTTAAACTCATTTCACTGTCATTTTAACTCAGTTCATAGTCATTTTAACTCAGTTCACAGTCCTCATCAATAACTCAGTGGGTCCTTGGTCTATTAACTTAGTTGGTGCTCGGTCTGTTTCACTCGGTCTTCACTTAGTTTCCCATCTCATTTCGTTCTTTGATAGTTTCCCATCTCATTTCGTTCTTTGTTTCAAAAAACCTCAATGTGGGCCATTTAAGCATGAATTTACTCATTTATCAGGACATGCCATACCATTCAGTGTTTAAAAAAATAAAAATGGATTGTGGACGATGCGCATATATAGTATAATATACAGTGGGGTCCACAAAAAGAAAGCAGGGATTTGAATATACTTATCGTTTGAAGCTTCTTAGATGGGGGGACCATTTTCATCATATCTTAGGTTCACAAAAGTCGAAAATGACTTGTGTGGAGTGTGTATTCTCGACGAGATAAAGGTATGGTGAAAATGGGGCTTTTACTCTTAGGGTGGACAGTCAGAAAAGGGGAAAGAAGAAAGCAGTAAAAGGAGGGTTTTACTACTAGGTTATCAGAAAATGCGATTCTTCAGCTAGGATGAAGGATTAGGGAAAGGAAAGAAGAAAAAACCAAATTTTAGAAGGAAATGCGGCTGACAAGCTTCAAAGGTGCGTCTGGAAAAAGTAGGGGCATTTTTGACCTGTGAAAGGCTCTTCGTACAGCAAGGGCTTATTCTTGGAAGGTAAAAATAAGTGGGCTTAAAAAGGTTCGTGGGCCATAAATGGGTCGTACAATAGGAAAAAACTCTTTTAAATAAGTATGTGAGAAAATTACTGTAAATTACTGCAAAATGATATTTAGAAATATAAAATATCATATTTCCTCTTGAAATGTTTTAAAATATATGTGCAGTTACAATATCCATTTGAATCAAATCCAAATTACAACAGTATCAGACTTATATGCTAAAAAATGCTTGCTACTTCTTACTCAAAAGAAGAAATAATGAATGATTTGTCTTCTTCGAGAGTTAATCTCTCAAGATCAATTACGGGTCTTCAATTATAACTTGCTTACCCTTCTGAAGAGGGCGATAATGTCCTTCTGTCACTTGCTCTCTTGATGCTGAAGGAAGGTTATCTCGTAAAATCGGCATGGGTAGAGAGTAAAATTGAGAAGGATTATCATTCTCTTCCAAAATTTGATGACTCAGATGCATCTTTCGAATTCTATAAAGGAGCGACAAATGTTATCCATCCTTCGAGGGTATCAGCAGACTTCATTTCACAAATAGTATCTTCCGAAGAAATCTTTATACAAAATTAGCTCGGAAAGGGGGCATGATTTATTTCTTCAATATAACATATGCCCTTAGTCTGCCTAATAACTTCTTACGCACGGCGGAAGAATCCATATGGCACAATCTATCAAATGATAATTGCGCACCAAGAAATATAAATGGGTCCACTAACGCATCTAGCAATAAGAAGCATAAACTGGATTGTTATAACTAGGAATTATGAAGCGTGATCCAATGTGTACATTCAAAAGTTGCCTCCACATCAATGCCCAATTATATGGTCCACCAAGAATTATGAAGCGTGATCCAATGTGTACATTCAAAAGCTGCCTCCATTGCAATGCCTAGTTATAACGTCTGACACCATAACTCCCCATTGTCCTTGTAACAATATCACAAGTTTTTGGTACTATATGATTTTTTAAAAAAAAAAAAAAACAAATAGATGAGCAAATCTACTCGAATAAAATATGGTTCCTGCCAAAATTTGTTACCCTCTCTTAATGGAAGAGTACTAGACCTGATGGAAACAATGAATAAATGTTCGCCGGAAGAGATAGAATTGTCATTGATAACTTCAATATCCTCTAGAAAGCTAGTAAGCGGAAATTGAAAAAAATTAATAGGATCACTATTCTCTATTTTTCTGGTGACCCAACCATTTGATTTTTCAATCATCTTCCTTCGTTGATAATGTTGGAGTGTAAGCTGATGATGATTTAAATAAGCTCTTTTTGAATCAGCAAAGGTCTAAGGAAAGTATATTCCTAACCAGCCTACGAAGAAATGCTAAGGAGCACAAATGGAAGAAGGTTCGGAGGTTAAACCTTTATAGCCGAAAATGACATCTCCAAAAGCACGATATAATGAACAAAGGATTGTATGAGCTAATGAATGCTTATGACCTTCTACCATCATGCCCGAAACTACGAAGAGTGCTGGCCTGATGATTTCTACTTGTGTTGAACTAGGAAGTATCACCAAGCCTAGCCAATAAACTAAGAAAGCAGCCGGTTCACAAGAAGAACTAAATTCAACAGTACTGATATTCTCACAAATAATTTTGAAGCCTTGATGATTCTGACCTGCAAAGCTGTCAAAATAATGATACACTTATCAAACAGGTGATATATATATATATATATATATATATATATATATATATATATATATATACATACACACACACACGATGAGGATTATGAAAGAGAAAGAAAATGAAGGAAATATAACGTAAGTTTCACGAGAAATGAGCCAGCCAGTCAAGGGAGTGAATTTCATCAGTTTGTTGAAAATTAGCCATTTCTCTGAAGAGTTCAAGAGCCGTCTTCGAAATTTCAGATTTATTATTTTCTACAGAGACGGGAGCCAATTCTTCATTCCACGGCACATATTCGTCAAAAATATTACCCATAATAGGAAGACCTACTATACAAAGGAGATCCCATAAGGTGATATTGAACTCACCTAAAGGAAGGTGGAACGAATTGGTAATTAGACACTAATGATTGAGAAAACCTTTAAAAATAGCCACATCTCCGTAGAAATGTTCTGATGTAGCTATGTTGCATCTAAAAAATCAATTTGCTTCAGGATATCGGCATGTTTCCGAGCAATGGCTGGAGTCCATGCACTATAATAATCTCGTGGTGATAAAAAAACCCATCGTCAAGAATCCTTCTGTATTCCATAATGATCCTTTGGTGAAGAAATGTTGTTGAGCAGTTTCGAAGTAATGAGTAGAAAAGAGTTGCTAAGGATCATAGCATGGGCGTAAGAATCGCATCTTATGAATTCTATCGATTTTTGAAGAGATCCATTCTCTTCCGGACGTCCTTCTAAAATTCGTGGTTCTATCATAATCCGACTATCTATAGAAACAATATTGTTTCAGATCATTTGATCAATTAGTTCGCTACAAAGAATTGACCACTGACGTTGCAAATTTATAGGGACAACAATTGTTATTCGTGCAACAAGTTTATTGTGCAGACAACAAGTTTCTGATGAAAAAATTGTCATTTTGAAGACATGAAGTGTTAGACAGGCCACATTCCTTATATAAAAGATTTTGTATTTATCATCTTACCTTGTATAGTCGTTGTAAAACTCTATATATTCAACCATTTACGGTTGTCTGAAATACAGAAAAGAAAAGGAGAATCATTCTCCCCAAAGCCTTCATTGTTTTTGGTTTGTTTACATGGTATCAGAGCAATACCGATCCTAATCCAGCATCTCTTCATCCCCGGCCCCACCGTCTGTCAGATCCGGCCTTCCCCACGCTCGTCCGATCTTCCCCAAACTTGTCCCTCCCGCATGTGATCCCTGCTACATCTTCCCTCGCAAACTACATTTGACCCCTCGCTCGAACACCCTCTTCGCGCACGTCGTCCTATCCTGCTCGACACCGCCGCATACGTCGTACTCTTTGCGTCCACTGTACATCCGACCCTCTCACCTCCTAATGCATCTGATCACCTCCTACTACGCACGTCCTACTGTCTCGGTCCAAACCCTTTTGTTGTTTTGATCTGTTGCCGTTTGCTAGTTACGGTTATGATCTATTTGGTGGTGATATAAATCTTGTTGCTGATTGTTGTTACGCTCTCCGATTGTTTCTTGATTGTTGTTCGTCCGATCCCTTTTGCTCACACCCTTGCTATACCTCCTAATGCATCCGATCGATCGTCACCTCCTACTACGTCAATGTACCTCCGATCCTTCTTGCACCTCTCATCCGTCCAAACCTTTGTTGTTTACTGATCTCGGTCCAAACCCTTTTCTTCGTCTTGTTGGTTTGCTAGATTACTATCTATTTGGTGGTGATATAAATCTTGTTGCTGATTGTTGTTCTGCTCTATTGCTGTTTGCTAATTGTTGTTCTGATCTGTTTTATGATGATATAAACCCTTTTGCTGATTGTTGTTCTGATCTGTTGTTGATCTATTGCCTGCAACCAGCTGTAAGGTACCTTCTTCCTTAGCGTAGTTTATATCTCTTCCTATCTATAGACAAAGACTCTTGTACAGAGGCCCCACGAAGTAGTTTCGATGGTACCAACTACAATCTATGGGCCATCCACTTTCAAAATTTTCTCAAGGGTCATGGTTTGTGGGGACTGATTGATGGATCTATTATTGTTCTCGCTTCCCCCGATGCCGACAGAATGGCTGATTGGGAAATGAAAAATAGACGGATTATTACGTGGATTCTTGATTCCGTCGATCGATCAATAGCTATTGGCTTCATGCCACATCGCACTGCTAAAGCTATGTGGGAGCATCTCCAGACAATATATCAACAGAGTAATGCGGCTAGGTTATACCGCCTGGAACAAGATCTGGTTCACCTTACTCAGGGTGACAAAATTATTCAATCTTTCTACTCTACAATGGTTACAATTTGGACAGAGATGACTATGATGGATCCCAACATCCCAAATGACATTAAAATATTCCACACAATGCGCGAGAGTGCGCAAGTTAGACAGTTTCTTATGAAACTGCGTTCGAAATTTGAGCATTGCAGAGTTGCTCTCCTGAACCATAGCCCAACTCCTTCAATGAATTGGGTTATTAATGATTTATTAGTCGAGGAACAACGACTGCAGGTCCACTCTTAGGGGACATCTCATGGACCATCTGACCTGGCAGTTACTGTATCCACCTCTGCACCAAATCGTGGTTCCACTCCTTTATCTTGTCGCGGTGCTCATAAAGTGGGATATGTCGTCACTCGGTGCAAAGATTGGTGCACGTATTGTCGAAGGACTGGTCATGGTCTTCAAGACTGCCGTTCACGTGCCTACGCATCCTCATTCGGTCGTGGACGTGGCGGTTGAGGTCATGGCCGTGCTTTCTGCTACTTCTGTGACTACTTCCAAGCCTTCTGTTAGTGATACTGCATCCACTGGTTCTGTTAAAGGTCTTTCCTCACTTTTATCTCCTACGATGCTCCAGCAGATCGTGCAGGCCCTTTTTGCGGCCTTTATGTCAGGTATAACCGCATCTTCTCTATGGTTCTTCGATTCTGGTGCTTCAAATCATGACTGGTGATGTATCCCATCTTTGCAATATTCGTCCTTACGCTGGCAATCAGACGATTTCCACTACAGATGGAACTAAACTACCAATTCAATCTGTTAGTTCCTTAACTCTCTCCTTCTAACCATCGTCAGTTTACCCTTCATGATGTTTTTCATGTCCCTAAACTCTCCTCAAATTTAATTTCTGTTGGTTAACTTACATCTAATAACTGTTTAGTCATATTTCTTCCAAATTATTGTTTTGTGCAGGATGTGGCAATAGGGAAGGTACTTGGGAAGGGTAGGCAGCATGGATGTTTGTACGTGCTGTACTTTCACTCATTCGTTACTCCAACTCACTGTTTCTTCTCTCCCTCTTCCTTGGATATTTGTTCAGCAAATAAAATGTGGAAACTCTGGCACTTTCGCTGGTTCATCCACATTCTGATCGTTTAATTCAACTCTTTTCTTCTGGCATGTTAGGAAAAATTTCTCTTAATAAAAATGGTTTGGAATTATTCTTGTTTTTCTTATTGCCTTTCAAAAAGTAAGTGTATTCCCTTTCCTCTAAGTACTACAAAATCATCATCTATGTTTGAACCGGTGCATACGGATGTCTGGGGCCCTTTCCCAATTATGTCTCTTTCTGGACTACGATATTATGTTATATTCATTGATGATTTCACCCGTTGCACTTGGATTTACTTTCTGCACTTAAGTCACAGGTGTTTGAAAAATTCAAAATATTTCATTCTATGGTGGACACACAATTTCAAGTAAAAATTCAAACTCTCCGCTCTGACTCGGGGAGAGTATCTCTCCACAACTTTTCGTACATATCTTTAGGGTCATGGGATTACTCATCAGACCACCTGTTCTGATACTCCACAACAGAATGGGGTGGTTGAACGAAAATATCGTCATATTGTTGAAACTGCCAATACCTTAATGACAACTATGAGTGTTCCTCGTTCCTTTTGGGCGGAAGCTATGATGCATTCAGTCTACCTGATTAATCATTTGTCAACCAGCCCTGAATAGTAAATCTCCCTACTTTGTTCTCACCGGTTCTCTTCCTACATATTCCACATTTCATGTTTTTGGTTATATATGTTATGTTCATTTGGCATCACGTGAACGTAACAAACTTTCCCCAAAATCAGTCAAATGTATGTACTTGGGATTTGGAGAAACTCAAAAGGGTTTTCGTTGCTATGATCTGGTCTCTCGTCGTGTATGGGTATCACGACATGTTTTTCTTGAGCATATTACCTTCCATTCATCTGTTCCTCGGTGTATACGGTTTATCGCCTGAAGAAAGCTCTAACGGTCTCAAATAAGCCCCTTAGGCATTGTTCCAACATTTTCATAACGTTGTTATAGGAGCTGGCTTTACTCAAAGTGGTCATGATCCATCATTATTCTTACGCACCTCTGAGCATGGAATCGTCATTGTTCTCGTATATGTTGATGACCTACTTTTGATTGGTAGCGATGATATTGGCATCTCGGCTTTAAAGGAAGTTCTGAAGTCATCCTTCAAGATGAAGGACCTGAGTCATCTAACATACTTTCTTGGACTTGAATTTTCGCGTTCTATACATGAAATCCTGGTCAGCAAGCATAAATATACCAAGGATTTTCTCGCCTTGGCCTCTTTAACGGATCAGAAGACAGTTCAAACTCCCTTCGAACTTAACGTTCAATATGACAATGACGATGGTGAACTCCTTGTGAATCCCACCTTATACCATCGTTTGGTTGGGAGTCTGGTTTACTTAACAATGACTCGTCCTAATATTGCCTACGCGGTCCAAGTTGTCAGCCAATTTGTTTATGCTCCTCAAACCCTTCATATGACTGCAGTATTGGTCATCTTACGGTATCTACGTGGAACCAAAAATTCAATTTGGACCCTGGTCCCTTGCTTTCACGTCGTAATGGTCCACTTTTGGATTCGGTTCAATTTGGTGATCAATGGATGGATGGTTCGTCGGATCGATCTCTGTTCTTCTCCTCCACGGCTCCTCTGAACCTTCGTGCTTTATTCAAATGCTAACTGGGCCAGTTGTACTCTCACACGTAGAACTACCACTGGCTACTGTGTTTTTCTCGGCACTTCACTCATCTCTTGGAAATGTAAGAAGCAGGCCACTGTTTCTAAATCAAGCACGAAAGCCAAGTATAGAGCAATATCAGCAGCTTGTAGTGAGATTACCTAGTTACATGGACTTCTTTTTGACTTGGGCGTTCATCTGCAAGATCCTACTCCACTCCATGTAGATAATTTGAGTGTCATTTAAATTGCTTAAAATCCAGTAAATCATGAATGGACAAAGCATATTGAAGTTGACTGTCACTTCATCCACGAGAAGTTTCAATCTCGGATCATTTCGCTACCACATGTCGCATCCCATGATCAGCTTACCGACATTCGCACGAAATCCCTCACTTCCACACGACACTCATTTCTAGTTAGCAAACTATTACTTATTGCTAACAAACATTAGTTTGAGGGGGGATGTTAGACAGGCCACATTCCTTGTATAGAAGATTTTGTATTTTCATCTTACCTTGTATAGTCGTTGTAAAACTTTATATATTCAACCCTTTAGGGTTGTCTGAAATACAAAAAAGAAAAGGAGAATCATTCTCCCCAAAGCCTTCATTGTTTTTGGTTTGTTTACATGAAGAACTTACTTCAAGTCAAAGAACCGAAGTTCTTTAAGTCTACAAGATCAATCGAGGTAATATCATTTCTGCACGACGACTTCTGCGATTGGAAGATTACATTGTGATTCGAAATGCTGTCGAAATTGATATTGAACTTATTTGTTTTCTTGTATTTTCTATTACATGTACTTTATTTTGAAATCAAGGGGTAAATGAGGATGTAAATGAATTTCTATTACATGTACTTTATTTCGAAATCAAAGGGTAAATGAGGGTGTAAATGAATTTAGAATCAACAAAATACATTATGATGATTATTATCTATATATCATAAAATACATTAAGATGATTATTATCTTTATATCTTTATTTGTTATTATTAGAGGTGTACACGAGTCATGGTAGAGAAGGGACGATGTTTATAGGGCTTTGCCCAACTCGTGCTCGACTCCCACAAGGATCGTCCGTAAGTAATTTTTAAACAGAGCTTCGCATCCATCGAGTCCCGGCTTGATGTCGGGGCCACGGCCATCGAAAAACCATTTGGTTTTGGTCGTTTTTGGATTTAATTTGGTGTGGCCCCACAGAGTTTTCTCACTTCTTTGTCCATTTTCGTTTTTTCTCACCGTCTTCTTTGTCCAGCTTCGCGTCCACCTAGGCAAGGTGTAATATGTGCCATGTTGGTCTTGGACGAGCCCCATTCAATACCCAAGTGACCGCCGTCGACGCCGGCCAGCATGAGAGAAGGAGAGGGTGCGGTCAATCAGTGCCTTTTGAGCGCACTGCATGCACGCCATGGTTTCCCGATCGTGATGTGTGTAGGAAATCCGATCCATTCCTTTCCTCATCCCATTTTCAAGTTCAGTTGGACCCCATTTAAGGATTTAAGGGGTTGATCTTCTGTTGGGCCACTTGATTCGGGACTGTGTGAAGTTTCAACAGCCCTTGTGATCTTGCATTCAAGTCAATTTAACATGTGTGGCCTCCAATCTCTAGCATTCAAGTTTCCTTGAAATGGAGTATTGAACAAATCGTTCTGATTCTACTGGCCCATATATGAAGCATATCCAGTAAGACCCCATTTAAGGATTTAAGGGTTGGATCTATCGAGCTTTAGTTTTGAGTTCGAGTTATAAATTGAGATTCATTTGAATTTGAATTCGATTATCAATTGAAAATCGAAGTTAAACAAAATAATTAAATATATAAAATGCATAATTTACGATTAAAAAACTTCAATAATAACATATTTACATTGTTCAAAATGATAATTTACAACGAATAACCTCAGTAAGAGGAGTGCCTTCCTGTACTGTCATCTGATCCATTCGAACTACTATCTATTTTTTCATATACATACTAGTTCACTTCCTCTGAGTCAGAAGACGAAGAGATGTTTCCTTCGTACTCTTTTACACTTTGAACTAGATTTTTCAAACTTTCTTTATGTGAAGAATTGTATATAGTACCCAATGCCTTGTAAAATTCACCGAGACGGGTGAGGAATTTGAATTTGTTACTCTTCTTCTTCTTCTTGCTTGTCGTACTCGATCCTGCTTCAACATCGTATTGTCTTTGAGGATATCGCTGAAGTCTAGAAACTTCTTCCATATTGCGCTTTAAGCCGAGTTAGAATTGTTCTTCCTCCAAAGCTTTTAATCTGGTTACCTCCTCTACATCTTTTGTGGATGTCATTCGTGTACTAGATCCAAAACCAGAAGGTTTGGATGGAGTGGAAAGTTTTCTATTCGAATCTAAAAGGACCTAAAAAGAATTTGGACATCCTTAGGGACATTGAGGCATGGTTTTACAACACCACCTCGTCATGACAAGTGTAACCGAAACCGATTATTCTAGTTCACAAACTTTGCGCCACAAAAATCACACATAATCTTTATTCTTCCAGACCTTGGTAGTGATTCAACTAGGGAAGCGTAGTCCCAAATGTTTGTCGATGGGTTAGAAGACGACATATCTACACTCAATTTTTAATATAAAAAATCAAAATATTGATAAATAATTTGAACTTGATATAGGAACAAAATAAAAGCAATATAAATGTATCAAAAATAAAAGCAAATGAACAGTAGTGAGTAAATAAATATTAAAGTCTTACAAACCACATTCTACCACTTTCATGTTTCAAGCAAACTAATATTACAGATCATTCAAGTTTCAACCAAAACGAATTGAAAAACAAAAAATAATTACAAATCTGCATGAGTATTGATGTGAGTATTGGAGCGTATTGATTTAACCAGGTTGAAACTGGTGCATGATTCTTTGACCAGGTTGAAACTGGTGCATGATTCTTTGTTGTGCATGTATGATATTTTTATTTTGTTTTGTCACGAATTCGACAATGGGAGATTGTAACTGCTATGTTTTCTAGCTCCTATGATTGTCAAATTTTGTAGTGCCAAAACCTCTTGGAATTTGTATCTTGTGTAGCTCATCTACATATTCAAGATCATTCAATTCATGTACAAGAACAAAGGTCTTTACTTCTAGTACAAGTTCAAGATGTTCCAATTCAAGATTCAAGTATTGCAAGTATAAGATATATACAAGTTCAAGTACAACATCAAGTGATAATTCAAGGTTTCAAAGCTTCGACTATGTCAAGACAAACTGTTTTGTTTAGAAACTCAAAGCTTAAGGTGAAATACTATTCAAGTACTTCAAGTTCAAGATTCAAAGTAATAGCTTAAGTTTATTTTCTTTGCTATTTATTTATTTATTCATCTGTATCGGGTTGAGATTTTGATACACAGACCTTTCTAGGAATCAGGTTGTCCTACCATAAACCATTGGTTTTTGGTGTAAGGTTGTCCTTAGAACAACATCTGTATCAACCTCTCAATACATGTACATCTGAGGTTATTATTCATTTTTGCTTTGTGGGATCGTTTATCTTTATTTATATTTGTTTAGCTCGCTTTATTTTTAGATTAATTTCCTGAGCTAATCGATCTAAGCTTTTTAAGATGTCAAATTTTGATAACCTTTCAGTCGCTAGGCCTCCACCATTTAATGGCTCCAATTATGCCAATTAGAAAGCCAAAATGAGGATTTTCTTAAAATTCATGGATGAGAGCGTGTGTCAAGCTACAGTGACCAATTGGACCCCTCGTCCCACTAAAGTGACTGATACTAATGGATCTAAAATGATAAAAGTCACACCTTACTTCTGTTAGACCACTCTTCAGCAAAGTGACAGTAGTGCCAATGCAAAGGCTTTAAATGCTAATACTTGCGCACTATCACTGGATGAATTCAAGAGAATTATATCCTGTGATACTGCAAAGTAAGCCAGGGATATTTTGAAAATGACACAAAAGGGAACAACAATTGTCAAGATATCTAAAGTTCAAATCCTTACAACCAAATTTGAGGAAATACGTATGGAATAAAGTGAAACTTTTATGGACTTCTATACAAAATTGAATGACATTGTCAACTCTATGTGGGGACTTAGTGATAGAATCCCAGAAAGTAAAGTCTGGCAACATAGAAATCCTCAAATGGGCAATTGATTATTCTATACTACAACTAGAATAATAAAAATAATTAATAAATAGGCAAACAAAAGAGCAGGCTGAAAGGATAACTATTAACAACATTTATAAAAATAAAAGATATCCAAAAGCCAATAGGTATAAGCATAAATTAAGACTAGCTAATAAAAACAAAACAAAAAATAAAAAATAAAAATAAAAATTGCGTCTCTTTTAGCCTCAACGGGCAGATCTGGTAGTTCCACGCTAGGACCCTTAAGGCCGACGTGAAAGCGGACTCCCAAGGAGCTATTGCTCAAAGAGCACGGCTAGAGGTGTTACCTCTTCTACCAAACGGGTTATTAAGAGTTTTTAGGAAAATAACCATCAGTCTCAATGGGCAGATCTGGTAGTTCCACACTAGGACCCTTGGGCCGACATGAAAGTAGACTCCCCAGGAGCTAATGCTCAAAGAGCATGGCTAGAGGTGTTACCTCTTCTACCAAACGGGTTGTTAAGAGTTTTTAGGAAAATAACCATCTAGGTGAATTATTACATTAAGTTAAAACTAAAAATATCCCTCTAGGCATAGACATAACTTGGTTTTTTAACTTGTGTTGATGTAAAGAGTGTAAAGTCATTTATGGGATGTATGAATCAGAAGTTACTTAATACAAGCTACTTAGCTTATCTGGTTTTTTACTTATCCAATTGAAGTGATTAAGTAACTTTAAATAAAAAAAAAGTTACTTATAATTGATCTTAAACTAAATTTGCTTATCTTAAATAAGTTACTTTCTACTTTAGTAAGTATAAAAAATAACTTATTTGGTGGTACCATGATGTGTGTATTTTATCTATGCTAACCATCCATTTTTTTCATATCATTTTACACATACACCACCATGGTGGGACCAACAAAGCACTAAACACTAGAGACGATGTTACAGGCAGTGTTTATAGGCAATCTACATCCAACTTTGTCATTGAAAAAGTCTTTATATTCCTAAGGGTTGGGGGATACAGATGATACACGTGCATTTAATACAGTAATTTAAAAAAAAATGTACAAATTACTAATTAAAATTTAGACATGTCATGAACCTAGTATTACTCTTATTGGACCATCTTACCCGAAAATATATGCAATAGTTAAAAACTTTTTAAAAAAATACAAATCAACGCTCTATTTCAATAGACAAGTGTTTATGAATCATAATACAATACAGTCACTTGCTAATAAGTTGATATGGTTTTTGAATAGACAAGTGTTTATGAATCATAATACAATACAGACAAGTGTTTATGAATCGTAATACAATACAGACTACCGTCAATCCATAAGGACCATAACACATTAGGAAACATAAACTAATAAGTCGATATGGTTTTTGCTGTACATGATACAATACAGTCAATTGCATGTGGGGCCCAACATGATGCATGTCAAATATCCAAACAATACAGTCAATTGCATGTGGGGCCCAACATGATCCAGAGTTCAGGTAGGCCACACCATCTGGAACAACTAGGGGTGACGAACCGAGTTAGCTCGGTTGGTTTGCTCGACTCGACTAGTATAATCACATGGTGGGGCTTACCTGAGATCTAGAATGTCATGTTTCCCGTGGTGGGGCCCACCTCATTATGGTTTGGGGCGATTGGGCTTCCATCTAGATTCTGGATCATTAAAAATATAGTAAATCATCAATTTAAAAGCAAGGGGCGACCGGGCTTGAGGCTTACCGTCGGTCGAACTCGGACTGGCAAGTTGCGGCAGGGACAGGGGTGACCAGACAATCGATGTGGCACACCGGACAGTAGATGTGGCACAACGGATGGGGCGGGGTGTCCGCCGAACTGAAAGAGAGAGAGGAAAGAAGACGGAAAGGGCAACCGGGTAGGGAAGGGACCAAAGGACTGAGAGAGAAGGAAATGGGGAAATGGGGAAGGGTTAGGGTATTTTTTGGGTGGGTAGGGTATTTTTTTTGAAGGGGGTAAAGTAAATTAGGTTTTTTGTTTTAGAGTGTGTGTGTGTGTGTGTGTGTGTATATATATATATATATATATATATCAGAGCCGAGTTCGAGTCGAGCAGGGGCAAGCTCGAGCTCGACTCAAATATGTTTCGAGCACCAAAAAACAGCTCAACTCGATTCGAACTCAGCTTCAATCCAAGTCGAGTTGAGCTTTTTCGAGTCGAGTCGAGCGAGCTACCGAGCTTACTCTGCTTGTGCACCAAAAACAGCTCAACTCGGTTTGAACTGTTATTATTGAGTAAGATAATTCCCTATATCAAATACATTTGTTTCTTGTCAAAACATTCTGGCTGGAAATTAATGAATAACTCATAGAAATGAGATTTCACCACCTATGGGTATCGAACCTAAGACCTCATGTTGAAACTCCTCAGAGTCTACCATTGAGGCAAGGACTTGAAAATTTCTCTTTCTTTAAAACTAAAAGGTTAGATAGGTGGAAGATTAAGCTCTCACTAATGGGATAAAAATGTGATTAAGATGAAAATGACTCATATTGCTTGGTTACAAGACCATGCTAGGCCCGAATGAAAAATCAAGGCCCACTTGAAGATTCAAAACAATCACACATACCTCATTAACATCAAAATATCCATTTATGACATTACACACTAAAAAAAAAAAAAAAAATTCCAATTAACAATAACAAAAAAAAATTAAAAACATAAACTCACTTTTTTTTTCCAACATCACCCATTCCAAATACTTCACATTTCATGAAAACTCCTGTACAAGAAAAGTAAATATATTATAAATCTTTTAAATAAAAATAATATAAACACGTGAGTTATTAAATCTTCAGAAAATCATATTCTTAAATATAGCTGATGAGAATCTTAATAATAACACCAAGTTCAGTGAGACCGACCATGATATATGTGTTGTATCTGAACCATCTATCCAGTTGGATAGATCATTTCAAGGCATGAGACAAAGAATGAGTCAAATCCAAATTTAGGGTGGACCCCAACACAAAACAATGGGAAGAGTGACGCCCGTTGAAACCTTCCTAAGGTCTACTATGATGTTTATCTGAGATCCAAAGTGTTCAAAAGTTAAGCTGGACATGAAAGAAGGGAAAACAAAAATTTCAGCTTGATCAAAAAAATTGTGGCCCTTGGAAATTTTTAATGGTGGGCATCACTCTCTCCACTATTTTTTCTGTGGCAGGGTCCACTAGCTTTGGATCTGACTCGTTCTTTGGCTAAATTGACATCTCCAAATGGATCGAAAGTGTAGATACAACACATACATTATAGTGGGTCCCACAGAACTTGGTGACATCACTTCGGCGAGTTTGGCTACTCAACCTATCCGAGTCCTCTCTAGCCACAGACGGACGCGGATTAGCTACTGAGAGGTTGAGTAGAGAGATTCGCTACAGATGTGACATCACCTAGTTTTGTGGGCCCCACCATGATTTATATAATGTATCCACACCATCCATCCATTTTGAGAGATTATATTAGGCCATGATCTAAAAGAATGAGACAAATTAAAAGCTCTAGTTGACCCCACTACAAAAGCTTTTAAGGGCCACAAAAGTTTTTTATCAAGGCAATATTAGCATTTTCCCTTCTTTCATGTCATCGTTGGCACATTAAATAAACATCATGGTGGACCTTAGGAAGGTTTCAAGGGTGGGCGTCACTGTTTTTGTGGTGGGGTCCACTCCATCTTTTGATCCTTCTCCTTCTTTTGATAATTCCCTAAAATGATCTCTCCAAATGGATGGACTGTGGGTATACAACACATACATCATGGTGGGGCCCATAAAACTTAGTGACGTCTCTTCAGTACCCACCTTGATGTAGTTGTTTATTCACACGGTCCATCCCTTCTCTTAGATCTTTTTAAGGTATGTGAACAAAAATGAGGTAGTTAAAACATTAAGTGGACCACACCAAAGATTACTCATACATTTAATGACATGCATTTAATGCAATGCAACCCAAACTTATTATTTGGTGTCATCCACTTGAGTGTTGCATCTGCCTCATTTTTATGCACATATATACCTTGAAATGATATGAGAGAAGGCATGGACAACATGGATAAATGGATACATCACGGTGGGCTTGGCCACATAATTGCTAGAGACGGGCATGGGTAGGTACGTGTCTTGGCGAGGTGTGTTGGAAGAAAAAAGAAAAAAATATATACAAAATAATACCTCATTAATATAATATTTACATCCTAGTAACCTTTTAAATCAAGTTTTTCATTGGGTTGGGTCCTTAAGTCTTACTTTGGTGGTAGACTCCCAGGAGTTTCAACACTTGGTTGAGGGTTTGAGTACCCATAGGTGATGAAATTCCACTACTGGGTGAGTGTGTGGTGGTGTGTGTGTGTGTGTGCGTGTGTAAAAAAACGTATTCATTGGGCTACCTAATTAATCAATATTATTGTGAAAAGCACCTTGGGTTGGTTTTCTCCAACTCCTGATATGATTCTTCCTAAAATGATAAAAATGCCACAAACGAGGAGTTTTCTGCAGGGGATTACATGGTAGGAACTTGGCCACTGGTTCGTAATCCGTGGGCCCACCATAAAGCATGTGTTTTATCCACGTACACTTAAAAGATGAGGGACCCGGATTGCGTACTATCCCCGCCCGTCCCTAGCTCTGAACGGGCAGTTCTGTGGGCGGGCCCACTGTGATGTATCTGTACATCCAAACCGTCAGTCCCTTTTCACAGATTATTTTAACAGATTATTTTAACGCACAAACACAAAAATGAGGCATATCCAACGCTCAAGTGGACCACACCAAATAATAAGCTTGGTTGCATTAAAATGTACAAAGCATTAAATGTCAGTTGCATTAAATGCAAGAGTCATCTATGGAGTGGTCCAGTTGATCGTTGGATCTGCCTCATTTTTGTTTTCATGCCTTAAAATAATCTGTGTAAAGGGACTGACAGTTTGGATGTACAGATACATCACGGTGGGCCTGCCCACAGAACTGCCCGGGCAGGGGTAGTGGGCAATTCGCGTCCAAAGATGAGGTAGATCCAAATGCCAGGTGGACCACACCATAGGGAAGAGTGATGATTGCTTGCATATTATTAAAAGCTTCCAAGGGCCCACTTTATTTTCCGTCCAACATATCCGTTAGGTTAGGTAGACCTAGATGAAGGGAAAACAACAAATAGCCGACATAAAGCTTTTAATAGTAAGTGTTCATCACCACTGTTCTCTTTAGTGTGGTCCACCTTAGAATTAGATCTGCCTTATTTTTAGCTTATACCCTAAGGGCCCGTTTGGCCGCTTGGATTGGAAGGGATTAGATGGCAGTGGAAGGGATTGGATGGTAAATCCCGGGAATGGCCGGGCGTGCCAAACAGTGTAGGTGATCTGATCCAAATCAGATGGATCTTAGACAATCCAGTGACAACACCATCATTACCTTTAAATCCCATCCAATCCATTCTAATCCGTTCAAATTAGCCTGTGACGTGTTTGGCTCGTGGGATTGGAAAGGATCGGAAGCTTTAATCTCCGGATTGGCCGGGCGTGCCAAGCGGACTGGATGTATCAATCCAGGGATATAGCAATCCCATGAATCTCAAGACAATCCGCTGACAACACCCTCATTACCTAGAAATCCATGCCATCCACCGTAATACCATTCACTCCCTTCCAATCCACCCGGCCAAACGGGCCCTAAAATGATTTCTAAAAAATGGATAGACGGTGTGGATTAAACACAAATCATGTTAGGGCCCACATTGCACCGTATGTCACACGCTTTGGTGTCTTTGACGGAAGCTGAGGGCAGGGGAAGTTCCTCTAGCCTGTGGGGGCCACAAAGATGCCCATCACAAATCCACTTTGTGCATCAGCTATCCAACACCTTAAAATATCATGCAGATCCAAAACTCCTGTAGGCCACACCACACAAAACGGTGGGAAAGGTAACCTCCACAATTGAAACCTTATCCAAGCCGACCATGATGTTTATAGGCTATCCAAACTGTTCCCTGCGTTATTGCCATTCAGATAAAACTGCAAGCATCATCCTGATACAAAACTTCTTTGGCCCCACACAGATTTCAAAGGTGGGCTTTCAAACACTGCCTTTCATGTGGTGTGTGACCCACATGTTTTTTTATCAGCCTGACTTTAGAGTTCCATCCTATCGTTGCCTTGAAAACTTACGTCAGGATAATATCTGCGGGCCCATTAGAGTCCAAGGGCACAAACAATCCGTGTCTGTCAAGGCTTCAGGATCAAGTGCCCCCTAGGGTTCACCCAACACGGTGAAGCCCTACCTGTGGGGCCTGCTTTGATGTACATATTATATATCAAAACCGTCCATCACAGATTATTTTAGAGCATGAGTATAAAAATGAAATAGATACACATCTCAAGTAGACCATACAAGAGGAAATAATGGTCATTGACAACTAAAAACTTTTTTGTAGCTAACAAAAGTTTTGGATCAAGGTGATTTCTTTCTTTTCTCTTCATCAATACCTTAGTGTCCTTATCAAGTGGTTGGATGGCAAATAAAAATTACAATGGCACCACTTAGGGGCTTAGGATGTTGTTTTTAATAGTCAGGGTTCACTTAGACGGAACAGATTGGCTACTCCCCTGCCACCAGCCAATGGCTGGTGGTCAGTACCCTGTCGCCCCACCACGAATGTATATATTTCATCCATGTAGTCCATATATTTTTTCAGATAATTTTATGCAATGTGACCAAAAATAAGATATATCCGAATATCAAGTGGACCACATTACAGGAAATAGTGTTGAATGAGGTAGACCATTAAAAACTTTTTAAGATTTGGATCAAGCTGATATTTGTTTTTTCCCTTCACGTAGGCCTGGACGACTGGCTTAACATATTGGATGTCAAATAAACAGTACAGGAGGATTTTAATGGTGGATATCCAATCACCATTGTTTTCCTGTGGTGTAGTCCACATGAGATTTATATCCATCTCATTTTTGGATTCAAACCATAAAATGATTTGCAAAAATGTATGCACAATGAATGAAACGCATACATCATGGTGGGTCCCACAGAGACCGACCACCAGCCACGGGCTGGTTGCAGGGGGCGTAGCCAATACGTATCTTCTCTTAGTACAGTTACCTATACTTTGGAAATAGTCCCATCTCAGATTTGGATCCGCCCGGTGTTTGGGTTCATGCTCTAAAAGCAACCAGCTAAATGAACGACGGACAATATATAAATTAAGGTGGCCCCTGGCCGCACCATGTTGGGTGAGGCCTCACATAATTCCGTGAGCCTTTTACATGTCATGTTTAATCCAGGCCGTCCATCCAATTTGCAAGATTATATGAGGGCACGAGTCGATGAATGAGGAAGATCCAAATGTTTTGGATCAAGCTTTTTTTTTTTTTTTTAACCTTTTCATTCAGGTCTCTATATCCTTATAGATAGTCTAAATGGCAAATAAATATTATGTCGGGCCCTCTGAAGATTTTAATGGTGGGCATTCAATCAACATTGTTTCCTATGGTATGGTCCAGCTGAGATTTGAATTTGAATAAATTTTTGGTTTGTCGTAAAAGAACATGCAAAACAAATGGATGAGATGGATATAAGATACATACCCCACAGTCAAGGCCGGTCCGTACCGGGACTTCAGTTGTAGCCCCAGGCTGCCGCCCATTAAAATAATATAAATCAGCTTGTTTTCAGGTGGAAAGTTCTACAATACCGAGGCTTGGACCGGCGTGTTTACTAATAGTCTTCAAGTGCGGTTCATTTTACGAAGTCATCTAATAAATTTTAATAATAGTTCAATCACAATCGTTTCCTGTAGTGTGGTCCATCTGAGATTTGTATTTGCTTAATTTTTGAAACCCATTATTAAAATGAGTTGTAAAAATAGATGGATAGCATGGATATATGAATACCTACTAAGTTACCAAAGGTAACACCTAATCTACTCCCCCTGTTGCCCTGCGTGCGAAAATGCTGCAGCCCATGTAGATGGGACACTTGACAAACAGGTTTGATTAGGTATTACCCTTGCCGTATAGGAGCCACATTGATGAATTTGTTGTATATCTGTTCCTACACTAGGAGACAAGGTGGGGCTACTGTTATGTTTTTCAGAAACTCATTCTGTCCGTTCATTCTGAGAGGTCATTTTAGGACATGCTTCCAGAAATGATGTGGATCCTAAACTCAACTGGGCCAAACGAGTCAAAACAGTAGGGAATGAGCAATGACAGTTGAAATAATCAAATAGCCACAAACGTTTTTATCAAGTTAAAGTTTTTTTTGGTTTTCTGAGTTCATCCCAGTGAGAATGACCTTATAAAGGGTTTGGATGGCATATTAAGAAGGTGGAGCCTACTTAGGAAGGTTTCAACAGTAGACATTTCATTCCTCAGTTTTTCCTCTCCTATGGCCCACTTGAATTTTGTATCCGCCGCATGTCTTAAAACGAGCCCTCAAACGGATACAAAGAGTAGAAATATGAGCCTTCAATCACTGCTGTTTCCTTAGGTGTGGTCCACCTGACATTTGGATCTACTTAATTTTTTGGGCCACAGCCAATTATAGGCTGAAAAAAATTGATGGACAGCATGGACATAACACGTCATCAAGGTGGGCCCCACTTCAAAGATAACACCCACTGAGCGCCGATTGCGTACTGCCAGCTTCAGTAGCGAGGTGGCTACTGACAGTGCCATGTGGGCCCCATTATGACATATCTATGCTATCAACGCCTTCCGTCCATTTTTCCAGACTATTTTACGGCATGGGCCCAAAAATGAAGCATATACAAATCTCATATAAACCACACCGTAGAAAAGAGTGGTCTGAGAAAATAGATAGACGGTCTCGATAATGATCTAGACGGTTTCGATGAAACACGTACATATCATGTAGGGCGACAGAGCAGGCTACTCGCTACTGAGGCTGTCAGTACGCAATCCGCGTACTTAATAAATTAAATAATAATAAAAAAAAAATGGGAATGGAATCCCAGCAAATCTCCACTTTTAAGCATTCAGGTTATGGCGTTCCTAGTCAGGACGCGGATTGCGTCCTAACCCGCTGGACGGATCTGTGGGGCCCACCATGATGGAAGTGTTTTATCCACGCCGTTCAACGCTTTTCTCGAATCATTTTAAGATTTGAACCAAAAAAAGAGGCACGTCGGAGGCTTAAGTGGACCATAAAGTGGGGATTAAACGTCCACCATTAAAAACTTACAGGGAACTGGTGAAGTTTCCAATCAAGCTGATAATTTTGTTTTTCATCCACATCTACATGACATTATGAACAGGTTGGATGGTAAAAAAAAAAAAAAATCACGTTGGCCCTTAGAAAGGTTTCAAGGATGGGTGTCATTATCAATACAGCATCCTTTGGTGTGGTCCACTGGAGCTGTGGACCTACCTCATTTGTTGATTCGTTTCTTAAAATGATATGAGAAAATCTTTGAACGGCGTGGATAAAACACTTGCATCACGGTGGCCCCACAGAGCCGGGGTAGGACGCAATCCGCGTCCTCTAGTTACAACGTCACACTTTAGATAATCCAGCCTATCAATTTAGACCGTCCATTTGTTCCAACACATATTACATGAAGCCATGTACACGTCACACCATTCTGACTATCATAATAATCCAATCTTTAGCCTCTAATAATATGGACGGCCATGATCATTAACACAAAAATAAGTCCAACAAACAACCAGATGCAAAGAGTACGATGACTTTCAGCACTCCCAAAGTTTCAGAGCATTTTCCACTAAGCATGTAAGGATTATTGAAAATTACAAAAATGGTTTGGGTGGCAATGAACCGGGTCTGGACCTGCCGGCGATCCAAACCGGTTTTGGATTTTGTATCGGTTCTTCGGTTGGAAGCCCAAGACCGCCCTTCTCGCTTGGGAAATTTTGCAAAAACCAGGCACGGCACGGTCTTATATTACTGGCCCAGCCCTACGTGGACCGATGAAATCCAACCGGCAAACCCGGTCCGTTACCGCTCCTAGAAATCCATACCTTGTGAAGATGACATTATCCCAACGGACGGCTGCGAATGAACCACCATGAATAACACACAGCATTCACACCAAGGTTTCTCTCTCTCTCAAGGGGCAGAGAGTTTTCTTCCGAGCGACGTATTTATAGAGAGGTTTGTTGAGAAATGATGTCATGAGCTAGAAGTGCATGGAAATCTATCTATGCACATGGTTTGATCTGTACTCGTTGAAGCGCTGATCATCTATCAGGACTGTACATCAGTCCAAGTCCGTTCCTCATAGGCTTCCATGAGAAAATAATAAGAATCGGAGGATCTGAAGCTTCTACTTAGTGACAAGCAAAAATGGATGGAAAAGATTTTAAATAGAAGTGAGGGTAATAAAGGAAGTTATTACCATCTGATTTCTATGGTTTTTTCACAGTAGTGCAAGAACAGTGGACCGGACTTATTGGACGGTCCAGATAGATGATGTTGGTCCCAAAAAAATTCCAAATACTACAATGTGCATGGGATAAGGTGTTTCTCACACGTTAGTGAAAGTAAAGAGGGCAGGAATCCGGCATTGATAAGATGGCGCGGGTTAGGTGAGGCAGGGGCATCGGCTTAAGGACTGTTTGGTAAATTTTATTTTCAGACATTATCACTTAAATGGATATTTTAAATAATTTTTTCTAATTTAGATCATTTGATAAATCAAAAAAATTATGTGTTTAATTTTGATTTTCACTGGAAAAAAATATCAATTTTTTAAGTTTTTCTGTTCAAGCTTAATACTTAATGCTGAATGCATGAATTATTTTGATTTTTTTAGTAAATGACAACTTTACCCCTCCGCTATAGCAGCCGTAAGGTAGAAACCATGTTAATCCGGCAAAGGTTTTTAGCCCCGACATGATTTATAGATTGTATGCACACCATCCATTAATTTTGTCAAATCATTTCAGGGCATGAGTGAAAAATAGGGAAACTCAAAGTCGAAGTGGACCCAACCACATCAAGCTATGAGGATGATGACGCACACAGTTGAAACCTTCCTAGGGCCCACCAGGATGTTTATTTGTCATATAATCTGTTCGTAAGGTCATGCAAAATTGTACGAATGAGAAACAAAAATATTAGGTTGATCCAAAACTTTTGTGGCCCAAGAAGTTATCAATGTTAGGCATTCAATTTCCACTTTTTTGAGGTGTGGTCCACTTAAGATTTGTATCTGCCTTTTTTTTGGCTCATAACTTCAAATGAACTGAAAAATGGATGGATGGTATGAATATAATACATCATGGTGAGGCACACATAACTTTTTCATGTGAAACCGTTGCAACACTGAGTTAGACATGCACGAGTTGGCGGATGCGGATCTCCTGAAAAAAGGCTCTCGAAGGAAGATCTTGTGTTGAAAAGTTGTGGGGCCCGCCATAATGTTTGTGAGAAATATACTCTACCCATCCTTTTTTCCACCTCATTTTAAGATGTGAGACCAAAAATGAAGCGGACCCAAAACCCAAGTGGGCCATATGAGAGGAAAATTTGGGGAAAGGAATGCCTACTATTTGACCATTTTACCTATGGTCAAGCTTTGAATCTACTACTATTTTTGGGCTCATGACCTCAAATTATTTGAAAATAAAAATAAAAATGGATAAACATTATGGATATAACACATACATCATGGTGGGGCCATCAGAACTTTGACAGTGTTGTGGCTCTTATTGGTAATGAAGATTGTGGACAAGATCGGGTTGAGTGCGGCCCCAGCCTCATTCCAAACGATGCGCCCCTTACGTGGAGAGCACGCCTTAATGCTTGTATTCAACATCCACACCATGCATTGGTTTTTCAGTTCACTTTAGTAAGCATATCCAATTTCAGATGGACAACAATGGGGAAACAATGGTGAATGACTATTAATAGGCCACAAAAGTTTTGGATCAAGCTGATACGTGCTTCTTTTTTTCTTTTTTCTTTTTTCATTTGTCCTTGTTTTTAACCTTATTAATAGGTTGGAATGGAAAATAAACATTACGGTAGGCTCCAGGAAGTTCTTAATGCTAAGGTGTTCATTCACCATTGTTTCCTATAATATGCTCCACCTTAGATTTGGATCTTCTTCATTTTTTGGTCTCATACACTAAAATGGTATTTAAAAATGGATGGATGGCTTCCATATATGATACACACGTCAAGGCAAGCACCACCGTAAGAGCTACACTATCTTGAATGAGGCTAGGCCACACCTAATCCACTCCTTTGCGGATGCATAATGGGGTTGCATATTGGGCAATACCCACACCCGGACCTAGCTAGAGACTTACGGTCCCAAAAGGAGATTTATGGGGCCCACCATGATGTATATGTTTTATCCACGCTGTCCATCCAGTTTGACAAATCATTCTAGTGCATGAGCACAAAAAGATGGCGGATTGAAGCCTCAAGGGGACCACACCACAGGAAGTAGTGGGGATTGAATTCCTATCGTCGAAAACTTCCTCGGGCCCATCGTGATTTTTATTTGCCATCCGACTTGCTCATAAGGTCACATAGACCCCGGTATGAAAGGAAAACATAAATATCAGATTGATCCAAATCCTCTTTAACCCCAAGAAGTCCCTAAGAACTTTTCAAAGCTTTCGATCCCCACTCCTTCCCATGGTGTGGTCCACTTGAGCCTTCAATCTATCTCCTAAGGCCCATTGTAATGTTTATTTCCTATTTAACATGTTGAGCGGGTTATAGAAACATGGATGCTGGGAAAACACAAACAGCACCTTGGTTCAAAAATTTGTGACTCAATAAGTTCTAATGGAGGGCATTCAATTACCACTATTTCCTATGTTGTGGTCCACTTGAAATTTGGATCTACTTATTTTTTGGGTGCATGCCTCAAATTAAGTTGGCAAAATGGTGGGATGGCATGGATGTTGTCAACAAGGGGCACACTACGGATGGATCATGCAAAAATAATAATAAATTAATAAATATTAGATGATCCTAACCTTTAAATCAACTTTTATTTATTAAATATGAGATGTTTATCAGTCTAATTTAAGGACATTAATCAAAGAGTTATAATTATTTTATTAGGAAGAATATAGTATATGGTCCATTAATCAAAATAATATGTTTAAGAGATGTATATGAATTCCGAATATGTGTGCCAAATTTGGTGGCATGACAATAACATATTTTGTCTCATATTTACATAAATAAAGATTAAGATAATAGGGGCAAATATGATAATTTACTATTTTTTGGATATTATGGGTTATGTAATAACACAAAATTTTATGAAAAAATTATTCAATTTCATATATCAAAACATTTTTCAGACAAATTATCAAACAGATATGCTAGTACTTATAAGTGTTGTGAAAATATTGATTAAAAAGTATTTTAAATATATATGTGTGTGTGTGTGTGTGTATTTTTATTTTTTTGTTGAAAAACTTGAGTTCAATTGGTGTTTTAGGAATAGTCAAGGAGAGAAGAAAATAATGTGTTTATATATAGGGTATGAAGTACCTTATTATTTACTTGGTAGATCCGTGGAGTACCAGGACTTGCCTGTTCCCGTGCACGCTGGAACACCCGCGCATGGGCTCGGGCATGGTCTCGGTCTCAGTGTGAGGGCATGGGCATGTGAGGCTGTGTGGTTGTAGAGGCGCCAGTGGCATACTTTGCACTTCACAAATGGGTCACTCTCTCGCGACCTTACGTGAACCGTAATAAGAACCCCTTTGTATTTTTAGAGGGTGGCCTTGACCCACGAACTGTAGAATTGACGATGGGACAAGAGACCGCGTGTCCTGAATTCATCCTTTCCCCACTGAGAGTTGTGATCACGAAAGCGTTGTTGGACGATTTCGAAGTAATGAGTGGGATACAGAGAGTCGGGATTATAGCATGGGGTTAGGAAGTGCATGTATGATATATGTCCGATCTTCTACACCATACACTTCTTTGTGAGGAAGCCTTCCAAGATCTTCAGTTCTTTGATAACCCAATTCGCTGTGTATAACAGTCGATCCTGCATCATGTGATCAGAGGGCTCACTCTGGATCATGGAAAGATGACATTGCAGATTTAAGGGCATGATGACAGTCTTGTCCTTGTAAGGATTCTTGAATTTGGTCGCGTCCGTCTGTGATCCGATCATGTCCCAAACGTTTTGGTAACACTTCTTATTATGGTCCTCAATCTTCTCATAGAAAATTTCGTCTTTACTCTTCTGCTTTTTGCCCTTCGAAATGGAGGGAGGAGGGGAAGATTCGGCAGGAGCGGGGCAAGAATCATCAGTGGGGAAGTTGGCAGCAGATTTTAGCCAGTTTTCCCAGTTAAACTCTGTAAGATCCCAAATTTTTGCCAATCTGGGATTAGACATCCTTAGGCAGTGGGTCGCTCCTAATGCCTTATTAACTTGTCAGAACTCAATCCCACAGTCTAGAATCGCTTCTTAACCCATTTCCTTCACAAATCTCACCTTTCACTGCCTTGTTCTTTACACCTCTCACTACCTTGATCTTTCAATTTTTCTAAGTACTTTTACCCTAGACACTATCTTAAACTAGCTAAGTAGTATAACTTGGA
The DNA here is from genome assembly GCA_030180095.1 of Magnolia changhungtana. NCBI lineage: Eukaryota > Viridiplantae > Streptophyta > Magnoliopsida > Magnoliales > Magnoliaceae > Magnolia > Magnolia changhungtana. The sequence goes on along the minus strand of JASAUF010000586.1, from coordinate 1,533,400 downwards.
TCACTTTATATATAAACTACAAAGGACTAAGTACCACCTCAGACAGAAATCTTATAGGATTAAATCCTTTAGAAATGAGAGAAAGTAACTAAGTTTTAAACTAGATTAGCTACGAAATCCGCTTGATCCACTTTAAATACGATCTGCAAGACCCAAAACTTGTAGAATCATTGACGCTAGGTTACCCTAAAATCTAGGATCAATCTCATTACCCAGCTGCTCTCGGGAGCATCCCGAAACTCTGTATCAGATCTAGACCGTATGTCAGAAGTCTGATTAACACGAAGTTAAGGAATTAGGACCGCCTTGCTAGGTTTGACGACCATCTTGGAAATCAAATCCAGATAGTATCCTAGCGCTATTCGCTTGAGGTCGGAGTGGGGAGTGTGAGAAATGTGAAACTAATTCAAAATAAAATAGAAATTTATGAAATCTGGCACCTTTCGCTTGCAGATCAGTATTAAGCAACCAGACCGTCAGAATCAGACCAAATTACACCCTCGGATCAGGGATGTTTCCCCAAACATAACCATGTACTCGGAATCTCCGATTGAGATCCGCTGACCGTTGAACTGAAACTGGTCCGCCACGTGTGATTTGAGAACTCTACTGGAACGAAAACTTAATAGTACTTAGATCCAGGGTTAGTGAGCTTAAGTCCGACCTTTGGCTCAAGGAGGCCCGTCAGAAATCCTCCGTTGAGCTGAAACAGTGCTGCTTTGGTTATAACCTAAGTATACCTTGTCTACAAGTCTGTTTTGGAGAATTTTTAAGCTATATAAGGACCTTAGAATCCTCTCTCTCACAGCCATACGAATTTGAGAGAAACCCTAGAGAGAGAAGTGAGAAAAGATAGAGACAGAGTGAGAGAAGTGGGAGAAACTCCCTGCTACTGTTTCCTGCCACTACCCAAGCTCCACCACTCTGTTGTTGTCGCTTTCCTGGAGATACCGACTTCATTTTGAGGTAAGAAAACCCTAACCCTAATCTGTTTTAGGGTGTGAAGGTTGTAGGTTATGAAATAGCTAACCTATTTCATTCTTTAGGCTACCAAACTGCCGAATACGGAAGTTTAGCAAACCTAGCTAATTCGTTACGATTCTACGGGATAAGGTGAGGACTTTAGGTGTATAGGTTACGGTTTTCAACGCTTTCAATATCAGATAATGATAGATTCATGATCTGTATGCAATTGTACATGTACAAAGTGCTGTTTATTTTCCATTTCGATTAAAGATGTAGAATATGGAATTTTACATATTTTAGGTATTCGTAGAAAATACCGTATATGTATAAATTTTGGAGATGTGTTTGCCATGATTATTTGTTGTATGAATATATGATATATGGATAAAATACTTACTTGACGAAAGGATTTGCCCTAATACATGTTTTGCTAATATACACTATGAATGTAGAAATAGTGTATTGTAGAAAGTACCGTATACGTATATATTTTGAAAATGTGTTTGCCATGATTATTTGCTGTATGAATATATTATATATGCGTAAAATACTTGTTTGGCAAAAGGACTCGCCCTAATACATGTTTTGCTAACATACACTATGTATGTTGAACTAGTGTATTCTAAGTGTTCGTGAAAATGCTTATGAGGGTAAGTGTTTGGATGATGGTGCCTTAGGTAGGTGTTGAGATGGGATTCTCAACTATCTTAGAGACTTGTATGATTTCCTCCATGTGGGTTGTTTACTTTAACCACTTACTTATGAAATATATGTGTTTGTATTCCTATTTATATAGTGTTTTATAACATGCTTTATAATATGCTTTATGACATACTTGTTAACATGCTTGAATTACTTTATTTATTATGCTTTACTCCACATGCTATGAATAAGGATTGATTGAGTTCGGGACTATGTCTATAGTCCAGACAATCGGTACCAGACTTGAGATGGTGGTTGAGATTCATTTCGCCACGTAGGATGTGTTTGAATTACTTGTTCACATGCTTGAATTACTTTGTTTATTATGCTTTACTCTACATGCTATGAATAAGGATTGATTGAGTTTGGGACTATGTCTATAGTCCAAACAATTGGTACCAGACTTGAGATCGTGGTTGAAATTCATTTCGCCACGTAGGATGTGTTTGACGAACCCGAGTTGTACTTCAGTTGGCGACAGTGGTTAGGCCATGTGAAGTGCTTATGCACTTCATGTCGTTCAATTGATTGTGCGCTCGAGCTAGTCAGGTTCGTCAAGTAACCTGATATGTCTAATATATGTTCACCATGTTTGGTCGCTACTGCTTGAACTTAGGGTACCAAACTTACCAGTGGAATCTCGTTAACCATGGTACCTCGATCCGCTAAGACTCATGAGCTGGGCATGGTGGTATGGGATACCGTGGTCGAGCTATCAGCCTACGCTGGGGCCATGTGCCTCCTCGTAGTGACCAGTGAGCAACCAGACTCGTGAGCCGATTATGGTGGTATGGGACACTATATTCGTGCTGTCGGCCTACATTGATAAGGTGATGGGGGAGCGATGTAACCTTTGTGCGTAACAGCCCTGACAGCCCTTTGTAGTGACCTCGAGCATACTCTAAATTTGGGTGAGGCGACGAGTTTTGCCGCAGTGTATAGAGTATGGACTAGGCCTGTATCTGTATAGTGATGAACCGTTAAAAAGGTGATGGGGAATGGTATAACCTTTGTGCGTAACAGCCCTGATAGCCTTTGCAGTGACCTAGAAACACACCATCGTATGAGATTAACTAGGATTGACAACCCTAGAATGGATCATGTTTGGGAATGATAATGTGCCTAGTAGATGTGGAGCACTGAGGGATGAACGCATTCGCGAACGTAAGATGGTGTCGCATGAGGGTGGTTTGGCAAGGGCATACATCATGTCATTTCATACTTGCATTAAATAAGAGTAGTTAGAATTGGTTGATTGTACTCTTTATCATTACTACTTGACTGAATTGATAACATGTTAACCTATGCTTTATTGTTCCACTGAGTTGGCCACTCATTCCCACGTTACGGGACGGTGTTTTAAAACACCCACCAGACCACATGTATCGAGTGCGGTATCAACTGGAGCACAGAGACCGAGCCCGACTTCTATGACGATCGGGAGGAGTTCTTCTACATGCGATTCATTGGAGGCTTCGCATAGGTCATCAGGTCTATGGGGCTCTGAGGTTGATAATTTCAGTTATATTATTTTGACATTTTGATTCAGAACCAACATGTATATATACGGTGACCCAGTTAGTGTTCATACTCTGGAGATCGAGAATGTTTTGTTTTATATATATCTATATACACCTTTCAGTCTTACACTTATGTTTATACATGGATCTGGAGTATGAATTACTGTTTTGGTAGAATCTCACTCATGTTTATTGTACTAACACAGACAACATTTATTCATCATTATCTATGTTGCATAAGTGGTGTTCTGGAACTTGAGAGTTGAGTTTATGCTCGACCCCTGATTTTTGGGATGTTACAGACTCATGGCCATCTGTTGGTGGTCCTTCCAAGTCTCTCATTAATACAGCATTGCGAATAAAATCAAGAAGATGTTGGATTTGATCGGTAAAATTAACGATCGGCGTGTCTGGTACCTTGAAGAGAGAGGAATAGTCTTCAATAGGTCTAGACCTCTTCTGAGGGTGGTCTCCCGACGGTTGGGGATTTGAAGATTCAGCAATGTATTCATCAGGTGAAGAATGTTGTCTCTTAGAATGAGCTATAGCAAAAGCAAGTAAAAGTCCAGAGGGGAGTTGTGCGCAGGTAGTTGTGCGCAAGGGAGTTGTGCACTAAAGGAGATTGAGACCTGAAGGAGATTGTGCACTGAAGGAGGTTATGGGTTGAAGTGGTTTGCGCAAGAAGTGATTGTTTCCAGGAACTAGCTGTGCACAGGAAGTGGTTGTGCACAGGTATATGTTGTGTGGAAGGGATTTGCACTAAGAGGAAGCCGGCCGAGATTCGGAATGGGAAAAATGAAGTTAAGTCTTGCTTTTATAGTGTTCTGAATTCGGGTCCGTTGTGTGGACCATTACCACACAATAAGTAGTGCTTGTGCGCAAAGAATGATGTAAAGGAAATTTTCTGGATTAATCCTCCATTTCATCTTAAAAGTAGAAAAACAAAAATGAAGGATCAAGGGGGTATCTGTTGAGGCATAAAATTATCATCAAACAAAAGATGAGAAGAGGAAAAAAATGAAATTTCCTGTACTTTGGTTGTGCGACACACAACAAGAATTTATTTAATAGTTCCATTGTGCAGCGCACAATGAGAGTATGCGCACAGTGAGAGTATGCGCACAAAAGGGCTAGTGCACAATGGAGACTTGTGTTGTGCAGATTGAGAGGTTTACACGTGCGGAAGTCTATAAATACTCAAATTCTCCTTATGATTCATTCATAAGAAAAGCAAGATCAGAGCAATAGGAGAGAATTCATACTTCGGGACAACTCGGGTATTCGAAGTACCTGTTGTGCGGCGCACAACTAGTGAGCCGCATAACCAGTGCAGGAGCACAAACTAGTGGGCCGCACAACCAGTGCGAGCGCACAACAACTCTGTTCATATCAAGGGTTTATTGTACAGAAAGTCAATCCAGATGATAATTATTCAGTGTTGAAAGATCAATGTATCTACTCAGAAGCATGGAATCAATCAAAATAGATGTCATTCCAGCACAACAATATTCAGATTTGAAATGCTGAAGAAATTAATATCAAACATTTAATATCTGTGTTGGTTTATGTAAATGCTTTACTTTGGAATCAAATGAGATAAAGGATGTAAACGAATTCCAAAATACATAAATATTATTATTGTTCTCTTTATTCTTCTTTTGTTAATTATTGAATAAAATAAATTCCCTCAAATCGAATGCATTTGTTTCTTGTCGAAATAGTGGATAAGGTGTCTTTCCTTAGAACACAGCCAAATTTTCTTGGGGTTTCGGTTGTTCCATGACAGGACTCTCCTTCCCTCTCTGGGGTGTGTTTTGTGGGGGAGGGGTCCTTCTGGCATGTGCCAATTGATGGGGTAAGAGAAAACTAGGAGATTGCTCTTGGGCAAGAGGTGCCCCTTGTAAGACCAATGGAGCAAGATTTGGGAGTCCTCCTTGCAAGATGAGAGGTTCAGAATTTGACATGTTTGAGCTAGTTTTGAGATGTGGAATTTAATGCTGGGGGTGCCCCTTGGAGGATGAGAGGCTCTGTTGCTGGTGCTGCTTCCAGAAATATTTGTGGTTCAGGTGGGGGTGTCTGTCAGTACCCCCATGACCAATTTGCTGGATTGGACATGATCACATGTATGGATTGATGGAGAAAGGAGTACGAAGGACATCCTTCCTCGATGTTGTTGATGGCAGAGGTCCTTGATGAGCTAAGCTCTACTTGATGTGATGGCAAGGGATTTTGAAGAATGTTGGCTTGAGCCGTGGCATTGGCCTGAGGAGTGATCCTAATCTTCTGGCTTTCGATCAAATCTTCGACCATGTGTTTTAAAGTGAATTAGCGATCTGTAGGATGGCCTTGAGATTAGTGATATGCATAGTACTCATTTTCATTGTAGATGGGTGGTAAAGGGTTTGGTGGAGGCCGAAGTTGGAGTGGTGTGAGAAGTTATTTTTGTACTAACGTTATCATGATCTGGTTGTATGTTTGTGCTAATGGAGTGAACTTCCTGGCCAACATTGCTTGCTTGTTCTAGTATGAGTACTGTGTATTGTCCCTTGGTTGTTGCTGTTGTTGAAGTGACTGTGATTGATATGCCTGCTGGGTTTGTTGTGGATGGTATTGCTGGTTTTGATGTTGCTCTTGTTGAGGAGTATATGGATTGCCTTGAGTGGCTATCACGGTATTATTCACTTCTGTGGTGCGTTATAAGGAGCACTTCCATTTCCATTCCCATACCCGATGAGTTTCCCCTCGATTTTGTTTCTCTTGATTGAAGTTGCCTGATGTGGCCATGGGGAGATGGTTCCGGCTCTTATCCCAGTCTCTACTTGTTCTTCACCCCGGATGAGCTAGGAGAATTTACGTTGGGGTATAAGATCAGGTATCTGGAGATATTAGGATTCGCCAAATGGATGATCATGGAGATTTGCTCCTCATCATCGATGGAGTTTTTCATCCTGGCGGCCATGGCCCGTCAACATCTCACATATACAGACAATGATTCGTCGATTTTTTGCCTCAAGGCAGCCAAGTCTTCTCTTCTTAGAGCCATATTTAGATTGTAAGAAAATCGATCAATGAAGGCATGGGAAAGTCTTTCCCAAGTCCGAATTTAATGGCTATTAAGTGACGTATACCAATCCAAGGCATCACCTTTAAGGAATTTTTGAAAGAGTCATATCAGTGCTCCATCATTCCTTGCAATCGCATTGAGTTCCCCACAAAAGGCTTTTAAATGCACTGTGGGGCACCTACTCCCATTATATCTTTTGAATTTTGGTACCTCGAAGTTTTAAGGTACCCTGGCATATGAAAAGGGACAGAAATCTCTAAATTTAATAGATGGATGATCCACTCTTTACTGCCTTTGCAGCTAATTTTGCATCAATTGGATCTGTTCACGTAGCTCCTCGATTTCTGATCAATTTGCTTGAGGGTATTTTTCCCCTTGCTATATAGCTTGGTGCTTCTTCATCATAAGGGTCCATTTCATCAACCCTATGATTTCCATGGATGGGGGGTTGTTGAAAAGAGGATGGGTTCCTAGTTGGGAGAGGTACTTGGAATTGAACTCTACTCCCTTTTTGGGGAGGGTGTGATGTTCAGAAATGGCTCTCGTCCGGGGTATCTGCCAGATCCTGATTGTGACTCCTGTTAAGGGGAGTATGTTGGACTCGAAATTTGCCCCCTTCATGGGCATCTGCCAATTCTTGTCTGTGACTCCTGTTAGGGGGAGCTTGTGTTGTGATCTGATTGGAATTCCCGTTTTCGAGGAGATGTGTTGAAAAATATACTGGAAGATGTGCTGGAATATGTGTGGGAAGGTTGTTCTCATTTATAAGAGGATGTTGATGATCTTGTGTTGATTCAATAGGGAAAGATAAAATTGGATTTGCTACTAGATGAAGGGAGAAAGTAAGAGGAAGTTGTGGGATTGAACTATTCTGAGCACTAGGCTGTGGTGCCTGCATGTTTGGTATGATTCCTGGTACTAGGCGAAGTAGTAGTTCATGCATTACCTTGAGATTTTGAGTCCTCTCGTTCATGGTTATAGTAGCTGGCAAGTCTGTGGGATTCGCTGGAGGTGCTAGTGCTCGGTGTCAATACTTTGGGAGTTGACAAGACTGTCGATTCTTCTTCTTGGCTGGCCATCGTTGCGCGACATCGAGTAGTCATAGCAAGAGTTGATGTTCAAGCAAATGCAAGCAAGCCAAAGATTGATTTTTTAAAAATTTTAATGGATGCAAATGTTTGAAGAATATCTCTTAAGATTGGATTACCACACGTTTTCGAGTCGGGTCTTAGCTAGTGCGATCTAGCAAGTCCCCAGTGGAATCGTCATTCTATGAACGCTGGAAAATTAGTGCCCACGTAGATTTCGTTGTTTGGTATTTCCCTGATGGTGATGGGGGTTATCGAACTGATTGGATTGTTGATGTGAAGTAGACTTGGGGTCGCCACTAGCCACTTAACTCGAAATCCCACAGTCAACTAGAACATGCAGAATACGTAAAGCTAAAGAATCTAAAGACTCTTACTTTAAATTGACTCTTGATCTGCGGTTTGGAGATTCTAAGGGACCTCAATTATAAAGAGGGAAGGTGTTAGGCACCCTCTTTGCTCATATGGATGTATGGTTTCTACTTCGTGTTGTAAAATATTCTTAAGGGATGGAATGATTAGTCAGATAGGACTAGACAGACTCGGATTTCTAATGTGGCAAGGTCCGAAAATCTTGCAAGTCACAGAGCATACATCCAGAGTGTCTAGAAGGGTTTAATGATGATGATGGAATATGGACTAAGCTATCCTGAGTTTCTGATGTGACAGGATCCAGGGTTCTAGTAAATCACAGAGCATACGTTCAGTGATAGTGTAAAGGAGCAAGGGGGTTGAGAAAGGAAGTAATGATGCGATAAGAAATATGATGATTTGTGTGACTTTTGGCTTGCACAGACATAGATGTTTCGGTATACTATGGTTGGGAGGTTTAACTCAAATGGAGGTGAGTAAGCTAAGGGATGGCTGAGGAGGCTAGAAGGATAAAGGCTTGAAAGCTTGAACACTCTTCCCTCTCACTTGCTTTCTCTTTCTCTCACTCTCCTCTTCTTGGTAGTTGATCGATAGTTGTTGTTGTTGTAAATAAGAAGTGAAGGGTATTTATAGCCTTTGAGATGGTCTTTTGGTAATTCTAAGGACTTTGGAGGGTGAATGATGATGTGGCGGCTTGTGATTGGTTGATGAGAGGGCAATGCCACATGACACTCCCCTATTGGTCTTTAGGCTTTGGTAGGATAGTAAATAAGGCAAATTCTAGGGATATTTTCATGAGAGAGTTGACTTTGGGAGTGTAAGAACCGTATCCTAGTTCGTACTGTTCCGTCGAATCCTGCGATCCTTTCCGTCGAAGTCCAGCAGTCCGCGACTGATAATCAACGTTGCGATCGACCCTAAGTCGTATCTTGTAAATTCATGTCGACTTAATCCAAGACTTGTATCATTGCGATCGCACCGTCGCCGCGGTTCCAACGCCGTAACTCACGCAACGATCCGATATCCTGACCAAAAGATGTGAGTCGACATTTATTTTGAAGAAACGCCGCGCTTTCTCGATCCCAAGAGAATCTCTACACAATGTCAAATCAATTCATCAATCAATCAATCACTTCAATGTCAAGTAAAGCAACCCATGCTACCTTTCTCCACAAGTAAAGCAACCACCAAGTCAACCCATCTCTCACCTCACCCATCACTCACCTCACATCACTCACCTCACCCTTTCACCCATCACACCCATCCCTCATCTCTCTTACAACTCTCTCTCTCTTTCTCATTTCTCAACATTCCCAAGCCAAGCAAGAGCACCACACGTCCATGGTTTCCAAGAGAGAAAAGTGATTTTTGTGGCCCACTTTCCCATTTCAAAATCCATCATCCTAGCCATCCATTTCTCATCTCCACCATCAAAGTGAAGCACAAGGAGGGTGGTGTTCCAACGGACCGAAGAGATCAACCGGTGGGTACTTATTAGGCTAGGTTTTTCATGTTTTTATGATGGACCAAGTGAGGCCTACCGATCAATGGTACGGATCTCACTTGGGGCCCTAAGATATGGCCAATGGCCCAATAGGATTATCTTTTGATGTATGATGGAATGCAAGGGAGGGCCCATAGTGTCGGGGTCCCTCATCACACGTGTATCCCACTTTTCTCTCTCTCTATCTCTCTCCCTCTCTCTCTCTTTTTAGATTTTATGGTTGTGTGGCCCACTTGGATGGACCCCACCGTGAGATATGTATTTTCCCAAACCATCTATAAGCGAGGCCCACCTTACAGGTGTTGTACCACACCATACATCATGTGGTGGCCCACCTGAGTAGGCCCATCGAGCATGGACAGATCGTCCAGCGTCCAGTATGGGAAACATAAATATTTGCTTGTTTCCAAGCTAATGGGGGTGGCCTACTCATATGGACTCCACCTCGATGTATGTATTCAATTCACGCCATCCATCTTATTTACCAACTCATTTTAGGCGTTGAGCCCAAAAATGAGGTTGATCCGAGTACCTGGTGGGCCATAGTGTTGAAAACAATATCATTACCGTTGAGACCTACCTCGATAGTACTATGCACTGAAAAATATCCAATATTGGACTTATTTGGTCCATCTCAGGCCATAGAAACTAGTGGCTGGGGTGGATTCGACGGATGCGGGCCCCACACCTGAAAAACCACGGAAAAACCGCATTTCAAAAAATAAAAAATTTAATAAGGGCAGCGCCTGCTGCTGCTCTGCAGCAAGACGCTGCCAGTGTCAGCGTGAAACGGGCAGGGTCCCACGGCTCCAGCCGTGGGCCCCACCATGGTGTATATTTTGTATCCACACCATTCATGTGGTGGGCCACTCTTTGAAGTGGGTCCCCTCCAAATTTCAGGCCTATCTAGATCTCAGGTGGCCCACACCACAAGAAACAGCAGTGATTGAACTCTACCATTGAAACCCATTTGGGGTCCACAGAAGTTTCGGATCAAGCTGAAATTTGTTTCTCCCCTTCGTCCAGGCTTGTCTGACCTTATGAACGGGTTAGATGGAAAGTAAATGTTATGGTGGGCCCCACATGGGACCCATAGTGATGTATGTGCCTTACTGCCACCGTCCAGGCGGACGGTGGAAGCCCACTATGATGTATGTGTTCCAGCCGCACCGTCCACCCTGGACGGTGGGACCCTCCCTGCAGTGCGTGTGTGAGTGTGCACGTGTGTGTGCATGTGTGTGTGTGCATGTGTATATGTGTGGGTGTATATATATATACTGTATTTATATACTATATATATTATATATACCAGATGGTGGGCCTCTATGGGCCCCACCATGATGCATGTGTTGCATCCAAGTCGTTTAACCATTTAGCCGTTGTTGAGGCCCACTTTGATGTGTACTTGTGGCCGTTGTTGAGGCCCACCTTGATGTGTATTTATGGCCGTTGTTGAGGCCCACCTGGATGAGTACTTGTGGCCGTTGTTGAGGCCCACCTGGATGAGTACTTGTGGCCGTTGTTGAGGCCCACCTGGGTGAGTACTTGTGGCTGTTGTTGAGGCCCACCTGGATGTGTATTTATGGCCGTTGTTGAGGCCCACCTGGATGTATATTTATGGCCGTTGTTGAGGCCCACCTTAATGTATTTATGGCCCATGTTACGAGGCCCATTGTGATATTTTCAAAGGCCCATGGGACATGGCCCATTGCAATGTACATAGGGCCCATTAGTGCGGCCCACTTGATTTATATAAGTCCCATATGAGATGGCCCATTTGATGTATCTGAGGACTATAGGTCGAGGCCTAATGAGATGTACATAGGCCCATTGCAATGTGCGATTCCCTATGGGTTGTGTAATGATATTTTGTAGCGGGTCATGCTTTGGGAGCAATGTTGGTTTGACGTCCACATTGTAAGAATTATGTTAGTTTAATGTCCGCATTATAAATCTCCCTAGGGCCCATTGATAGGCCCATACTGGTTATGTGTAGGCCGTCTAGGCCCATCTTCAGTGTAAGGATAGTTCATTACTTTATAACATGCTTAGTGCACTTCCATGATTCATATGCATACGCATCATTTGTATGCTTGATATGAGGAATGTTTGATCATAGTATAAGCCGTTGGGTTGAAACATTTACGGGACTCCTTATGAGACGGAGTGCCCCACATGATCGCGTGGTACGCGTGAGATTACTGCATGATTGTACGGTGTGACTCATGCATCTTACATATGTGTGACTTGATCACTGCACGCCCTAGCGACATCAGGGCCGTGGCTCCACAGGCACATCGTGGATGATCGTATCGGATACCGAAAATACTTTGTTCTAGCACTGTGGGTACTTAGGATGTCCTTGGGTGAAAGTCCTAGAACCTTTTTGGTACCAGAGGATGCTCCAACGTCTAGACCGAGTGGAAACACGAGCGCCCGAGTGTCGAATACCAGTAGGCCGCGTCTCCCACTGTGTCGTGGTCGGTTGGAAGGGAGTGTGGCCTTATCCGCCTGAGTGAGGGGGTTATAAGCTAGGCTGAGTTTGACCAGCTCGCAAATGTGTCCGCTATCGACGAACCGGGTAGGTATTGGCAGACTACTGGTCAGGCGGATAGTGTGGTCTCTTCCACTTGCTTGACTGTGTAGCTAGGGAGGAGGCAGTCAGTGTGAGGTGTATTAGACCCCGGTGATATCCAGAGAGGAACTGTACTGATATGTGTACTTGATGAGTACTGGCACGCTTGCTTTGCATCTCGCAAATGACATTTGGCTACATAAGCCTCGCATCGCATGGTCTTGGTATGATCGATAACATTCATGCCTTGCATTACATAGCTTTGGTATAGCTGATAGCATTCATGGACTTACCGCATATTTCTGCATTACTCTGATATTATACACATGGCACTCACCTTACACACACTTTCACCACCCTCTAAGCTTTTGTAAGCTTATGCACGATAGATGCGTGCAGGTGGCGTTAGGTTGCAGCAGCGTCGAGCTCGGAGCGTGTAGCAGTCTTCTAGAGCTTTTGGAGTTTCCTTTGATATCTTCCTATTGTATTTCCCTTTCTGCATTGTACTCGAAGTTTTGTTATAGTGGATATATGGTGATGTTGTTTTGTGACTTGGTTATGCTTGTGGTTATGCTCCATTACAAAAAAAAAAAAAAAAAAATCATACTGAAAATCCTCCTTGTAGGATCCCAGGATCGGAATCTGGCGTATGGGCGGGTACTACGGAGGCTTCGGCGCCGGATTCAGTGATCGAGAATTTTGTGAGCCCGGTTTTTGAGTTTGGGGCGTGACAGGGATGGAGGAACAGTTGTGTGCTCAGAGGGCACATTTGTCGAGAGATGACGGTAATTGGATTACCGCCGGCGGTAGTTCGATTACCGCCCGTCCACCGATGACTCCGACTTTCTTCTCGTGGGCTTGGGTTTGGAATCTGGATATGGCTTTTTGGGCTTTTTGGCTTTTTTGGGCTCTTCGGGCTTTTTAGTATCCTAAGTTTGGTTTGGCTGAGGTTTAGGATAGGATGTGGGGTTCTGGTTCTATTCATATGGATCAGTCATGCCTTATCAAGCTGCTAGCCTGGGTGGGGTGTTTACACATATGACCCGAGAAGAAGAGCAACAATGACTTCTGATCCAACCAGTCAAGTTCAATATGAACCTTAGCTAGCAGTCCTCAAGAAATAGACCAAGGCAGTGGTCTAAACTAGCAACAATTTTCTAATTTTCTCTTTGATGTGGGATTTTATGTCATTTATCTGCCATAAAAAAATTTGTGTACACGGAGTTCCATCCGTGGTTCTTCATATTTGTTGAACGCAGAACCACATACAGGCTCGTCATATCCTATAAGCTATATGCCTGCTACCTATTAGTATTCGTAATCACTTTGAAAATGGGCAAATGACACTGTAAGGACATCATGATCACATGTCCTTAATATTTCAGTTTCTTGATTATTTTACATAAATTGTAAATCTATAATTTTTGCTAAAAATAAGTACCAAAATTCAACACTTTAAGTTTTAACGATCAAATTAACTTTCATACTCCGCTTGTTAGTTTACCAAACTACACCTTAATAGGTAAGAGCCTAACTGGGGGCACACCACGATGCATATGTTGTATATCCAAGTCGTCTATCCATTTTAGAAGATCATTTTAGGGCATGGTGCCAAAAAATGAGGTAGATGCAAATCTCGAATAGACCACATAGTAATCATTGAATTCTCACCATTAAAAACTTCTTGAAGGCACGAGGTTTTGTAGTTTCCGTTCGTCCATGTTGTGACCTTATCAATATGCCTTATCACCAGGTTGATTAGCAAATAAGCATTACAGTGGGTCATGTTGTGCCCTATTTTTACCATTCTTGGAACAACCAATTAGGAAATGACATGTGTTATTGAATAAGAAATATTAAGCACGTATAAAATCTTTTAAGATATTTCAAGCGCATGTTGCAGAATAACAACTGGCATTGATCAGAGTGTTACACCTCATATCGTGACCGAGAAGATAGAATGTAGGACGTGGTTGAGAGAAAAGCAGTTCTGATGCAATTATTGTGACATGCGTCCAAGAAGAGTCTAGAAGACCGAAATGGTGCCGAAGCAAGTATTATGGACTAAACGTGAAGGAGAAGCATCTAAATAACTACCTCAACAAGATCTATAAACTCCCCTACTCCTACCTTCCTCGATAACCCCCTTCCACTACTAAGTTCCTATTACTCGCTGATATATTTTCATTCTTCATGATTGATTTTTGGAAGATCGAGACCTAATTGGATGAACCGACCTGAATATAAACTATTTGCTTTTGGGTGATCTACAGTTGATGATTTGCTTGAACACCTTCAACAAATAAAGGAATCCGCATTTGCAGTAGCTAAGACTAGTGCTGCACATCGAGCCGAGTCGAGTCGAGCTGGGACAAGCTTGGCTTGACTCGTCCGTGCTATACTCGAATTCGAGCTCGAGCTCGCCCTTGAGCTCAACATTGAAGCTTGGCTTGTTTGCCAAAGCTTTCGAGTCAATCTCGAGTCGAGCTAGTGGTTCGAGTCAAGTCGAGCTTGTTCATATGCCAACCCAGCGCCCAGCCGGACCCAAACCCACACCCAACTCAACCCAGTGCCCAACCTGACCGAACCCAGCCCCCACCCCGACCCAAACCCCAACCCAACTCAATCCAGCACGGTCGTGTAGAGTTTTTTAGTAAAAACCTATTAGTTTTAACTTTTTTTAAAAAAAAAGTTAAACATATTATATATATTTAATATTAATATAATATAATATTCAAAAATATTACTTGAGTCGAGTCGAGCTCGAGCTCGAGCTCGAGCTTCGAGTCGAGTCGAGTCGAGTTGAAATGCACCATGGTCGAACTCGGCTTGAACTCAACTCGAGCTTTAGAAAACAAGCTTGACTCGCCCCTAGTCGGCTTTTCAAGCCGAGTCAATCCGAGCTGATTCGAGCCGAGTCGAGCGAGCTTTTCGAGCTAGCTTGACTCGTGTACAACCCTAGCTGAGTCAACGAAGCAAAAAATGCAAACAAAGGAACAAATCAAATATATCTTTTAATTATCCTTTATGTTTCTTTAGCATAATCAATTCTTTATGTTTATTAGTATAACTACTAACTTAATATTATATTAGAAGTAGCAATAATTGAGTAGTTGTGATTCTTAGTTCACTGAAAAAGAAGCTTCTCAAAAAAGAATGCTAACTTCTACGACCAACTTCAAGTGTGTTTTCTTTTTGTGTAATGCCCCGTGTTGTCAGGACCTAAGTATGCGACTCGTTTCCCAAAAACCCGAGTGTTAACTTATAAAGAGCCAAATCTCATATATATATATATATATATATATTCTTTATAAGAGTTAACAGATAAGCGTAAAATGGACAAGTCAGCATAAAGAAAAATTTGTATTTTATTTAGAATGTACAAGAGGTTGCCCATAATGACTTATACGAACAAATGTCCTAAACTTACAATTACAAGTGAAATGATGTTACATATAACCAAAGAAAAATATAACAAATCTGAAACTGTAAAGCCATGTGGCAACTCTTGACAATACAATCATGCATCTTCAATAGCGGTACTATGCTCCTCATCAGTCTGAACCTGAAACTCAATAGTGGTATAATGCCTTATCAAGCTGCTAGCCTCAGACGCTCATAGTACTGGGTCGGAAGGAAGACGGTTTTATCCCTAAACGCTCTGCAGTCCTTAAAGGGTAAACGTTTAGGCTTGATCCATTGTCTATGAGTACGAGTGGAACTTTGAAGTTCTCGTAACGGACAACTATATTTAATGAGCGCCCATGTTTGCGACCTTCGGGTGGCAACTCTTCATCAGAGAAAGTAATGGCTCGTGGCACGAGGAGTTGTCCGATCATACTTACCACCATTTCAGGAGGTACGTCAGGAGAGATGTGTGCATCATTCAATATTTTCGCAAAGATTTCTCGATGCGATCTTGATGTGCATAAGAGTTCCCAGATGGAAATTTGTGTGGGAATGGATTTGAGCTGAGCTGCTATGTCGTAAGCGGCATCGATTTTGTAGGTGGTTCCTGACAAAGTTCCCCGTGTTTCTTTTGGGTTCTGATTATCTCTCCTGAAATACCTTCCGTTGTTATCTACTTCAGCGCATTCTGGGTAGTGTCATGGGACAGCTTTCTGATTGTAAGAGGGAACCGTTCTTCCTTCCAGGTATATCATTGGTTCTTGAGGCTGAGGGTTTGTAGGTGGAATAATTTGTGAGAGCTTAGATGATTTCTCTTGAGGTGCTACTGAGTCTTGACCGGTTTTGGCAGTAGAGTTTTCTCCCCCCTTTTGATGTGTGGGAGGGGTCCTCTGGGCATGTGCCAGTTGGTGAGGCATTAAGAAATTTGGTGTTTAAACCGGGGGTGCCCCTTGTAAGGTGAGCAAGGCTAGATCAGGGAGACCTATCGGGAGAACAATGGGTTCAAAATTTGACCTTTTTGGATGTACTGAGGATGAAGTTTAGTGTGCCCCTTGGGGGACGAGATACTGGGGATGTGATCTGTTGGGTGATACTTCAAGGAATACGAGAGGCGGTGTTGATGGTGCTGTTTCAAGGAAAACAAGAGGTTGTGTGGTTGGTGCCACTTCAAAGGAATACCTATGGCCTAGGCGATGGCGCCTATCGGTGTCCCCATGTTTGGTTTGTTGTGCTAGGCATGATTGCTTGTATAGAATGATGTGGAGAGGAGTACACAGGTCGCCCTCCCTCAACGTGGTTGACGGTAGAGGTACTGGATATGCTGGGTCCTGCTTGTTGTGATGAAAGAAGATTTTAGAGAATATTGGCTTGAGTCGTATTGTTAGTTTACGGGGTAATCGCAATCTTTTGGCTTTCAATTAAATCTTGAACCGCATGTTTCAAAGCGAAACAGCGGTTTGTTAGATGGTCAGGGGCCTAGTGATATGTGCAATACTGATTTTCGTTATAACCAAGTGGCAAAGTATTAGGTGGAAGTCGAGGTTGGAGCGGTGTTAGAAGTTGTTTTTGCATTAATATTGTCAGAACTTGACTGTATGTTTGTGTTAAAGGGGTGAACTTTCTGCCTAACATTACCTGTTTGTATGGACCTTGCGTATTCCCCCTAGGCTGTTGTTGTTGTTGTTGAGACGACAGCGTCTGATATCCCTGTTGGGCTTGCTGTGGTTGGTGCTGCCTATTTGGTTGTGGTTGATATTATCTGTCTTTCTGTGGCTCCAGTTGTGGAGCATATTGATTGCCTTGAGTATTGGCGATGATATTGTTAGCCTCGGTAGTGCGTTGAGCGGGAGCAGTGTCGTTTCCATTCCCATATCTGACAGGTTTCCCCTCGACTTTGTTTCTTTTGATTGAGGAGGTCTGGTGTGGCCATGGAGAAATGGTTCCAGCTCTGATCTCGGCTTCCACTTATTCTCCAGCTCGGATGAGCTGACAGAAGTTTACGTATAGGTATGAGATCAGATATCCCGAAATGTTGGGATTTGCTGAATGAATGATCATGGATATTTGTTCTTCATCGTCGATGGGGTTTTTCATTTGGGCTGCCATAGCCCGTCATCGTCCCACGTATGCTGACAATGTTTCATGGCTTTTTTGTCTCAAAGCAACCAGATCTACCCTTCTCGGAGCCATGTTCAGATTGTACGAAAATCTGTCGATGAATGCCTGGGAGAGTCTTTTCCAAGTTCTGATTTAATGGCTGTCGAGCGAGGTGTACCAATCCAAAGAGTCACCTTTGAGGGACTTTTGGAAGAGCCGTATCAAGGCTTCATCGTTCCCTGCTATCGCATTGAGTTCCTCACAAAAAGCTTTTAGATGTGCTGTGGCGCACCCACTACCATCATACCTTTTAAATTTGGGTACCTCAAAATTTGGAGGGACCCGGGCATCAGGGAAAGGACACAGATTTCTGAATTTGGTGGATGAGTGACCTACTCCTTGTTGGCTTTGTAGCTGATTTTGTATTATTTGTAGCTGTTCTCACAATTCCTCGATTTCTGACTTGCTTTGTTGTGGATATCTTGTCCCTTGCTGTAGGGTCTGTGCTGTTTCCTCTTCATATGGATCAAGAATTGGGGGTTGCTGGAAAGAAGATGGACTCTTGGTGGAAGGAGGTAGTTAGAATTGAACACCGCTCTCTTTTGGAGGAGGGTGTGAAGTTCGAAAATAGCTCCCGCATGGGGTATCTGCCAATTCCAGAATGTTGCTCCCTTTAGGAGGAGTGGGTTGCACACGAAACTGACCCCCTTCATGGGCATCCGCCAGTTCTTGTCTGTAGTTCCCGTTAGGGGGAACCTGTGTTGTAACCTGATTGATGTGATGTGCTGAGTAGAGATGTATGGGAGGGTTGCTCCCATTTGTTGGTTGTTGTTGATCTTGTGCTGACTCTTCCTGGAGAGGGAGAACATGGTTTGCTGGAGGAATGAGGGAAAAGGCAAAAGGGGTTTGCAGGATTGAGCTGTTTTGTTTGCTAGGCTGTGCAGCCTATATGTTTGGTACTACACTTGGTACCATGCGAAGTAGTAACTCTTACAAAGCCCCAAAGTTCTGAGACATCTCATTCAAGGCTGCTGCGACTGGCAAATCTGTTTGGCCTATTGGTATTGGTGCTGGTACAGGGGGTGGTTCTGATGCCGATGGTTCAAAACCTGGTGGGGCCACCCGCTCTTCTTCATGGGTAGCTTGAGAAGTCATGGCTGCCCGGGATCGAGTAGTCATGGTTCGAATTGATGTCTAAACAAGTATCAGCCAAAGATGTTTTTCTTTTTGTATGAATGCAATGATGATGTCCCTTGAGAATAAAGTATCACACACTTTCGAGTCGGGTTTCAGCTAGTGCGAGCTAGCAAATCCCTAGTGGAGTCGCCATTCTATAGACACTGGAAATCGATGCCCACGCTGGTTTATATGATATGGTGTTTGTAGTGGAGGTGATTAGGCTAATTTGTGGATGTTGGAGTCGCCACTAGCCAATTAATCTTAGAATCCTGCGGTCGGCTAGAACCAACAAAATACGTAAGGTTGGAGAAATCCGAAGACTCTCCTACCTTAGATTGACTTCTGGTCTGAGATCCGGGACTCCGAGCAAGGGACCTCGGTTATAAAGAAGGAAGGTGTTAGGCACCCTCTCTGCTCGTATGAATGTACGGTCTCTACTTTGTGTAGTAAAATGATCTCAATGGATAGATGATGTGGTCGAGATGGGACTAGGCATACACATAGATTTCTAATGCGGCAAGATCTGAGATTTCGGCAAGCCACAGAGCATACGTCCGGGAATATGTTTAGAAAGAGGATGTAATGATGCTTATGCCAAAAAGGTGAAGTAAAATGGACTAGATTGCTAGGAATTTTTTATGTGTCAGGATCCGATGTACGACAAGTCACAGAGCATACGTTCACTAGAGATCTAAAGAAGCAGGAGGGTTGAGAAGGAAATATATGTCATGATGAATGCTTGTATATAAAATGAATGTATTTTTGGCTTGATCTTGAATAGGCTAAGACAATGACTGAGTCATAATCAATCCGAGCTAGACTTGGAGATTAGGGATGGTTGGGAAGGTAGGGAGTAGACTAAGGGGATAGGTGAAAAATCTGGATTTGGAGGCTTCAGAGCTCCTCCTCACTCTCACTATCTTCCTCTCTCTCTCCCTCTCTCTCTCACTTAGCTTTTGAAATGAGAAGTGGATGCTTGAAATGTGAAGAGGAGAGGGCTATTTATAGCCTTCTCCAATGGTCTTTTGGTAATTGTAGGGTTTATGAGGGCTAAAAGATGAGGTGGCGAGTTATGCTTGGTTGAGGAGAGATGAATGCCACGTGTCGCTCTCTCATTGGCTCTTAGGGTTGGTAAAATGGTAAATAGTGAAGGTTGGAGGGATAATTTCTTGAGAAAGTTGACTTTTGGACGTTGGGACAGCTGTCCACACACAGGCCGCGAGCGGTGGTAATTGGAGTACTGCCAGCGGTAGTTAAACTACCGCCGACGGTAGTCCAACTACTACCTGGGCCGCGCTCGGGCCGGGCTCGAGCGTGTGGGCTTTGCTTGATGCGTTGATTCGTCCGATGGTCTCCTTTTTTAGATTTTTGGCTCGTCCGAGTATATTTCTAGGTTAACTCGGCTTGAATAGTCCTAGATTTGGGACTTTGGATTGGGTTTAAGAGGATCTAATGGTTTAGATTAGGTTTTTGGGTTCGGGTACGGTTCGGATTCGGGTAAGGTTCGGATTAGGGTTTCGGGTTCAGGTAAGGGGCTCAGATCAAGATATAGGGTATAGGCGGGGGCTATCGGTGGGTTGAACGGTTTGAATTACTATTGCGGATTTGAAGTTTGAGATTTTAGGTCAGGATTTTAGGTTTAAGCTGGGACTGGAGTTTGGTTTTGGACATGATCATGATTCTTGGATTGTCTTAGCCTTCTTGAGATGTTAGCCTGGGTGGGGTGTCTACAGGTACACTCAACTGCCACGTTTGCCCTATAATTCAACGGTCGGTTTGCCTCACAATCATTGTCAATGGCCCTAGGGTTGTCTAGATGAAGGCCCAAGGTCGAATTAATGATCTGATGCCCTAAGTGTAATTATCAGGTAGAAGGCCTTCAAGTTAGATATTATAGATTTATGAGTTTGGTCTCAATTCTGGTGAGTTACAATCTAACTTAGGTATGGCATGATGGTCTGCCCTAAGAGTCAACGGTCAGATGACTTAATATTTGAATGAGATTGTACCAGATAGTTGAGATTGATAGATTGGGGGCCATTGGATGATGATGCATCAGGTGAGTCACGTGTGTTCTCACACACGTATAAACAGACTTTAGACTTCCCTAGTAATACCCGTGTACTGAAAAGTATGAGGCGTTACATTTTGTTTATGTTTGTATTTTGTAAGTTTTTTTTTTTAGCACTGAAGGCAAACATGACCCATTCTCGGAGGATGGACCGTACTTCTCATAATCACCTCATCATCGAATCTTCTCAAATCTCATCCATGTATTGTCAATTCTACATATATGCTTATCCTCATGCTTATGGGTCATTTGTTACCATGGATTTGGGGGGATTTCAAATCCCTTGATTGTTTAGCACCATAAAAGTAAATGCAGGGTTTCCAATTCCCTTAAACAGAGGGTTTGAAATCCACGTTGAGAGCTTGGGTTACATCTAAAATCCTTTCTAGAATTGCATGTGTAACATGCGTGTTACCATGCTATTATTTTATTGGGCACATAGCCCTCTAATGATACCCAAAACAATTAGATTATCAATTGCATCACTATAATTACTTTAATATAATGATTAGCACCACCCAAACATTGTCCATATAATTGAATGCCCACAATGAAAACTTCCCACGTGGCTTAATGCCTCTCGGTTTCAAATTTAGATATGCGTAATGTTTTTAGGGAATCTTAGGGGGTGTTGGTGCATGGAATTAGATAGTATTAATGGGATGAAATTTTAAATCCTTTGGTTTAAAAAGTCATCCTTGTTTAGTTCATCATAGGTTTCCAACATTGGATCATGTGCATGGAGTAGGGAGGGTTAAGGAGGCTTTCCACAATTCAATCAGGATATGCGAAATCCCGTCTCCTAAAAGCACTAGAAGGGAGGTGGGCCCACCTTGATAGTTGTGAGGAATCCATCCCATCCATCTGTTTTACAAGATCATTTTAGAGTAAGCGACCAAAAATGAGGTAGATTTTAAACTCAAGTGGGTCACACAAGAGAAAACAGTAGGGATTGAGTGACTACCACTGAAACATTCATGTGACCACGAAATTTTTGTATCACAATAAAGCTTTCTATATTTTCAGTTTATCTCAGGAATAAACTTATTAACAGTTGGGATGACATATAAATATAAGGTGGAGCTCGGGAAGGTTTCAACAGTAGGAAATTCTTTCCCCACTCTTTCATCTCGTATGGCCCACTTGAGTTTTCGATCTGCTTGACTTTTGGTATCATGTCCTAAAATGATCTTACAAAATAGATGGACAGAATAGATTACTCACAAACATCAAGATAGCCCCCACCTTACTTCTCACTCTAGTTTTCAAACATACTTTTCAAGATTGGTAAATATACAACCAAACAAAACATGAATCAAAACATGCATTTAAGCTCTACATGCTACATGATCCAAAAACCAAGGTGAATACCCCAGTCCCATGTGATTAAGAAACAACCCAGCAAACAAGTGTAATGCGAAAAAGCAATTTCTTCCCACTTAATATCATCTAATTCCTTGCACTAAACACTCCCTTGAAAAACTGAACAATCCGGCGTGGATTTGGAACCGCTGGATTTAGAACCCCTCGATTTGAAACTCCTTAGATTTGAAATCATCTTGTTGTGTCTGGCACCTTTGAATGTGAATCAACACCAAGGACTTGGCGTGGATTCCCAAGTGGGGTGACTAACAGTGAAGTGTGATCTCACAGTGGGTGTACTAACAAGTCAAATTGTTTATTTTTTAGTTTTAAAGAAAACATTAATCCAAAAGTAGTTTTGGATTCTATATTTACAAGGGGTTTGATTTTAATTAGTAAATCAAATTTAATATCTCTAATTAATGACTTACGTAATGTTGGAGACTGTGGTTATAATAAGCCCAAAATATTTGATTTGATAAAAATGATGAAATTCCAAGTATGTGATGCGCCACAGTCACAAGATCACGTCCAAGTTACTGACCAACGATTTTCAATCGCTTTTTTCAGGCCTTATCACATTGAGATTTGGATCTCCTTATTGTTTGGGCATACTATGAGATGGTTTTGACAAAGCAGATGAACGGCAGATATACAGACCCATACATACAGGTGTGCCACGTTCAGTGGCTCACCAACTAATATGTTACCCTGCCTTACCCTAACCAGCCCCAACTGTTGCAGGCGTGGATTGCCTCGAGAAAATTCTGTACCCTGTTTTCAGAAACTGCGTGGGATGCACAGAGATTCCCGTGATACGTCTACTCCATTCATCGGTTTTGATGAGTTTTGACTGTTCAGCGAATGGATGCGCGTGTATCCTCCACTCCCGTGATATACCGGATGGTACATATATCATATCGCAAGAACAATGGTGTGACTGGAACCAGCTGGGTGAGTATTACGAACAGGTATCTATGAGATCCACTCCGTCCATCTGGTGAGAAATCATATTTTGCCTATGTATCCTAAATTTTATTCAAATATAACGGTCATAGAGATTACATCACAGGGAAATTTGGGAAATCACGTATAAAACATTTAAATTCACGTTTTTGCGCACATGAGCATTTGAATGACTTAATATTAGGAAACTCATTATTCCTTCTGTGTAGGGTCGGATGAATAGATTGGATTGCGTGTTTATCGCAAGGTGATCCTACACACAATTAAGAAGATTTTAATGGTGAGATTTCTAATCTCAACTTTTTTCCCATTGTGTAGAGAATCTGACCATTAAATCCCTCTGATTTTTTATTCCCGATATAAATACATGGTGGGCCACCTTATAGGCGGGTTAGATCTTATTTACATAATTCCATCCTGAACAAATCAGCAAATGTAACATGCTCATCCATGCAAAAGTAAACGCACGAAAAATTTGTATACTTCCTTACTGTTGATTTGATGGCATCGGCAGCAGCGAATGCAGGCTTTTTAAGTGAGCGACTGAGCGGAACAGAAGTGGCTTCAGCCACACTCAACATGGTGCGGCCCTGACTGTAGGGTCTATATTGATAAATGTATTTTGTATCCACGCCGTCCATCTGTGTTTTCTGATCATCCTAGAGCTAGATCCCAAAACTAAAGCATATCTAAATCTCAAGTGGATCAATCCCCAGGAAAAGTGGGTATTGAACGCTTATTGTTTATAACTTCCTGGGACCATTAGGGGTCGTTTGGCACCTTGGATTGGAGGGGATTAGAGGGGGTTTCAAATCCCCTTGGTTGTTTGGCAGCATAAAGCAACGTTGCCAATCCAGGGGTTCCCAATGTTTGAGGGGTTTGTAATCCACGGTGAGAGCTTGGATTACACCTAAAATCATTTCGATAGTTGCAGGTATAAATGTATGTCACTGTACACTATCATTCTACTTTAGGGCACATGGCCCACTCGATGATCAAAGACTTGTCAAACATTGTTCATGTAGATCAAAGACGTCCAAATATTGTCCAAGTCCAAACATTGTCCATATTAATCAACGATTAAAAATTGTTGGTTAGTCTCTCGAGACATGATCTTGTGCTTGCGGTCCATATGAGACTGGAATTTCATCATTTTTAGGCAAAGCATATATTTTTAGCTCACAACCAGGTCAAAAGTCTCACTAATTGAGGATATTAAAGTTGATTTACGCTTACTATTTTTGAATTAAAGTATTCAACTTCCAAACACACCGAGAGGGAATCCAGGGGTTAATCTATTGCGAATCCAAGGGGTTCCAAATCCACGCTCCCAAACAGGCCCTTAACATTTGAATCAAGCTGATATCTTCGTTTTCCTTCATCAACATCTTTCTGACCTTACAAATAGGTTGGATGAAAAACAAACATCATTTGTGGGCCCTAGTAAGGTTTCAACGGTGAACATCGTTATTCCCATAATTTCCTGTTGCGTGGTTTATTTCAATTTTGGATATACTTCAAATTTTTTCTTTAAACCTAAAATGAGCTAATAAAACAGATGAATGGCATCGATTAAACACAGAAATTAAGTTAGCCTACAGATTATCCACACGCGTGATGAATTCTTCACTGCACGATTCCCATCCGTGAGAATAACCTGGTTAGGACCTAGCTTGCTTTGCTGGCTCTGGATGAAACAGCTGCACATAGAGACTGATTTCCGTACAGCATAATTACTACACTTGCGTGACTTTGCTCACCTGATGAAAGCTACCATACAGATCGTTTGTACGATTAAGGCCTGTGACTTGCACTGATTTAGTGGCTATATGGAGTAACCATATATAAGATCCTTACCATCCATTGGATGAATCATCATATTTTCACTATAAACACTAAATTTTATTTAAATATAAATATTAAATGGATCATCACGCAGGGAATGAAGTAGAATTGTTAATAAAACTTTTAAATTCACGTATTGTGGCACACAGACGGTGTGGATCTTATCTGCACGTAGTTCTACGATACAAAGCCAGGAAAAGTAAGGACCCAGTTACCCGGCCGTTTTTTAATCTGAGATGACCATCGGCAGATTTACCAATGTTACGCTGGCGTTTTTTAAATACGATGACCACTGCAGGCTTTTCAAACAGACGACCACGAGTTTTGCAATGCCGGTTACGGATAGTTGCTGCTACATGAATTATAGTGCACTAAATACGATGACCACCGTGTAAAATCCACTCCATCCATCATTTTTTCCGAGAATCATGATAGAATGAGATTTTAAAAAGGGTATAGATCCATTGCCCAAGTGGGCGATGCTACCGTAAATGTGAGAACGGAAACATTAACCATTGAAATCTTTCCGGGAATTGCCGTGATGTTTTATGCCATCACCCGTTCACGAGGTGATTATCCACCCATTCATGAGGTGAGAAAAAATAAATATCGACGTATACAAAATATGCTTCAAGGGCAAACGTTCAGTGCTACTCTTTTCTTTGGTGTGGATCAGTTGACCTTTGGATATCGTTAAGTTTTGATCTTTTGTAATATAATGG
Organism: Magnolia changhungtana; assembly: GCA_030180095.1. Taxonomy (NCBI): domain Eukaryota; kingdom Viridiplantae; phylum Streptophyta; class Magnoliopsida; order Magnoliales; family Magnoliaceae; genus Magnolia; species Magnolia changhungtana. Next base: position 1,507,959 of record JASAUF010000586.1, on the reverse strand, counting down.
GTTGAAGAAACTAATGGACGGATTGAATTATACGAAGACAATATGTGGCCCCAAGATTTTGTGTCGGAGGATGTGTTGCAGGGAAGTCGTGTCCGGCGTAGTATGCTGCGACGCGGACCCAAATCCCCAGCCGCTCCTGTTTTATTCAGCGTATAAAACAACGCAATTTGGGCAGTGACGCTGCTGCTAGCGATACAGGGAGTGGTCGGAAACGGATCGGCTACTCACCCTGCCACGACCCAATGGCTAGTGGTCGGTGCTATGTGGGCCCACCATGATGTATGTGCTTCATCCATGCCGTGTAATCATTCTTCCAGATAATTTTATAGTATAATCCCAAAAATGAGGTTGATCCAAATCTCAAGTGGACTGCACAGTGTTGATTGAACGCCCACCATTAAAAACTTTTCGGGGCCACGCAAGTTTTGGATCAAACTGATATTTTATTTTCCCTACATCTAAGCCTGTATGACCTAATTAACATTTTAGATGTCAAATAACCATTACAGTGAGCCCTAGAGGGTTTTAATGGTAGACATTCAATCACTACGGTCTTCTAACGGTGTGGTATTGCTTCTGTGGTGTGGTCTACTTCACATTGGATTTATTTTATTTTTTTCAATAATACCGTAAAATAATGAAGGGACGAAATTCGTTAAGCTAAAATATATAGAAGGATGGAAAGAAGTTTATTAGTCTGACATTCATATAATCTTTTCAAATAAATAAATAATCAGTTCTAGATTAACTGACACTGCATGAAAACGAAAATTTTCGTCGGAAAATTTGTCAGTAATACCGGCGAAAATTTCAATAGGCAGTTATGCCATGATTTGATGAAAATTTGTTTTTTTCGACAGTAAAAAAATTTTATCGACAATTTTTTGCATAGGTAAAAATATTTACAAAAAATTAAGTAAAAAACTTTTATTGGCGATTTTTTTCGTAGGTAAAAATATTTTATGATACTTTTACCTACGAAAATTTTTGTAGATAAAAATATTTACAAAGAATTTTTTCGTCGGCAAAAAATAACTAAAAAATATTTACCGATGATTTGTTTCGTAAGTAAAAATATTTTTCGTAGGTAAAAAACGTGAATGAGACTTTTACCTATGAAATATTTCGTAGGTAAAAACGTGGATGAAACTTTTACCTACGAATTTTTTCGTAGGTAAGTCTTTTTTTCTTTTTTTAAAACATTCCAGCACAAAATTCCTGATATACACCTGTTACAATATATTTCATCATATTCTTCTTGATATACACCTGTTATGTAATATATTTCATCATATTCACATTCACATTCATCTAAACCCAAAGTACGTAAATTCATCCAAACATAAACTACATTTATTCAAACATAAACAATCTTATCCACATCAAATTAATTCACGCATAAATACATATAAGTTTAACATCATAAATAAAATACAAAATATCATAAAGATGAAGGCGGAAGTAGTGGGGCATCGGTGGGTAAGCGTGCAGCGAGAGCCTAAAACATCTCCGTCATCCGTCGCTCATATTACACCCGCATCTTCTTCATCCTCCTCTCCTGCTCCTCCCTCTGCCTCGCCTGATCCTCCATCCTCCTCCTCTCCTGCTCCTCCCTCTACCTCGCCAGCTCCTTCATCCTCCTCTCCTTCTCCTCCCTCAGCCTCGCCTGCTCCTCCCTCTGCCTCTCCAACTTCTCACTCTGCCACTCCAACTGCTCTCTGATGTCATGGACGACGACTCGTAGCTGCTGAACCTCTCTCTCTACGATATTAGTTCGGCGTACGGCGCTCTCGCCACGACGATGAATCAGCTGGAGGCAGCTCTAGTGGGTGCCATGAGCATTGTACCATGGTCAAGCCCATGCACATATCCAGAACGGGTGCCAAGCACCTCACTCAGGATTTCTGGCTCACTCCGCTGAATACCATCGAGAGTGGGCTGACTGCGTAAAGACGCAGGGGAGGACGTGAGGTCGAGTACCGTCTTCCTCAAGAAGATAACTATTCCAAATCCACGGAACTTCTCTGGACTCCTCGCAGAGACTTCTCAAATCCACGAGGGAAGAAAGTAGAAAATAGAATTAAATTCTAATAAATTTGAAATTGATTAATGAATGCATAAAAATGAGTTCACAACCCTTTAAATAGGGGTATCAAGCAATGGGAAAGAAATCAGAATCAAACTACAACTACAACTCCTAGAAATCGCGACTTACTATAAATAATAAACTTACTATTTATAGACGGTCGTGATGTCTACTAATGCGCAAGGTTTTCGGCCAAAAATAGTAAGTGTCCTATTTGGCTTTACCAAACCATTCTCCTAATTATTCTAAGCTCTTTTCACGTTGGGCGCAACTCCTAAAGCCCGACGGATGAAGAGTTATAATCAAACTAAAACTTACTATTTATAGTAAAAACGAAATTAAAGTAGGGAAACGATTGTCGATTTAGGGGTTTTTCGCAATTCCGGGCGCGCGACCCAACGTAGCGGGTTAGTTGGCTAAAGTAGCTTGTTCTACCCCTAAAATCATATATTTTACGTCAGCTAACTCATTCCGGATTGTGAGATACGCCCAATTTAAGGTCCAATGGTCTGAATCACTTTTGTCACCGACCAGGCCTTTTTTTATCCATCTTAGCCATGAAACTGTCCGCGACCCGCTCTACATCACGTAAGGTGTCCATTACCGCCTGTAATGAAAACATATGAATTTTCATAACAAATGACATTATTATAATTCAATGCAATTAAATTTTACAATGTAAGAATTTTTACCCAATTATCGCTGGCGGGTGCCATGAGCTTGGCACTATGGTCAAGCCCACACACATATCTAGAATGGGTGCCAAGCACCTCACTAACAATTTCTGGCTCACTCCGCTGAGTACCATCGGGAGTGGGCTGATTGCGTAAGGTGTCCATCGCCGCCTGTAATGAAAACATATGAATTTTCATAACAAATGACATTATTATAATTTAATGCAATTAAATTTTACAATGTAAGAATTTTTACCCAATTATCGCTGGCTCTAGGATGTACCCAAGATCTCGTCGCTGGCGGCGACGTGAATACCTCTAGAGGTCTCATGTCCGGACTCTGGTCGATGTGACGGAATCTCATTGCGTGTCGAAAGGATAATAGAGTTAATATAAATGCATGGAAAGAATATATCAGCTTAATAATTACCAGTAATTTCTTACCATGTTGTGACGAGGTTGTATAAATGACTTTGAACCAGCTACGTGGTTCACTTCTAACTTTCCCCTGTTGTCAGAATTTATTTTGCTCCTCTTCTAAACATATTATTCATAATTGTTATTAATTGAAAATTTAATTATTACCTTAAGATATCATAAATATGTAAATATTACCTGAAAAGACTAAGACGAAAATCTCTCGCAGAATATCCGCAAGTCATCATGGGTCACGTGCGGCGGTGCGGACAGTACGCCCTCCTTGTGGTTCATGCACCGCTTGTGTAAGCCATCGTGGTACTCCTTGAACAGTTCCTTGACTATGTCATCGACGGTATGGGAAATGTATAAAACACTCAAATCCAAATCAAATTTATCCTGCAGTTTCGTAAATAATAGATTAAGGCAATAAACTTATTAATAAAATAACTTAACCGTAAATGATTTTTTATAAAATAATTTTTAATTTACTAAAATTCACCTGAAGGCGCTAACGGATGAGCTGTCGCACATCATTTGTAACGTCTGCCCAACGAGGGGTGGTAAAGGGATTAAAGATCAGCATAAGACACCGACCTCCGACGTAAACAACCTGGCATTGTTCCCAACAGGTCTAATGCAGTCTTGTGCGAACTCTACCGTCACCCTACCCTCACGCGTTAGTCGCTCTAAAAGCAACCCACGCGTGGGTCTACGTCCTTGTCGGCTGGTCGACAATGCTGTTGCAAAAGAAATATGTAAGTCTAAAGATAAACAGAAGTCATTAAAAGAAATATATGTCTAGACTTACATGCAGTGCCCGATGTATGTGCGACTGATGGATCAGACGCCTGCGATGCAACATGTGATAGCGATGCTATCTCCGTCGCATCATGGGTAGAAGGAGTAGATCCAGTGCGCGAACGACGTGGTCCCCCACTTGGTGTCATCACTGAATATGTGCGAGCTACGAACTTGTAAATTTAAATAATGTCAATACAAGTGGAATATACTAAAATATTATACAAGTAGTGTTGATAGTACAATGCATTTGTACTTATACTTAGAGAGATGATTAAAATATAATTAGACCATTATACTATAATGCAAGTAGAATATAATAAAATTGTAAACTTTAATCTATAACCCTTGAAAATTCCATTACACATTGTCATTGTATATTAAATACACGTATTTAATTGTAATACGAAACAACTTTAAAGTAAATGTAACGTCTCGAAAAAATCCGTACAAAGACCCGAGTTCCACTTCAAGCAGAAATCACTTAGGACCAAATCCTTTAGAAATTAGACGAAAATTAATCAAGTGCTAAACTAAATTATCTGTGAAATTAGCTTGAATCACTTTAAATATGAACTGCAAGACCCAAAACGTGTAGAATCGTTGACGCTACATTACCTTGAAACTTAGAATCAATCTCAAAACTCGGTTGCTCTTGGAAGCACACCGAAACCCTGTATCGGACCTATACCGCACGTTGAAAGTCCAATTACCGCGAGACTATACGAATATGACCGCCTTACTAGGCTTGACGACCCTCTCGGAAATCAAGTCCAGATAGTATCCAGAAACGCACAACTTTAGCCCGGAGCGAAGTGTGTGAGAAACGCGAATATCTTTAGAAAATGTACTCAGATTTAAGTAAACTGGGCCTTTCGCTTGCAGGCCAATTCTAAGGTTTCAGACTGTAAGAATCTGACCCAAATACACCCTCAGATCAAGAAAAATTTCATACGCAGGTCAGTGTACTTGTAGCCCCGATCAAGTGGCGATGACCGTTGAACTAAAACTGGTCCTCTGCGGTCGTTTCGTAAATCCGATCAGACCGAAAACTTAACCTGACCTAGATCCAATGTCGGGAAACTTTTCCTAGATCGTATGCAGAAAATGGGCCTTCAAATGTGCTCCGTTGGACTGAAACAGCCACTCTTTGGCTATAAGCTAAGTATACCATGGCCCTGGGGCCATTCCATTCAGTTTTGGGCCTATATAAGGGCATTTACCCACCTCTCTCTCATTCCATACGAATTCTAAACCCTAAGAGAGAGAAGAGAGAGAGAGAGAGAGAGAGAGAGAGAGAGTGAAGGAGAAAGTGGAGAAGTGAGAGAGCGAGTGTGAGATAGTTCTTGGAATTCGATCTCACTACTCCAAGTACGTAACTACCGCTTCCGTGTCACTATACCAGAGATTCTAATTTCGTTCTTGAGTAAGAAAGCCTAACCCTAACATATTTTATGAATCCAAATACGTAGATCGGTGAAATAATTAACCCATTTTATTGATTAGGTATTCAAAGTCTAGTTTACAAGACGAGAGTGCCCAAACTGAATCCGTTACGAGTTTATCGACGCAAGGTGCAGACTATAAACGTTTAGGTTATAGTTTTCAAGGTTGTCAATGTCGGTTAATGATTTATAACTGACTTGGTTGTCATTTCTCATGCTAGATACGATGTTTCCCTCACTTTACAGATATTTATGAACTATGTTGAATATAATGTAATTCATGTGTGTGTTAAAATGTTTGAATGGGTATGGAATTTGGATTCGTGCTTGCCATGATTATTCATCGTGGATAGATGATTGTTGTATATGTGACAACTCCTTGGTGAAAGGATTTGCTCTAATACATGTTATGACCAACATACGCCATGTAGGTTGAAATGTGTAGTCTAAGTGTTTGTAAAAATGTTGGAATGAGTATGGAATTTGGATTCATGTTTGCCATGATTATCCGTCGTGGATATATAATTGTTGTATATGTGACAACTTCTCGGTGAAAGGATTTGCTCTAATACATGTTATGACCAACATACGCCATGTATGTTGAAGGGTGTAGTCAAGTGCTAGTAAAAATGTTTGAATGGGTATGAAATTTGGATTCGTGCTTGCCATGATTATCCATCGTGGATATATGATTATTATATATGTGACAACTCCTTGGTGAAAGGATTTGCTCTAATACATGTTATGACCAACATACGCCATGTATGTTGAAGTGTGTATTCTAAGTGTTTGTAAAAATGTTTGAATGAGCATGGAATTATGATTTGTGCGTGCTATGATTATTGATCGCTAATACATGATCGTTGTATACGTGGCTACTCCTTGTGAAAGGATTAGCTATAGTATGTGTTTTTAACGAATTTATTACCTGTATACAATATGTGTGGTCTAAGTGTTTGATAAAATGTCTGAATGAGAAAATGCTTGATGTAACGTACTTACTGAGGGTGTTGAGATAGGATTCTCAATTCTCTTATATATAGTTACAGTTTCCTTTATGCAACCTATCTTATTACTATGTGATTTACAGATGAATGCCTATGTATAATGACATGTGTGGTATGTGTTTGTTGAAATGCTCGAATGAGATTTATGTTTAGATTTAGTTGTCACATGCTGTCTTGGAATATCACATGTGGATGCTATTGGTTGGAGTGTGATTCGGGCTACAATGTAGTCTAGGCAATCGGTAATGGTTTATGATCGGTGACCGTACTGCTTAGCCACAACGGATACGCCTGATGAATCTGAGTCGTATGATGTTTGTTGACAGTGGTTAGGTCTCGCGGAATGCTTATGCACTCCATGTTGATCAAGTCAACGTACGCTCGTACCAGTCGAGCTTGTCAAGTAACCCGATTGGCCCAATATATGTTCACCATATATGGACGCTACTGCTTGAATCTAAGGTACTAAACTTACCAGCGAAAGACCCGTTTAACCTTAGTACTTCGATCCGCTAAGACTCATGAGTCGGGCATGGTGGTATGAGACACCGTGGTTGAGCTGTCGGCATACGCTGGGGCGACAAGCCTCCCCGTATGAGACACTGTATTCGAGTTGTCGGCCTACGATCAGGTGACGAGCCCGTGGTGACCTCGAGTATACTCTAAGATTACGTTAAGACGACAAGCTTTTCCGTAGTGACTTTGAGTATAAACCGGCTTGCGCTGAGGTGACGAGCCGCTCCGTAGCTACCTAGAATTGTTCTTCGTATGTGATTAACTAGGATTGACAACCCTAGATGGATCAATGTTTGGGTAAATGATATGAAGGGAGGTACGTTAGCTTCCCAATCCTGTTATATGAATATGCCTAATTAAGAACTTGACTAATCACGATCATGCACTGCATTGTATGTGCTTTGGCGAGGAAGCGCACGTTTCGGGAGGATGCCATGTGCGAACGTGAGATGAAGTTGTTGAGGGAGTGTAAGCGAAGGCATGCATCATTATCACATACCATTCTTGCATTAACAAGTGTAATCTAGGACATGATTGTATACCGTTTTATCATTACTGCTTGACTGAATTGATAACATGTTAACCTTTGCCTTATAGTCCACTGAGTTAATCACTCACTCCCACTCTGGGACGGTATTTTAAAATACTAACCAGACACTGTCTTAGTTGCAGATGATGACATAACTTATGAAGCGGAGCCTGATTTTTATGACGACGAGGAGGAGTTCGCGTATATGTAGTACTCTGGGTTCATGTAGGCAGCATTCTGATCGTCGGGGCTATAGGGATTTCATGATGTAGATGGACCTATACATTTTGATATTTTGTTTTTTGAAATGATACATGTAATTGTTTAACCTGAAACATGATTATACTCTGGAGACTCACCACCACTTATATGTTTTATACATACCTATCATGTTCTTCCGCTTGCGTAATTTAACTATCTCTGGATTATGATATGCTAATTTGGTATAATCCCACTCATGTTTAGTGCACTAACACAGACAACATTTAATCATCATTATCCATATTGCATAGGTGATGCGTTGGAACTCGGGAGTTGAACTTCTGCTCGACCTCCGATTTTCAGGGCGTTATAGTAAACTATTCGAAGTACTCCTTGCGTAAGTTATCATACGCTTTAGAAGCATATGTCATGTTGTGTGAAGCAGTCGACATTGTTATAACCAACATGCCAGTCACAATAGGAGAAATCTGGTCTCTCAGGACTCCATTCAGATGTGCAAGTGACAAAGTCGCATCTTCCATAGCAAGTTTCTCGTGGTTATATACCTCCATCAGCTCCAGAATTTCTTTGAGATGGTATAATATTTCATATGAGTCGTCATCGATATATTCCGCGGTACACTCATCGACCGGACCGGGTATCTCTTTGGCCCTACCAGAAGAAGATAGGACCGAAAATTCCATCTGCAATAACTGATGAAGTATGTTGCGTGCTTCCGCTACTCTCCGGTTTGATGAGAACATGATCAGAAATTGACTCAACTACAAATGTGGATTATAAACAAGTTAATTAAAGAAATAAATCATGATTTGCAATTTTCACGTATACATGAAATACATAAATTATTCGAATTGAAAAATGACATGTAAATCATGTGTACATTTAATAATTGTCATCTGTATCACTATCACTTAGGATTATTTTTTCTTCTCCATCACTATCGCTGATCAGTATTTCCTCTTCATCGTCTGTAATGTCGTCATCAATGAAACCGCTATCATTTCTAACAATGTCATGTATTATTAAGGCATTAACATGATCAGGTGGCACATAATTTCTGTCCAATTGCACAACATAAATATCAACACTTGAATCAGTCCCTATATCCCTAAATGACATGTCTTCTTGATATGCTTGTTCAACCCTAGACGTTTCATTTCTCTCGTCCTTGCTATATTCAACTTCTGGTACAGGAACATTAAATATGTTCCTGGACTTTATTTTCTGCACCACGTACCAAGAGCTACCTAACTTGGTGTCAGCGAGGTAAAATACTTGTTCAGCTTGGCTGGCGAGAACAAATGGGTCGTCTTTAAACCACTTCCAAGATAAATTTACACTCGTAAAGTAGTCATCAGTCTGTATTCCCAATTTCTTATTTCCAATGTCCTACCAATCACACTTAAATAAGTACACCCGCTTTCTCATACAATAACTCAGCTCAATAATATCTGTCAAAATGCCATAAAAGTCCATTTATATCTCCTCATGCGTTCCCTTCACAGCCACCCCACTATTTTGTGTGGTCCTATACTTCTCACATTCTTCAGTGTAGAACCAAATCCCGTTTACAATACAACTGTATATGTAGATACACGTCTATCAGGGCCACATGCCAATGAGTAGAGTGCATCAGACGCATCCGCAGAGTTGCTAGTGCGCAACGTCTTCATCTATTATCATGTACAGAATGTAATTATTTAGGGATTTTCTTAGGTTCAAATAATGTGCAATACAACGAAAATTCTAAGTGTGGTGAGATACAATGTGAAATCTTACACGTTTTGTGAACCATTCTGGAACTGATCCTGATGCATTCGATCATAATTTATCGGGAATTGGGACCTCATCTCATCAATGTGTTCGCTACACATAAATGGCACGTTATTAGTAAGAAATATTAAGATCATCGTATGTAGAGAAAACAATAATCAAGGGAAGATTTACTCTAAGTACGACTCTATTTCTTCACAATTATGCAACACATACCATCGCGCCTTTGCTAGATCCCCAAGGTCCATATCTTGAAATGTTAGGGATCCTAAAGGACGAACGTTATGTGTAAATATAGATATGAGTCCTTGTTCATGCTCCTGTCCTTCATCGGTATTCCAATCTTCTCGATTGAATCTAGTCTCTATACCACGAAGATACATGAAGCAAAATTTCAGGCACTCATTATCAATGTACGCTTCAGTAATGGATCCCTTCGGTCGTGCCTTATTCCTCACAAATCGTTATAGTATGTGAAGGTATCTGTACACTGTTATACGTATGAAAACATGAATATATGTAGTTTATGGAATGAATAAAAATTTTAATAGGTTTTACCAACTTTCGTTGTAAATGGTGACGATAATATATTTGGTCGTGGTGGGAATCTTTCACTGACGAAATATGATTTCATCGGGGAAAGTCATGTTTACCGAGGAAATTGATTTCGTCGGAAATAAGTTTGTCGGTAAAAGACCAATTTCTTGTAATACCCCTAAAAGATGTTAAGATAAGGGAACCATAGTTCCCACCAGCTTCCTATCCGTTAATCTCCAGGGAGGGCATCCTAGGCCCAACAGAAGTAGGTAAGTGTGCCTGGCCTAGGTATGAAGGCTGGATCTACAAGGCGCTTGAAGGAAAGACCGGTGGGACTGCAATTGCAATGGGACATGGTTCTAACAAACAATAGTTCTTACTCGCCTATCTTGGAAAATTCCATTTAAGTGGATCACAGTAGGAGACCCCTCCCATAATCCAAGTGGACAAGAAAAGGACTTACTAAGGTAAGCATGGGATGAGATGCTATGGTCAAATGCTTTGAGTACAACAAAGAGAGATGAAGCCCATTTATAATCAAGCCTCTGAGTTAGTCACCCTATGTGGGCTCATGGCTACAAGAGATAGGAAGTAGACCCTTTTGGTTATTTGGGTCCAAAGTAGGCCATTCTTATATCTAAAAAGGCTTACTTCACAAAAATGTTAAAAGTGCTCCGCTACAAGCTCAATCCAAGGCTCACACCCTGGGAAATAAAAAAGCTCAGTCTAAGGCTCACACCCTAAGAAATAAAAGTGTCGTATCTTTAAAATTGGAGGGTTAGAATACGTGGAAGATTAAGATTGCTAATGGGGAAAATATGATTTAGATGAAAACGACTCGTCAATCATGTTGGGCTCCAATGAAAAGAATAGGTCCACTTGAAGACCCAAAACAATCATATTTGCATCATTAACATCAAAATATCCATTTAGGCCATTCCACCCTAAAATAAGATGGTTTTTCAATTAACAATAAGAAGAAATAATTAAAAATATGAACTTACTTTTTTTTCCAACATCACTCATTCCAAAAACTTCACATTCCATGAAAACTCCTGCACTAGAAAAGCAAATATATTAAAAACCTTTTTAATGAGAAATAATATAAACACACAAGTTATTAAATTTTAAGAAAAACATATTCCTAAATACAGTTGATGAGAATCTCCAAAAAAAAAAAAAAAAAGAACAATAATAATAATAATAATAATTAATTAATTCACAGATGTCCAATTTAAAGTTTCATGCAAAAGGTCTGCCAGGCTTTTATTGGACATGCATTCAGTGCTTTATTTTTTTAGCCGCACTCATACCATATACACACCCACGCATTCACACTACACTTTAACCGAGGATCTCGTGTTGAAACTCTTGTAAACTACATCCTTAATGTTCAGAAAGAATAGGCTGATCATAAATATAAAAACTAATAATAATGGTAAATATTTAAAATAATTACAATTAGTAATATGATTGATTTTTTTTATTTTTTTTTAACATGGAAAAGAAAAGATACCAATGTAGCAGGTAGAGTTATGGTACTTCGTGCATGGACCAGCCTAATGAACCAGCTAACTCTCAGATATGCCATGGCCCAGCGCCTAATTTCAGGATGAAGGCAGTTTCAGAAGACATAGTCCCTACTTTTGGACATGTGCTGTTTGATTCAGATGATACAATCCACCTGAGCCACGCATATGTAATCCACATGAATGAATGGATACATAAATCAATCAAAAGTACAAATCAATGCACATGTGTTTGGGTCCTTACTCTTACCCGGGTGGTAGACTCCTTGGGGTTTCAACACTGGGTCAAGGGTTTGAGTACCCATAGTGGTGAAATTCCACGGTGTGTGTGCGTGTGGTGTGAGTGTGTGGGGGTGTGTGTGTGCGTGTGTTTAAAAAAAAATAAAATAAAAATGCACATGTGTCTACCATCCCGTGATTCAATCCGCCTTTATTTTTGAAACATGGAACCTAGATTTTGGAGTTTTAATATCATGGCGTGCTTCCTTTCAACATGTGAATTAAGTGAGGATGCACTCAACATTTCGTAAGTTCCATGTTTCCCAGGTGCACTCACTGGTCTGCGTGATATAGATAAAAGGATAGATGGGCGTTGGAAGCACTGTTGGAGACTTCAGTCCATGAGGGTGGTCGTGGGCTTCAAGCCAGAGATTTGGATGCAGTGATTGATTGGCCCACGATTCAAACAACATTGAGATTGGGAAGGTCTTGATTCTTGGCTAGGTGTCGTCCTACAAGTGTAGGTATCCTTGAGCACGTGTCTTACAAGTGTCGGATAAAAAATAATATTAAAGGAATTTTATAAAATAGTACGTAATGGTATTTACATCGTGGCAACTTTTTAACCTTCGGTTAGTTTTCTTAATGAGCTGTTTGTTTTTTAAGTTTTCCATTAAATACGTGTAAAATATGTAATTATTACTAACTTTATCTGCTTGAAACAGCTTGGAATTACATCTTGAAAATTGGTCCAAAAAGTATGTGACTTATGCAAGCCATCCAACCTTTTTAAGGCGCGCGAGCGGATTAGGTACTCACCGCCCCCTCTGTGCAGCTCGGGACAGGCCATACAGGTACTCTAATAATTGGTGGAGAGTGGTTACGTCAGAAGGCGGAGGACATGTAAGTAAACGGAGGTGTTAGCCTGTACTCTCTCTTTTTTTTTTTCTTTTTCTTTTTTCCATTTTTTGAACTTTTTTTCCTACCTGGATATTTTGCCCAAGCCTTTTGCCTGAGAAGCCAGGTGGGACCCACTATGATGTTCGTGAGAAATCCTTCCCGTTCATCAATTTTGTGATTTCATTTTAGGGCGTGATGCCAAAAATCAAACAAATACAATAATTATGTGGGCAAACCTATAAATTGAGACATGTACTTTTTTTTTTTTAAGTCGCACTTGTAACATATGCACACTCATGCATTCACACTGCACTGCAGTACAATTTCAATACAATGGGCACTTGAACCGGTAATCTCATGTTGAAACCCTTGTAAACTACATCTTTAATGTTTAGAAAGAATAGGCTGATTGCCTCTTTCTAGCATACATCCTATCTTCAAAATGCAGCACAGGTCAGGTCAGGCATCAAACTTAATTATGGTAAATATAAATACTAATAATAATAATAAATATTTAAAATAATTATAATCAGTAATAGGATATATATATATATATATATATATATATATATATATATATATATATATATAAAACATGGAAAAGAAAAGATACCAATGTAGCATGTAACATTGGTCGGTTAATGATCATGGTAGAGTTATGGTACTTCGTGTATGGACCAGCCTAATGAACCAGCTAACTCCCAGATATGCCATGGCCCAGAGCCTAATTTCAAGAAGAGGTGGTTTCAGAAGATATAGTCCTTACTTTTGCACATGTGCTGTTTGATCCCAGATCATACAATCAACCTGAGCCACACATTAATATGCAATGCACATGGATAAATGGATGCATAATCGATAATTGATCAGAGGTGCAAATCAATGCAAATGTATCTCTCAACTTGTGATTCAATCCACCTTTATTTTTTGAAGTATAGAAGCTAGATTTTGGAGTTTTAATATCATGTCATGCCTCCTTTCAACATGTGAAGTGAGGATGCACTCAACATTTTGTAAGTTCCGTGTTTCCGAAGTGCACTCGCTGGCAAGGTCCGCTTGATATAGATAAAACGACAGATGGGCTGGGCGAGCATGGTTGAAGCCTTCGGTCTACGAGGGTGGTCATGCGCTTCAGGCCAGAGATTCAGACGCTGTGATTAATTGCCCACGACTCCAACAACATTGAGATTGGGAAGGTCTTGATTCTTGGCTATGTGTCGTCCTTCCAGCGTAGGAATCCTTTGGCATGTGTCTTGCAAGTTTAGGATAAAAAATAATATTAAGGGCCTGTTTGATTTTCGGTGATATGGTAAATCGCGCGTGAAAAAGTGATGATTATTTCCCCGTGAATTCACAGCATCTGAAATGACTGCTTACTTTTTGACACAAAAATCAAGAATATTATAAAATATCTTGGCAATTGTGATGTATTTCGCTTATTTTTATTAATTTGAATTCAAGCATACATATCTTCGGACCACGTTAGTTGAATTTACCGTTAAAAACTTTGAACGTTTCTTTTGGCGGCTTTGAGTGTTAGATCTTTCATTTTTTGTCTCATAGTCCAAAATATTGTAATAAAACAGACTAACGGAATGGATATATCATATGCATTATCTTGCAGTAAATAAATTAAAATTATATCTATTAAACTAATTTTACTGGCGCAAACTCCTATAAATTTTCAAACGCAAGAAATTGTAATAATCACCTTTTCCTAAGGGCTTGTTTGTCTTTTAGAGAAAATTGCAAGGTGATTATTACGATTTCCCGCGTTTGAAAACTCATAGGAGTTTGTGCCAGTGGAATTGGTTTAACGGATGTAATTTTAATTTATTTACTGCAAGGTAATGTGTATGATATATTCATTCCGCCAGTATGTTTTATTACAATATTTTGGAGAATGAGGCAAAAAATGAAGTAGATCTGACACTCAAATGGCCCACGCCAAAAGAAACAGTCGCCCTACAAAGTTTTTAACGGTAAGTATTCGATGCTCTTTTTTGTATGACGTGGTCCACTTGAGTATTGTATATGCCTCAATTTTTTACTCATGCTATGTATTCAAATATAATAATGGATAAACAGTGTGGATAAGCGAAATGCATCACAATGGGACTCACAGATATTTTATAATATTTTTGATTTTTGTGTCAAAAAGTAAGCCGTCGGGATGCTGTGAATTCACAGGGAAATAATCATCGTTTTTTTACGCGCGATTTCCCATTTCACCGAAAATCAAACACGCCCAATAAATTTTATAAAATAGTACTTAATGGTATTTACATCATGGCAACTTTTTAAATCAATTACCTTCGGTTAGTTTTCTTAAACGGATGTTTGATTTTTAAGTTTCCCATTAAACACGTGTAAAATAAGTAATTATTACTAACTTCGACTCTTTCAAAATAAGTAATTATTATTAATTTCACCTGTTTGAAACAGCAGATCATTACATCTCGAAAATTGGTCCAAAAAGTCATGTGACTTATCCAAGCCATCCAACCTTTTTAAGGGCACATTTTAATGTATGAATCTAAAAATGATGTAAATCCCAAGGTTGAATAGGCCACACCTTACGAACAATGATTGTAAAGAAATTTTCTCCGTAGGACGCACAGTTGTTTTGAAAGCTATTTTCTCCCTAGGACCACATTATGTTTATTTGTTATCCAACCTGTTCCAAGAGTTATAGATAGGAAAACAAAAACAACAGCTTGATACAAAACTTCTAAGTTCCTCAAAAAGCTTTCAATGGTAGGAGCGCAATTCCATTATTTTTTATGGTGTGGTACATAAGAACTTTAAATCTGCCTAGTTTTTAGGCTCATGCCCTAAAATAATTGGCCGAAGGGATGGACGGTGTGAATAAAACAAGCATATCATGATGGGAGCCAGAAATGTAACTTTGTTTTTTTTTTTTTCCTTGGATAGACTTTGAGGTGATATAAATAAAGGCGGCTGCCAACATGACATCGAAAATGCAGCTGGAAAAGAAAAGGTAAATAATTATAACCCATTTACAGTGGATTACCACTGTAAATAGAAAAATCAAACAGCCCCTTAACTTCTTATGTGATTTTTTCCTAAAATGATGAAAATAAATGCCCTAAGTGTGGAAATTAAATGCCAATCGTTAAAAACTTCATATATATATATATATATATATATATATATATATATATATATATATATATATTCATCCAACCTATTGGTTAGGTTGCATAGACCTGGATGAGGCCTAAATAACAAATGTCAGCTTGATCCAAAACTTTTGTAGGCAAGTTTTTAGTGGTAAGTGTTCATCTCCACTATTCCCTTTGGTGTTGTCCACCTTAGATTTCGATCTGCCTTATTTTGGGCTCATGCCATGAAATGATTTGGAAAAATGGATAGACGGCATGGATTAAACACTGCACCGTGTTGCACACGATTTGGTGCCTTTGCTGAAAGCGGAGGGCACAGGAAGTTCATCTAGTCTGAAACTGTGGGGCCCACAAACATGTCCATCACAAATCTATTTCATGCACCAGTTTTGCATGACCATAGTAAAAGGGAAGTCTAAAGATCATGTAGATCCAAAACTCATGTGGACCACACCACATAAAACCCTGGAAAGGGTAACGTCCAACGTTGAAACCTTCTCCGGGCCGATCATGATGTTTATAGGCCGTCCAAACTGTTCTCAGGGTTATTACCATTCAAATAAACTACAAACATCATCTAGATACAAAACATCAATGGTCCCCACATAAATTTGATTGGTGGGCGTTCAAACTATGCTTTCCATATGGTGTGGACCACACGTATTTTGGATCTGCTTGATTTTAGAGTCCCATCCCATCCTTGTCTTGAAAAACTGATTAACGGAGTGTATTTGGCACGATAATCTCCGTGGGTCCTACAGAGCTTCCAACTACAGGGTCCTCGGGACCAAAAATCCGCGTCCCTCAAGGCTTCATGATTAGGTACACCCTCGAGTTCACCCAACAGGAGACATTGGTGATGTACTCCCAACTTAATGGGGGACACGGATTGGCTACTCCCCAGCCACCAGCAATTGGTCAGTGCTATGTGGGCCCCACCATGATGTATGGGCCCCACCATGCAGTTCATCTATTTTTCTAGATCATTTTATGGTATGATACAAAAAATGAAGTATATCCAAATCTCAAGTGGACTGCAATACAGGAAACAGTGTTGAATGAGAAAAGTTGGGCGGGTTGAACCTGACCGACCTGTGACTGACCCGACATTGGGTTGGCCTTGGGCAAGATGTATCGAGTCCGATCTCAGGCTTGGGCTATAAAAACACCAACCCAATAAATCTTGGGTTGAGCTCGGGTTGAGTTCTTGGGTTGTCCGACCCAACTCGAACCCAATCAATATATAAGTTACTTATAAATTATAATTGAGTATGGATAGTACGTGTTGAAGACAGAAAATTTAGATGTCGGGTCTCATTGGTCCACATCATTTCCGATGACTCAAGCTAACAAGAAATGTTGGATTTCTCTCTACCAAGTAGGTTGTGTGCTACACAACACAATTGTTAAATGAGTACTTGCCTTATATTTTAACTTGTTTGTTTAGAATAAATGAGATTCTTTACGATAAATAACTACATATATAATTAATAAAATTATAAATATAAAAAATAAGACATGTATTAAAATATAATAAACTCATGCAATCATTGAAATATTAGCATATATCCACCCGACCAATCCAGCCAACCCGACCGAACCCACTTGGGTTGAGAATTCCCAACCCGAGGTTGGGTTGGGTTAGGGTTGAGGTACAAGAACCTTGGGTTGGGTTAGGGTTGAACACCAACCCGACCCAATCCGCCCGACTTTCAGCCCTAAATGAGACCATTAAAAAGTTTTGGATCAAGCTTATCTTTGTTTTTTTCCCTTCATCTAGGTCCGCACGACCTAATCAACAAACAGTCCATGCTATGTGGGCCCATCATGATGTATGTGCTTCATCCATTCCATTCATCCATTTTAACATATCATTTCACGGCTTGATCCCAAAAATTAGAGGTATATAAATTTAATAATAATAGTGATTGGATATGCACCACAGGAAAATAATAGTTTTAGATCACACCACAAAAAAATACTAGTGATTGGATATCTATCATTAAAATCCTCCTAAGGCCCACTGTACCATTTATTTGACATCGAATCAGATGATTAGGTCATACAGACCCAAACGAAGTGAAAGAACAAAGATCAGTTTAATCCAAAACTTTCATGGCCCCAAAAAAGTTTTCAATTGTCGACGTTCATTCAACACTTTTCCTGTACGGTTCACTTGAGAATTATATCCCTCTCATTTTTGGGATCTAACCCTAAAATGATATGTAAAAATGGATGTAACACACACATCATGGTAGGGCCCATAGAGCACCAACCACCAGCCATTGGCCGGTGGCAGGGGAGTAGCCAATCTGTTTCCATTTTGGACCAGGCTGGAAAAAACGGATGGACAGCAAGAACATACAACACAAAATCAAGGTGGGCCCCACATTAAGGGTAACACCCACTAACGTGTTACACGAGAAACATCTAATCCGCTCAGGTGAGAAACAGGATTAAATATGATAGATCCAAGCCATCCATCAAGTGTCCCACCATGTGGATGCCCTTGGTTAAAAATTGGGCTTGCTTGAGAAGTCGACTAGCTTAATATTTTAGCATTGTCCTGTATAAGGTGGAACCCATTCATTGAAAGGCTTGGATCTCACACTTATGCCACATTTGCATGTTGGGTCGTGTTTAGATGGGCTCTTCCTCACCAAAGCATCAGTGATTAGAACTTTAAATTAAAACAAAACAAAACAAAAACACAAACAAAAAACATACAGGCTCAGCAAACCACTTCATTGTTATTTTTATGAAGCATGCAAGTTACAGTGCTCCTAGTTGCAATGGAACACTTGAGAACCCAACCGATCAATCTAAACTGTCTATTCGTTCCAACACAGATTTCGTATAATACCACGTACACGTCACACCACTCTGACTATCATAATAATCCAACCGTTAGCCTCTAATAATATGGACGGCCATGATCATCAAGGCAAAATGAGTTCAACAAACAAATTGATCAATCTACTTATCAGTGAACATCATATATTGACCATCATATATTGCTTATAATTCTAAAGAGACTTTTATTGGGAAATTCTACCCATCCCTACAAGACAGAGAAAAAGAATGGCTACAAAATAGAGCATTGGATCCCATCCGATGAATGTAATTTTTGCATAGTATCACTTTGTGTTCCGGACTTTATATAGAAAGTGTAGATCTGATTGACAGGACTGTCTAAGCAACTAGATACAACTAAGAGTATTATAACTTTCGGCACTCCCAAAACATATTCGAGCATTTTCTACTAGGCATATTACAATTATTGAAAGATTAAAATTAAAAATTAAAATAAATAAAATAAAATAAAAATAAAAGAATTTAGAAAAAAAAAATGGTTTGGGTGGTAAAGGGCCGAGTTTTGACCTGTCGAAGCTGATCCAAACAGAAAAACGGCTCAACCCGATTTTGGATTTTGGACCGGTTCTTCTATTGTAAGCCTGATGAAATCTAACGGGCCAACCCGGTCCGTTACCACTCCTGGAAATCCATACCTGGCGACGGAGACATCGTCCCCACATACGGCTGAGGATGAAGCACACGAATAACACCGTAGGGTTTCTCTCCCTTTCCCTATGAAGGGATGGAGAGTTTTAGGGATTAGGGTTTAGGGTGGGCGGAGAGTTTTCTACCAAGCGTGATATTTATAGAATGATGGTTGAGAAATAATCTCATGAGCTAGAAGTGTACGGCAATATGTGCATGCACATAATTTAATCTGTACTCGCTGAAGTACTGATCATCTATTAGGATTGTACATCAGTCCAAGTCCGTTTCTCGTAGGCTTCCTTGAAATAATAATACGAATAGGAGGATCCAAACCTTCTCCTCAGTGGCAAGCAAAAATGGATGGAAGAAATTTTAAATAGAAGATGAGCCCCATAAAGAAAGTTATCACTATCTGATTTCTGCGATTTTATCACAGTAGTGCAAGAATAGTGGACCGGACATATTGGATAGACCAGATAGGTGATGTTGGTACCAAAAAATTCGGAATGCAACAATGTGCATGGAATAAGGTGTTACTCACACGCTACTCAAAAGTAATGCGGGCACTACTGGGGTCATCTACTGGCCGACGAGTCGAGTTGTGCCAAGCTCTACTCGTGTACAGCTCTAAATGCGTCCCAGGTACAGAACATGTGGGACACACAAAGCTTAGGTGCTTTAGGCAGGCATTTGGACGATTCCTGTGCCACGTGGGTTCCCTGTTGCGACACCACAATTCAAGAAAGCGGTTAACTATCACGTACTATCCTTATAAATATTATTATTTTCTAATTTTCTTTGTAATCGGGTTTTCAAGAGGCCCGACTTCTCCTCATCGTCACGACGGGGAGAGTAAATGCCATTTTCGATTGCCCATTCGAGAACGGATTCTCTACAACAGTTGTAGATTAAGGTTAATCTACACCTGCTGCACCTAGATCCTATCAGACGTGTACATGGAATCCAACCCGTCCATCATTTTCATCCTTCCTTAAAAACGGTATGATCTAAAAATCAGACGGATCCAATCATGTCATGTTGTTTTATAATAGGATGAACAGTTGAATCTTTCTGAATTATGGAGTTTTTTGTGTGGTTGTCTGTTGTTTTATAAATTATTTAAGAAATAACAGTTGAATCTTTCTGAATTTTGGGACATCCAATTTTCATATAGGATGAACATGATGGACAGATTGGATTCCAAACACAAACTAAGGCGTGTCCTACAGTCAACTAGTTGCACGAAGTTCTCATCTGCTTTAGGGTACCTAGTAATTTTTTGAAAAATTATATCTTTTTCCTATGCAATTATTTAGAGCAGCGCTGCGCCCCTCACAAATAACGAAAAATTCCACCGGATAGAGGAGTTTTTAAAAATGATTTTCTTTTCCCTATTTTATTCTTCCTGTAATTTCAAGGAAGTGGTCGTCATAAACACATGCCCTAATAAAAAGAGATGGGCACGGATTAGGTGAGGCCGAGACAATGGCTTAGGGCCGGTTGGGTAAAATTTGTTTTCAGACATTATCGGTACTGCAGAAGGCTCACGCTAGAAGTTCCTACGTGGGAAAGTTGTGGGGCCACTATGATGTTTGTGAGAAATATATTCCGTCAAACCTTTTTTCCACTTCATTTAAGATGTGAGACCAAAAATGAGGCGAACCGGAGCCCAAGTGTGCCATAAGGGAGGAAATTTTGGGGAAAGAAATGCCCACCGTTGAAGCATTTTACCTATGGTCAAGCTTTGAATTTACTTTATATTTAGGCTCATGACTTCATATGATCTGAAAAAAAATAGATAGATGATGTGAATCTAACACATACATCATGGTGGGGCCGTCGAAACTTTGGGAATCATGATTGTGGACAAGAGCAGGGTGGGTGTGGCCTCAGCCTCCTTCCAAATGGTGCAACCCTTACTCGGAGAGCACCTTAATGTTTCTATTCAGCATCCACACTGTGCATCTAATTTTTCATATCATTTTAGGGCATGAGCCTAAAAATGAAGCAAATCCTATTTCAAGTGGACTATATTGAGGGAAACAGTGGTGAATGACTAGAAATGGGAGCTACAAAAGTTTTGGATCAAGCTGTGTAGACACCTCACCTAAAATGAGAATAAGTCACTCTTTGATCTTTAGCTTGACTTCAATAAATTATGCCATACTGACTTAGAAATCATTGAAAATCAAACAGGTAAAAAATGAACATACTCGGTGTTTACAATCCCAAGTGTAGGGTTATGATGTAGTAATAATCTCAGTGAGAATAAAGTCGAATCCACATGAACTAATTTTGTACGTATTCTGAAAATAACTGGAACTAGAACTAAAAAAAAGATATAAATCTAAATCTGGAATATAAAGAAGTAATTGTGAATGGTGTTGATTTGAAACTATCAATTAATAAGTGGGAACTAAGGTGTCAAGGATCTACTTGTATCTATCAAAATGTTACCTTACTTGATTTAAGAAACACAATTGGAATTGGAGTCATATCCTATCCAATTGGAAAATAAAGCAATTATATCAAATCTGAACTTTCCATTGACCTAATTTTCAATAGAGGAGAATTATGATAATTAAAAGGGATTTCATTACCTTAACATGCCCAGGAGATGATGCTGAATAACAAGATTTATCAATCTTACAATCTCAAAATAGGAAAGGAAGATATCTAAAGCTATTACAATATCTATTATAATTTGAATCACAATAAATCATAGAAAATTGAAAATATTCCCTTAATATCAAACTAAAAATCAATGAGGTTCATCGAGAATAAGAATTAAAGCTAGAAAATCATCCTAATACGCTACAAGCTTCACTTCTTAGCCTTACCCAAGAGGATTAGCCAACCATAGACATGATTAGATATAAAACCCTAGAAGAAAGCATTAAAAATAGAAAATGAGAGAAAAAAAAACTCTTGGGAGGTTGTTCCACCCTTTTACGTCTGCTTCTTAAAACCTAATTCATATTTAGAAGTTCTTAAGAAACCCATATTTATAGCATTGGCCGTCTAAAATCGAAAAACCGCCTTAAATTTACACTGTCCGCATAACGCTTTCGATGTCATCGAAGGTAATTTGAATCCGGAAGTTGCGCCTTTTCGCAATGCATAACTTTTCATATCATCGAACCTGCCTTCATTGTCATCGAACTGCCTTCGAGAAATGTGTCAAGAGTGTTCCAGCGAGTTGCTCCAAAAATCTGCAAAAAGTTTGATATCATCGAACTGCTTTCGATGTCATCGAATAGGTCTTCAAGCAATCGAATAGGGCTTCGATGTTATTAAGAAATGTATCCAATTTGTCTAGTAACCAGACTTGATTTTCTATAATTCTTTGATGTCATCGAACTGCCTTCGATGTCATTGAGGACTGGCTTTAATGTCATCGAACAACCTTCAATGACATAGACAGTGAAATTTCTGCACTCTGCATTTTCAACCTCTGAAAGAAGTGAACTTACAGTCCTAAAGGGGGGGTGAATTGGACTATGCCAAATAAAAACAAAAGTACTGAAAGAATAAATATATCAAACTTAATCAAAGATCTCAATTATAATAGTATTGAGAAATTGATTCAAACCGTGTTCATAGGATAACTTTACACCAAAAGCCGAGGTTTTAGGTAGGACAACCTAATTTCATAAACTAGTGAGGATCAAGATCGTAAACTAGAACAAGAGGAAAAAGAAATGCAACTATCTATTACAAGCATTCACCGCATGTACATAAAGATTTACAAACATTCACCACATGTACATCTCAAAAATCATTCACCACATAAACATCAGGAATTATAGCGGTTTGGCGTGTACACCAACTGCCCTCAAACAACCATACCTACTCCACTCCCAATAATCACAACCCACGTGATATTGGCATTCACTAAAAATTAAGATTTTCTCAGGTTCACCTCAAAACCATACAGTTGTGATTTTATAAGGTCTATCACAATCAAAACCCCACACACTAAATTTTTTTGGCTATCTCAGTCAAAACCAATATATGAGATTTTCTTGGATATCTCAAATAGACCAAAAACAAAAAGTAAATGCTTATCTTCTTCAAAAGACGCTGAATGATGTAGCCTGTAAAACCGCTTCGGTTGATGACGAATGTTCAATGTTCAATGTCTAATGACCAAAGTGAAGGGTTCTAGGTTCAAAATAGATTTTAACTTAATTCAAACCTGGGCTACTTATTTGAATTTCTTAGATCTCAAAAGGAAAGAACAAGAACTCCCTTTAAAACATATGATTCATAAAAAGAGATCTAGAAATTACAAAATAATAAGCTATTAATTTTTTTTTTAAAATACTGTTCTATAGCTTGAAGAAGATGGAGACTTTTCTCTCTCAAAGTGAAGGCTTTTTGTGGCTTGAATGAATAATTTCGGAGTGAGAAAAGACCTCTATTTATAGGCTAAAAAGTTGTTGCTTCGACTGGTCTAAGGTCTCTTTCGACTGTTCTAAGAAACAATCAAATTTCAAATTTTAGGCGTAATCGAATCAAACCATCCTTTGACTGGTCGAGGGCCCTGTTCGACTGGTCGAGCATTGCCTTTGACTGGTCGAGGATGCCCAAAATCCATTGCTCCACTTCGAGTCGAGCCACCTTCGACTAGTCGAGCACTTTTCTAGACTAGTCGAGGAATCAACAAATTTTATCTGATTTTCAGTTGAAAACTTAGATTGGTCGAAGTTTTACCTATACTGGTCGAATCAAAGCCTAGACTAGTCGACCTAAGGCTTAGACTAGTTCGCTTAGACTAGTCGAACTTAAGCCTAATTAAAGTATAGAAATCAACTATGTTTGGCATTCGAAAGAACCTAAGTCTAAGGTATTTCTAGGGTCAAATATACCTAAAAACATTGAACATTGAAGTGTATACCTTGTAACTTGTACTTGAATCTTCAGTTGCGTTCATTCGATCTTCTACTTGAAGTAATCTTGTAAATGTAGCTTGATCTTGAACTAGAAGAGAAACAGAGCTTGAGTACTAATTTGGACTTTGAAGTAACCATCTTCATGTCTTGAACTTGCACTTTCCAACTTCATGTCTTGAACTTGACGGTGAACTTTTCATCTTTTGAGTCACCACATCACAAGTTGTTTTGTCCATCGAAATTTGACAAATAAATGTGCCTTATATATCACAATACTTACAATCTCCCCCTTTGTCAAATTCATGACAAAACATAACAAAACATACATACAAGTTCAACATATCTGCTTTGCTTGAAATCACTTACTCCCCCTCAATATAAGCGCAAAAAAATTTACTCCTCCTCAATCATTGCTTCACTTTAGCCTTGTGTAGAATGCCTGTATTAACATACATATCCATTCTAATAATATATATTCAATCAATTCCAATCATCATACCAATCATATCCATACAAACTCTCCCCATTTTTGTCACAAGTTGACAAAGGAAAGTAGGAATATGAGATAAATGAATAATAGAATGGTAAGTTAAGCATCATGATTAAGAGTAAAACATGAATAAACATTAAGAGAGAATAAAAATATCCAAAAATAACAGACAAGTTATACAACCAACTTAAGCATAAGTTTAAAGTTATACAACCCCAAAATAAAAATAAAGCAAAACTAGTCGGAACTAGAGGAAGAAGGCGGTGGAATAGATGGGTCAATCTGGTGAAGGCCCTTCGTTATGAGATGAAAATATTTTCGCATATATTTCATTGAAGAGCGATGACTTTCAGCCAGATTGTCTTGAGATACTTTCAAAGCATCCACCTTGTCCTCTAGAGAGCGAAGGCGATCATCGAATTGAGATGGTTGAAAGTCAGGATCCGCCTCATCATCAGACTCTAACTCATCAAAGATATCATCCATCGAAGTATCTGCTGGCAATGGTGCTTCATCTTCCTCGACCTCATCCTCGTTTTGCTGACCAGGGAGGTAATTCAAAGTCATTTTATTAATGTTTGAATTGTCAAATGGAAGAACTAACTTAGAGGCGTCAGTGGTCAGAATGATAACATTGCAATGAAGGGCAAGTGTCGTCATAAGATAAGCGAATGGAATAGAACCATGACCAAGAAGAATGCGAAACTGGATGATCAAATAGCAGATCAAGGAAGGAAGGCAAATGGGGATACCTGATGCGACAACATGGAGAATACGAGCCATGAATGGAGTGAGCTCAAATTTGTTTCCAAACCGCGGATAGACATTTGAAGTAAAAATGCGATGAAGAACATAGAAACGGGGGATCATCTGGGTGGCACATAATGCATTACCGCTATTCCACTCAGTATTAAATCTGTATAATTTACGGGTAATATCCCTACGCTCAGATTCAAACATCTTATCAGAAAGAGGATGAATTGGGATACCTTCATCATTAACATTTACATCAAGTAGACCCGAAATTAGGTGCCTATCTACCGGCACTGTCCCTTCTCTTATATTGATGGAAAATGTAAGATTTTCAAGGGACAACTCCCCGATAGATGCAAACATGCCTTATGCAATGGAGCGGTAAGCCGGTCTGCCCCAACTAAAAATATTTTCCCAACCAATGGCTGAGAGAATGGGCAACAACTTGAAGCGAGCATTATGATCAAGATTTACCGTCTTTTCGATTATTATATCTCGAGTGCGGAAATCCCTTACATGCTTCAAATCTTCTTCGGGAGCTCTCAGGCTCCTCACCTTAATTGGAGTCATCCGAGAGGAGGAGCCGCTAGGATCCTTGCGTGTGACCTTCCTCTTAGAGCAATGCTCCATGTAGAGTATGCACAAGAGAGTATAATATATGGGTTTGGCTAATGTCAGATTTTTTCCCAAAAACCCTTGTAGAAAACAGTAAAAATCATAAATCAACAATACAACAAAGCTTAAAATGCATAGAAGAACCCAATTCTAAAAGAAAATTAAAAATAATACACTTACAATGACTCTATGGAGATGGGTTCGACGCGTTGAACAAGAGGTTGTTGAGGTAGAAGAAGAAAATGAGAAGAAAAAGTGATTTGCCCCCTTTTTAGGAAGCCAACCCGCGCTCCTCGACCCGTCAAGTAATTGCTCGACCCGTCGAGGCTCGACTGGTCGAGGACGTGCTCGACTGATTGTGCAGACTAAAAAATTCAAATATATATTTTTTAATTTTTTTCAAAAAAATATAATTAATATGACATAATTAATTTGAAATACACATACCAATATCATGTTTCAATTTAGAAAACCTATTCCTGTCAAGCGGTTTTGTCATGATGTCGGCAAGCTGATTTTCGGTCTGTATGTATTCTAAAGAGATGCTCTTATCTTCAACCAATTTTCGAATATAATGGTAACGAATGTCTATGTGCTTCATAGGAGAATGTTGAATGGGATTTTTAGAAATATTAATTGCTCGTAATACAGGATCATTGTATCTTACACAATTCCGTAATCGATTAACATTCTTTTCATTCAAACCAGTTGGGTACACGTATTACCAAATGCCATGTATTCAGCCTTAACTGTTGATAAGGATAATAAACTTTGTTTCTTACTGTGCTAAGAAACCAAACAATTTTCAATGTAGAAACATCCACCACTAGTAGACTTTCTATCATCGATGTTTCCAGCCCAGTTAACATCTATATATCTAGCTAATTGTACATTTGTATCATGTGGATACCAAAGATCGTAATTAGCAGTATTTACGACATATCTAATTATTCGCCTACCAACAATAAGATGTGAATCTTTTAGATCAGATTGATATCACCTATTTCATCCTTTGAGAGTTTGAGAGTCATACTCATAGGAGTATCGAATTTCTTACCATTCTCGAATCCAAATTTCTTAACCAAATTTAAGGCGTATTTGGTTTGAGAAATGAAGATACCCTATTCTTGCTGTTTAACTTGTAAGCCTAGAAAGTAATTCAGTTCTCCAACCATACTCATTTCAAATTTGGATTTCATAAGTTCTGCAAACTCAACGGACATGTTAGTACATGTAAAATCATATATGATATCATCAACATATATCTGTACAATCAGTATGTGTTCATTGTATTTTTTAACGAATAAAGTTTTATTAACACTTCCCATGATAAAATTGTGACTGAGTAAGAACTTAGTCAACCTTTCATACCATGCCCTGGGAGTTTGTTTTAAACTGTAAAGTGCTTTTTTAAGGCAATATACATGATTTAAGTGTTTGGGGTCCTCAAAACCCTTAGATTGTTTAACATACACCTCTTCATGTAAATCTCCCATTTAAGAAAGCACTTTTGACATTCATTTGATATATTTTGAATTTTTTAAATCAAACAATGGATATAAACAATCTGATGGATTCAAGATGAGCTACTAGCGCAAAGGTTTCATCATAATCTATTCCTTCTATTTGAGTGTACCCTTGTACAACTAGTCTAGCCTTGTTTCTAATTATATTGCCCAATTCATCATATTTGTTTTTGAAAATCCATTTGGTTCATTTATATGTTTATCAGTTAGCCTTGGAACCAAATACTAGACATCATTTCTTACAAATTGATTCAATTCTTCTTGCATGACTACAATCCAATTCTCATCAGTAAGTGCCTCTTTTACGTTGGCTGGTTCAACTTGAAAAGTAAAGCAAACATAATTACAAATATTTTCTATTTGTTTTCTTGTTCGCACACCAGTGAGAGGATTCCATAAGATTAGATCAATAGGATGATCCTTGACTAATCTTAGTTTAGTATTAACTGGACTAGATGAAGAGTCAGATTTCTCAATTAAATTGACTTCATCATATTCTCAGCTAGGTGTGGGTGTGATCAGGAGATCATTGATTACGACATTAATAGATTCTTGAATCACTTCTGTTCTTTTATTCATAACACAATATGCTTGACTATTCAGAGCATATCCCAAGAAAATCCCTTCATCACTCTTGGCTTCAAACTTCCCGAAGTTATCACGGTCACATAAGATGAAGCACTTGCTTCTAAAATTTTAAAAGTACTTAACAATTGGTTTCTTATTGAACCATAATTCATAAGCTATTTTATCTTTAGATTTTCTTACATACACATGATTTATAATATATCATGTAGTATTTATAGCTTCAGCCCACAAGTTTTTAGGTAGATTCATGTTGTTCAACATAACATTGGCCATTTCTTGTAGCACTTTAATTTTCCTTTCAACAACCCCATTTTGTTGAGGTGTCTTAGGAGCAGAAAACTCATGCGATACGCTATGATCAGTACAGTATTTCTCAAAATTACTATTTTCGAATTCAGTATCATGATCACTTTTGATCTTGATAACATTCATTTCTTGTTCGGTCTGAATTCATTTTAATATCTTTTTAACTTCATCGAGAGTTTCATATTTTTCTCTCGTGAAAGCTACCTAAGTAAATTTGGTAAAGTCATCAATGATAATTAGAAAGTACTTTTTACCACCTCGACTCTCCGTTCTTACAGTCCAACTAAGTCCATATGGAGAAGTTCAAGGGGTTTAGTTGTAGTTAAGGAGTTCACCTTCTTGTGACTACTCCTAGATTGCTTGCCAATCTAACATGTGCCACATATTCTATCAACTATTTTCAATTTGGGTAGACCTCAAATAAAATCAACTTTGCTCAGTCTATAGATGTTTCAGTAGTTAACATGTCCAAGACGTTTATGCCACAATTCTGATTTGTCTGTTTGGACGAAAGTTTAGAAGAGCATTTCTCATTGATAATATAGCAATTTTCAGAAGTTCTATGACCATTTAAAATCATACAACCTTTCTCATTTAAAATCTCATATATTTGATTAGTGAATTTCACACTATGTTTGTTATCATAGATTTGAGATATACTAAGAAGATTGTGTTTAAGACCTTTAACATATAAAACATTTTCAAAAGGAGAAAGGTGTAACACCCCAGTTTTCAGAACCCAAGTATACAACTTGCTTCCTAAAAACTCGGGAGTTAACAGATTATTAAGTGGCAATCAATATAAAATTAAAGTGTAAATAACAGGACCTAAGCGTAGTATAAGCCATAACTAAAGTAAGAATAATATCTTGGTCCACTCAGCTAGGGACTCAAATACAAAACCTCAAGTTTAAATGTACTAAATAAACAACAACATCTAAATCTACTAGTTCAGTCCAAAGTATTTAGCCGCTTCTTGATGTGGCTCCTCGTCGTACAACTCCTCATCTACTCCTGCTGTAACTTTCCCGAGATCCGCATCATAATCACTCATACCTGTACCTGCGTCCTCTGTACGGTTGAACATTGATGAATGAGTGACCGGCTCAATGTAAATTCTCCTCAAGGTTACACACCGCCACCCTAAACAAGAAATAACAGGAAAACAACCAGACAAACAGAACATAGCAAAATGCAGTCTTATTATATGCATGGATGCGTGAATGCATCATCGACCTAGGGATGCTCATCCAGTCGACAGTTGGGCTCGTCACCCATGCAAAGGCTGGCCATTAGCGAAGCACATCACATGCGTACATCATGTATCGCATAATAACTGTCTATCGTACATCACGTATGTAAATCGATAGTTAGTGATCTGACAGCTAGCGAAATGATATCTCAATAACTCGGAGGCACGTGCTACAACATCCATAAATATTCACTCTTCATCATAAATATGTCATGTATGCATAATTAACCAAGCCATTATTAGTCCATTTACAATCAGTCGGTTTAATAAAGCTCAAGGTCACTACGGGGGGCCTGTCACCTAGCATAAGCCGATGGCTCGGGCATAGTGTCCCATGACCACCATCCCCGGCCCATGAGTCTACCGCCTTAGGGTGTGGATAGAACCCATCAACACGTGGCCAATCAATTCTCAATGCATGGGAAACCACCATCATTTGCTGAATAAGAATGGAGTGTTGAAGATATTAAATACGACGATTGAAATGAGTCAGCATGTATTCAAATGCGAATAAATAACGGCAAAAAAAATGTTGAAAGGTCCATTCCATAGTCAAGTAAGTGAAATCACTCCATAGATGGTAAATCCCATGAATTAAACTGCCACTAACATAACCTCCATATTGAGGGTCTAGGCTTATCACAATCAATCTTGTTATACCCTAAGTACGGACTCTCTTTCATTAGAGGTTCCCTTATAGAGATTTCAAGTCATATGTGTCTTGCAACCAATACAATAATATAAGAGGATGGCATGAAGATTAAGTAGCGAACTAACTGAAGTGACTAAGGCATGATTCAATAATCAAGTAAAACTCATGTATCCATATAATTCAAGGGTCACTTAAGTAGTCAAGCCCTAACATTCATATGACCATAACTTATCAGTTCTAAGGCATGCATTCAAGTAAGCTACTCAAGTGATTTAAACAATTCTAAGACATGTGTCCAAATAAACTAATCAAGTGATTTAGTTAATTCTAAGACATGTGTTCAAGTAAACTAATTAGATGATTTAATCACTTCTAAGACATGTATTCAAGTAAACTAACCAAATGATTAAATCACTCATCAGGCATATATTCAAGTAAACTAACCGAATGATAAACCAATTCTGGGTTATCGTTCCTAGTTATTATAAAAACTATCCTTAGTCTAGTTTAGAGATGGAAAGCTCAAGGGGGGAAGTCATCACCTGTAGGGTTGTATTCCTGCCTTAACCCAAGTTCCCATGAGTACCTTGCGGCCCAAAATCACACAAGTAATCTCCTAAAGTCATAGTTTGTATTAGTAAAATGGTTCCCAAGGTTTTTTTATCTAACTAGTATATTGAGATTTTTGTGCGGGGTTTGAAAGGGCCCATTGGGCAGGGTATTTGGCCATGTATTAGAGTGAGCAGCCCATCAATTGTGGCCCAACAAGGTGGCCTAGGCTGGGCCTAAAATAGTATAATACCAAGGCCTGAACTGGACCTGATCTGGGCTTGGTTCGGCCCAACACTTGCTGCCCATTTGTGGCCTGAATTTGGGCCTGAACTGGACCCAGTTTGGCCCGGCCGTTGCTACCTAGTGGTGGCCCAAGAATTGGGCTGTTCCAAAGTTCCTACGACCCACTGAATCTAACCTAGACGTGCCCCAGTTACTGTGGCAAGGTCGTCTAACTCGGCCTAACTACTGCGTGGCTGGGCTGATCGGTTCGGCCCACGGTTGTGTGGCTGGACAGATGGTCTGGCCCATCTGTTGTGTGGCTGGACCCAGTTCAAACTACGGCCCAGTTTTGGGCTGATTTCGGCCTAGCTCGAGTGGTTGATTTCAACCAACTATTGAGGTTGATTTCGGCCCAATTCTAGGCTGATTTCGGCCCAAAACGTGGAGTTGACTTCGGCCCACTTTCCAGCCCAGTCTCGCGGCTAGGATTTAGTCCAAACTCGGACCATAGCCGGCTTAGAACTGTTGTCCCAACTGCGGCCCAAGTCTGGACTTGGCTGGACTTGTTTTGGCCTAGCGTTGTTGTCCTAACTACGGTCCACTGAGTTTAACTCAGGTGCGGCCCAGTGAGTTTGAACTGGGTGTGGCCCACTGAGTTTTAACTCACACGGCCCACTGAGATGTTTCTCAGGTGTGGCCCACTGTGATGTGTGGTGTGGCCCACTGAGATGTTTCTCAGGTGCGGCCCACTAAACCCTATATACAACCTTGATTTCAGGAAGATAAAAGAAGGGGGAAAGGCAGTACTTGGTCCCAATATCAAATTAGTTATACAACTTCAATCACCTTTATCAGAAATCCCTACCATCCAAATCATAGGGACTAGAGAAGGATAAGGAAATTGTCACTTAAATTAATATGCTGGGATGGAAAGCAAAGTATCTTAACCTACTTTGTCGAGACGGCTGACACGTTTTTAAAATTGATTGATATCAAAGGGTGTAGATGGTCCTGCAATCACATTGTTATAGATTCGAATGTGGGCCAGTTAGTCGATTCTCACCTCCATTACTAATCACATACAACTAGCTGCAATTTAAGGGTGTGTTTGCTTTTCATTTCACGGGGGTTTGCACTCTCCTTGAGCATTTATTACATGCTCAGGAAAATGCCTTGGGTTTGTCAGCGAGCATCATCACCATTTCTCTCGTTCGAAAAAGTCGGGCGGGATTGCAAATGCCCTTACGTGCATTTGTTTTTGGACGCTGACCACGGTATGGGGAAACATTTATGCTGTGACAGATTGGGTTGGCCAACCACACGTATTCAAAGCCTCATAGACGGGCGCGGATTGGCTACTGACAGGTTAGTAGCGAGACTCTTACCGAAGTGATGTCACCAAGTTCTGTGGGCTCCACCATGATGTATGTTATGTATCCACGTCGTCCATCCATTTGGAGAGATCATTTTTGGGTAATATCCAAAGAATGAATCACATCTGAAGCTCCAATGGACCCCACCACAGAAAACAGTGGCAAGAGTGACACCACCGTTAAAAACTTTTGAAGGCCAGAAAAGTTTTCGATCAAGCTGATATTTATGTTTTCCCTTCTTCAATGTCTTTTCTAACTTTTGAACAAGTTGGATTTTGAAAAAACATCATGGTGGGCCTTAGGAAGGTTTCAACGGTGGTATCAATCTTTCCGTTGTTTTCTATGGAGTGGTCCACTGAAGCTTTGGATCTACCTCATTCTCTGACTTATACCTTAAAATAATATCTCCAAATGGATGGATGTTGTAGATACAACACATACATCATAGTGGGGTCCAAAAAACTTGGTGACATCACTTCAGTAGTGACTCTTGCTACTCAACCTGTCAGTATCTAATCCGCGATCCTCATACACGTCCTCCGGTCCACTCGGGCAGATCATCAATATCATGGTGCATCCAAACCGTCCATTCAGGTATTGCACATTCAAATTCATGCCTGAATCAGATGTAAGGTGAACGTCATGGTGGGCCACACAATGACGTTTGAATGGTGAAGGATGCCTCATCATCGCTGCTATTTATGGTGTGGTTTCGATGATCGTTGGATACAATTCATTTTTTGGATAATGCACTAAAATGATCTATACAAATATTTCAACGATGTAGCTTTCAGAAATACATCAGTGTGGGTCCCACGTAAATGTATGATAGCCACTGCTTAATTTAAACCGTTATTAGCAATGAAGAACACCTTGTACAACAGGTAAAGTTGGAAGGTGTTACAGCAGTCAATCCCCTTATGTGGTTAACAACATTTCAGTGGGACCATTCATCACAGCCCACCTTCACCGTCCAGTACTAATCGACCCACTATACCAAGGTCTTAACACAAATAATATGACATGTGTGAGATATATGTCCAAAACTATAAACTGTCCAAATTTTCATGGTCCAATAAGCTATACTAATGAGTATAGTATAACATCCAAAATTCCAAACACGTGCCAATAAACAAAAAAAAAAAAGCAAAAAATAAGTTCTTCCAACAGTGCATACGACCCGAAAATCTAAACACATATACATCAATGGTATAGGACTATCAACTGAAAAACCATAACAAGGACAACAACACCTATAACAATGTACAAAACCAGCAGCGAGTCACGATCTATGTCAGTATAGCCATGAGACGTCCTTGTGTTGGCTGTTCGTGTCCCTGCTGGTATCATCGGAGAAGGCAGATCAATCAGGTAGTACAAACCAAACTGATCGGAGACACCGAAGCCTGCCTGATTCGGAACAATTTCACCCAAGAACATGCTCCAGGTAACAAATGCCTCCTCAGCATACTTGAAGGATCTGAAGCAAGCATGCGAGTAGCCCTTGACCTGATCCTTGCACTCATCCCATGAATAATAGATCCCCGGTTGTCTTTCTACAAAGACAACATACACTTTCCCCATCTTTTCAAAATAAGAAGTCATTAATGATTATTAGATTATCAATAATTATAAGTAGTACCATACCAGGTAAAATGTCACCGGCGCAAGTGTCGCCGTGACTTGCACGTCAGTTAAGATTGCATGTAGTACAAATTAATAACAATAATAACATTACATCCCCATGATTAAACTACTTGAGGTTTCAACCTGTGAGGATACAATATATATATATATATATATATATATATATATATATATATATATATCAATGCACGTGCTTCGAATATATACCATCAACTTGTGACCTGCTATCCAAAGGTAGGTGTAAAAACAAGTACAAATATTTAAATTTAAGTTTTACAAGTCCAAAAAATATGATACTTAAAAAATTGTTATAAAACCAAAGTATATGAACGATTGATTCCAACTAGTCAAAGTAGGAAAAATGTTAGTGTTATACGTGGGGTCCATCCCCATTCAGCAACATCCTGATGAACGATATTCTCTTCTCTTTGGCAAAGTTAAGGAAGGCGGCCCCATATGATTCTTCTTTCAACAACAGCTTTGTGGCCCATAAACCTCATCAGCCATGAGTCCCTCCAACCCTTCTAAAGTTGGTATGATTTGTGCCATCCGACCAAAGTTCTTACCCTTATCGATTGAAATGACAATTGATTTCATGGCGCCCCCAATATCTACCATCTTAGTCCTAATCATATCGACTGGTCGCTTCGGTCTCGGTCTTTTTTTAGAATTAACCGTGGAATTCATGTTACCAGAGGCATTCCTATGCTGTGTCGAACTAGGATGGGGAATATTGTTGCCTCCACGACTGTCAAAAGACCAATGGACATGCGGTGTATCCTCATCAAGATCTTTTAAAGATATGATATTAATATCATCATTCAGATCAATGGTGTAGTTTGATGAAACTTCCGTATCTCTCCATTGAGGAGTGGTAGCGCCGGGAGGGAAGTTGCCAGTGACACATGCTTTACCGGTGGCCCTGTCATTTCTGAAGATGAACTCAAGATCATCGAATCTTTGCATGGGTTTGCCACGAAACTGAGCAGCATCTGTATGGGATTACAGATAATATAAAAAATAACCTGTCACTAACATTGAACGTTGTATGATAATATATAATTGACATGTTAGAAGAGTTAAACCTTAATGTATTCCATCCACACTTCATTTGATGTGATGACAATTTTTAATTCCGGGTCCCAACCAAACCCAGAGGTACTTCGTAGATCTTTGACAGTGAAGAAGTTCTTTTCACTATACGGATGCGATTTTTTATGTTCCCATTAGTGATGATGAGGCCTAACTTCATCCTCATGTTTTCCACGACTCCTGTAAACGATTACATCTTAAATCCAGCACCACTTTTTTGATCAGCAATGACTAACTCCATCAGTCTGTCGATTAGGATGTCGTCCATGTCATCCGTCCAATGAAGAACACCTCCATATGACTTATCCTCAGTACCACTGTTAATGGTATGCTTTCTGGGCAATCTCTGTGGGGTAGAGATGGTGATCCTACGTGATTTTTCATCGGAGTAGATAGTACCAATCATCTATTCGGAGACATGGAGCCGCTTCGGTCAACCTTAATTTGATAAAAGATAAGTTAAGATTGTAAGTATAAATAAATCGGTCTACCCCATGATTAAATAATCAATGTGAACTGTACCCGGTTCAAAAAAAAAGATTCCATTTTAAACAGACAAAGTTTAGAACAATAGTATGACTGATCTTATAGGGAGATTCTTAAATGCTACTTCGATAGCTAGCACATGTTCATATTATTACAAGGTTTCTAATTTAACTGACTCACTGGATGAACTTGGTTCCACATTTTGGACGCGATTTCATCCCGTTTTCTTGCCCGTTCATCTCTTTCGTGTGGGGTGATATTCAGAAGGACACGACCTTCATCAAGGACGGATACTTCCGTAGGTGATGGGGTCACACCCTCGACAGCACAACTAGACGACCCCTCAAACTCATCAATGTCATCGTCCCCTGATGTCCTTATGAAGTTGTGTAACACACAACAAGCTAGCATTATCTTCACTTGAGTTTGACATCTAACCTGTTGATTAGGTCGTACAGACTTGGATGAAGGTTAAAAACTATATATTAGCTTGATCCAAAACTTTCGTGGCCCCCAAAAAGTTTTTACTGGTGAGTGTTCAATCAACACTGTGTGGTCCACTTGAGATTTGGATCAACCTCATTTTTGGGTTAATACCATAACATAATCTGGAAGAATGGGTGGACGGCATGGATGAAACACATACATCATGGTGGGCCCATTGATTCACCGACCACTAGCCATTTGCTAGTGGCAGGGGGAGTAGCCAATCCCTTTTCACAATCTACAGTCATGTCTGAATAAGTGGCCCACATAAAATTTGGTAGTAGCTTGGGTTTCGCTATCCCTTCATACCGATGGGTTGCATGATGACAGTGTTGGATGACGCGTGCATAACTGGGTGGACCAACATTCCATCTGGAAGTTTCTATGGGACGCGGATTCACTGTAAAAGCCTCTACCATGAAGTTCATGCGCAAGGATGCTGGGTGAGGCCCATCGTGATGTTTTGGAGAAATCCACCCCGTCCATCCATTGTGAGAGATTATTTTAGTTCATGCGAAAAAAATTAGGCATATCCAACACTCAAGTGGGCCACAAGAGAGGAAACAATGAGAATTCAGTGAGCACCGTTGAAGTATTCTTAGGGTTATATCGGGCTATCTTTTTGGTGTTTTCACTTCATCCCATGGAATGACCTTATATACGGTTTGGATAGCATATAAACATCAAGGTGGAGCCAA
Source organism: Magnolia changhungtana (assembly GCA_030180095.1). Classification (NCBI taxonomy): domain Eukaryota; kingdom Viridiplantae; phylum Streptophyta; class Magnoliopsida; order Magnoliales; family Magnoliaceae; genus Magnolia; species Magnolia changhungtana. The sequence goes on along the minus strand of JASAUF010000586.1, from coordinate 1,471,021 downwards.
GAAAGGTTTCAACTGTAAAAAAATTCCTTCCCATATTTTCCCTCTCATGTGACCCACTTTAGTTTTTTATCTGCCTCATTTTTGGTCACACGTCCTAAGATGAACTCTCAAAACTGATGGATGGAATGGATTTCTTACATACATTGCAGTGGACCCCACCCAGCATCATTGTGCTGGAACTTCTTTGGCGTCTCGTTTCTATGTGGGCATTCCTTTTCTCACTGTCCCCCATTGTTACCTTTGATGTGACTGACTTGAGTTTTGGATCTTATAAATGGATTTCGGATATGCTCCTAATGGACGGTTGGATGACACTCACACACATTGGGGTGGCCCCCACACCTCTAACGTATAGTAATCACCATTCGTTTAACTGGGTGTGATCATTACTCGTGGGGACCACCATTTTCCGTAGTTTACTACGTTGGGTGCCACGAGAAGAAACCCTATGTCCATGGGCCACCGCAACGTGTGAGTGTCATCCAACTGTCCAAGGGGCCCAGAATTGTCGGGAAACAAGGGTTCCAGCATGTCCGTCGGTGGATCTTTCATGAGATCTGCTACATCCATCAGGTACTGTCATCTCTTCACCCTGGAACCCAAAATAACATGATGATCCTAAACTCAGGTGGGCCATACCTTACGAAGCAGTTGTCATGAAGCATCCACCATTTTTTTGTAGGGTCTCTTATGGGGTTTATATGTCATCCAATCCATTCATCTGATGTGCCTCATTTGAATGAAAGGATGAACGAAAAATCATAGAATACATAAAATCAAGTAGGGTCTCTTATGGGGCTCCCTACAACTACTGTGATGTCATTCACACATCACAGTCTTCCATCACCATAGCCATGAGAAAACATACCTGAGTGTGTGGTGGAGAGGGAGGGAATAAGGTGGCGCATTCCGGACGTCCCGGCCAAGTTCCCGACGAAGCACTGTGGTGAATATAAGATGAACAGTATACCTGAATGAGGAAGAACATGCTTCAGTTAGGGCGAATCTCAGCATTACGATAGGAACAATATGTAGGGATGGTGGACGCTCGTACCTACGAGGAAGGCTGAAGAGGCACGGAGGCGTCCGTTTGAGAGGAAGAATGATTATATAGAGATCGTTGCATACGGGTGTCGTGCTCTCGCGGACCATGGTCGCTGTCGTCCTGTCATAGAGATGTCTCTGGAGATCACCCGGATCGCCTGGGGATTTCTCAGCGAAATATATGGACGATGGATTTGCATTTCCCAGACGTTGATCCACGCCACCTTCCCACCCATCAAACGAGCGAAAGTGTCATGATGACCCTTTTCGCAGCGAATTCACCACACCTTTAAAAAACAAACACCCCCTAAGTGAGCACGCAGCCTCATCTTGCCTGCCAACATTCACACGTGGACCATATACGATGACGATCCATGGGTGAAAACATCAGCCCATTAGGCTCATCAAGTGTGCCCCACTAATGGAATCAATCCTGAGCCAATGCTCTATAAGGTGATTTAGCATGCAGCAAAGATGTAGGTGATCAGCTCTTCCTCTCTCTATCTCAACGCAAGAGAGATTCATGAGATGTGTATTTAGAGGGTGAAAATCACATTTCCTTATTTCTTTGTTATCAAATGGCATGAGGCAGGATCCGCTACAACCTTATGAAACCATTTTCGGTGGTGACCATTTTAGTACCCAATCGACCTTTCACAAAAGAAAGAAATAAGGGCACAAAATAGCCAATTTTCAAAGAAAATACACCACAACGAAAATGGGGGAGTTTCATTCCGGACGAAAGGAAGGAGGCTTACTTCTTCTATTTATCACCAACAACTGTGGATTGAGATCTCTTCTCCACCATAACTGGACCAAGGCCACCCACACCCACGAAATGAACCCCATTTTCACGCCAAAGTACTCATTCCCCGCCATTATAGTCGGCCATAGCTGACTGAAACTTCTCATCTTGCAGTCCGTACGATGGATTGGGGAAGACAGCGAGATGGGCTCGAGGATGGGCAGCGACCGGGCGACGATTCCATAAAGGGATTTCGCAATCTCTCCCGATTTCTCGAATTCGTCATCTCCATTGATGCAAACGGATATCCATCGCCATCCAAACGCCCTAAAGAAGGGGGATGGAGGGATATTACAATATTATCCCTCCTAATCCACCGAAAGTCAGCTGCCCAAACTAGCCCTAAAAGAATTGAAAAGTTTGCAAGCAAAACTAACATATATTCAACACTTTATCTCCAATCTAGCTGGAAGTTGTCAGCCATTTACCCATCTAATGAAGTAAGGAACAAAATTTATATGGGATCAGTCATGCCAAAATTCATTTGATTCTATTAAAGAGTTACTAACGCAACCCTCGGTGTTAGCAGCCGAAAGGCAAACCTCTCATTTTATATATCTCTGCAACCGAGAATCCTTAAGAGCTCTATTGGCACAAGTGAATAAGCAAGGGAAGGAAATTTTGCAATCCATTATCTGAGCCGAACTCTGGTAGGTGCAGAATGCAATTATTCGCCTATCGAGAAAGAAGATTTGCTAAGTGGATGTTGTTGCTTTCAGAATACATAATCTCTTATGAGCAAGCAAAAGTGGTGGCAAACTTTTTAGCAGCTCACCCTATATCAGAGAGCGAAATAATCACTGACAATTTTCCGGATGAGCAAAGTAATGATGATTGAATCGCCTAACTCATGGCAAATGTATTTTGATGATGCCTCTATAACCTCAGGATTAAGTGCGGGAGTAATCTTTATCAGCCCTTAGGGTGATCTGCTGCCATATTCTTTCACATTGGGTATGACATGAACTAACAATGAGGCCGAATATAAAGCTCTCATTATAGGAATGGAAATAACATAGGAAATGAAAAGAAAGATCCTGCAGATATTTGGGGACTCCAAATTGGTAGTAAATCAATTGACAACAGAGTTCGAAATAAGAAAACAAGAACTTTTGGCATTTTGTCGACAAGCACAACAGTCTTTAAAGCAATTTTATAACGTTGAGATCAAGCATATACCGCAATGCGAGAATGCAAGGGCAAACGCTTTAGCTACCCTTGCTGCAGTTTTATGTAGCTTTATCCAGTCTTGATCAGAGTCCTCTTTAGGTAATGATTGAAGAAAAGAAGGTTTTTACCATCATTAGAAATCATCGATGAAAATGCCGAAGCATGTTTAGAGATCACTATAGCAATTGAGGCCAGCCATTTGTTGATTATCTCAAATATGATGATATCCTACCAAAAGACTCATCGCAGAAACTACAAATTAAGCAGAGAGTGAAGAAATTTATCATATGCAATGAGGTACTATATAGAAGATCCCATAATGAGATGTTACTAAGATGCTTGGATAAAGAGGAAGCAAGTCGCATATTGAAAGAAAGTCATTCAGGTGAATGTGGAGCCCATCAAGCAGGTTAAAATTTATTCCATCGGGTGCATTGAATGGGGTATTACTGGCCTACAATGTTTAAAGTTGCAATAACTTATACAAAGCAATGTCATGAATGCTAAGTCCATGACGATATCATACATGTACCCACTAAAGATCTTCACCAATCTGAAGCTTCTTGGCCCTTGGCAGCATGGGGGTTAGATGTTATTGGTCCTATCAATCCGCCTTTGTCTAAGGAATGACAGTATATTCTGACAGTAATGAATTATTTCTCCAAATGGACTAAAGCAATCGCGCTGCAAAATGTGAAAGAAAATTATGTCATAAATTTCATCTAACATGCGATAATATATCGTCATGGCACTCCGAAAAGAATCATCACCGACAATAGTACTCCTCTCAAGAACAGGGGTATGGAGAAATTATGCCAGAAATTCGACATCCAGCATTCGTTCTCAACGCCTTAGTATCCACCGATAAATGGATTAGCCGAAGTCTTTAATAAGACAATTGTAAAAATATTGAAGAAAACAGTCACAGGAAATAAGCGCGACTGGGATGAAAAGTTACAAGAAGCTTTATGGGCTTATCGAACTACTCATCGTACTACGACAAAAGTTACACCATATTCTCTTGTTTATGGTGTCGAAGTTGTCCTTTCTATTAAATGCAAATCGCGTCACTCAAGGTAGCAGTACATGAATCAATCACAGATGACGAAAATGTCAAAATAAGGCTCACTGAGCTGGATATGCTTGATGAAAAATAGCTAGCAGTCTAATAGTGATTAGAACTATATCAGGCAAGAATTTCTGCTACCTTTAATAAGGAAGTTAAACATCGCTCCTTCAAGAAAGACGATATAATGCTAATGTTGAAAAGACCCATAGTGGTCACTCACAGAACAGGAGACAAGTTCGATCCTAAATGGGATGACCCATATATAATAACTAAAGTATACTCGAATGAGGCTTATCGAGTTGTGGATCAGAACGGACAAGGCATCGGTATACCTATCAATGCCCGTTTCATCAAAAAATATCATCCCTCAAGATCGCTGAGATTTTAATTTTAAAAATTATTAAGATAATCTATCCAAATCTGTAATGCCCCAGATTTTGCCAACCTGGAGTTAGATGTCCTTAGGCAAGGGGTCGATCCTAACCCCTTATGAACCTCTCAAACCTCAAATCCTTTAGAAATTAGACACGTTTAACTAAGTGTTAAACTAGATTAGCTATGAAATTTACTTGAATCACTTTAAATAGGATCTGCAAGACCTAAAACTTGTAGAATCATCGACGCTAGGTTACCCTGAAATCTAGGATCAATCTCATTACCCAGTTGCTCTCGGGAGCACATTGAAACTCTATATCGGATCTGGACCGCACGTCGAAAGTCCGATGACCACGAGACTAAGCGTTTAGGACCGCTTTGCTGGGCTTGACAACCATCTCAGAAATCAAATCCAGATAGTGTCCCCGGGCTATTCGCTTGAGCCCGGAGTGAAGTGTGTGAGAAAATGTGGTTTTCTTTAGAAATTAAATCTAATTTAAGTAATCTGAGACCTGTCGCTTGGGGGCCTGATATAAGCAATCAGACCATCAGAATCTGACCCAAATACACCCTCGGATCAGGAGAAATTTCATACATATGGCAGTGTACTTGTAATCCTGATCGAGTTCCGGTGATCGTTGAATTGAAACTGGTCCGCCACGTGTGATCTAGGAACCCGATTGGAACGAAAACTTAACTCGACCTAGATCCAAGGTCAGTGAGCTTAAGTCTGACCTTTGGCTTAAGGGGGCTCCGAAAGTACTCCGTTGAGCTGAAACTGACGCACTTTGGACATAACCTAAGTATACCTTGGCCTTGGGGCCATTTTCATCAGTTTTAGCCCTATATAAGGACCTTAAACCCTCTCTCGTTCACTCCATATGAATTTGGGAAACCCTAGGAGAGAGAAGAGAGGAAATAGAGAGAAAGAGAGAGAGAGAGAGAGAGAGAGAGAGAGAGAGTTAGAGTTCATCCCTGGGATTCAATCCCATCATTCCACGGACTGAATCAGCCCTTCCATACCGCTCTACCGGCGATACAGTGTGTAGCCCAAGCATTTGTGGAAATGAATGAATGAATATGGAACTTGGATTCATGCTTGCCATGACTATCCATCGTGGGTGCACGCATGTTATAAATGGGGCAACTCCCTAGTGGAAGGATTTGGCCTAATACCTATGTGATCAACATACGTTATGTATGTTGATGTAAGTAGTCTAAAGTGTTTGCTGAAATGTCCAAATAAGTAGGTAGTTAGTAAATTGTAATGTATAAGAGTGTTGAGATATGATTCTCAACTCCTTTAACTATGTGTATGCTTTACTCCATGTACTGTATATTTTATTGTTTGTTTATCTATGCAATGCATATGTTTATGTTGTATTCCATAAAATGCAAACAAAAAGGAACAAATTCGTGATGAGTGATGGGGGAGTGGTGTAACAATTCCGTGCAACAGCCCTGGCAGCCCTAAAGTGGACATGATTGTATGATTTGAACTCTTGATCCATTACTGCTTTAACTATCTTCTAGGATATTTTGTTGTAATTGAATGTGATTGGTGCTATTGTATAGTCCAGGCAATCGGTACCAGAACCTAGATTGGTGGATGATGTTGTTTCACCACACAGGATGTGTTTGACGAATCCGTGGCATACTTCGGTTATCGATAGTGGTTAGGCCACACGGAGTGCTTACGCACTTCATGTCGATCAACTCGATGTGTGCTTGTGCTAGTCGAGCTCGTCAAGTAACTCGATTGGCCCTATGTATGTTCACCATATTTGGACGCTACTGCTTGAACCTAAGGTACCAAACTCACCAGTGGAAACCCTGTTAACCTTGGTACCTCGATCCACTAAGACTCATGAGTCGGACATGGTGGTATGGGACATTGTGGTCGAGCTGTCGGCCCACGCTGGGGCGACGAGCCTCCCCGTAGTGACCAGTGAGCAACCTAGACTCATAAGCCAAATACGGTGGTATGAGACACTGTGTTCGAGCTGTCGGCCTACAATATTTTGATGACGAAGTCGTGATGGGTGATGGCAGAGTGGTGTAACGATTCCGTGCAATAGCCCTGACAGCCCTAGACATGCCCTTTGTAGTGACCTCGAGTATACTCTGAGTCTACGTGGAGGCGATAACCCTTCCGTAGCATTTAGAGTATAAACTTGGCCTGTAATGATTTGACGACGAGCCCATTGTAGTGACCTAGAACCGCAACTACGTATGAGATTTACTAGGATTGACAACACTAGAATGGATCATTGTTTGGGTATTGATATAAGGGAGGTACCTTAGTTTTCCAATCCTGCTGTATGAAAAGGACTAATAAGAACTTGGTAATCATATGCATGCACTACATTACGCGTGCGTTCAGGCATAGCAAGTCAAGCACTGAGGCAGTGTTGTTCATGCTCGAACGTGAGATGAAATCGCTGAGGGAGTGTAGGCAAGGGCATGCATCATATCATTCATATCATTCTTGCATTAACAAGAGTACTTAGGGATGTGTGATTTACTGCTTTATCATTATTGCTTGATTGAATTGATAACATGCTAACCTTTGCTTTACTGTTCCACTGAGTTGATCACTCACTCCCACGTTACGGGACGGTGTGTACACACCAACCATACCCTGTTTGAGTTTCAGATGATGGTGATGCTTATGAAGCAGAGCCGATCTTTATGATGATGATGAGAGTTTCTCCTTTATGCAGCTATCCGGCGGGTCTATGTAAACCATCTTCTGATCGACGGGGTTACAGGGTTGCTGATTAGATGCCATTACACTTTAGTTTGCACTTTTGGAACACCCTTGTATATTCATTTTGTCCATTTTTTTGGAGTATACATTGATATATTTAACCTGGTAACATGTTCACACTCTGGAGACTTATAACAGTTTATATATGTTATATATCTATCATAGTCTTCCGCTGGCATAATTTAATTGTCTCTAGAATATGATATGTTGTTTTGGCTTAATCCCATTCATCTTTAATACACTAATGTGGACAACATTCAATCATCATTATTTATGTTGCATAATGATGCGTTGGAACTTGGGAGTTGAGTTTATGCTCGACCCCCGATATTCAGGGCGTTACATAATCAAAAGGGGGCAAGACAAGCAGAATGATGAAAAAGCCTCAAAAGGCAAAGCCGCCATGTAATTTTCTCCATATATGAATGAAAGGGCAAATTCTCAAGCATATCAAAGTTATCTGCGTCAAATTTATTACAATCACCAATTATCGCCATGCGCCGATTATTATCATCAAGCGCCAATTATTATCGCCAAACGATTGTTACAATTGCCAACTATTATCGTCAAGCGTCAATTATCGCTAAATCAAAAATATCGTTATCTCCACCAAATTAATACTATCATTAATCGCTGAATATTATTACAAAAGTCATTATCATCAAATCGATATTATTGCCAAGCTGATACGTTACTTTAACCATAAATACTTTTAGAAATATTATCAGCAATGGCGATTTATCATTTACGGCAGCGGAGCGCGCCTATACGGCCAACCATGCGTAAGCCCTATATTATCGACGATAGCAATTTATCATTTACAGTAATGGAGCACGCTTATACGGCTTACCACTCATGAGATCTATCATATCGGCAATTCATCAAATATTATGTGGGCAGTAGTGAAAAGCTAGCTGCCCTAAAAAGCCCGCGAAGGCAATCATAGCAGAATGTGCCTATATGGCCAACCACTTGTAAGACTAATGTCATCTGACAGCGTCATGGGAGATGGTGAGAGAAAATGCCCTCCTATGAATGGGTTAGACCTTGCAGGCAAAGAAAATGAGGGTTGCAGTGTGTGCTCTTTGGCTTGTCCATAGATAGGTCAACATGCATAAGACCCCTAGATTCTTATCTTGATTTCAGTAAAAACTTATGGGAATGGGCCTCTAAATGAGTTACCCCCTCATTGATTGTCACACCCCAAACTCGAAAACCGGGCTCACAGAATTTTCAAGCGTTGAGAGCCTCTGTATTCTCAGCTCCTGGCACCCATATGTCAGATTCCGATTCTGGGATCCTACAAGGAAGATTTTCAATATGATTTTTTTTTTATAAAGGAGCATAACCATAAGCATAACTAAGTCACAAAACAACATCACCACATATCCACTATAATAAACTATTTGAGTACAATACGGAAAGGGAATATACAAGTATAATGAAACTCCAGAAAGATCGCCGCACACTCCCGCCTCAACGCTACTGCGTCCTAGCGTCACCGGCACGCAACGTCATGCATAAGCTTACAACGAAGGTTAGAGGGTGTGTGCATGTGTTCACAATGCATGTACCAAGCATGCAATATCAGAGTAAGCAGAAATACTGACAAATCCATGAATGCTATCAACCATACCAAGGTTATGCGATGCAAGACCTATGTAGCCAAATGTCATATGCAAGATGCAATGCAAGTATGCTAGTCCTCATCAAGTCCACATGTCAATACGGTTCATCTCTAGAACATCACCGGGGTCTAGTATACTCCACACTAGCTGCCACCTCCCTATCCACACAACCAGCAAGTGGAAAAGACCTCACTACCCGCCTAGCCAGTAGTCTGTCAATACTTACCCGGCTCATCGATAGCAGACCCATTTACGAGCTGGTCAGACTCAGCCTAGCTTACAGCCTCCTCACTCGGGCGGATGAGGCCACACCACCTTCACAACTGACCATGAAATAGTGGGAGACGCTGCCTACTGGTATTCGGCATTAGTGCGCTCATGTATCCACTCGGTATAGACGTTGGAGCATCTCCTGGTACCAAAAGGGTTCTGAGACTTTCACCCAAGGACATCCTAAGCGCCCACAGTGCTAGAACCAAATATTTCCGGTATCCAATCTGACCATCCACGATATGCTTGTGGAGGCCACGTCCCTGATATCGCTAGGGCGTTAAGTGATCATGTCACACAAAATACGAGATACATGAGTCATAACATCCAGTCATGTATCAAACCTGCACATACCGCATAATCATGTGGGGCAACTTTGTCTTACAAGGAGTTCCCTAAATAACTCAGCCCAACTGCAAATGCTATGATAAATCATTCCTTATAAAAGGCATACAAATGATGTGTATGGGCATGTATCATGATGTAATACTAAGCATGTTCTCAGTGTGTCCTGCTAGACTAAGTACACTAGCATGATTATCAGATATAAACAATAATTGGCCTAAATACATGGTGGGGTCCACAAATGGACGACGAATATAGCGTAAACATCCAGATAGGCTCTAAACAGTGGATATACCAAACCTGATATGGCATATTCTTCCATCTACAGCAATGGGTGATGATGTACTCTCCTATAGACAATGGATGGCCTAGGCGTCATACTTACATCAAGAATGGGCCTCATGGGTGAGTCTAATGGCTATACAACAAGGTGAGTTAAGAGGGTGAAACTATGTACAACAAGTGGGCTTCCTCACCCTCTTATCATACAATAAACTGGGCCTTCCTAAAGGGCTCAATCCATACACAAGGTGGGCTCCAAGGTTTGGATAATTCCTACAAGGTATGGTGGAAAGCACCATCATCAATGGGGGCCCAACGGTTTGGGTTAGCCCAATGGGTATCACTAACATCAATAGGGGTCTAACGATTTAGATTAGCCCAATAAGGGGAGATGGAAGGTGGGCTTAACAGTGGGCCCTAGGGAGGTTTACAACGGTGGACATTTAACCACCATTGCCTCGGGTCTCTTGGAATAAGAATCTGAATCACGACGGGGCCCTCGACCCTTCAAATATATAGAAAACAGATGGACAGCGTGCGCACATCACTCACACATGGTGGGCCTCATAAGGTAGCCCACTGCCCTAAAAAATGGGGGAATAGTATGTATATAACACATACATCATAGTGGGCCTCACAAAGCAGCCCACGATTGGGTGTATAACCTATAAATCAGGGTGGGCCTCTCAAGACAATAGGGTCCATGGCCCTAAAATGAATGGAAAGAGTGTGTAGCACATACATCAAGGTGTAGGGGGCCCCACAAGGCACTAATGGGCCCCACACATGCTGGACAACATGAATATAAAATACATACACGAAGGTGGGCCGATTGCTGGACATCCAGCCCACTAACTTGGGGCTGTTTGGACATCCAGCGAATAGACGACCTGGATAAATACATACACCTCATGGTGGGCTTACACATTACAAATGGACCCCACTAGATGGACAACGAGTGTATATAACACATGCATCATGATGGCCAGCTGCTAGATGGTTAGTCCAGCAGCGTCCTGGCCCAGCTAGGCGTCTAGCCAGTGGACGGCCTGGATTGAAACACATACATGGTGGGTCCCACTGGATGTGGGCCATCCAGGAGGTGGGCCGGCGGCTGGCCTCCCACAAACATCACAGTGGGCTTAAGGAGGTCCCAATGGTAACGCCAGCCCCACTATTTTCCTACAACGTAGTTTGCTAAGTGTTGGATCTGATCATTCTCAGGCCCATGGCCTGGAATGATATGAAAATTCTGGATGGACGGTGTGGATAGAATACACATCACGGTGGAGTCCATGCAGGTGGACCATCCCGCCAAAGATAGGACTGGTATTTGTGTTTTCCTTTCATCCAGACCATCCTGAATGACCGACCAATCATGCAGGCCCATCCCTAGCCAATCAGGGCGGTCCACTTGCTGGACAGCAGGGATGAAATACATACATCATGGAAAGGTCCACGGATGGGTGGGCCACCCAACCCTAAATCAAGCTAATATTTGTGTTTTTCCTTCAACCAGGCCTGTATGGCCTGACCGGCCATGTAGGCCCGATCTGGGAAGCAAGATGGGCCCTGCTTGGTGGACAGTTGGATGTCCCCCTGGATGGACAATGTAAATAAAATACATACATCATCAGGGTAGGCCTTCAATGGGGAGAGAGAGATACGGGTGGTGGAGGAACTCTGCTGCTATGAGCTCCCTTAGAGGTGTAAATACAATATATACAACATGTTGGGTCCCATTTCATGTGGGCCCTCAATTAGGAAAAATCATGGTGGGAATTCCATTCCCACCATAAAATCATGGTCCAAATGACCATTAACAAGTTGGATATCAAATAAACATCATGATGGGGTCCATGAAGAATGGCCTCATCATGGATTACACATATGTATCATAGTGGGTCATTAGCCACACCTTGGGTCCCAAATGGGATCCATACCATTAATCGGTAGGCCCCACTTCGCCCATAACTAAAAACTACAATTTAATCCTATAAACACCCACTGATAGCTCTTCTTCTTAGCTCCTTGGAATCCTTAGCTCCTAAGCTCTCTTTTCAATGGTGGATGAAGAAGTTTGGATGGTTGGTGGTGAGATTTGGGATAGAAAAATGGATCTAGCACTTAGCTTCTTTTTCTCTCCTTAGGATTTTTCTTCTCTCGATTGCTAGGGAAATGGAAGGAGAAGAGATTGAATGAGTGAAAGATGGGAGATGTAAGGAGAGAGGGATGGGTGTGTAAGAAGGGATGGGATGGAAGGTATGATTGTTGTTGACTTGGTTGCTAGGGAAATGGAGGGAGAAGAGATGGAATGAGTGAAAGATGGGAGATGTAAGGAGAGAGGGATGGGTGTATAAGAAAGGATGGATAGAAGGTATGATTGTTGTTGACTTTTGGATGAGAGAGGTATTGGTAGAGATTCCTCTCTCAACCTAGAATCTTTCGGGATACGTTGTGCGGGGTGTTTACTCGAATTATTCGCGGGCCCACAACTCTTAGTCTAGGTAATGCATTGGTGTGCAAGACGTAGCGTTGGAACAGCGGCAGCAGTGCTGTCACGGTGGTATGACTTTCGGGTTGAGTTAACTCAGGTCTACGGGGTGCGTCTTAAGGTCGAGCGCATTTGCTGTCTATATGTCATGGGTCACCGGAGCTTGACGGCGAGGTTCACCGGAGTCGATGGAAGAGTAGGTATCGCATTGGTGTGCAAGACGGGAAGGAACCGCAACGATGGTGCAGTCACATAAGTATGACTTTCGAGTTGAGTCGACTCAGGTCTTCGGGGTGCGTCTTAAGGTCGTGCGCATTTACTATCTACAGGTCACGGGTCGCCGGAACTCGACGGAGAGGTTCGTTGGAGTTGGTGGAAGGGTACGGTACAAGGATACAGGTCTTACAGCTCTCCCCTCCTAATAAAAATTTTATCCTCAAAATTTACACTATAACATAATTAAATATAACTCATAACAAAAGGGAAGAGAAATCATAACATTGAAGAGATGGGGATAGCACTCTCGAATCTCACCCTCTTGCTCCCAAGATGCTTCATCTACACTATGATGACCCCACTGAACCTTCACTAAGGGAATGACCCTAGTCCGAAGGACCTGCTCCTTTCGATTAAGGATACGAACTGGTTACTTAATTTAAGAAGCGTCATCACAAACTTCTAAAGGCTTTCAATCTATCACGGGAATGATGTCTGACCCACACTTTCGCAACATATAAACATGGAAAACGGTGTGGACACCAGACAACTGAAGTGACAAGGTAAGCCGATAGTCACGACGCCAACACCCCTAATGATCTCGAAGGGTCCAATGAATCTCGGGGCAAGCTTACCCTTTGCTCCAAAATGAACCACACCCTTCATGGGTGAGACCTTGAGATACACATGGTCCCCAACGACAAATTCCAAGGGACGACGCCGACGATCAGCAAAACTCTTTTGCCGGCTTTGAGTTATGCGCATCATCTGCCTAATGATTCGATGACCTCTAATGTCATCTGCACAAGCTTAAGACCTAGGAGTCGATGCTTTACAATCTCGGTCTAGCAACCTGGAAATCTGCACGGCCTACCATACAATGCCTCGAAAGAAGTCATGCCAATAGTTGCTTGGTAGCTATTGTTATACACAAAATCAGTCAAACACAGGTGCTCATCCTAGCTACTCGAAATCTATCACGCAAGTCCGAAGTATATCCTCAAGGATCTGGTTGAACCTCTCGGTCTGCCCATCGGTCTACGGATGATACGCAGTACTGAACTGCAAGGCAGACCCCAAGCCCGAAGCATATCCTCAAGAATTTGGTTGAACCTCTTAGTCTGCCCATCAGTTTGCGGATGATACGCGATGCTGAATTACAAGGCAGACCCCATCGCCTTCTGAAAGCTCCTCCAAAACTAAGACGTGAACATCGGATCTCGGTCAGAAATGATCGAAACTGGAACACCATGTAGTATCACAATCTCATCAATGAATAACCTAGCAATACGGTCCAAAGGTCAGGTCACACGAATCGTAAGAAAGTGCACCAACTTCGTCAGACGATCGATGACAACCCAAATGGTGTCATGATCGCGTTGAGTCCTCGGTAAACCTATGATAAAATTTGTGGATACGTGCTCCCACTTCCACAATGGGATGCTCAATGGTTGCAAGGGACCTAGGGGTCTATGATGATCAACCTTGACACGCCAGCACGTGTTGCACTCGGTCACAAAACTGACAATTTGGCGCTTCATCCCCACCCAAAAATACTGCTTTCTCATGTCGCGATGCATCTTCATGGAGCCGGGGTGGATAGTAAACATTGATCGATGTGCCTCGGTCATCAGATTTCTGCGCAACTCTTGAACGTCCGGGACACATAATCGGCCTCTGAAATGAAGTCCACCATCGGACCAACCTGCCAATCTGACTATGCCTCAGATGCGACCTCTACTCGGCAATCCTGCAACGACTGATCTGTCTGCTAAGCCTCGATCACCTTTGCGACAAGAGAGGGTTGAATCGACAAGCTTGATAACTGAATGATGGCAGACTGCAGACTAAACTCAAAGTCATACTTAGCTACATCCTCGAGCATCCTCCACTCCTGGACCATCATATGCGCCACCAGGCCCCGTGTCTGATGGCTAAGGGCATCCGCTGCCACGTTCGCCTTGCTAGGGTATACTAAAGATCAAAATCTTAGTCCTTCAGGAGCTCCATCCAGTGTCTCTGCCTCATGTTCAACTCTGACTGCGAGAAGAGATACTTCAAGCTCTTATGGTCAGAAAAGAGCTCGAACCTAACCCCAAAAAGATAATGCCTCCACACCTTCAGTGCAAAGACAACTGTAGCCAACTCTAGATCATGCGTTGGGTAGTTCTGCTCATGGACCTTGAGGTCTTGATGATTCTTACCTGCAAAGCCGTCAAAATAATGATACGACTATCAAACAGGTGATATTATATATATAAATATATATATATATATATATATATATAATATGAGGATTATGAAAGATAAAGAAAATAAAGGAAATATACCGTAAGTTTCGGGAGAAATGAGCCAGCTAGTCAAGGGAATGAATTTCATCAGTTTGTTGGAAATTAGTCATTTCTCTGAAAAGTTCAAGAGCCATCTTTGAAATTTCAGATTTATTATTTTCTATAGAGATGAAAGCAAATTCTTCATTTAAAGGCACATATTCGTTGAAAATATTACTCATAATACGAAGACCTATTATATAAAGGA
Source organism: Magnolia changhungtana (assembly GCA_030180095.1). Taxonomy (NCBI): domain Eukaryota; kingdom Viridiplantae; phylum Streptophyta; class Magnoliopsida; order Magnoliales; family Magnoliaceae; genus Magnolia; species Magnolia changhungtana. The sequence continues at coordinate 1,456,015 of JASAUF010000586.1, read as the reverse complement.
GATCCCATAAGGTGATATTGACCTCACCTAAAGGAAGGTGGAACGAATTGGTAATTTGACACCAATGATCGAGAAAACCTTTAAAAAGTCAAAAAGATCAATTTGCTTCAGGATATCGGCAAGTTTCCAGGCGATGGCTTGAGCCCACGCACTATAATAATCTTGTGGTGATAAAAAAAGACCCATTGTCAAGAATCCTTCTGTATTCCATGATGATCCTTTGGTAAAGAAATGTTGCTGAGCAGTTTTGAAGTAATGAGTAGAAAAGAGTTGCTGAGGATCATAGCATGGGCGTAAGAATCGCATCTTATGAATTTTACTGACTTTTTGACGGGATCCATTCTCTTCCAGATGTCCTTCTAAAATTCGTAGTTCTGTGATAATCCAGTTCTGTCATAATCTAGTTATCTGTAGAAACAAGATTGTTTCGAATCAGTTGATCAATTATTTCGCTGCGAAGAATTGACCACTGACATTGCAAATTTATAGGGACAATGACTGTTATCCGCACGACGGGTCTATTACGCGGACAACAAGTTTCTGATGAAAAAATTGTTATTTTGAAGAGATGAAGAACTTATTTCAAGTCAAAGAACCAAAGTTCTCTAAGTCTACAAGATCAATCGAGATAATATCATTTCTGCACAATGACTTCTGCGATCAGAAGATTACATTGCGATCCGAAATGTTGTCGAAATTGATATCAAACTTATTCGTTTTCTTGTATTTTTTATTACATATACTTTATTTTGAAATCTATGGATAAATGAGGATGTAAATGAATTCAAAATCAATAAAATACATTGTGATGATTGTTATCTCTATATCTTTATTTGTTATTATTAAGTAAGATAATTCCCCAAATCAAATACATGCATTTCTTGTCGAAACATTCTCGCTGGAAATTGATGAAGAACTCACAGAAATTGACCTAGAACTCGCCAAAATACATAGAGAAGTTGATGAAAATTGAGCAAGTACTCGCTGAAATTTGACTGAGAACTCCCTAAAATTGATCAAGTACTTCATCAAATTGACTGAGTACTTCTTGAAATTAATCTAGTTTTATCCATAAGGTCAATTTCATGAAGTACTCGGTTAATTTCACCGAGTCTCGGTCAATTTTAAGTACTTGGTCAATTTCATGAGGTGCTTGGTTAATTTCACGAAGAGCTTGGTTAATTTTACGATGCTCGGTCAATTTCATGAAGTGCTCGGTCAATTTTTTATGAGTTCTCGGTCAATTTCATACATGGCATCACCTTTACCTACAAGAGTAGATTTACCTTCATTATCCACCACCAAATTTGTACGTGTAAACGACATTCCACTGTCCGACCAGGCTGAAACATCAAACTTCATCACCAATTGTAACTCCCCGAATTTCAAGGGTCGAGTAAATACTCAACTCCCGAGATTTCGAGTGTCACTTATGCTTTGCGGAAGTGGAGTTCTCAAAAACTTCTACATTTGGCATCTAAGCATTTATAGAATTATACTAAATAATGTAACGTACTCCAAAATAAGCACAATCAAAGCAGATAAGTCAATTAAAAATGGAAGAGAGGGTACAATTTTAAGAAGAAATAGGAAGTGATGAGAAAATTCCAAAAAGATGGTATTCTCGTCCGAAAAAGGCTCTAAAGTTTTAGGCCCCGTTTGTTAAATCTGAAATCTAATGACCGAATCTAAAATCTAAAGCTTGAATCTGAAATCTAAAGCCTGAATTTGAAATTTGAAGTTAAAAAAAAAAAAAAAAAAAAAAAAAAAAAAAAAAAAAAAACTTGTTTGTAAACCTTAGGAGAATTTTAATGGTGAATATCCAATCACTATTGTTTTCCTGTGGTATGGTCCACCTGAGACTTATATTCCTCTCATTTTTGGTATCTAGCCTAAAATGATCTTTAAAAATGGATGGATGGAATGGATGAAACACATACATCATGGTGGGGCATAAAGAAGTTTGATTTTGTGTTGCGCAAACAATTTAAAGAGAAAAATTTGCGTCGGTAGTAACTTGAAAAGGGGTAATTTTGAAAGAAAATTTTTTTGTTTAATGAAAAATTCACTGAGTGCATTCCGCATTCACCATTAAGCTAGACTCCTATCACGGAAAGAATTCAGTAAAAAACCACTTAGCGCTTTCCTTCTTCTGCGTTATTGATGCATTAACAAACACCACTAAACACGGAACATTTTCCCAATTCCACGTTAAGTGCAAAAATTCGGCGTTAACAAACAGGCCCTTAGAAATAAAAGTTAAAGTGTTAGAGATTTGAAAATGGTGCTTCTTTTCTTTTTACACATGCACCTGACATACACACCCACGCACGCTGTAGTGGGATTTCACCACCTATGGGTATCGAACCCAAGACCTCATGTTGAAACTCCTCAGAGTCTACCACTGAGGTAAGGACTAAAAAATTTCTCTATCTTTAAAACTAAAAAGGTTAGATAGGTGGCAAAATGTGATTAAGATGAAAATGACTCGTATTATTTGGTTGCAAGACCATTTTGGGCTCGAATGAAAAATCAACGCACACTTGAAGATCCAAAACAATCAGACGACCTCATTAACATCAAAATATTCATTTATGCCATTACACACTAAAATATTCATTTTCGCCATTACACACTAAAATATTATAAATTTTCAATTAACAATAACAAACAAATAATTGAAAACATAAACTCACTTTTTTTTCCAACATAACCCATTTCAAATACTTCACATTCCATGAAAACTCCTGCAAAAGAAAAGTAAATATATTATAAACCTTTTAAATGAAAATAATATAAACACGTGAGTTATTAAATCTTAAGAAAATCATATTCTTAAATATATATATATATATATATATATATATATATATATTGGACATGCATTCTTATCCTTCTACTATTGTGGAAGGTGCACAAAACAGCCAAGTTGGGCAAACTATGTTCTCACACAAAAAGGACTTGCCATGAAATCAAACAAACACAATAATCAAGACAAACATGTGTAATGCTTTCTTTCCTTTTAATAGATGCAATCACCATGATTAGATACAACAGGTTGAGTAGCAAGACTAACCCACCATGATGTATGTGTTGTATCCATACCATCCATCCAAGGCATGAGACAAAGAATGAGTTAGATCCAAATCTGGAATGGACCCCACCAAAGAAAACAGTGGGAAGAGTGACACCCCGTCAAAACCTTCCTAAGGTCGACTATGATCTTTACCTGAGATCCAACGTGTTCATAAGTTAAGATAGACATGAAAGAAGGGAAAACACAAATTTCAGCTTGATCGAAAATTTCTATGGCCCTTAGAAATTTTTAATGGTGGGCGTCACACTCTCTGTTTTTTTCTGTGGTGGGGTCCACTCGAGCTTTGGAACTGACTCGTTCTTTGGCTAATGCCCTAAATTGATATCTCCAAATGGATGGAGAGTGTAGATACAATACATACATCATAGTGGGTCCCACAACCTGGTGACGTCACTTCAGCGAGTCTGGCTACTCAATCTATCTGAGTCCTCTCTAGCAACAAACATGCGGGCACAGATTATCTACTGACAGGTTAAGTAGCTAGACTCGCTGCTGATGTTACATCACCAAGTTCTGGGGCCCCACCATGATTTATATTGTATCCACTGAGAGATTATATGAGGCCATGATCCAAATAATGAGACAGATCAAAAGCTCTAGTGGACCCCACTATAGAAAAAAGTGAGGAGAGTGATGCCCATCGTTTAAAACTTCTAAGGGCCACAAAAGTTTTCGATCAAGGTGATATTAGTGTTTTCCCTTCTTTCATGTCTTCGTTAACACATTAACAGGTTAGATTTCAAATAAACATCATGGTGGACCTTAGGAAGGTTTCAAGGGTGGGCGTCACTCACCCCACTGTTTCTGTGGTGGGGTCCACTCCATCTTTGGATCCTTCTTATTCTTTTGATAATTCGCTAAAATGATCTCTCCAAATGATGGACAGTGTGGATACAACACATACATCATGGTGGGGCCCACAGAACTTGGTGACGTCACTTCAGTAGCGAGTCTCGCTACTCCGCCTGTCAGTAGTTAATCAGCGTCCCAAACAAGCAGTTATGTGGGTGGACCCACCTTGATAGTTGTTTATTCACACAGTCCATCCTGGCCTTCTCTTAGATCTTTTTGATGTATGTGAACAAAATGAGATATTTACAACATTCACGTGCACCACACCAAAGGTTACTCTTACATTTAATGACATGTATTTAATGCAATGCAACCCAAACTTATTATTTGGTGTCATCCACTTGAGCGTCGCATCTGCCTCATTTTTTATGCGCATACCTTGAAATGATATGAGAGAAGACATGGATAAATGGATACATCACGGTAGGCCTGACCATAGAACTGCCTGCTTGTCGCTAGAGACGGGCATGGGTAGGTAGGTGTCTTGGCTAGGTGTGTCGAATAAAAAAAGAAAAAAAAATTACAAAACAATTCCTCATTAATATAGTATTTACATCCAATAACATTTTAAATCAAGTTTTCATTGGGCTACCTGATTAATCAATATACTGTAAAAAGCACCTTCGGTTGGTTTTCTCCTACTTGATATGATTATTCCTAAAATGATAAAAATGACCACAAACGAGGAGTTTCTTGTAAGGGATTGCATGGTAGGAATGTGGACACAGGTTTCCAATCCTTAGCTATACAAAATTACATCGTTTAGGAACGGTTTTCAACCGTTTCTAAAAGAGCGTCGCAAAAATTCAGGAACGGTTCAAAACCGTATCAAGCACCGTTTCAATTTTAAAAGACTTTTAAGAACGGTTTTAAACCGTTCCTATGGTTGCACACGGCCTATCACGGCAAAATTTTAGGAACGGTTTTAAACCGTTCAAATTTTAAAATTTTGGCACGGTATTCTTTATTATTTACGAATGGCCAATAAAAGCTGTACATGTTTTTATATTTACAAACCAAAGAATATTGTATACAATTTAAAATTAATATTATATACAAAATTAAAGCCTCACTTAATTGCAACTCTTAACTAGTTTGGTACTTGATACGTGCCTTTTGTTTGCTCTTTTTCTTTACTGGTAATAGGATTTTGTTACTATCATCATCACCTTGGAGCTGTAAAATGAAAGCCAAAAAGGAAAGTCTCAATAGACAGTATCTACATGAACTAATATATTATTACCAGAGATTTAGTTGACAGTCACTATGAGATAGTATACCTCATTCTCATATAGCTCATTCAGCATTTGTATGTTAAAAAACTGGAAATCATGCCTAAAAATAATGTAAATGCAAATCAGCCCCTTAATTGATTTGGCTTTATTTTCTACAGCCATCCATTTTGGAACAGATGGATATGTTAGTTATGAGTGCCAAACAAAAGTGATTCTTTAGAATTATAAATAATCCATGATAAGCATTAACAACACAATGTTCGTTGGATTTTATTTTTTTTCTCAAAAAGAAACAATGGAACATGTTAACACATTTACAAGCTAGCTTGTTAGGATTTATTTCTCAAAAAGAAAAGAACTTGTTAAGCTTCATTCATACCTGCTTCTAATTCTAGCACAAACAAAATTAGTATAAAATGGCTATGCAATAGAGGTCCACCATCCTAAGAATTAACATAAAAGAACTAAAATGAGATTGCTTAAAACTTACTCAGTTTTCATGTTTGTATTCTGAAAAAATGAACATGAAAGTCATAACTATAACAGGCAACACAAGCTTGCAGACATCCAAGAAAGGTTTGGTCAGCATTTCCCCTTCATTGGATTTTACAGATGTCATTCTTCCAGATAGGGGGTGAACACAGTCCCCTCCATTTTCTTTACTCAGGTCCTGCCAAAGGAGAAAATCATAAACCAAATATCAGAAGCCATCCTTATTACTTCATCACAATTCACAAGATTCTGATGCATGACAATGTGTGCAAGCAAGTACAAAAAGAACTGGGAGAAAATGCACAGGTATGTGTGCATATCCATATATGGAAGCAGAAGAAAATAGTCTCTGTCGTGTCCATAGGAATTTACTATTCCAGAACACCAACAATAAGCCATGTTGGGCTCAAGTGGTCTACCTATGATCAATAAAGACTGATAGGAGAGGACCACTGTGGATTGAACATGGCTCCAGTATACCCCTGTCCAAATAAAGGCCTGCAAAATGGATGCAAAGACCTTGTATGAGAAAAATGGAAGGATGAAAAATAGATCAACAGACATATTCAATGTGGAGAGATTTAAACCTTGGCAAAGCTGAGTAGTTCCACTTCATAAAGAAGTGTCGCATTTGGAGGAACTATGGCCAAGTCTCTGTGGATATGATAATCTAGCTAAACAAAATTAGGGTGGGCACCACAAAATAACCAAACAACAACACAAAACAAAAGAAAAAAAAAAAAAAAAACAAACAAACTACTGATAGAGACATCAAGGAACCCATGGATACAACAAAAAATGCCCTTTTAATTACGATTTCATGAAGCAAGTGTTCACAGATTAGACATTGCGATTGTTCAACCAATCCAGTGAATACAGACGCGGAATATCACTCCCATGATACATAGTATTTGAAATTGTTCAGCCATCCTTATAAGAAGTAAACAAACCTTTCAAATATTTACATTAGCTACAGACTGTAATGCATTCCCACCAATTTGGTCATCCATCAATCAGTCACCTCAAAACTGATTGAGAGTTTTTAACAGTTCAATTGCTAGCTCACCCAAAGTTCACAAATGCAATTCAATTCAGTGCCACATCCAAACTCACCCTCATATATCATTAGACATCTCCAAATTCAAGAGAAGGTTAATAACGCATCTTAGTTCATGAGTTGCATAGAAAACAAAGTCAAGAGTAGAAAAAAGAGAATAAATAAATCAAAGATGACCAGTGATTTGATTGCTCTACCATTAGAAGTGGAAGCAGGGGATTGTATTCCAATAGGAGCTGATTTACTTATTCCACGCAAACTGTGCTGAAATCTACCGCATTACATCAGTTGTTGTAGTTGATTCACAGCAGACAAATCGAAGTTAACATTAGAGCTTTCCAAGAGACGCTATTCAATCAAAGAAATAGATGTGGCATTAGATGAATTTTACTATTTACAGTGAGAGTATTTTGGATTTTCTCAAAACTTGTCTTTCTTATGCAACATATCAACTCACAATGTCAATTAACTTTCAATCGAACTACACTGATATAAAATGGGAGAAAGACCATTTTCCATCACCTAGGTGTTGCCAGTGGTGCTACTTCTACAAGTACTGAAAAGAGATAGCATGTGGATCATGACTTCATATGAAGGAAAACTTCTAACAGAGTTTCATATGCATGAATTCATATGAAGGAAAACTTCTATCAGAGAATTAGAGAGGACAGAAACAGAATCCAATTCAGAAACATTAGCACTAGTTACTAAAATCCACAGTTAAAAAGTACTGCCCTAATATTCTACATCTGTATTCAAACATTGGACCTTGTAAGTTGCACTAAAAGGACCATACCATGTGCATGTGTTTCTCTTGGACTTTCAGATGATCGTATGATGCCATATGGAACATTGTTTTAAAAGTTTGCAACTGAACAACCGAGGTATCATCATTTAATATGTCCATCAATAAGTTTAAGGCATCATCGGCAAACTGGATAGAGTATTACGAGTGATCCCAAGGAAGCAGAGGCAGCTCTCCGTACCTTTAAGAAGGCGCATTTGGAATAGTAAGCCCATGAAAAAATATGAACCAAATGATCCTCAGAGATTGGTGTCCTCAAATAGACAGAAATCTGGGTTCCTCTCTCTCTCTCTCTCTCTCTCAATTAAAGAAAAATCTTTTCAAGAATACAAGAACCCATATTTCAAAAATTGAAACAGAAGTGGTAGTGAAAGAATTCAGAAGATTTGGGTGTTGGGTAAATAGATACTAAAGAGACCCTTCATCAAATGCTTTAGACAAAGGACAAGTCCTCTCAAATCTCAGACAAATATGGAGAATTTTGCAGTAAAAAAGCTGTGGAAGCAGACAAATTGGCTCTTGTTTTTTGACTGTCAGTACATCTGCTGGAATCCACAGCCCAAAAGAAAAAAGAGATGAAAAGAAAAAAAATCAAATGAATCTTAGATGATGATCTGAACCGAATCATGCTGTGGATTATATGCTACTATTGCCATTTGAAGAAAATTGGTTTCGGATGATTGTGCATGAATAGGAACATGGACTATTGAAAAGTAAGATTTTTAATGAGTCATGTTCAAATCCAAGATTCAAAGGTTATAGGATCATCAATGATGCATGATTACAAGAAAGTAGCAAACATGTACAGTTGAGATCAATATGAGAAAGTACCCTGTGTCTGTTGCAACCCTGATAAAAATGCACCCATCATGTCTACCTTCATTACTTCAATATTTCCACTAATCCAGTCTGATAATTTCTTATATTCCTTCTCTGCTTCCTCTGTTACTTGCAGACATGCCTATTGACTAGATCTGAAATAAAACAAACAGTGAAAGATACCACAAAGTGCCCTGGTAAGAGTTTGAAACACCCACTTACATTTCCAATTGGGAGGATTGGATGCCTACAAGGTGCAATAACACCAACTCCACGGCAATGAGTCCAAATGCAACTAGGGGCTTGAAAGTGTTTCTGTATGCTTGAAAGTCCATCTTTCTATATTGAAGAGCATTCAACTGTCATAGAAGAAAGGAGTATTGGTACAAAGTTATAAAACACAGAACCATTTGAAATTGAAGAATAACTACAGATAGTCAACAGTAAAATAGATAGTCAAAGTTATAAAACTAACCATTCTGATGTTTTCTAGTGAGATGCACCCATTCTTATTTCGCTCCAATAGTGCAAATTGCTCTTTCATATAAAAAAGCTCATCCATAGTCAATGTCTTTGCAAGAGCCTGTTGCAAATGTGAACGAAATGAAATCTAAGTATGATGATTGTATCCTCTGAGTTCTGACAATAACATATAGCCCATACAGAGATGTTTTGCATTTGGATTCTCAAGGTTTGTAGTGTCTAACACTCAGTCTCTATGTCAGCTACCTACAAGTAGAACATTCGGTAACTACCTGGATGCAAGTTTGTAGATGAATTGAGATTCAGGAATACCATAAAAGACCAATAAGGCTCTGTGAGGAAAAGAGGAGGGAAAAGTGTAAACCAGGATGGCAGAAAACATACTTCAGGCCTTCATGCTGTCAGATATCGGTGGGTGAAGATGATTTAGAGTTTCCAGACAGTTGTAAAAAGTAACTAAACAATATTGACCACAATCATTACCCAACTTTAGATTAAATATCTAGATCACTTGTTAACTCCAAGTTGATCAGATGAGTCACCATAATTTTCAAATTGGTGGTGAAATTTGTGGGAACTTGCGGCTAGTTGAAAGTCAATATCAAGTCCTGTTGTGTAGTAAGCATGCTCTTCACAACACTGTTTCGTACTCTGACTAAATGGGCGAAAAAATTCACATACTGCAGTAAAATGAATAAGGTCATTGATGTTTGTTACCATCCATGCTATAGTCTACCTCTGAAAATGAATGCTCGATTTTTTCTTTGCTTCCGCAAGCTCAATTTCCAGTGCAAGTACCCTTTCCAATGCATTTCCACCACCTGAAAATTCATTAAATAAAGGAAATATGCTCCCCAATTGTTCATTTTCCTGTGGAAAAGCAAGCAAGAGAGTAATTTATGAGACTTGAGGGAGGTAATCATGACTTGCTAGGTTGGCATAGTGTGCGCATATATACCGTGTGTAATTGCAACAACTCTCTTTGTAAACCTTGAAAAGCTGGGTCTGAAAGATGTTCATCTTGTGGTAGAAGAGAAGTCAGGTTCTCACTTTTCATCCTTTCTAACTGCAAGTATATGAAAGAGGCTTAAGGTGAAAAGGGGAGAAAAATGAACCAAGAAAAAAATTCCTGCTGAAATAAAAATGACACAGAAATAGCAAGAATGAGGGGAAAAAAAAGAAAAAAAAAAGAGAATTATAGAAAATTATGGCCATTGTGTTCATTTCTTCTATTTGATGAGGTAAGCTCACTTGCCATTTGTATTTGAAGGATGCCCACTCATTTCATCTATTTGTGCTATTTCCAAAATTGTCACTTTGATATAGAAATGAAAGAAACCTTGCAAAACCAAGGCCAATTGTAAAGACCTTTGGCTAAGCCCAATAGATCACATAAACAAGCCTCAAAACCTACTGTTCTACAGATTTTTTTTTTTTTTTATTATTGAAAGGTTGCAAAAGCATAGGAAAACAAGCCTCAAAACCTGCATTTCTGCATTGAACAATCATAGTTGGCCAATTGTATGACTTAAATATGTATGTACTTGTTTTCATGTAATTCTCATAAAATGATTTCTATGTTTTCAGGAAGATGAATATTTTACAAGATGATGATACATTTAATAAATGGCTTGATGGAATCATTAACAACGAGAACTTTATGGATACTACATTCACACTCATAGAGCAATTTGATTTTGTTCTTAAAGAAAATGGAGCTGTTGAAAACAGACAGTGGGATTGCAGTGATGTTACCATTGAAAACCAACCAGTAATGAAATGTGGTGAACCTGAATTAAAGAAGAGAAAGTTTGAATGCAACAACTTTCCTTCATCTACAGTTGCTTTGTTACTAAAAAATGATATACGACAAGGTCGACCGTCAAGCTGCTCGGTTGATCCTCTCAAGCTGAAAGGAGGAAAAAGGAAGAATAGGCGTGGAACTACAACCAATCTCTCATCTTTGATAGATAATAATGATGTTGGGTCAGAAGGCATGTTACTTGAATAAAAAGGATAAGAGTATTATGGCAGCAGGGTGGATAACGTGCCAAGGAATCAAATGTTTGTGTCATGAAAAAGTATACGGCCTTTCCAAGTTTGAGATCCATGCAGGTAGCAGTAGTCACAGGCCTTCTACCAATATCTTCTTGGAAGATGGAAGGTCACTGATGCAGTGCCAAATACAAATAAAGCATGATGATGAAGTTAAAGGCCTTGAACAAGATCTGCACAAGCAAATGGAGAGTGATTTGCCCCACGCTAACGTGCAACAAATGGAGGATGATATAAATGTTGGGGACTTCTTAGCATATCTACATGAGGAAATGGAAAGCGATGAGCCTCACCCTATAATTCAATAAAGAGAAGATAATGTGAAGGATGAAAGTTTCACAGGACATGGATCCCACCTTGACATTCTACAAGTGCAAATGGATGACTATCTGTCCTACCCTGTCATTCAACTAGTGGAAGGTGATGACAAGGTTGAAATTTCCACTGGACATCTTCATGAGCAAATTGAAAGCAATCTGCCCTACCCTGAAATTCATCAAACAGAGAACGGTAATGAAGTTAAAGGCTATGAACAAGACCCACAAAAGCAAATGGATAGCGTTCCGCCCCACACTGACATTCAACAAATGAAGGGTGATGAAAAGGTTGAAGATTTCACTGGATATTTCCATGAGCAATTTGAGAGCAATTCACCCCACCCTGAAATTCAGCAAATGGCAAGCGGTAATCATGTTAAAGGCGGATATCTGCATGAGCAAATCGAGAGCAATCAACCCCATCTTAAAATTCAGCAAATGGAGGGTGATGATAAGGTTAACAGTTTCACAGGACATCTGCATGAGGAAATAAAGAGTAACGCCCCTTGCTCCATAAGCAATGGAATATGCAATATCTGTCGTCACTATGGGAACGAGTTAGTAGTCTGTGGGGGCGGATGCCTGTCCATATTTCACTTAAGCTGCATTGGTTTAAAGGTGCGTCCTGAACTCATGGCCTCTTTTGATACAATTGTATTTCCGCAGAACTTTCTCTTTAGGATTCTTGATAAGTGCATTTGAAAGAATGGAAGTGTGCTATTGAATTGAAACAAATTGCAAACTACTTCAGTATTAAATATTGTATCCAAACAGGTCATTTCCTTTATACCATTCAAATTTGGATCCACTATTGAATTGAATTGCAATAAACTAGTTCAATTTGAATGAGGAAAGTAACCACAATATGGTGATTACAATATTACAGTACTGAACTATGGTTAAAGCTGCATTTTGATGCACAGTTGGTTGGAACTGCAATAGATTAGGTAATTAGAGTGTAAATAAGTTCGAGAGATACTAAGTTATAGTTCTCCTAGTGGCATTGGTTCACCTAGATAGTCTAGTTGTCAATCTGATCTGTTCATTGAGTTTAGAACAAATTTCATGGGCTACGATGAAAAAATCACACCAATCGGATTATCCAATCCAATTTTGATTTGGCCTTATTTTCTATGGCCGTACTTTTTTCAAGCCATGGATGGGATGGTTATCGGTTTTGAGTAGAGTTGGCGAGTTTTAGAACTATGGTGCAGATGGAGGTCCAGCTCTAGGCTTCATTGTAAATGCAGAAGTATCTTGTCTATCATAATGGATCAAACAACTGAAAACATAAACCACAATCAGAATTAAAGAATTGAAACTCTGCAATGAAGCCCCCTATTAGCAAGCAGAAAAACATGTTGTCAATCTTGTCCTCATTAATGGATCGAACGATTGACCAAGATCTTGGCATCTATTTCTCTGGGACCATTTAAAAAAGTATATATCATGACCATCTATTTTTGAAACCATGATAGAAACACAACAAACGTGATCAGAACTCTGTGTGTGTGTGTGTGTGTGTGTGTGAGAGAGAGAGAGAGAGAGAGAGAGAGAGAGAGAGAGAGAGATCACAATGGTGTACATGTGTATAAATCCATCAATGAAATTCAGATCGGATCTGCCACAACATATTCAGAGAACTAAATCAAATGAGAGGGGGTAATAAAAGAACGATTGCACTATAACCAACTATCAGAATTTTCACAAAACAAAGGCCTTGTCTATCACAAAAGAGCCAGACCATTACAAGGCAAAGCAGGTAAGGCAATGAAAATTTTATTAAGACAAAAGGAAAGGCATACAACAGTGCACCACAGGGTGTGATGAGAGATCGCTGCACACAGGCAACCAAAAGAACCAAGAGAGCCCCAAAACCCAAAAGGTTACAAAACAAGCATGCCAAAACAAGAAACACAACCAGCATCCTTAATGCAAATTTCAGACTTCTAGGCTTTGCAAGGTTTCCCTGCAAAACAGCAGGGTGAGTATACAAATCATGTCCATATCTGGGCATCATAGTCACATGTACAAATCACTTCTGTATTTTGTATCTCACGTAAACGTTTGTGAAGCACTATGTGATTAGAATGCGAAGCAGCAAATGCATATTGAACCCATGTAAATGGGTGAGAAAAGAAAGAAAAAAAAAAAAACAGAGAGGTTTGTAATGATTTTGAAATCTTTTCTATGAGGTAATCTATTATCTTTGACCACTAGGAGTAGATAATCTGTTTCCTGTCTTTATCTCTGTTGCATTCTATCTCATCGTAAAACAGAAATCTTTGACTGCTAAGAGTAGATAAACTGTTTCTTGTCTTTGTTTCCATTTCATTCAATCTTACTGTATTACATTCTGTTTTGCAATATTTGAGAAGTGAGAACCCCTTCTTATCCGCACCACACATCATGAAAATGCTAAGTTTAGTGTTAGTGTGAATGGACCCTACACTTCAATGGCTGGGATTAGATGATATCAACGAAACAAACAGATCATGCAGATTGTGAATATCTCACTAGTCCCTTATCTTCCACAACATACAATGATGAAATCTATTGAAATAAAAGATAGGTGGATATAAAATGTGGTACCTCACCAAATGAATTACAAACAGATTTTGGGAGCTAATTTTGTTGGGCTGTTAACACACCAGGAATAGTGAAACAGGGGTTCACAAAGTGCTCCAAGCACACATTAAGTGGGAGGGTGCATCCAAACAGGCCCTAAATGATTCAAGATAAAAGAAAGTGGAATTTCTGAATAACATACAGAAAAACAAAGCAGGATATGTACTTTTTGGGCAACCATTCGATAATCCAATTTATAAACACAATTAAGATTAGGTAGTATATTCGTATATCCATGCCTCCGGGGGCAGTGTTTGCTTCAAAATGGAAGGAAAACAGTAATTAGCCGATGGTTTAGTGTGATATAACAAAGAAGAGATCTTGCCTCCCAAGCATTGTTCCAGGGCCCAAATGAAATTGGGTAGGAACATCCTCCCTTGATTTGCACCAGGGCCCACATGAGTTTCAACACAACCTAATTTTTGGCCTGACCCTTCATCCAGGCTAGGTGAACTGTCTGGATGGCCTGGATTGCATATACACTCAGGTGGGCCCATAGTCAAATCAGCAGTAGTTATCCACTCTCGAATAAATATTTACAATAAGGTAAAATATATAAATTTACAATAAATATCCTCTCAGCAATTTCATCAAACACCCCACGTGCACATGCAATATCTTTGTATTTAACATACAAATTCAACAGCCTGGTCTGCACAAACGGGCTTAAGTCAAGCCCATGGAGATTTGAAAAGAACCTAAGCAAAAAATATAGACAGTAGCACATCCAAATCTACTGATTTGAAAAGAACGTCCAATAAAAACACTCAGAAATCCCAAGCAAGAAACAAAGTCATCAGAAAATAAACACAATCCATGTTAGATTTCCCAAATTAGAACAAAATCCTTTCCTCAAATCATTGCAAACAGAGATCGAAAAAATTAGGGCCGAAAAAGATAGAATAATGAAAGAGAGAACAAAAATAACCTTTCTAGATCTACTACAGAGATAGAGATAGAGATAGAGAGAGAGAGAGAGAGAGAGAGAGAGAGAGAGAGAGAGAGAGAGAGATGCTTCACTTCTCAGTGTCGACGCCACGCCATATCCAACATCCAATGCCGCGTGCGCAACGTTTTTTGTTTTGAATTTATATGGATCTGTGTTAGCTATGCTATGTTGTCTTGTAGTGAGGGAGAAAGATCGAGAGGGAGGAAGATCTCGAGTGAGGGAGTGGGAGAGAGAGGGAAATCAGGCGTGAGGGAGTGGGAGAGAGAGGGATAGAGATTGAGAGGGAGGGAGTGAGGGAGCGGGAGAGAGATCGGGAGTGATGGAGCAGGAGAGAGAGAGAGAGAGAGAGAGAGAGAGAGAGAAAAGGGGGAGAGAAGGGAGGGAGGAAGGGGTGAGGGAACGGGAGATCTGGATCAAACTAATTTTTGGGCTCATATCATAAATTGATATGGAAGAATGGGTGGACGGAATAGATGAAACACCTACATCATTAAAAGTGGAATGACAAACGGTCTACATATGCACCTGTCCCCCAGCAGATGATCGTAAGGTCATGTTTCCTGCACGTAGCATGCAAAGAGTGGACGAGGCCAGATGAACAGCTCAGATGTCGCACGTGTGACGGGGGAGCGAAGTAGGCAGAGAATGTCTCCTCAAGCAATTAATGCTTGGGAAATCGTCATCACAGGAGGGGGAAACGGATTGGCTACTTCCCCTGCCACCGGCTCCGTGGCTGATGGTCGGTGCTCTGTGGGCCCCATCATGATGTATGTGTTTCATCCGTTCCGCTCATCCATGTTTACAGATCATTTTATGGCTGGATCCCAAAAATGAGAGGGATATAAATCTCAAGTCAATCACACCACATGAAACAATAATTATTGGATATCCACCATTAAAATCCTCCTAAGGCCTGCTATACTGTTTATTTGACATCCAAATGAAAAGAAAAAATAAAGATCAGCTTAATCCGAAACTTTTATGCCCTAGGATGTTTTTAGTGGTCTACCCTCATTCAACATTGTTTCCTGTAACGTAGTCCACTTGAGATTTGGATGAAAATAAATAGATGGCATGGATGAAACACATACATCAAGGTGGGGCCGTGGGCCCACATGGCGCCGACCACCAGCCATTGGCTGGTGTCAGGGGGAGTAGCCGGTCCGTATCACTTGGATAGCCCAGCCTATTAATCTAGACTGTCCATTTGGTCCAACACAGATTTCATATGATACCAGGTATACCTCGCACCATTTTAAGTAACTATCATAATAACCATTCGTTAGCCACTAATAAAATGGATGGTCATGATCATTAACAAAAAATAAGTCCAATAAACAATTTGACAAATCTACTTGTCAGTGACCATCATAAGCAATAGCTACGACAAATGTAATTTTTTTGCATGGTATCACCGTGCGTTCTGGACTTTATCAACAGTTCAGCTGGATTGACAGGACTGTCAAAGCAAGCAACCAATGTTTTGGATCATGTTAATCTTAGGTTTTTTCCCTTCACCTGAGCCTGTATGACCTACTCAACAGACTTTGGATGTCAAATAAACAGTACAATGGGCTTGGAAGGATTTTAATGGTGGATATCTAATCACTATTGTTATCCTGTGGTGCGGTCCACCTGAGATCTATATCTCTCTCATTTTTGGTATCAAGCTGTAAAATGATCTGTAATAATGGATGAACGGAATGGATGAAACACATACATCATGATGTGGCCCACAGAGCATTGACCATCAACCACAGGACCGGTTGCAGGGGTGTAGCCGATCCATCGTATGGTTTGCAACAGTGATGACGTCACGTTGATGGTGTGCACCCATGAAAATAAATAAAGGAAATAGGAAATTCATATTCCCCGCGTGAACAGATTAACTACTCCCCCTGCCACCAGCCAATGTTGTAGGCCCCTCCATGATGTATGTGTTTCATCCATTCCGTCCATCTATTTTTCTAGATCGTTTTATTTTATAAGACAAAAAATGAGTTATGTAACAATTTCAAGTGGACCACATTATAGGAAACAATGTTGAATGAATTTCGACTGTTAAAAACTTCTTGAGGTCAAAAAAGTTTTGGATGAAGCTGATCTTTGTTTTTTCCCTTCATCTAGGTCTGTATGACCTAATCAACAGACTGGATGTCAAATAAACAGGACAATGGATGACCTAATCAATGTTGTTTTCCTGTGGTGTGGTGCACCTGAGATTTATATTCCTCTCATTTTTGGGATCAATCTTTGAAATGATCCTTAAAAATGGATGAAGCATGTACATCATGGTGGGGCCTACAGAGCACCGACCATCAGCCACGGGGCTGGTGGCAGGGGAGTAGCCAATCCGTTCTCTTCCAAACGAGGGAGGAAGGATACGGATTCGTACAGGAACCGGACTTCCCAAGGACAGCAACGTACACATTTCCTCCCCGCCCTCACCTATTTGAAATCTGAATAACCCAAAACATGACTTCCACACCCTCAATTCTGAACTTTTTCACCCCTCCAAACCCCCAAAAAATGACAACCACCACCCAAAATTCAAACCTCTCTCTCCTCTTCCTCTGCACCCACCTTCAAGAAGCCAAGCAAATCCACTCCCTCATGATCAAATCCTCCCAAATCTCTGACCCCTACTCAGCAAGCCGACTCACCGAGTTCTACGCCATCTCCGACCATGGTTCTCTTGGATGTGCCCAGAAAATCCTCGACTCCGTAGAACAATCCTGCCCATTCATATGGAACATTGTCATAAGGGGCCTCCTCAAGAAACATGATCCCATCAAAGCCATCCATCTCTACCATCAGATGAAAAGCCGGTCCGTCGAGCCCGACCACTACACCTTCACATCCCTTCTCAAGGCATGCACCCAACTGCCCGCGCCTCTAATCGGAAAATAGCTCCACTCTTAGATCATCAAGCACGGGCTCGAATCCAGTATCTTCATCCGCAACAAGCTCATCCATCTCTATGCCATCCCTGGTGCGCTTGCAGATGCTCGCAAGATATTCGATGAAAGTACTGACTTGGACATTGTCACTTGGAACAACATGTTAGAAGGGTATGCCAATGACAGAGATGGCAAGTCTCTACACCAACTCTTTCATCAAATGCCGTATCGGGATATAGTGTCTTGGAACACGATGATCGCATACTATGTGCAGGTGGGCCAATTCAAGGAAGCGGTTATGATGTTTCGAACAATGCAAGAGAGCAGAGAACAGCCGGATTGATTGTCTTTGGTTAGTGTTTTATCTGCAGTGGCTCACTTGGGTGGTCTTGGACAAGGAATGCGGGTCCATGCTTATATGGAAAAGCATCGAATTGAGATGAATGAGAACCTCGGTTCAGCGCTCATTAGCATGTACTCAAAATGTGGGTGCTTGGATGGTGTCATTCAAGCATTCCAGAATAGCAACCGCAAGAACATTGATACTTGGAATGCAATGATCTGTGGCCTAGCTGCAAATGGGCATGGTATAAAAGCTCTCATTTTTTTTCTCAGAAATGAAGAATTCTGGTGTGCAGCCGAATGCAATCACCTTCTCTTGTGTCTTGAATGCATGCAACCATGCCAGGATGGTCAATGATGGCATCGAGTATTTTAGGAAAATGACAGATGTTTATGGGATTGAACCTGACATTGCGCATTATGGATGTATGATTGATCTATTCAGCTGAGTAGGTCTGTTCAATAAGGCAGAGGAGATTATGAGATAGATGCCTATGGACCCAGATGCTGTTATGTGGAAGGCTTTGTTGGGTGCTTGTAGAATCCAGAGGAATTTCGAGCTGGGTGAGTGTGTAGGCATTCGGCTGATTGAATTGACCCCAGATGATCACGCAGGGTATGTTCTGTTATCAAACTTATATGTGATGGCAGATAATTGGGATGGAGTTTATAAGGTGAGGAAGATGATGTTTGAAAGAGGGATAAGGAAGCTACCTGGATGCAGTTCAATCAAAGTGGATGGCGTCGTTCATGAATTTGTAGTTGGGGATGCAACCCATTTTCGGAAAAAGGAGATTTATGAAATGCTTGGTGAAATGGGTGATAGATTGAAGGTTGATGGGTATGAGCCTTATACTGAACAGGTATTGCTTGATATTGATGAGGAAGAAGTGAAGCAGACTTCATTGAGTCATCATAGCGAGAAGTTGGCGATTGCCTTTGGATTCATCAGCACAAGCCCTGGTACGACAATACATGTGGTGAAAAACCTACGTGAATGCAGCGACTATCATTCAACAATCAAGCTTCTATCAAAGATATACGACCGAGGCATCATTGTCAGGGATTCAAATAGGTTCCACCATTTAAAAGACGGGTCCTGTTCCTGCAGGGATTATTGGTGATGTTCTTGAAAATTTTTTGATAGGAGTGCTGCTCACCAGTGTACAATTTCAGGTGGACCCACCATACAAATGCACTGGCACAAAAGTCAGGCTAGTCCATTCATCGAGTGGGTCACACGATGCATGTCAAATATGGCCTGTCATTGGGCAAATGAGATGAAAAAAAAATACAAATACAAATCTTCTTTATTTACTTCTCCAACATTTCATTACATGAACTGAGCTGTATCAGTGGCACAAAGATGGGAATATACATCTATCTGCAAATTTCCTTCCTACAACTGAAGAACAAATAACTGCTTCATATAAACATGCAGCTTACCATCAGTACACAGGCTGATGATTGTCTGTGGTTTTATTAGTAACGGAGCCAACCACAATGTAATCATCAAAAAAGATATTGCCTCGGTGAAATTATTGAGATGTTGAAATACATGAATTGCAAAAGGCCGGGTATGAATGCATGACATGGTTCTTGGTCTTGCAAGGAACTCCATGTTTCTTAACTCATTGTTCCATCTTTGCCCTCATTCTCAACCTTCTTCTCCGTAATAGAATCAAATATGGATTTCTTCATCTATAGATCAAAAGCACCAAAGCATCATGCAACATTAGTCAGAATATGAAGGAAAAGCAAAAACAGAAAAAAGTAAAAGAAATAAGAAAAAGAAACAAAGGGAGGGGCTACAATAAATAACTTATACAGCTTCATAGACCTTTAATTGAAATTTTTTGCAAGCATCTGTAAATCTGACCCCCAAATAGTTGGGAGAAAGGCTGTGAAAATGATAATGGCAATGATGATTATAGAGCTTCATGGCCAACAAGCATTCCATGATATCAACAGCTACAGAATGGATTTGATGCAATCATAAGCTTAGCTTATCATCAAAACAATGTCCATGATATCTATCTACATCTTGAGAAGACATCCATAAATAACATCTTATCAATCATCTTCGACCACCAATGGGCCACATTTGTTTTACACAAATGAGCAAAGCATGAGAACTTCAAAGACCATTATATTTTTCTACATAAAATTCATAGCAAAGTACGTCATCATTTTGCTTTGTTTTCAGTGTAATGGCTTATCCTAGGGTGAAAGGTATGAAGAAAACAATTGAGAGAGAAAACCTTCAATACACTGCCAATAAAAGCCTACATATTATAAGATCACGTGAAGCTAGCATACCAAAAATCTCAATAGAAGTTTGTAAATTCTCAGTTGTATCTCATTCAATAAACAAGGAAACCAGAGAATTTTAAAGACTATTATGTGCTCCAATTTTTAGTTTTCCACACCATACTCAGCATATCAACCCACCATTTTGCTTTGAAAACAGATTATCATTGGGAAGGGAAATGCAAAAAATCATGCAGAAACCAAATCTACGATGCATCCCCAAAAAGGACATAGGAACTACAAGGACACATCAGAAACAAACATAAGCAAAAGTCAAGCAATTAGAAAATTTTGAAGATTATGATGTGAATCTAAATGATGTTCATTGAACTATTTATTGCAATTTAATTCAGTTGTGCATAAAGATGCAGCCTCTAGTAAGAAAATCAAGCAATCTCTATAAAAAGGGGGAAAAAAGAAGCCATCTTCCATCTACCCTTGGAACTACCGACTTGGACTAAGAATGACCATCCCCATAGTTCCAAGGGATTGTACTTTTGAAGTTGCCTTCACCAATCAATGTGCTGGATGGATCTTATGCATGTAAGCAAAGCAATGAAAGAACTTTGAAGAGCCCTAGCAAAACAGAATCCTAACTATAAGGTCACATCACAAGAAAAGCTGACTAAAGATCTGAATAAAACTTAAACACTGCCCCCAATTTAAAATTCTCAGTCATATCTTATGGAGTGAGCAAAACAATCAGAGAACTTAAGATGGTGCTTCCACACATGTCATTTTGCTTTGGTTTTACAAAACACAATATTACATTCCAAAAAACAATATGAGAACTTCAAGGGCACATCATAAGCTTAAAAGAAGAAATAAGAAGAAGAAGAAGAAGAAGAAGAAGAAGCGAGTGAAAACTAACAATCCCAAGAACCACTCTTCTTACGAGACATTCTCACCCTTATCTCACGCAATGAG
Source organism: Magnolia changhungtana (assembly GCA_030180095.1). NCBI lineage: Eukaryota > Viridiplantae > Streptophyta > Magnoliopsida > Magnoliales > Magnoliaceae > Magnolia > Magnolia changhungtana. The sequence continues at coordinate 1,434,747 of JASAUF010000586.1, read as the reverse complement.
CAAAGCAATCAGAAAACTTTGAAGAATATTACAAGTATGCACATCAACTTCAGAGAATAGTAGCTCATCTTGCTTTCCTTTCACAAAAACACCTGATCATAGGGTGATGAGGACATCACATCACATACATCTTGTAACACCCTGAACATTTCAATACCCGAGTATTGAAAGTTCTCGAGTGTTTCCATGAAATTTAACGTAATAATTATATGAGCACGATACCAATCTATCCTAACCTTACATCAAATTATTGACACGAACCTAACCATTGAGAATGATCTCCATTCAATAGATCGAGCCATCTGACTGTCGATTGTAAAACAAGACCATCCATCAGAAGATTTGACATATGTGCCTTCCCTTAAACGAATTGGCGAATAACTCTCCATCCGTAATAATTTAGATATATGTTCTTTTGTAAAACATGCCTATAAACACCTAGAACAATTAGATTTTCTAAACTCTTACATTATTAATAATTACGAAAATGTCATTAACCTAGGCTCTTGAATTCCAGAACTTATAATTCCCATGATCCATTTCAAGTAAAATTTTACATCATGCCTATCTATCATAAATTAACCATACACGTCAAATTTCAACTCTTAGATCATTCTAAAAGTGACCCGATTGACAGATCAGCCCCTTAACTGTTGATTTTGGTGTCCATCGAGTGAACAAAGGTCATGGGTAGTCGTAGTGGGATATTTTCCTCTCTCTCCTCTTTGTCTGTGTGATCTTATGAGCAGGTTGGATGACAAATAAACATAACAGTAAGGCCTAGAAAGGTTTCAGCGGTGGAAACCATAATACTACTGCTTCATGGAATACAGTCTACCTGATCTTTGGATATACTTCAATTTTGGGCTTGACCCCTTAAATTAGATAGACAAAAGGAGTAGACGGAGTAGATTGCTCGAAAACATCACTGTGGACCCCACAGCTGATCACGAGTGATCACGAGTGTGCACACACCTGTGCACCTGTTGTGTCTGGACAAAAACGATTTGGGTCAAACGTAGTTTGACCCGACAATTCAAAATGAAAGGGGGAATTTGACGGTACTGACCTCGAAGTTTGGTTAAATTACCTCAGGAGGTACTATGTTCCAGGTATCCCAAGAGTGACCTTCTAACATCTTTTGAAAATTGTTTTGGATGAAAATGCCCCTGTCCTTGGTTCAGAAGTCATACGGTCATGGAGTGAATAAGAAGTTACCTTCTGTTTCAACATCCGAGAAAGTGACGGATTGGCTACTCCCCCTACCACCAGCAAATGGTTGGTGCTCGGTGGTATGTGGGCCCTACCACTATGTATGTGTTTCATCCATGTCGTCCATATATTTTTCCAGATCATTTTATGGTATGAGACCAAAAATGAGGTATATCCCAATCTCAAGTGGACCACATTACAGGAAACAGTGTTGAATGAGCGTCGTAGACCATTAAAAACTTTTTGGGGGACATAAAAGTTTTGGATCAAGTTGATCTTTGTTTTTTCCCTTCATCTGTGTCTGTACGACCAAATCAACAGATTGGATGTCAAATAAACAATACAATGAGCCTTAGGAGGATTTTAATGGTGGATATCCAATCACTATTGTTTTCCTGTGTTGTGGTCCACCTTAGATTTATATCCCTCTCATTTTTGGGATCAAGCTCTAAAATGATATGTAAAAATGGATGAAACACATATATGGTGGTGGGGCTCATGGCCAAGGACAAGAGTAGCCAATCCGTTTTCCCCTGAGAATACGGAAGCATCTACGAGCTTGGGAAGGGCCAAATGTTGCCTTTCACATGCACATTGGATCGTGGTTGTCATATTATAAGAATCGTGATGATCACAAGACATGAGTCATAGTTATCATGTTACATGGGTCGTAGCTGGCAGATGTTATGGGTCATGGTTGGCAGATGTTACGAGTCATAGTTGTCATTCCAGATGGGTCGTGGTCGTCATGTTATAAGGATCGTACCTTTCACTACCCTGTACAAGGCCCAACTCGTTTGGCCTATAACCTTGTATCGTGGTTGTCAGGTTATATGGGTCATTGTTGTGATGGTATATGGATCGTGGCTACCAGTTGTTATGGATCGTGGCTACCAATTGTTATGGATCATAGTTGACACGTTATATTGGTCGTGGTTTTCATGTTACACGGGTTGTGATTGTCAAATGTTATGGGTCTTTATCATGTTATATGGATCGTGGTTGGAAACCTCGACCATCACCATGACAACAACGATCCATTGTCAATCATAACCACGACCCCAAGTGGATGACAACCACGATCCATTTTGCATTTGAACCACGACCCGTTGTCTATGACAAGCATGACCATTTTCTCTTCATAACCACGACCCTTCGTACTGGTCTCGATGCATAGTCTTACCTCTCATTTATTCTGAGGGTGGCTTTCTGACAACCTCTGTAAAATGTTTCAGACGAAAATGTCCCTTGTCCTTAGATCAGTAGTCGTACGGTTTCAGAGTGCAGAAGAAGTTACCTGTTTTGAACAATCCCGAGAATGTGACGTGGACCGAAGCTTTTTTGAGTAATGGATCGTGGTTTCATCTAGAGTGAATTGTGATCGACAACCACGATCCAACGTGGATGACAACCACAATCCAATGTGCATGTGAACCACGATCACACGACAGGGTCTTGGTTGTCATACACACTGGGTGGTGGTTCCCAGTCACGATCCATTGTGGATGATAACCACGACTCATTGTTTGTCAAATCCGCGATCCTTCGGTAATAGCGTCACATTCTTTTTCAGGAAATCGCATTCATTTCGCTACTTCCCCGTAATCCCGAGAAACGGTATTCCTAACATCGAAAAACCAATAGTGCCACCAGCCAATGGCTAGTGCTCAGTGGTCTATGGGCCTCGCCACCATGTCTGTGTTTCATCCATGCCATCCATATATTTTTATAGATCATTTTATGGTATGAAATAAAAAACAAGGTATATGCCAATCTCAGGTGGACCACATTACAGGAAACGGTGTTGAATGAACGTAGACCATTAAAAACCTTTTGGGGGCCATAAAAGTTTTAGATCAAGCTAATCTTTGTTTTTTCCCTTCATCTTTGTTTGTACGACCTAATCAACAGATTAGATGTCAAATAAACAGTACAGTGGGCCTTAGGAGGATTTTAATGGTGGATATCCAATCACTATTATTTTCTTGTGTTGTGGTCAACCTTAGATTTATATCCCTCTCATTTTTTGGATCAAGCCCTAAAATGATCTATAAAAATGGATGAACGGAATGGATGAAACACATACATGGTGGTAGGGCTTATGGCTGGTGATAGGGGAGTAGCCAATCCATTTTCCCCTGACCACGATCCAACGTTGGATGACAACCATGATCCAATGTTGATGACAACCACGATCCAATGTACATGTGAATCACGATCACACGACAGGGTCGCAGTTGTCATATACATTTGTAACATCCCGGATTTTTGACAACCTGGAATTAGACGTCCTTAGGCAATGGGTCGATCCTAACACCTTATTAACTTGTCAGAACTCAATCCCAAAGTCTAAAATCGTTTTTGAACCCATTTCCTTCACAAAGGTCACCTTTCACCACCTTGTTCTTTAAATTTTTCAAAGTACTTTCACATTAGACACTATCTTAAAGGTTTAGGTGATGAAGAACAATATTTGAACTAAACATTACTATAAATAGTAAATACATAAATAAAATGTGCTTTTAACCATTACCCTTATGGAATTTCACAAAACGAATAGGTTATTTAGAACATCAACCTCTCCTACCCCAGGATCTTCTTCTATTGTAATTAGGGCGTGCTTTAGTAAGTATTAATAACTTGGATCACTATATGTACAAACTACAAAGGCCCAAGTACCACCTCAGACAGAAATCTTACAGGACTAAATCCTTTAGAAATTAGACAAAGTTAACTAAGTGCTACACTAGATCACATACGAAATCCGCACCAATCACTTTAAATACGATCTACAAGACCCAAAACTTGTAGAATCATTGACGCTAGGTTACCCTAAAATTTAGGATTAATCTCATTACCCGGTTACTCTTGGGAGCATCACGAAACTCCGTATCAGATCTGGACCGCACGTCGAAAGTCCGATTAACGCGAAGTTATACGGTTAGGACCGCCTTGATAGGCTTGACAACCATCTCAGAATTCAAATCCAGATAATGTCCCATGGCTATTCGCTTGAACCCGGAGTGAAGAGTGTGAGAAAACGTAGATTTCTTTAGAAATCAAATCTCATTTAAGTAATCTGAAACTTGTCACTTGTGGGCCTGATATAAGAAATCAGACCGTCAGAATCTGACCCAAATACACCCTCGGATTAAGGGAAATTTCATACACATGTCCATGTACTTGTAACCCTGATCGAGTTCCGATGACTGTTGAACTGCTAGTCCGCCACGCGTGATCTGAGAATCAGACTGGAATGAAAACTTAACTCCACCTAGATCCAAGGTTGGTGAGCTTAAGTCCAACCGCACACAAAAAAGGGGCCACCAGAAGTGCTCTGTTGGATCGAAACGGACCCGCTTTGGACATAACCTAAGTATACCTTGTTCCTGAGTCTATTTTGGAGAGTTTCTATCCTATATAAGAACCTTAAACCCTCTCTCATTCAGCCCATATGAATTTGAGAGAAACCCTAGGAGAGAGAAGAGAGAGAAGAGAGAATGTGTGAGAGAAGTGGGAGCATCTCCCTGCCATTCTACCCTGCCACTATACAAGCTTAACCATCCCGTTCTAATCACTTTTCCGGTGATTCCAGCTTCGTTTCTAGGTAAGAAAACCTTAACTTTAACCTGTTTTAGGGTTTAAATTGATTCAAGTAGTGAAATAGCTAACGTATCCCGTGCTATAGGTTGATATACTGCCGTAGACGAAGACTTAGAGATTCTAGCGTATTCGTTACGATTTTATGGCAAAAGGTGCGGACTTTAGACGTATAGGTTATGATTTTCAACGCTTTCAATGTTATATAATGATAGATTCATGATTTGTATATTATTGCACATATACAAAGTGCTGTCTGTTTCGTTTTTCGGTTATATGTTAACTATGTTGAATATATTGTATTCCCCGTATTTGTAGAAAGTACCGTATACGTATAAATTTTGAAAGTGTGTTTACCATGATTAATCACTGTATGAACATACTATATATGTGTATAATACTTGGCGAAAGGGTTCGCCTTAATACTTGTTTTTGCTAAGTATACGCTATGTATGTTGAAAGAGTGTATCCTAAGTGTTTGTGAAAATGCTTGTAAGAGTAAGTGCTTAGAGAATTGTGCTTTAGGTAGGTGTTGAGATAGGATTCTCAGCTACCTTAGAGATGTATATGATTTCCTCCATGTTGTTTGTTTAATTTAACCGCTTACTTATGAAATATATGTGTTTGTATTTCCTGTTTATATTGTGCTTTATAACATGCTTTATGACATGCTTGTTAACATGCTTGAATTACTTTGTTTATTCTACTTTACTCTACATGCTTCTGGTTAAGGATTGATTGTGTTTGGGGCTATGATTATAGTCCAGGCAATCGGAAACGGAAATGAATGTGTGGCTGAGATTCATTCGCCATGCGAGATGTGTTCGACGAACCCGAGTCGTACTTCGGTTGACGATAGTGGCTGGCCACACGAAGTGTTTATGCGCTTCATATCGTTCAACTTGTTGTGCACTCGAGCTAGCCGAGCTCGTCAAGTAACCCGATCTGTCTTATGTATGTTCACCATGTTTAGACGCCTCTGTTTGAACTTGAGGTACTAACCTTACTAGTGGAATCCCGTTAACTGTGGTACCTCGATCCGCTAAGACTCATGAGCCGGGCATGGTGGTATGGGATACCGTGGTCGAGCTGTAGGCCTACGCTGGGGCCACGAGCCTCCCCGTAGTGACCATTGAGCAACCAGACTCGTGAGCCGATTATGGTGGTATGGGACACTATATTCGAGCTGTCGGCCTACACAGCTTTGATGGGTGATGGGGGAGTGGTGCAATGATTCCGTGTAACATCCCTGACAGCCCTAACCGTATCCGGTGTAGTGACCTCGAGCATACTCTAAATCTGCAGTAAGGCGACGAGCCTTCCCGTAGTAACAGAGTATAAACTAGGCCTGTATTGATAAGGTGATGGGAGAGTGGTATAACGATTCCGTGTAACAGCCCTGACAGCCCTTGCAGCGACCTAGAAACACACCATCGTATGAGATTGTCTAGGACTGACGACCCTAGAATGGATCATTGTTTGGGAATGATATAAGGAAGGTACCTTAGTTTCCAAATACTGCTGTTTGAAATGGACTAATAACAATTTTGTAATCATGCTCATCATCGCATTGCATGTGCCGGAAGATGTGGAGCACTGAGGGTGACAACATGCCGCGGACGTAAGATGGTGCCGCACGAGGGAGTATGTTGGCGAGGGCATGCATCATAATCGCATCTCATCCTTGCATTAATTACAGTACTTAGGAATGTTGATTGTACTGATTTATCATTACTACTTGACTGAATTGATAACATGTTAACCTATGCTTTATTATTCCACTGAGTTGATCACTCACTCCCACGTTACGGGACGGTATTCCGGACACCCACCAGACTTTGTCTGATTGCAGATGGCGACGCTACTCCTGAGGCGGAGCAGGACTTTGTGACGACGAGGATGCTTTCTCGTATATGTTATTTTCTGGCGGCTTCATGTGAGTCGTGTCTTGATCGACGGGGTTACAGGAATGTCGACTAGAGGACCTTACACATTTTGTATATTTTTGAATTGTACTTATCATTCATTAACCTGGTAACATTATCATACTCTGGAGACTTACCATAATTTATATATTTTATACATCTATCACAGTCTTCTGCTTGCAATTTAACTGTCTCTGGAGTATGATATGTTGTTTTGGTATAATCACATTCATGTTTCAATGCTCTCATCATAATCATCATTATCTATATTGCATAAGTGATGCGTTGGAACTCAGCAGCTGCGCTTTGCTCGACCCTCGATTTTCAGGGCGTTACAATATTGGGTGGTGGTTCTCAACCACGACCCTTTGATAATAGTGCCACATTCTTTTTCAGGAAATTGCATTCATTTCGCTACTTCCCCGTAATCCCGAAAAATGACATTCTTAACATTGAAAAACCAATAGTCGCACTGCATCTTAATCACATTAACCATTGGTTCACCAGCCTATAAAAGTGGTACTTGGGTTTCAAATTACTTTCACAAGCCAATCCGAACCAAAATCCTTATGGGAACACCTTAAGCATTCATAAATTTCTTTGCTCTTTCATCAAAATAATGGAGAAGATATTCGAAGAAGGCATCGAGTCCTTCTCGCATTCTTCCTTTATGGGTGATCCCTTCCCTTTCCTCAGGGATGTTGTCCATCTTCCTGAAGATCAACGGCCTCCACAGGAAATTCTGAAGACAATTTCAGAATTCTGGCAACTCGGAGATAATTTCTTGGAGGCAGACAGAGAAATCGAGTTGTGTTCTTCCGCTCTGTCTCGCCTGTCAGCCTTAGTGCTGAGTGCAGGGCCCTGTCAGCTTGCTCTAAACCAGTTGGGAAGAACAGGTTGCACTGTACTCACGAGCATGAATTTAACAACAAAAGGCTGCACTGGATTGAAAGGTGCAATGCCGCAAAGGAAGCAAAAACTGAGGCCACTAAAAGATTTGAAGACCTCAAATCGGCCCACCTATAGCTCTCATCCAGCCACTCTTCTTCTTCCTTGTCCTGTTCTTCTTGTAATTAAACGAAAGTTCACTTGTTGATTTTATAGTCATCTTGTGAAGTTCATGTATAATGTAATTTTCGAGTGCAATAGAAAGTCATATATGCTCGTTTTGAGAGTCGTGATTGTAGTATGGTAAGGGTCATGGTTGTAAGGGCCGCGTTAAAGTCCTAACTCGTTAACCCCACTATGTTACATCGTGGTTGACATGTTATATGGGTCGTGGTTGACATGTTAGGTGGGTCGTGGTTGTCACATTATATGGGTCGTGGTTCTCAGCTATTATGGTTCGTAGTTGTTATGTCATATGAGTCATGGTTGTCGTGTTATATGGGTCATGGTTGTCATTATATGTGGGCCGTGGTTATCATGATATATGGGCCGTGGTTGTCATGATATATGGGTCTTAGTTGTCGTGTTGCATGGATTGCGGTTGTCAATTATTATGGTTCGTGATTGTTACGCTATATGGATCGTGATTGTCATCCACAAAGACTCGTGGTTTACAACCACGACCCATATAACATTACAGCCATGAGCCTAAGTGCAAGACAACTACGACCCATATAACATTACAGCCATGAGCCTAAGTGCAAGACAACTACGACCCATCTCATTCACCAAACCATTATAGATAATAATAATAAGAAACATTATATACACTAATCCATTCAGCATTTAATACCAAATCAGTGTCTGGCTCTCTTCACTGGCCTACTTGATATTTCTTCTTGTTTCTTTGCGAAAGCAGCATCAGCTTCTTTCTTTTATTGTAGACAATCGTATGCAATTGTCTTTTCTAAATTTAGGAATTTCCTCCTACAAAAAAAGAATGAACTAATATTAAAGCAAAAGACAAAGCAATCAAGACTTAATGTAGATGAATAAATATATAATTATAGGTGTAAAATCAATTGCATGCATGTCACTTAAGAAGTTTATGAATTTCAGCATGAATATGCCACAATCATCAGAGTTGTGTTGCGCAGGTCTATCAGTAATTATCCTCATATTCCATGGCTTCTCCCAGAACCTAACTCCACCATCAAGAATATAAAATAATCACCTCAATCCATCCGTTACTTGTGCGACAATCAACTTATTTTTCTCTTTCCAATCAGTGCTCATGTTGTCATACAAAGTGACATCTTTCTTCTTTGGAGAAACAACACCCATAAACTAGTGTTGCTGCCTCGCGTTGAGAGGGATGTATAACTGTCAAGTACAAGAAATACGACAACAGTTAAACGCATGCCTTTTTAAAATGAATAATATCATTTAAGTCGATGTACATGTGCAAGTAACTAAGATCTCACCACTTCATATTTCCATAAAAGTTTTGGTTTACCATCATTGGCGATTATATCTTTAAAATTTTCATTCAATTTTTCAGACTTCACGACCTGTCGATCCTTATGGTTCCCAGCTCCATAAGTGCGCAACAAGCTAAGTTAAATTTTCATGATTTGCTATTGAGATATTGGATAGTGTTAGAAACATAAATAATTAATGATGTTTTAAAGAAAACTATGGTCGTAGTTTTCACACTACCGTAAATAGTGATAGGACGAATGCGCAGTCCTGTCTACCTCGCAATTGATTTCTTGACATGTTGATAGGTAGTTTAAGTATAGATCGATGGCCTACGTAATGAGAAAGTGTGTGATATAATATTCATACATTGATATTAAATAAAGAAAGAGAAACGATAGAAACTTACCTCAGAGTCGACCCATGAATTTAAGTCATAGATGTTTTTTAACCAGTGATGTGAACTTGATTCTCTAACAACTCTCAACTCGTTGTCTTCGACATTAGTTAGAGCTCGGTGGGGATCCACGTACCCCTGACGACTCTCCTTTACAGGAAAAGAAGATGGAGCCGTGTATGGAGAAGACAGAAATTTCGAGGATATGACATTGCGTTGTGGCCTATGTACATCCGCATCAGGAGTAGCATCCACCCCAGTTGCAGCTCCTGCACCCATTGGTTGTCCTCTCCCTTCCTCACTCAATTGCGAAGTACCGATGTTGAGCTGTAATAAAATCACATATTTTATATATAATTCATAACATAATATCTATTTAAAAATTTAAACAAATGCAATTTCACATACATTTTTCTTATTAACTTCTTCTTTAGTAGGTTTATCTTCTGCCTTAACGAAGCATTGTGCTCCTTCAGCTGCACAATTTTTACTTCAACTATTTGCATCGAAGGGATTTTGTCTTGTAACACAGAAGCATAATATTTATGTATTTCAACACGTCATGTAGGAAAGTGAGGTTGTCATCCATATAGAGTCGTGGATCGTTGTTGTCATCCATATAGGGTCGTGGTTCACATTTGGCCTGAATCGTAGATCATGGTTTGATATGGATGGAAACCACGATCCATTGGGAATGTGAACCACGACCCTACAAATGGAATGTTGTTGTCATCTACATTGGCTCATGGTTCACAACCACGAACCATCATGAATGAACCACGACCTAGTGTGGAAGAAAACCACGATCCATGGTTCCTAGTAAGACACAGTCGAAGGATCGTGGTTGTCAACGATAGTGGGTCATGGTTCAGATCCACGATCTACTTTGGGTGATAAGCACGACCAATTATACATGATAACAACTATCCAATGTTGACAGTAACCACAATCCTCGTGTGGATCGTGGTTGTCATCTAAATTGGGTCGTGCTTCAACTATGACCCAATGTGTATAAAACCACAAGCCATTGTGGCTAGTAACCACGATCCATTGTAGATAATCACAACCCATAAATATTCCTTCGATGCTTGGAACTCCTCTCTTAGCTGCTTAATCCTCTCCCGTTGAAGTGCATTCTCATGTCTAAGAGGGCTTGTCAAAATTTTGTCATGAAATAAAATCATATATTATTTATGTATCACCCAGATGAATGGTCATGGTTGTTACCTATCAACCATATTGAATCGTGGTTCTCATCCACATTAGGTTGTGCAAAAATTACGGCCCAATGTATATGATAACCACGATCCTTGTCTGGACTGGGCAAATCAACACATAACCACGACCCATACAGCATGACTACCACGATCTACTGTAGATGATAATCACGATCCATTGTGGAAGATAACCACTGGGTGGTGGCAATCACATTTTCGGATTATCAACATTAAGCGTTTCTACAAGGTTTAACCGACAGTGGGATCATAATAATTGGTTAGTGGCGACTTTGGTAAAATATAACACCTTTTTATCCCAAATAATAGCCCTCGAGTGAGACAACTAATGAAAAGCGAGAGTCGATCTCCCATCCCCTCGAGAAATCCACTCTCCAACGTCCATAATGAGTTAACTCACTAAGTCAACTCATCTACTTAACTAGTCCATCAACCTAGTCGACTCACCTAGTTAAGCCCAACCCAAATACAAGCTAGAATTAAAACCCAAATTCAAGCATGCACAACATACCTCCTCTCTGGGAGGCTAATGTAATGTGTATTTACTCTTATGCCTATTTTCAATATTTACTCATTTACCACCCAATCCAACCATTGACATGATGCCATGCAGCAATCTCAAATCCAAACTTTGAAGCCTCTTTCACCCTTGAACTTTTTAAGAATTATACAAAAACTGAAATTAGGAGCTATAAATAGACCCCTTTCCATCTCATTTTGATAATCAATAAGTAGAGTGAAAAAGCCCTCATCCCTTGGGGCCATAGTCATCTAGCCATTTCCTTTGCCAAGGAGAGAGAGAGAGAGAGAGAGAGAGAGAGAGAGAGAGAGAGAGAGAGAGAGAGACCCTAGTCTAGCCAAGCCTAGCAAAAGTCTAAACTTCCATTTAATTTACCCGAAGTAGAAGCCATACGTTTATAGTGGGTGACTAACACCTTCCCTCTCTATAATCGCAATCCCTTTCTAAGAATCTTTGAATGCAAAATGCAAAGTCATTTTAGGGTTAAGAATTCTAGGATCCTCTCCCCTAATGTTTCTACAAGGTCTAGCCGACTATAGAGTCAAATTAACTAGTGACAATTGTGGTCAAACATAACATCCATTTCAAACCCCCGCGATAGAAGCCCTTAAAAGAGACAATCCGTGAAAAAACAACAAATCGATTTCATCCGGGATCTAATGTCCACAGAGGGGAATGCTCCATGATATCCCCACTATAGGAAATTACTCTTTCACCGATGATATAATTCGTCATTATTTTATCTTTTTTCGTTGGTAATGATTATTATCGAAGAAATATGTCGTCGCTAAGAACGTCGCAATAAGACCGTGGCCAAAGGCTTTTCCTAACGAAATATGACTTCATTGGCAATGATAAAACAAATACTGACGACTAAAATTGTCGGCCAAACATGTTACTTTTGGTAGGAAAAAATAATATATTTCATCGGTAAACACAGCTTATACCGACGAATATCTTCGTCGATAAAACTGCAAATAGACAACATTATTGACGAGTACGTTCGTCGGTAAAAAAAAAAAAAAACCAACGAGTATGTTCGTTGGCATAAGCACGGATAAACGACATTACCGACAAGTACGTTCGTCGATAAAACAATAATACTAACAAGTATGTTCGTTGGCATAAGCTCGCTATTACCGACGAATCTCATATATAGATCGTTGGTATAAATTTTTGTATTAATTTGTTCCTACAAAATATTTCATTGGTACAAGTTTTCAACCTACTACTACCAATGAAATATTTCATCGGTAATAGTCTATTTCTTCCTGGTTTCATTTATTTTCAAAATTCAGGAAAAAATTCCTGATACACACCTGTAAATACACCTATTACAATACATTTTCATTATATCACATCCACATCCATCCAAACACAAACCACATCCATCCATATACAAACAATCCTATCCACATCCACATATAACCCACATTCATCCACGCACAAATACATATAAGTTTAACATTTGTATATAAAACAAATCATAAATAAAATTAAAATTTTTTTTATCCACATCCACATACAACCCACATTCATCCACGCAGAAATACATTTAAGTTTAACATTTGTATATAAAATAAATTATAAATATTTTTTTTTTTAAAAAAAACACGAAGATGAAGGTGGAGGTGGTGGGGCATCGGTGGCAAAGCGTGCAGCAAGAGCCTGAAACATCTCTTACATCCATCGCTTATGTTCCACCCGTATCTCCTAGATCCTCCTCTCCTACTCCTCCCGTCACCTCTCCTCCTCTCTCCACCTCTGCTCCTCCTCCTCCCTACGCCTTTACTCCTCCTCCCTCTTCCTCTCCAGCTGCTCTTTGATCTCATCGACGATGACCTGTAGCTGCTGAACCTCTCTCTCCGCGATATCAGCCCGGTATAGGGCACTTTCTCCAACAACGAATCGGCTAGAAGCAGATCTAGTGGGTGTCATAAGCTTAGCACCTTGGCCAAGCCCATGCACATATCCAGAACGGGTGCCAAGCACCTCGCTCAGGATATCTAGCTCACTCCGCTGATTACCATCGGGAGTGGGCTGACTACGTATAGTGTTCATCGCCACTTGTAATGAAAACATATGAATTTTCATAACGAATGACGTTATTATAATTTAATGCAATTAAATTTTACAATGTAAGGATTTTTACCCAATTCTCGTTGGCTCTAGGATGAACCCAAGATCTCGTCGCCTACCAACAGTGAGCTCCTCTATAGAGGTCTACTGGTCCAGGCTCCTGGCCAATGATAGAATCTGGCTGCGCAATTGAAAGGACAATAGAGTTAATATAAATACAAGGAAAGAATATATCAACTTAATAATCACCGGTAATTTCTTACCATGTCGTAACGATGTCGTACAAATGACTTTGAACCAGCTACGTGGTTCACTTGTAACTTTTCCCTGTTTGCATAATTTATTTTGCTCCTTTTCTAAACACATTATTTATAATACATTGTTATTAATTGTTATCTTAAGATATCGTAAATATATAAATATTACTTGAAAAGTCTCAGACGAAAATCTCTCATTGAGTATCCATCAGTCGTCTATAGTCACGTGCGATGGTGCGGACAGTACGGCCTCATCGTAAATCCTGCATTGCTTATACCGCTGGTGTAACTCTCTGCAGTACTCCTTGAACCGCTCCCTGACCATGTCTTCGACAGCATGGGAAATGTAAGGAACACTCAAAGCTAAGATAAATTTATCATCCGGTTTCATAAATAGTAGATTAAAGCAATAAACTTATTTAAAAAATAACTTAACCATAAATGAACTTTCACAAAAGAAATTTTAATTTACTAAAATTTACCTGAAGGCGCCGACGGATGAGCTGCCGCACATCATCTGTCATGTCTGCCCAACGGGGGTGGTGGCGGGGATCAGAGATCGGCATAGGACACCGACATCCAATATAAACAACTTGGCATTATTCCTAACAGGTCTAAGACAATCCTGTGGAAACTCTACTGTCATCCTAGCCCGGAATATGAAATGTAACTATCCTCGCGGCACAGTCCAAGATGGTATAATACTCCGCAAGTCAGTCCATACCCAGAATAACATCAAAGCTTGTCATCGCATCACGAACAGATCGGTAGGAAGGAACATCTCGCCCACTAACACCGAGCAAGAAAGGCAATGACGGGTCAACATAACAGACTTCCCCATGAGAGTCAAAACGGCCAAGGCCTCAAACACGGACTCCGATGGAATAACGGTCGATCGGCAAAATTGCTCGGCCACGAAAGAATTGGAGGCACCAGAATCAAACAAAACATGGGCAACATAAGCAGAAACAAGAAGAATACCCTCGACGACTCCGTCAGTCGATGACTGTGGGTCCTGGCCTGGCGCCTTCTGCGCGGAATAAAATCGTCCCTGAGCTGGTAAGGGGAGCAAACCGGAAGACTGAGAATCCTGAGAATGCGCCTGCTGAGCTGCAATACATACTCGACCCAGGAGCTGAACATATTAATATCCAATCTACTGTTGTTGTCTCTGCTAGAGAGGTCTACCTGGTTGCCTCTGCTGCTGAGGAGGAGCCCTAAGAGCGGCGGCTAGAAGCTACGCTCGTTGCTGCTACTGCTGAGGAGGATGAGGAGGAGGTAACTGTGGTGGCCTCTGCTGCTGTATGGGGAGAGGGCAACTCGCCTTCGATGCCCGACCTATCCACAACCGAAGTAATTACCGAAAAAGGGGGCGAAAGATGAAGCGGCTAGCTGTACTGATGATGACGATGAAGCTGCTGACTGAGCCGCAGGCTGCCGAAACTCTGATCTGCCCCTCCATCTCTACTGACGGTGCTGCCTGGAACTGTCGGCTTGTGCTCTCCTCTTCCGGTCTCCACCAGAATTCTATTCTCGAGATCTCTGGGTCATAGCCCAGTCCTCCTCATAAACCAACGCTCGATGGACAACCTGATCGAACGTCTCCAAGCAATATCCCATCACACGGCTAAGAAGACTAGGACGCAAGCCGGTCACAAAATGGCGAACCTTCATCTTCTCATCACTAGTGAGATGAGGAGCAAATATAGATAAGGCCAAGAAATGAGCCTTATACTGTGACATCGACATATCACCCTGAACTAGGGCCTCGAACTCAATCACCCTCTGAATCTGAACATGCTCGGGAAAGAATTTTTGGTCAAAGCGGACCACGAATTCCTCTCACGTCCAAACAAAATCTAGCCCGGCCATCTTGGATACCGACGACCACAAATAACGGGCCTCACCCTGAAGAAGAAAGGTAACAAGGGAAACTCTCTGATCAGCTGGACACTGCATAGTGACGAAAATCCTCACGATCTCAGTGCGTCATGCATCGGCTGCAGAAGGGTCTGGCTCACCCCTGAATCTCAAAGGGTCATGCCGCTGAAACTCTCTGAAAATGGCGCTAGCGTGCGGCAAATCACCCTGCTTAGAAACTGGAGCGGTTGCAGGTTGACGAGTCTGCAACGGGGTAGTGACAAGCTGCATCAGCTGCTGAAAATGCTCGGCACCCACTGGCACTGTCGGGAAAACAGGAGCAGCACTCGCCTCGGGCGTAGGCACGGGTGCAGCTGACAAAGTAAGAGCCTCTGTAATCGGAACAGCAGGTTGAGAAGGGGGAATCGATGTGGAAACTAGAGCAACTGGAGGAACAAGCACTACAGGCTCAACAGGAGGCTGAATCGGGACCTCAGGAATTGGATCCTCTAAGACGGGAGCGGGATGCGCTCGAGTAGAACGGGTATCATGAGTGCCTTTACCACGGGCACCACGGCCACGGGTGCCACGTCCAGGCGGTATCGTCTACAAAATAATGATGATGCAAGGAATCAGGACAATTACAGGCTCAATACGGAGCGAAAAGAATGGTCTCGGGACACTACTTGTCCTATGCTCTCAGCAGACATGCGATGTTATCCCGAGTTATTTCAGAATTACTTGTTATGCTTTGATACCAATTCCTGTCACGCCCCCGACTCGATAACCGGATTCACAAGGAACCCAATAGCCGGTTCTGGTTGCAACAGCCTCCGTAGTACCCCATTCTCGGTTCCTGAGGCAGGTTCCGATTTTAGGATCCCACAAGGAGGATTTCCATAACCGTATAACCATTTCCAATATGAGCATACCCAAGTTCACAACAAGTAAATCTCGAAAATAAGAAAGGGACACATCACAAAATCCACTATGAATTTGAAATTTTACAAGTACATAGCTGAAAAGAAATACATCTGATAACGAAAGAAGTAGGAAGAAGATCTACAACACTTAGAGTCTTCGGCTCAACTCTAATTTAAGCTCTGCCGCTACGATGCTGGCCTAGGATCTCCTGCACGCATTAATCATGCATAAGCTTATAGAAGCTTAGAGGGTGGTGAAAGTGTGTGGCAATGGTGCGCAGAAGAATAATAGGAGATACAGGAAGAGAAACATGATCATTGACAATATCACTAGCCTTACCGAGGCTTGTCATGAATGCAATGCAATAAGTACCGGCGCTGTACCAAGGCGATACATAAAAGGGCTTATATAGCCGATGTGAATGCAATACAAAGTGATGCTAATCCTCATATCTAATCCACATATCAAATACATTTCCATCATAAGGAAATCATCGAGGTCCAGTACACTGCTGAATGACTGCCGCTCTCCAGACCCTCACAATCAAACGAGCGTAAGAGACCTTACTACCTGCCTGTGGACAACCAATCACCAACAAGGCTCGTCGGCAGCGGACCCATTTACGAGTTGTTCAGACTCAGCCTAGCAATGCCTTCTTACACCAGGTGGGTAAGGCTACACCCCTACCCAACCGACTACACGATAGTGGAAGTCGCGACCTAACGGTATATGGCCCTCGTGCACTCATAGTTTCCACTCAGTCATGGCGTTGAGGCAAATCCTTGGTACCATAGAAGTTTTGAGAATTTCACCCATAGGCATCCTATGCACCCTATATGCTCAAGTAAAATTTTCGATGTCCACACACATACGGCTATCCACGAATGTCCCTGTGGAGGCAAGGCTCTGATGAAGCAAGGGGCGGTATCATCATGAAATGTGATGTCAATGCATGAGTCACGCATACAGATCATGCACTACCTTCAAGCACTCGATGTGCACAAGGGAAAAAACTTCATCCCTCTATCATATCAACCCAATGACCACACACAATGCAATCCATTTATACGGATGATGCATATGGGTCATAATGGTATAAGTGCACTAATCGGTGATGATGACGTGAATCATACTCATTCCCAAGGAGGGACAAGGTCTAGATATATAGACATGTACTCTAAAAAGAAGTCCTCAAGTGGGGGCCCAATACTTGGGACAGCCCACAAACTAAGGGCCAGTTTGGGTGCGTGAAATAAAACGTATTACATGGGATGGAATTCCTTGTGAGGGATGCATTTATGACGTGCAGTGATTTGTCGGGTACCAAGGTGTACTCCTTTGTCCCATTCCTAGCTAAGGGCTTGTTTGGCTACCGTGGGATTGCAACCATCCCACAAGTTACCTGACACGTGCTGTTTGGATACGCGGTGGGATTCAACTGGATATCGCAAACGGACGGTACCCAAGACGCTACCCCGGCCCCGCCACTGTACACACTATACGGCTGGTTACCCAAGACGCTACCCCAAATTTCCCGACCATCGTACATACCATACAGCTAGTATGTGGGACCTATGGTAAGAAGGTCCATGCACCTCCCTCTACATTAGGCAAATATGTTAATTTAGACCGTTGATCAGGTGGGCCATGTATTATTTTGACGTATGTAATAATCCAACTGATTGGGCAACTCCCACCGTTCATTTGCTGTAATTTTTTGTGGTTGAATGTGGATCGTGGGTTTACTCTGATCAGCTAACTATTTCATATACTGGCTGCTGGACAAAGAACTAATATAGCCTAATCCCCTTCCTTTGGGATGGGGATTAGATCTATATAATAGCTCACAAGATCAGCATGTGATTGGTTTAAGCCACTCTATTACATGTGAGTGCAATCCAATCATCCATTACATACGAGAGATAACCAAAACATTTTTGTATCCTACAGTTATACATGCCATTGAAAAAACATACTGAACCCCAAATATCTGATGTCTACCGAAATCAGAGTGAGAATAAGTGCTTGAAACATTGAAACTACACTTAATGATTATATATAAGATGAAGAGTATAACCAAGATGGCAACTATTAATGCAGCCACCATGCCCCTGTCATTCGTGTGAGTATCATCTGTTTGAGTACTCTTGCACACCCTGGATCTCGGAATTTCTTGGATCAATTTACTGGCATATGTATGTGACTCAACCTCACCACAAGTCCGGATCATTGACTCACTATTCGTACTTGCATGGTTAGAATTCCACCATGTTGTCGCATCTTGGAATGATTTGAAGGATCGATGTCTGGCACCACTATATCCTTCCACATGTAACCGTGCCTCGTCCCAAGACATATATATCCCAGGTCGACGACCATTGACTACAACGTAATATTTACTTGAACCCATCTGCATTCAGATAGACATAACCAAGATACAAAAAATATGCATGTTATACAATTCATAATATGAAAGCATGTAAAGTGAATAGTATTGAAAATGGCAGATTAGTTTCACACATAAGAGAATATCATGCATGTGGTAAATATCCAAAAACACTAAAAACAGACGGTTACCAAAAAAGATACAAGTAGAATGCGTATATAGTTATTACATATCCTAATATTGAGATTTACCAAAATGAAATCTAACTAATGTTGTTCCAACCATCAGGTAGAACCCCCACCAACATTTCTATTGAGATCAGACAAAGTTTTTTTCAACCAATCGACCCTCCGCTCTGGTCGAAGACTTACGAAAAAGGAGGCTAGCTTCTCATCCCTGGTCAAAAGCTGACCAACCTCGATGAACTCTGGGTTGGTCAGCCCCTGAACCTCCTCGAGGATATCTAGTACTTTAGTAGTACGGATGACCTCTTTACCAAGTCCAAATTTTTGCATTGCCTCTGCCACCCCATCTAGAGATATCCCTAGAACGTCACAGGGACGAGTTGCACGCATCCGTTTCGTTGTCGTACTCCCACCACGACTACTCTCACATTCGGTTCCTCGACTGGGAGTGTTGCGGAATGAGCGATTTTCAGATTCCTTATGGCTTTCATTTGAAGCTCGAAAATTCCCAACTGAATCCCCGAGATTATCCTCGAAAATATCGATATGTGCATCGGTGTCATCGTCGAGGTCAGTCCATGCTTCATTTAGATCTCGTTGAACACGAGATGAAGTTGCGGCCATGTTCCTGCTTCCTTTGGCGTAGCGGCCTGTTGCATGGTCTGAACCTACAATCGCCGCCAAATCGTCCAATCGTTCAATCCGCTTCCCACGTAGTTTTTTTGCTCTCGGATGCGACTACATACAAGGAAATGATTACGTAAGTAGATGATAATCGAGTACACATAATTAAAGAGAGAAACTTATGTAACAAATGAAATTCAATGTAAGGGGTTGTGAGCGACCATTACCTTGAGGTACTCTTCCCATACCTCGTCTGGGGCCGTGGCAACCATACGCTTGCTATCCCACCCAAAACCACTTGCGGCCAACATGTCCTTCACATCATTGTACTCTAGCTTATGATACCGTATTCGGTTTTGGACGTTTTGCCAGTTTACAGATATTTTAGTCCTCCTAGACACCTCCTCAGCGGCCGCATGATATGCTTCTCTCTTAAATCCATTATCTGCCTTTCGGCCTAAAGCGATTTGTTCCAACAACATATTGAACAATATCTGATCCATTGTTCTTGTCCACTTGATCTTTGCAGCTCGTAATAGAGGCTCAGCAAGCGATTTCACGGTCTTCTCGCGTGGAGAAAAATGTGTCGGTAGAACTGGAGACCTCATCAGGGACTGCGTCGGCATAGGTGTACTACTTACCCAATTGTCAGACATCTCACCTAATGTGTGGATTAACAAACTATTATAAACCGAATAAAGAGTACAATACACAGTTTTACTAGCAACGATTCATGCATTGAAGAGTATATAATTGTACCAAGTGAATATGTAAGTCCAAAATGACGGTGTTCAAATAAACCATATTTTACTTATACATATATGTGCCTATCCGATAAGTCAATGCATTTAATAATAAGGAGCCTATCTATTCCTACTATTCATTTGGGTGTCTGTCCACATGCGCTCCGCAATTTCATCACGAAGTTTAATCCATGCCTCTTTCTCCCGCTGTGTCACTTGAATTAGCCACTGTCGCTCGTCCATTGTTGATACCTCATTTGGTGTAGGATTACTCTCTACATCCCCCACAGGTATACCAACATTGTCTAAATCTCGTTCAGTTTCGTCTTCCTGACGAATGAAATTATGTAGTACAGAACAAGCTACTACAATCTTGACCTGTGTTTCAAATGGATATTACGCAGCTATCTTCAAAATAGGAAATCTACCCTTCATTACACCGAAGCAACGCTCAATTGCATTTCACAATTGAGCATGTCGGTAGTTGAATAGCTCCTTATTCATGGGTGCTCTCCCAGTTTGATATTCTTGCAAGTGATATCGAACACCGCGGTAAGGCGCCATGAATCCAGGTGAGTGAGCGTATCCCGCGTCGACGACAAAATATTTTCCTACATTGCGTAAGAGTTATGATTTTGGGGGTTAGTATGTTGAGAATGATGTTACGTTGATTAATATGGAACAAGTATTTGTGATAAAACAATTACCGTGTGGGACAATTAGTGGATCATCACTTCTTGTTAGAGCGTTATGTAGGACCCGTGCATCCGAAGCGGAACCCTCCTAACCAGCTAGCACGTATAAGAATGTCATGTCAAACGAACAAGCAGCAAGCACATTTTGTGATACGACACCTTTCCTATTGCGAAAGCTTGGGTGTTTGGATGCTTCCACGTGAGCAGGAATATGCGTCCCGTCTATCACACCAACACAATCCTATACAGCATGATATCGAATTTCACTTATAAGATATTCTGAAAAATATTTACTTCAACATAATAACGGAAAAGCCTTCTCCATATCGAAAATGGTACCTGGAAATAAGGGGCCCAGTAAGGATTTGATTGAATCTCGGTGGGGGTATCAGTACCGGCCTGCTTAATAAATTCAGGATACAAAGACACTATCGCATCAAGCACTCGATGAAAGTGACGACTTACAGTTTCACCTAAACGTATAAACCTGTGTCCTATTACACAATTACGTACGTTATGTCCAATTGTATGGAGGAATATGACTAATTGCTCCTCAAGACTAACGTTACGAGTATCGCGTAGTTGCGTTCTATCACGCAGTATCTTACATAGTGAGAAGAAACCTTCTCATTTCATCCTCAACTGCGTAACACAGTCCCTGTCACTTGCACGAACGATGGAGCTGATAAATCTTGCCCGCTCGTCATCCTCTTGACGTGGCGGTGCTCTTAACATATAGTGGCGATAATATTCCCCAACTGTAGCGACGCATGCAGCCATCGCGAGCACCACCATGGTCTCGGCCATCTCTTCTTCATCATCGCTATCCATCGTCTAAACCTCACCTACACTTACGGAGACAAGATACCATGAAATCACCACGTAAAGCCCTACTTGAATATTTGGGTTAAGCACGTAAAGCTATAGGTGGCCACGTAGGGTTTATTTAATAATGCATCCAAATACACCCCTAACTTCTTCAATCATTTTGTGTTTTAGAGGAGGAGGTATCTAGTGTTAAGCTACATTGCATAGTGGAACCCTCCATTGCCATCAGATCTGATGATAGGAACGAGTAACTGTTATACAATGCATAAATGGCTAGCCTCTTACAGTTGTTGACGTCAGATCTGGGCAAAACCATATCTAACAGCATTAGAAGGTTTGGTACCTATGTAGAATTCATAGGTTCTATATTGTAGCAAGACTCATGGTAAGGTACGAGCAACTGGTCATTGCCAATAAAACTGAATTCAATGAGAAGTGTCACGTAACTTATATTTCATTTAAGAGAAAGAAGAGAAATGTCATCAGCACCCACTGACCAATAATTACTCACATCCTTTATACTTTTGGCCATATAATGGTACAAGTTGGGCTATTGTACGCATGAAAGTAGTAAGGATAGATGTAAATAGTGGGCTCCAGAAAGAAATAGGTGGACTGAGAGCATTTTGTTAGCAGTGTTAAAGGGTGACTATCATGATTTCAAAGTGTAGCTAATGTGCACTGAGTGAGCTTAACTGCAGTTGGTTACACCATAAAAGGTTGTACCTAAGCTAATTAAAGAGTTAAGAGTGTCACAAAACTTGTGTCGTGGTCACATTTAATATATAGGGAGTGTAAAGATACGTGACATTTACCAACTGATAAAACTGATCGGCTTTAGATATGGAATTTTTTTCAGCTTTTGAAAATTGTAATGAATTTCTTTGGATTTTTTGTGTATGTAGTACCACATACAAACATCAGAGGCATGTTTGAAGCAAGTTAATCTGGTTAAAAATATTTATTAGCAATTTACAAATGTTAAGGCCTTCTCAATTCAATTAGGACAAAGTCTACCCATAAGGGCTATCCTCAATGTTAAGGCCTTCTCAATTCAATGTTAGGAAGCGTCCACCGAGATGTGGTTCGTTGCTTTCCCCACTAAAAACAACCTCTTTATTTAGGAAAATAGAGTTATACATACTTGTGTGACTTGCTTTCTGCATTGTTTGTTCAAACAAAGAATACATATGCAATAGGGCCTTCGTCATGTGATACTTTCATTCAATCATTTTTCGGTTTTGAACAATGACTCTTTTAACGTAGGATGGCTGTAAGTATGCCTCAAATTAAGGATAATGAAGGATATTGAAAGAAATATGAATGATTTCAAAATAAATTCTATGAAAACATGAACCAAAATAAAAGATACAATCTATTTGTATTAGGGGCCATGATAATCACACCTTTCAGAATTGAGTGAAGCGATTTGGGTATTGAATACTTCTTCGGTTGCTGTACTTTCTGCAACAAAAAGTACAATACTGAGGAAAGATACTACTATTCTTCTTTCATAAAAAAAAAAAACAACAACAAAAAAAAAAAAAAAAAAACAAAAAACAAAAAACAGAAGGAAAAAAAAAAAAAAAAAAAATAAATCTTCAGACAACACTGAGGTCGGTGACCTATTTTGAGATTTGAAGAGAAGCTTTCATCAGATAGATGTCAGTATGGTACATGCAAGCGAGATTAGAGATTGAGCCAGAAGATAACATCATCACATCCACCAGACGGAAAGCTTGGCATTCACATACGTGTGCCACACTGGAAGCGTTCACATATGTATACAGGAGAGAATGAGTGTGAAGTTTTAGGGGCTGTTTTTAAGGCAACTGAGGACGATATATGTGTGCCACACTGGAAGCGTTCACATATTCATTGGTCTTCTCCTCACTCATTGTCCAATGTCTATGCTTGGAGGAATTATGGTTCTTCATGGGAAGATATGTATGGTATCCTCTGGTTCTTACAAGCAGGGCCTACTATAGATGACATGCCACAAAGATCTCCTATCGGCAACAATCATAACCATTTGATCAGTGAACTACAAATTAAAACATTTGTAGCAGTCCACATTTAGTGAAATAAAAAACAAAAAAGAAGCCATATAATATCCCGTTGCTTATAAAATTTAAAATATATCAAAAGAAGAAGCCAATGCTTGGATGTCTGTGATCTTTGGATCTACGTCGGCTTTGGAGGCACAGACCATCTGCTGTTAGGCCCATCATGATTCAGTCACTGGACTATGAAGCCCATTTATATGGACATAGGGCACAAGGATGCTTCACATATACTCCCACAACATTTATCACATAATTCCTCTTATATTTTTACCGTATGAGGATGTATTTTAACCGTTGATCAGCCCAAAAAAATAGACTATTATCACTAGATTTTTCCAACATTCCTTCAGTAATTATTTTTGCTTAATGTCATATGTCAAATCTTTAAACCACAAACTAGATCTATCAAGAACAGGGCTGGAGGGGACCTGAAACATATGCACACACCTCTAAATGGACGGAAGCATGCACACGTGCGCACAGAAAGCTCCTAAACTTTCTGTTTGCAGAATGTCGCTCTTGTGGGTGAGAGTGGCAGCGGGAAGACGACGGTAATTGACTACTACAGAGGTTCTATGATACTGATTCTGGCTAGATATTGTTGGATGGTGTGGAAATTAGAATTTAAAAACTACTATGGCTTCGACAACAGATCAAACCATTGGCATAGAAACAGATCAAATATATCCTACTGGGTGTACTAACCTCAACAGATCAAACCATTTGGCTCAGCCAATTGACATCAAACCTCAACATTTTATGCTCTTAGCTATTTTCAAGGTCTTAGCTTTCTAAAGACCCAGCTCACAAGGCTCAGATTATATACATATGTTTACTACAGCATATGTGTGTGTGGTTAAATGCACACGGGTGCAGGTGCTAAAGGCCTTCACATTCCTATGACAACCATATCAACCAAAAGCATCGACTCTCAAGGAACAAAAAGACTTACAAGGGGAATGAAAATACCTCAATAAGATATGCATGATCAAACTTTGGTCATGCTCCATATAGCAACCAAGAAAACAGAGTTATACATCTAAAAATCATCAAATAACCCCAAATCCCATCTGGTTAGTAACCAATATACTCATAGAAGAATGTATCTAATCTCATGTAAGCAACCCAAGAACATGGAAATACACAGCCATTTGCACACATGCAACGAATCATACCTTTCGTTGGAGATACCTCTTCGAATCGAAGTGGAGGATGATATATATTAGGACAGAGATTCCGAAAACCAGCCTTCCGATTGCAAGGATGGCAACTACTGCCCAGGGTAAGTTCCTCCTTCCTCCATCTACCACGAATCCTACCAGGGGGTTAAATAACCCACGCAAACCCACCATTCCTACCCGTTTCCTGTAATTACATCCGATGGGATGGAAGAAGACGGATGCAGATCTTCAGTCCGTACGCAGCAGGTGAGAAGATAAGCTGAAACCCATTGCGCGGGTTCCGGACGATGTTATGAGGGAGGAAAAGGGTGCGGCTCGTGAGATACGAGAGATCGAGAGGCGTATCTCGATGGGATATCGAAATCCCACCGATTCCATCGCACCTGTCAAAACCTCTTAAATCGCGGAGAGACGGACGCCATCCAAACAGGAGTCCGTCCGTCACATCAGGGATTGGCGGATTCGATCCACCGTAATACGCCTTACAGCAGTTACCCAAACTGGCCCTAAGAGGGTCATAAAGGCCCAAGGAAGAAGCGGTCCTAATAAGAGTCCAAGGTGGGTCTTCAACCACCTATAACAACCCTACGAGCCTACCTTAAGGCCACCAAAGAGGACATCTAACCTTAACTGGGTCCCAAAAGGTAGCCCGCTACCTACACACATCTAAAGCAAGGCCTAAGGCCTAAGCAATCCATGGCCTAGTGGTCTATACACCAAGCCCAACACATAGGCAACATGGTGGGCCCTCAAGCAAGGTTTGGGGCCAACCATAAAGATTATGAGCCTACTCATTGTAGTGGGCCTAATGAGCAGCTCGTTATTCTAACCATATGGGCAATTCTTATGTTTGAAACAAGTGAGTTGGGCCTCACATCTTGGCTCAAGTATGGGGTTAATTTAATGGGCAACCAAGAGCCCAACTACTTGAGTATTTTGGCCCATAAAACCCATCACAATAACATTTTAAATATAGGCCTAAAAGGTCAAGGGCCTATCAAGAAAGTTTCATGACAATGGGCCTAGGAAACCCAACAAATTACTATGAATATAGCACTAACAAAAAACAAGGCAATGCCAACGGCTAAAAACCGTCGGCAATGACCTTCTCCGACGGCTTTTAGCCGTCGCAAGGTCCGTCGGTAAAGGATGCATCAGTGTTGCTCGCCGACGGATTAAAACCGTCGGTGTTTCTCAAACCGCCGAAAAGGCTAAAAACCGTCAGCGATTCTCATCAATAAAATAAATAATAATATTAACAATTAAGAATTTGGATTATATATTTGATTTTGATTTCTTCCTTTCCTATTGTGTAGACTTTTCCTTCTCAAATAAGTTGATTCTTTAGGGCTTTGGAGAATGAAGAAATTGGTATATCTAGTTATGGATGTGTATTAATCAAGGCGCACATCCAAAATTAGATATACCCATTTCTCCAAAGCTCTGAACGAACCAACCTATTTAAGAAAGTAAGTCTACACAATAGAAAAGGAAGAAATCAAAATCAAATATATCATCCAAATTCCAAATATTTGGATTGGATATATGCTTAAAAAAAATAATAATAATAATAATTAAAAAAAAAAACAGATAAGTTTAACAAAATTGCATTATTTTAATCTCTTCGGACTTTCCACCAAATATCAGTGTTGCAACCAAACATGGTCAAAACTCCTAATGCAGCCGAATAAGCTAATGAACAGAATCAATCTCCCAACTTAGTCTGATCAAGCTCAAAACTCTAATCTCCAACAACTTCTGATCAAGCTCAATGCTCTATCCATCTAACAATGAGGCTTTTCAGCTACAGTTTCTCTTTCATGCAATTATGCAATGTAAAGCACTGAGAAGTAGATTGGTGTAATTAGAGAAGTTCACCAAATGGACATACAAGAAATGAATGGATAAGAAGTGGCGCAATATGCAATACAAAACTTATACCTAACGTAATGAGCTTCAAAAGCTAACAAATTATTCATCTAAAAGAAAATTTCTCAAATAATTCTCAACAACTTTAATAGAACTATCCATTAGGCATTGCCGGACTTAATGATACCTACTTGGGATACTTTATTGGCATCACAACTGCTTCCTTGAGAAGGCGTTTTGCATTCTCTAACCCCTTGATGCTTTCCCACTTAACATCTGGATTCCCACAAATGATATTCCTGGAAGTAACAAAGACCGAATATAAATTAACAGTCTACCAACACAGTAGTAAAGATATGCCAACTGATGGATTCTAATTCATGGATAATAGGGCATTTTGTAAAACCCAGAATTAGGGACTGCTTAGCTATGGTGTCCATCTAAGTGGGCACTGAATTTACCTACTTAAACTCTCTGCTAAGGTGCGCATTTCTGCAGATTCAAAAGCAGGAAGCAGAGACCTTTGCTTGCAAAAGTAAATATCATAAAGTCAAAAACTTTCTAGCATACAAACAAATGCTGCCTGCAGCTTTTGGGTTCCAAGAATCAGGATATGATATGGTTATCTTTCACGAATTGAAAAAACTTCAATCTGAATATGAGCAATCATGCCCGGTATTACCAAACATTTTTCCTTTTTATTGACACATTTGGGTCTTTGTTCTCTTACTACCAATATCAAGACAATTGTGTCAAAGCATCAAAATGGCGTGATCCACCCGATGGATGCTTTCAATCTCATCCTTTAGTGCCACATTGGCATGTGGTGGCACATTAACACGCCCAAAGTTTCTCATCTGGCCATTTCTTTTGCAAATTCTGGCCCATCTATTGATTTGACTAGCCTGAATTGTCAAAGCATCAAAATGATGTGATTCCACCTGATGAGAACTTTCAATCTCATCCTCTAGTGTGACATTGTCACATGTGGTGGCACATAGATGAAGTGGGTTATGGGCTTACATACATAATGGTTAAGAGTCATTCATATGGAATACATGAGCTATGAGAGTGTGGATATGTGCATCTACACGTGTCATCATCAAGGTTGATATGTACCTTTCAAAAAAAAAAGTAGATATGTGATGTGCATGTGTGTATATGGATTTACAGGTGTATGCATGCATGTATTCATGCCTGCATGTACACATGTACATGTCGTGATGCAAATTACGTGTGTGTGCATGCATGTATTCATGCCTGTATGTACACATGTACATGTCACGATGCAAATTACAAAAGGTAGAGATTTGCTACCAAATTAGAGCCGGCACTCGGACAAGGTCCCGTCCGTGTAGCCTTGAGAATGACTCACGCCCATGGGATATGCCCATCTGCCAACACCCTGCAACCATGAAATGGTAGTTGTCTCAGGAAAAGAATATATATACATACATACATATATATATGATCACAACAATCAAAATGATGGATAACTGCTCTTCTGGACTTCTATGCCTATCCATATTCAGCTACGGAGACAACTGAATGAATGCAATTTTCAAAGGATTGTTGATTAATGACGTAAGATCATCTAAATAAAATTTCTCTGTTCACCAGTTTTGTGTTGAATAATCGTTGTTTAAATCACGTACAAACATTCATGAACATACATTCATGATGCCATGATGCATCCCAGGAGTGGACCTCAGAATCGATCCAATCAGTGGACTTGCCTTTCAATATCCCACAGCCATATTTTCTCTAGCTGCTTCGTTTTGGGTGTGTTTGGTTGCACCAAATTAGACAGATTAATCAGGAAATTTGGGGTAGACAAACACACCCTTAGAAAACATGTAACTGGTAAAATTCAAAAATCAGAAATTCGGCAAAGTGGGGAGTTTCATTTTATCATCAAATTTCTTTCAGATGAAAGAATTTAAAGAGTAGAAATTTGGTTTGTGGAAAACTTGACATGGGCATGTGCATATACAGCATGAGTTTACATATTTCTACATATCGCCCCACACAAAGCGAAACAGTTCAAAAGAAGTTCGATTATTAAGGGAAACAGTTCAATGCTTGCTTCAAAATAATGAATCAACAATATGCCAGTATCATGAGGATCTCATCACCCATCCAATCTTGACTGGACCGTGAGCCTCACATCTCATCATCTGCTCTTATATTTTAGCAGGTGATGGGTTATGTCGGGTCCCACAATCAAATATTATTCCCCTTTCCTTCAATTCAGTTTTATTTACTGATGAAATGGCTGCAGAATACAATTCTTACCACCTGCTATACACGGGAGTTATCTTGATTCTTGAGCAAATTAGAGACAAGTGAAACAGAGGGTACTTGCAAATAAAAGCTTGAAGGACTTGGTATTCAGAGCTGCTGAACTGAGTTAACTTGAACTCTGATTTGG
Source organism: Magnolia changhungtana (assembly GCA_030180095.1). NCBI lineage: Eukaryota > Viridiplantae > Streptophyta > Magnoliopsida > Magnoliales > Magnoliaceae > Magnolia > Magnolia changhungtana. Next base: position 1,405,363 of record JASAUF010000586.1, on the reverse strand, counting down.
TGGATGAGTTAATAAAGAGAATACACAATTATGAGGATAAATTACATAATTGCCCTAAGTGCCAAGCAAAATTCTCAAATGTTGCCACTGAAGATTTCAAGAAAGCAATACAAGTAATGACTTCATTTTTACAAGGTCAGAGATTGGACTTGGAATTTAGACCCAGGCCTAACAAATCCATTTGTAAGTTTCTGACCATTGAGTTCTACATATTCGTTATTTTCTAATGCAGTGCCTCAATTGATTTCTCATCATGCAATAAGAATTGAAAACAACATTAACTGTTAACCGTGTGATGGAATTGAAAACAACACGTGCAAGCATGGCACATGCATGCTAGATCTAATCCATCCATTAGGTTGGCCAGACCATGTACATGTTTTACCAAAAACAAAATCTAGCATGATCAGCATGCAGGCCACTATATTGGAAACATGTGGATGGGTTAGAAAACTTCTGCCAAGTTTTTCAGAGCTGTACACTTGTTTAACAAACCGTGGCCCACCTGACCAGTGATTCAACCTGATTCTTTGTGGCCTGAACATGAGTTTTATTGCACAGACATCAAAGCTCCTATGCATTATCAACAAACTGTCCAATGAAAAGGGTGTGAAAACCACCTCAATTCATAGGAGCAGCAGTAACTGAGAACTTCATATCAACATCTACCCATTATGTCTTTGCTTTTTCAAGTAGCAGCCAATCCTTCAGCGAGGCATTTCCATTTGCATAGCATTATTAAACAATGCACATCCAAAAATGCAAAACTGAAAAAAAAAATCCTATTTATCATGTATTCATGTCAAGATCTGTCACATGCTTGGCTAGTATGCGTGTGAGGTTGTCATGTGATTGATGACTTGCAATGAACAAGGTCATGCGTTAACATATTTGTAAGATGATCCTATCCATAACTGGGGGCTTGTGAATGGAAAAATTACAGCTTACTGTCCACAGTCAGGATAATCGAGTCAGGGAGCAGATCGCCAGCATGCAGCCCCCACGTGTACCATATACAGTTTATTGGGCCAGACAAATTGCTTGTCTGAACATTGCAAATTTCCTCATCAGAGAAAGAAAATGACAGTGTACCTTAAAAATAAAAAATTGGCGTAGTGTACCTTTGGTCCTGGCTTCACACTTGTTTTTCTCTGCCTCCAAAGCTTGGTGTTTCTCCTCTAACTTTGAGTAAAACTAAAAGAAAGACACAGATAAACAAGTTTTAACTGTCAAGATATAATATGGAACTTCACAAACAATTCTCTGATAAAGAACATACCTCCTTCCGCTTCTCTGCATGCGCACTGCATCTAAAAACAGGAGCAGATGCCATGGTCATCCTGATTTTCAATGTCCGTACTGATGCTGTAGTTCTATGTTAGCTGAGGAAATTCAATACCAAAACTTCTAAATGCTTGCTGCAGTGACTTAAATGGAGAGAGTACATCAAGCCAGCTTGAAATGGCAAGAGAGCTCCATGCTACAAGTAGCTAAATTGAGCATTGGTAAGTTCTCCCAATGGTCACTACTGCACTCAATGCAAATCTAAACTCCAAAAAACACCCTAAGCTATTATCAAAACCACAACCTTACATTCTCAACTTGCAACACAGCACCATCTAATCAAGTCAACACAGCACCATCTAATCAAGTTATGTCCTCCCTGTTTAAAATATTGAAACAGGTTTTCTCTAGTTCATAATTTAAAAAATGCATGGCCAACTAACTCAAACAATCGCCCACTAGTATGTGCTGTGAGAATCTTGACGCTACCGATACCCTAACTCATCAAGGCATAACAATTCCTCTTTGTACACATATGACCTCAATAGAACCTAGACCTAATCTTCCAATCCAATTGTTTGAATCCAATTACTGCAACACATTAGATTGCATAACTCCAATAAAGGAAACAAACAAAAAATACATGAAGAAAAAAGAGGAGAGAAAAGCAAAACCAAATTACAAGCATACCCCTCCCACCATGTAGACCTGATGAAGGATCTTCTTGATTACCATTTCCACCTGGTCTTGACAATAAGCATCTTACAGCATCAACAACCTGTAGCATGCACAATATCACCCAAAACCCATTACTAGAATCTTCGAAAAAACAAGAACCTAACATGACTAAACTCCCCAACTCTAAGATGCTCACACGAAAGAGAATCCACCGAAAGTCACAACAAACCCAAAAAAAAAATATTAATAACTAAAAAAATGTCAAATATAAAAAGTGACACATATATAGATAAGTAAAAATTAGTCAACTAAACCTACTAAATTCATACAGGCAATCAATCAAACACATCATATGCAACATTACTTCCTTGTTCTGGTGTCCCAATAGTTGTCTATTTCTTAATTGCATAAACATAAAAACTAATTCCTTTGGAGTTTACAAACTCATCCAAACAGAAAACAAAAGAAGCCCAACTAATTAAATGGTATCTACTTTATTCATTATGACAAGTCAACAAGTAAAACAAGAAGCATATAAAGTATACTTCTCTAGCATATCACTGACAGCTGAATAGAAAGATTCCTCATCATCAAAACATCTCTGCTTAATCACATATCAAGATCATCTGATGAGCTATAAATAAAACATCTTTTTTAAGTCTCCCAACAATGCAAATTTTGTTGTTGTGAGTTCTTGAAAAAATCCAATGCCCATCTCCAGACACACTGCATTAGATAAGATTTTTAAGCTACAACTATATCAGCACAGGGCTAATGGCTATGTAAAGCAATTGCCAACCATTGAAAAGCCCAGCAGGTAGTAAAAGCAATGCATATCGGCCCTTAACATATTCAATGTCATTCGTGAAGCAGGTCATCCCTGAGTTATCCCAACAATGCTGCTTGAAACAAGTGATCCAGGAGGCTCAAGAGAACCTGAGAACATCCAAAAGAAAATTTTTAAGAACTCCAAGCCAAAGCCCAAACTGGAAACCTTCCTAATCATATCACTACCCAATTTAGCTCTTGGTGGGACCCCAAATGATGAACTCGTCAAACAAAAATCTATCGCAAACTCACTACTGTCGCATTCATTAGTTAATCCGCGTCCGTAGACACCTCTCGTAGACGCACGCCACGCATGCGAAACGTCATTTTCAAACCAAACTACACTCGCCATTTTCAAATCTCACGCGGCCACTTCATTCCCCCACTCTCTCCCTCGATTTCCCCACTCTCACCTCTCCATCTCTCTTGAAGCAAAAAAGAAAAAAAAAAAAATCTCTTTTATGTTTTTTCAATCCATCTTCCATTTTCTTCTTAACAAGAAAATTCATATTTACTAATATTCCCATTTTTCTATTTTTCAAAAGAATGAGTTCGGACTCCGAAAGCGTTGGCTCCAACACTCGTACTTTCAGCCCAAACCCTAACCAAGAAGGACTCCAAAATTACCAAACTACTGGGGATCAAGGTTCTCTTCTCGTAGTATGATTACTGGGGATGCATATAAAGGGATTCATGAAATCAGTTTACCATTAGAAATTGCTCGAAAGATGACATTTGAAGAGAGGGTCACTTCATACAACATGGATCATTTACAGAAACTAGTGGATGACAAATTATGTGTAACATACAGAGATGGTTCAACCACTTATGCAATCAGGGAAGGTTCAAAAGGACATACATATTTGAAAGTTGGTCAAATCATAAACAGGCGTTATTTATGGACGGAGACATTGTTTTCATCAGGCGTTATTTATGGACGGAGACATTGTTTTCATTAATAGGCCACCTAATACTCATAAACATTCATTGCAAGCATTTTCTGTTTGTGTGCATGACGACCATATTGTTAAGATCAATCCTCTTATTTGCGCTCCCCTAGGTGTGGATTTTGAAGGGGATTGCGTTCATATGCTACTCCATAGATCATATTCCGAGATAAAAGGTATCAATTATATAAAAAAAATTATAGTTCAAAAGCAGATAATAAAGAGCACAAATTCTGATTATAAATGTGATATTTAGAGTTAAGCTTACCATCATTGTCATGTTGAAACTGTTCCTTGAATACGGAGACGTCCCTTATTGATCTAAAACAGTCAAAGAGAATTACAATTAAAAGAAAGAAAGAAAAAAGAAAAGAAAAGAAGGCAAGCAGGTAATTAGACACTCAAATGCAACCAAAAAGAAAAATGTAAACTTATCTGGTTAACTCCCCCTGAAGTGACACCTAAACCAACCTGCAACAACGGAAACCAGATCAGCCCTAAATGTGTACTTAGCAATCAAGGCATCAAAAAAATGTAAGAGTACCTTTGGGGTGAGAACCAGCCAGTGTAGCTTCAGCAGATGATCCTGCAAATAAGAGTACCTCTGGCATCAGCATCTTGCTATTTACATGATTTTAAGATAGCCAGAGTAAAACCATTTACTCTTGAAGTAACTTACAGCAGATGGTACTCTGTTTGAGGTGTAATTTCTGTACACCTGCAGAACCACCACTAGCCTTGGAAGAAATTACAGTAGAACCACGTAAAAACTTATCGCCGGAGCTGATCGCAATCTCTGCAATAGCTGCCATGGATGATGAAAATTCCCTGCAGTTCTCTCTCTCTCTCTCTCTCTCTCTCTCCCCCAAGTGCAAATTACACTTAAAGAAGTGAAAATTATTACAAATCTTTCAATTCCTCAAATTGAGGTTGAAAATAAAATACCAACCAAATATATCAATGTATAAATGTGGGTGTTAAATCCATTCCATTCAATATATGTGGGTGTAATCTGAAGTGAGTGTTAAATTCATTCGATTCCATAATATGCATGCATCTGTCTATGTTACTACATACTTTAAAAACAAAAGTTAATTGTGTTAGTTCTTGTAATGTCTAATATCCATAAACATCATGGATAGATGGTAAGAAATAGCTTGGGCCAGACGACAAATCCTCCTACACCGACCTCTCCAAGCGTATCATGATAACCATCTTCCTTCCATAGCTCTGATTGCGGAGCTATAATCTCCATCAGGACGACACTAAAATTTTCATTGCCCATTTCTGCTCCATGGACACGGGTATTTGGATCAACTGCATGCACCTCACCACGAGCAATTACCCATTTCTTCCAATCACAGAGATCGCATCTCTTGCCAAGATTTACCAAATTAAGCTACATGTACACATATAACATGTCATTAGTATTTTTAAATGGAGGTGCATATAATCATAAGCTTAAATTAGTATTAGAGAAACACATACATACCAACGATGCATGACTAGATTTAAATGGAGGAATTGTCGGTGGAGCCACATCCCTTTGTTCCCCTTGCTTATCTACAAAGCAATTAACCTTCTGGTGGAGATCTCCCAGGCTTTTCTTCACTTCATCTAATTCATCTACCAAATTATCTTGTTCCTGCAACACCGCACCGAGCTTATGTACAATAGGCATTGTCTTCTTCAATGCAATCTTGCCTGCATTTCCACCTATCCCCCGCATGCGTCCTCTACTATCACTCTCAATTGACTGTAAACAGAATTGCAATTAGATTTATCAAAGAATGCATAAGTCTAAATAAACTCAAGTATTTGAAGGACATGCATATATACCTGTGTAAGGGCATCATCTACACTGGTCATCCGAGATGCAGGATTACAACTTTGAATCAATTTTATTTTTTCCTATGGCAACATTCGAAAGAAAAATTATAGTGTGGGAAAGAAGCATTTAAAATTCACACGGATAATGAAATGATGTACGAGGGTTGCACTTACAAAGGTTTCTGGAAACTGCACTTTGCTATCCTTTATTGTATGGGCTCAGATGTACACCTCTACCCTACCAACCTCGTCATCAGTAGTAAGATTCCTCTTAATTGCCTTTTCCCCATAACATCCATGCCAAAACACATAAATAATGGAATTAAATGACTAATAAATTGAAATAATCATCATAAATAAAGTAGAGCTATGTTATTTTAGGACGTACCATCTCATGACGTGCGGCAGCCATGCTACACCGACCATGTGTAGAAGGGCCAACTGGTTTGGCCCGATTAGATGCATTTCTTACACTTGATTCCTTGAATTTATCAGTATTGCAATAATCCACAAAGATCATCCAATCCTCAATAGGGACACCAATAAGGGTGGGATACGATTTCACAACTACAGGATCCTTGTCCTTAATATATTTTTTATGCAAACTGGTCTTGACATTTCTCCAAGCGACCATACAGTGATCACGAACGTATTGTGGCCACGCTTCTTGGTTATCCTGAAATTCATAACTACACGCCAGGATATCACTGACCCTCTGAATGTACTGTGGAGGCACCTGCTGAAAGTCTATGTAGGTGATCGGAATGTGCGTACAGGTGAGAACACCAATGCTTGAATTGAATGCGATCTGATTTGCATCCCTTGCATTCGGTTGCCCAAATTCATTAATCCCAATGACCCTTTTCAATGAAGTCTTCTCATGTAATTCTAAACATCGCGTAGGACCTCTCTTCTTAAACGATGACGACTTGCCTGCATAAAAAGAAAAATAGCTACACACATGTTTCATCATCGCCAATATAAAAGATATTTTAAATCTAGACAATTAAGGAAGGCTATCTTATTACCTCTAGCATCTGCAAGGGTTGCATCTTCAGGAGCTGCATCCCCTAACGGCTCTGCGTTGAATAACTCTGCCTCTGAGTGAAAGATCATTTTAAAACAAATTTTAAATCTAAACAGGTAACGAGAGCTATGTTATTACCCCTGGCATAAAAAGAAAAATAGCTACACACATGTTTCATCATCGCCAATATAAAAGAAATTTTAAATCTAAAAAATTACGGAAGGCTATCTTATTAATTACCTCTAGCATCTTCAGGGGCTGCATCCCCTAGCGACTCTGCGCCGAATGACACTGCCTCTAAGCGAAAGATCATTTTAAAAGAAATTTTAAATCTAAACAGCTAACGAGAGCTATGTTATTACCCCTAGCATCTTTATGGGATGCATCCCTAAGCAGATCTGCCTCTATATCCATCTTCAAGATCTAATTTGTAACGTAATTACTATAAAAATTCCTATCCAAATAGCAAAGTACCAAGTATAATAAAGAGACGAGTAAATTAATTCATAAATTTTTTCTATCACATTAATATGATAATGGAAAAATAAAAAAGGGCATAAATCAAAATCGTTTCGTTACATGCATAATATAACCAACAAATCAGGTTTTTTTCCCCACATATTTTGTGGTGTCCCCAGTTTTAGCATCCAAAAGAGCAAATCACAAATCAAACGGCCCTAAGTTGTAGCCCCATTTTTAGTTTCTCATCATTTATAGGATACTAGCCCCGGACCAGCTAATATATAGGGAAGTTATTTGACAGTGTAGTCTACCTCGGCACGCATTGTGGCATGGTTGACATGGGATAGCGCATTGCATTGATTTGACTTCCTTTTTTTTCTTTCTTTCTTTCTTTTTTTTTTTTTTAAAAGTTTAATCCTAAAATTTGCATCAATTGAATGTTTCCAACCACCCATCCCATGTAGCCTGTCTAGACCAATCTCAACACTGATAATGGTCCAAATCAAATTTCATCCAATGCATGGGTGGGTCGGAAAAATCCTATCAAAACGATTCTTGGTCTATGGTCCAACCAAAAAATGCTCGAAGAGATTAAAACCCTTGGAATATCCCACCTGTTAACACACATGCTTAACATTATGCATGCATGTATATGTGTACAGTAGTAGCAGGAAACATGTGCATTACTTGATGAAGCCCAAAAAGCATATAAAAATGAATCATTGCAGTTTAAAATACATGAAGCAATCAGTGTATGGTCCATACACAATGGGATTGGTCATTCCAATGGTGTGGCCCACGTTATGGATGGATAGGTCTGATTAGCCAGAAACGGTAAAAGCGGAATATACCGAACGATCTTCCTTGGTATGAGAAAAGCAAAGGCATACATCATAGTGGGGCCACATAAAATACATTATGGTGGGTCCGATCAGCGAGGAAAGAGAAGCTCATGTATTTGAAGACGCTGCTCGATGGAAGATGGAAGATGACGCTGCTCGATGGCGATGGAAGTTGTCGCGGCTCGAAAATGGGAAAACAGCAAATGCCGCTCGATATCTTGAATCCTCTTCTAAATCAGATAAACTTTTCAAATCCGAAATACTGTACGTTTACCATTATTTATACCAAAAAGATCTGTTAACAGTCGTACATGCAAGAGGGACCAATTTATGGACAGTTAAGATTTTATTATATAAGAAAATTATAAATATTAAACAGTTAAAACTAGATGGATTATTTGAATGGTCTGGACAACTCCATATCATTGCCACTATTTTCATTAACGAGTCATCACTATTTTACATTATGTACAAAACTCACAAGCTTTTACAGAAGAAAAAAAAAAAACGGTAAACCTATCTTTGGAAAGGGGAGGGCTCTATGGGCCCCACCATGATGTATATTTTTCATCCACATCGTCCATCCATTTCTCAAGATCATTCTCGGATAGATCCCAAAAGATGAGCCCTAAATAAGTCTCGGCCGAACCATAAAATGAGAAAACTTTGGACGGTTGGACGTCCACCCTTCAAAACTTCACCTACGGCGACGGATTAGCGACCTTCGCCGATGGATTTTAGCCGTAGCCAAAGCTACCCCAAGTCCGTCAGCTTTGCCCAGTTTTTTGGTAGTGTAGGTTCAACAAAAATCCAATTGAAGTGGGCCTTAAGCATGCACTAATTAAGCCTAAAATCTAATTAAAAATAGGACAAGATGTGTATAAAAACATCCCCAAATTTGGTGGGCCATACTGCCCCAAAACATACATTTATGGGCAGCAACTTTGGGCCTATTGCTGAAATTCTAGCCCACCCACTATCTGGGCTTGCTGGAAATTCAATAATAATTAATTTATATATTTATTTTAATCTCTAGTGACTCACACATGTCACAGAGGGTCCCACCAGATGAAAGGAGTGGATAAGACACATAAATCAGGTGGGCCATGTTGCTGGACTGGACATCCAGCAGCAGCCCAATGGGCCTGGGCGTCCCATGGTGGACGGTCCAAGGGGCTGGGACGTCCCCCCTTAAACACATCAAGGTGGGTCCCACATGTGGACACCCCATATGGGAGACGGGCCACACACATGGGGTCCACAATATGGACGATGGCATGGACAAAACATACATCATAGTGGGCCTTAGGAGGGTGGACGACCCGCCCTACTGGAACGTCCAGCTATGGGTTGCCATTCCAGCAGCCATGCTCCATTCTTTTGAGGTGAAAGTGGTGGCCCACATCCCCAAGATAGGTCATTAGGAGGGTTATAAACCAAAGCAATTCAAGGAGGAACTTCATGGACAATAAGGTCAGGAATTAAAAATTTGTTGTACAAATGTTGCTGTCCATACAATGTACACCCCAAAAAGTGGGCCCAAACTTTGCCTAGGAGGGGAGGGATGAATGTCTGATATTTTTCCCATAAAATACAGCAAGGTGGGGTCCACAAAAGTGGCCCACCACTCAGAAAATCAAACTAAAATTTGTGTTTTCCCCTCAATATGTAGGGCTGGACGGTCCAGCAAGGTGGACCACCCACCCCCCTATGGGCCTCATTTTTTAGTATCATTGCATGGACAATCTGAGGTGTGATCCATCACACTTCAAGGTGGGGTCCACTCCTTCAAAATACACCCCACAATGAGAAGGAAAAGGGTAAAAATCATGGTCCAATCTCATGCCGAACATCAACTACAACAGCCCATACAAACAGTCCAGAAATTCTAGACAGCCATATATAGCTGGACATACCAGCCCATAACTAAATAAATATAGCAAATAAGGAGAGGTGTAGCCTTCCTTGCTGGGCCCCACACATGTCCAGATCAGGAACTCAAGCCAAGACACTTGCATGCATCAAATAAGGCACCTAAAAATCATGAAATGGGTGATAGGGGCGTCCCACCATTGCTGAATTTTCTGGACGTCCCAGGCCCACCAAGTGGGCCACACATATCATCATCCAACATAAGAGAAAAGAGAGAAAGAAGGACAATCCAGCCATGGGGATAGGGCCCCGCCACTAATGGGCCCTCCCAAGAACAATCACACCCATAGATCTACATTGATTTGTACTTACAACATACAACTAACACACGCATGGTCTATAATTAAAATGAATGGTTGGAATGTCATCTCAACATGATGTTAAGGTCTAGATGACCTTAGGATGTTGTAGATCATGAGATACATCACGATGGGGTCCATGGAGAATGACCCTATCATGGAACATTGCATGCATGCAGGATGGGCCAAGGGCCACATCCATGGGACCAAATGGGATCCCCACCATGGATTGGTGGGTCCCATATACTCCATTCATGAAGAATAAGAGGATCAAGAGATGAAAAGGAAAATCAGCAAGATATAGTCACCCACATGCAAACCAAGCTCTCAACCTTCCACACCATGTAGATCTTGGTCCAAGGAAGAGGGTTTGATGGTTGAGATGAGTTTTCAAGGGTGGGAATGGAGAAATTTTGGAGCTTTGAGGGCTGGAGAAATGGGGGAATATGGGATGTTAGGAGGGGTTTGCTAGCGTGGAGAGAAAATGAGGGGGAGATAAAGAGAGAGAGAGAGTAATGATTTGTTGTAAGAGAAAGTAATGATTGCTTATGGGAGAAGAAACCAAAGTGATAGGTTGGGATAGGCTTTGGTGGTGTGTGGGGTGGGTAGTGTTAGCTATGGAATTTTTAAGTGGTGTATGTGGTGTTGTATTGGAACTTGTGCTAAGAGTGGGGTCACATGCATTACACCTAAGTAGGCCACATGATTAAGGGTTATACAATGAAATGTTTATAACTTTTGATCGATATATCGGATGGACGCACAAGACGCGTCGTCAGAACCGCAACGACGATGCGAACAAGATGGCATAGGTCTCGGGCCGATCCGGGTCAGGTCAACGTGACCGGACCTAATGATCACCGTAAACACTATCCGAGGGTCGTGGGTCGCCACGGGACCAAGGAAAATGAAATGCTTACCTACACATGCACACACAGGAAACTCGGGTCGGGTCTTACACTCATCGACCAGACCGGGTATCTCTTTGGCCCTACTAGAAGAAGATAGGGCCAGAAAGCCCATCTGCAACAACTGATGAAGTATGTTGCGTGCTTTCGCTACGATCCGGTTTAAAGAGGACATGATCAGAAATTGACTCAACTGTAAATGTGGATTATCAACAAGCCAATTAAAGGAATAAATCATGACTAGTAAAACATGTATACATGTAATAATCAAATTATTCGAATTGAAAATTGACATGTAAATCATGTGTACATTTAATAATCATCGTCTGTATCATTATCGCTTAGGACTATTTCTTCACCATTACTATCGCTGATCAGTATTTCCTCTTCATCGTCTGCAACGCCGTCATCAATGAAACCGCTATCATCTCTAACAATGTCATGTATTATTAAGGCATCAACATAATCAGGTGGCACATCATCTATCCAATTGCACTACATCAATATCAATATTTAAATCAGTCCCTATCCCCGGATGGCATTTCTTAATATGCTTGTTCACCCTAGACGTTTCATTTCCTTTGTCCTCGCTATCTTCAACGTCTGGTTCGAGAACGTCAAATACGTTCCTTGATGGGGATATCTCGCGCACACGCGCACGCACATCACCACCCCTACGCACGTACATACGCAGGAGGATCCCATCATCGATCTGGCTCGATGATGACGTCTAGGGAGGGCCTCCTAGCTAAAAGACAAGTTTTGGTTCAGAAAAGCGGGCCCGATAGTCAAGAAGCCCATCATGGGATCTCGTGATCGTGGCCCACTCATCAGATTGATTTCATTTTTTAGGTTTTGCTTATTGTTATTATTTAGAACATTGTGAACGCTTTAGATTTTTGTGTTTGGTTTTTATTTTAGTTTACTTCATCGTCAAGTAATAGGTTGCGCACATGGTGCGAGTTTTGGGGTATAGGGTTTTCTTATAAATAGGCACCCCTTGTAGCTTTTTTTATTCATTGAAGATTAATAAAAATTCTGCGTTTTCCCACTCTCTGAGTTATGAAGCCTAATTGGGTGTGAAGCCCTCCCTTCATCGAAGGGTTAACTACCGTTGTGCGAAGCCACATCTTCCATCGCCATCTCTACTACCCATCTTCTATCATCCCTTCTTTTCATCTCACCCCATCATCTACACTTTAAATCAATCATCTATTGCAGCAATTCTCCTCTCCACATCAAAATTTCAGAATCTGGCCCTACAGGAGGCTGAAACTTCGGCGGAGTACCACACACAAACCGTACATCGGATCGAGCTGAGATTTGGAAGTTTTGGAGTCCATCCCTAGCCGACCAGGGCCAAGGCAGCCTTTTTCTGAATAGTGGGCCCCACATACGTGTGGCCGGGATCACATGCACATCCGTCTAGGCCATTGTTGTTGTCCACGTGCGGGATCGTCTTTTGGCTCAGGTTTTTATCCTCTTTTATCCTCTCATATCCGTTGTTCATGAAACCTAGCCCTAAATTACGTTTTCCCTAAGTTATATGCCCTTTTTCTTACCCTAGGGTTCCTTAATTTGAAATTAGTGAATCCCTCGGATTATGGATTGATTACTATGCATGTGTGGATGATTATTTCTTATCTTTGAGTATCGTTTGGTTCATAATTTTTATTAATCCAACCCTAGCATGTGTAGGCCTGGACCCGCATAGATTCCCCTTAATTGAATGTTTGGACTTTCATGTGGGATATGGAATTTGTGTAATTGTTTCTGAACTAACGTGATCTAAGCCTGAAATCTTGTATATCATATTTAAATTCATGTCCTGCATTAAATTTGGTATCAAAGCCTAGGGTTCTTGTAGGGGAATTCATTACATGTTTAGGGTTTGGTTGTTTATGTCCATTACACATCAATTCTCATCATATATGGTTGTTTAGAAGTCCATAAACCCTGACATAAGTCTTGAAAAATTTTTGTTATCCCCTTATTTGAATTATTTTAGAAATTAACTTAGCTTTCTATTTTTAGGTTTAGAAACTTTCCTTTTCTGTTTTTTAGAAACTTTCTTAATCTGTTTTAGAAACTAATTTCCTTTCCTTTTTTCTTTTTTACAAACTAGTTTACTTTCCTTTTTCTTTTTTAGAAACTAACTTACTTTCTATTTTTAGAAACTTTCCTTTTTCGTTTTTAGAAACTAGGTTGCTTTTCTTTAGAAACTTTCCTAATTTATTTTTATTTTTATTTTTTATTTTTATAGAAACTTTCCTAATTTGTTTTTCTTAGAAATTTTCCTTTTTCGTTTTTAGAAACTAGGTTATTTTTTTAAAAATAAATAAAAAAAATCTTTCCTAACTTGTTTTAAGAAAAACTTTCCTTTTTCGTTTTTAGAAACCGGGTTGTTTCTTATTTTTTTTTTATTATTTTTTTTAACAAAAAAAAAACCTTATATTTTGACAACTATATTACTGAATTTTAGTTGGCACCCTACACTAGACATGGAACAACTGCTAGAGTCATTAAACAAGCTGTCCCAGCAGATCGAGTCTTGAGGTAAGCGCATGGAACAAAGTATAGATCAACGCCTTAACCAAGTAGATGCCTCCCTCAGGACAAACCCCACCATTAAAGAAAATGTTCAATCTCAGGCAGGTGGCCAGGAGGATAGACCAATGAATGAAGGTAGTCAAGGAATCAGTCACGGGTATGCAACCGTGCACCCACCCCAAGAGGGGCATCAAAACCACTATTTTGAGTGGCACAACACGTACGGCCTTGTGGCTAGAGAGAGTGCCCCAGAGGCTAGAGAGAGTGCTCCAGAGGCTAGTATAGAGTTACCCATTGAGGCCATTCTGGTAGTAGATGAGTTTCGTGATGTCTTTCTTGATGATCTACTGGATGAGTCTCCCCCCAGGAGGGATATAAAGCACATCAGAACATGGGACACCGTAATACCTACAGCCGAATTTATGTTGAATAGTTCTGTCGATAGGTCCACATGTCTAAGTCCTCGTGAAGTCGTTACTGGTTATAAACCTAGGAAACCTATTGATCTTGTCCCTATGTCACTGTCCCATAGGCTGTCAGAGTCTGCAGAGTTTTTCGCGCATCACATTCATTCATGGCATCAAGAAATCAAGCAGAAGATCATGACTAGTAATGAACATTACACATTTTCTGCAGACCAACATAAACGTTTCAAAGGATTCAATATTGGGGACTCCGTGATGGTCCGCATCAGCCCCGAGCGGTACCCTCCGAGGGCCGTTCGTAAGTTACACGCGCGTAGCGCTGGACCCTTCAAAATTATAAAACGAAACGGTCTCAATGTGTATGAGATAGATCTTCCACCTTCCATGAGAATTAGTTTCACATTCGATGTGGAGGATCTAGTTACTTTTCAGGAGACCACTGATACTTTGTCCGGCCCTTCGCCCACCCATCATGATTCCCCATATCTATCCCTTGAACCATGGCCCCTTCTTGACCCATTTTTCCATCCTTTACTTCCCATACCCACTCTTCCTGACTTTTCTTCCCAGCCTCTACCTCCCATACCTACCCTTCCCGGCCCATTTTCCCAGCCTCTACGTCCCGTACCTACCCATCCCAACCCATTTCCCCAGCCTCTACATCCCATACATACCCGTCCCGACCCATTTTCCCAACCTCTACCTCCCATACCTACTCGTCCCAACCCATTTTCCCAGCCTCTACCTCTCATACCTATTTTTCCTGACATTTCTTCTCAGCCTCTCCCTCCCATACCTAACCTTCACACATCCAGAGAGGAAATAGAGGATATCCTGGACCATCAGATAGTTTCAACGTCGGACGGCAAGTTTCAGAAGTACCTGGTCAAGTGAAAGTCACGCCCAGCTTCAGACAGCACATGGCTCACTGCGGAGGAGCTTCAAAGACTTAATCTTTATATACTGAAGCGGTTCAAGAGTTTTATTTCGCCAGTGGCGAAATCTTCGAAGCCGAGGAGAATTGATGGGGACATCTCGGGCACACGCGCACGCACATCACCACCCCTACGCACGTACATACGCAGGAGGATCCCATCATCGATCTGGCTCGATGACGACGTATAGGGAGGGCCTCCTAGCTAAAAGACAAGTTTTGGTTCAGAAAAGCGGGCCCGATGTCAAGAAAAGCCCATCATGGGATCTCGTGATTGTGGCCCACTCATCGGATTGATTTCATTTTTTAGGTTTTGCTTATTGTTATTATTTAGAACATTGTGAACGCTTTAGATTTTTGTGTTTGATTTTTATTTTAGTTTACTTCATCGCCAAGTAATAGGTTGCGCACATGGTGCGAGTTTTGGGGTATAGGGTTTTCTTATAAATAGGCACCCCTTGTAGCTTTTTTTATTCATTGAAGATTAATAAAAATTTTGCGTTTTCCCACTCTCTGAGTTGTGAAGCTTAATTGGGTGCGAAGCCCTCCCTTCATCAAAGGGTTAACTACCGTGGTGCGAAGTCACATCTTCCATCGCCATCTCTACTACCCATCTTCTATCATCCCTTCTTTTCATCTCACCCCATCATCTACACTTTGAATCAATCATCTATTACAGCAATTCTCCTCTCCACATCAGAATTTCAGAATCTGGCCCTACAGGAGGGCTGAAACTTCGGCGGAGTACCACACACAAACCGTACATCGGATCGAGCTGAGATTTGGGAGTTTTGGAGTCCATCCCTAGCCGACCAGGGCCAAGGTGGCCTTTTTCTGAATAGTGGGCCCCACATACGTGTGGCCGGGATCACATGCACATCCGTCTGGGCCATTGTTGTTGTCCACGTGCGGGATCGTCTTTTGGCTCAGGTTTTTATCCTCTTTTATCCTCTTATAACTGTTTTTCATGAAACCTAGCCCTAAATTACGTTTTCCCTAAGTTATATGCCCTTTTTCTTACCCTAGGGTTTCTTAATTTGAAATTGGTGAATCCCTCAGATTAGGGATTGATTACTATGCATGTGTGGATGATTATTTCTTATCTTTGAGTATCGTTTGGTTCATAATTTTTATTGATCCAACCCTAGCATGTGTAGGCCTGGACCCGCATAGATTCCCCTTAATTGAATGTTTGGACTTTCATGTGGGATATGGAATTTGTGTAATTGTTTCTGAACTAACGTGATCTAAGCCTGAAATCTTGTATATCATATTTAAATTCATGTCCTGCATCATTCCTGGACTTTATTTTCTGCACCACGTGCCAAGAGCCGCCTAACTTGATGTCAACGAGGTAAAATACTTGTTCGGCTTGGCTAGCGATGACAAATGGGCCATCCTTAAACCATTTTCGAGATAAATTTACGCTCGTAAAGTAGTCAGTCTGTATTCTCAACTTCTTATTTCCAATGTCCCACTAATCACATTTAAATAAGTACACCCGCTTTCTCATACAATAACTCGGCTCAATAATATCCGTCAAAACACCATAAAAGTCAATTTCTACCTCCTCATGCGTTCCCTTCATAACCACCCCACTATTTTGTGTGGTCCAATACTTCTCATGCTCTTAAGTGTGGAACCGAATATCGTTTACAATACCACCTGTATATCTATATACACATCTATCAGGGCCACATGCCAGTGAGTAGAGTGCATCAGACGCATCCGCAGAGTTGCTAGCACGCAACGTCTTCATCTATTATTACATACAGAATGTAATTGTTTAGGGATTTTCTTAGGTTTAAATATTGTGCAATACAACAAAATTCCAAGTGTGGTGAGATACAAGGTGAAATCTTACACGTTTTGCAAACCATTCTGGAAACTGATCTTAATGCATTCGATCATAATTTGTAGGGTATTTGGGACTTTATCTCCTCAATGTGTTCGCTACACATAATTGGCATGTCATCAGCAAGAAACATTAAGATCATCGTATGTAGAGATACAATTATCGAGGGAAGACTTACTCTAAGTACGACTCTATTTCTTCACAATTATGCAACACATACCACCGCTCATTTGCTTAATCCCCAAGGTCCAAATCCTGAAACGTCGGGAATCCTAAAGGATGGACGTTATGTGCGAATACAGATATGAGTCCTTGTTCATGCTCCTGCCCTTCGTCGGCATTCCGATCTTCTCGGTTGAATCTAGTCTCTATGCCACGAAGATACATGGAGCAAAATGTCAAGCACTCATATCAATGTATGCCTCAGCAATGGATCCATCTGGACGTGCCTTATTCCTCACAAATCGTTTTAGTGTGTGAAGGTATCTGTACACAAAACCATTATATTATACGTATGAAAACATGGATATATGTAGTTTATGGAATGATTAAAAATTTTAAAAAGTTCTACCAACTTTCGTTGTAAATGGTGGCGAGAACATATTTAGTCGTGGCGGGAATCTTTTGTTGACAAAATATGATTTCATCAGAGAAAGTCATGTTTACCGACGAAATTGATTTCATCGGAAATAAGTTCGTCGATAAAAGGTCAATTTCTTGTAATACCTCTAAAAGATATTGAGATAAGGGAACCATAGTTCCCACTAGCTTCCCATCCCTTGATCTCTAGGGAGGGCATCCCAGGCCCAACAGAAGCAGGTAAGTGTGCCTGGCCTAGGTATGAAGGCTGGATCTACAGAGCGCTCGAAGGAAGGACCGGTGGGACTGCAATCGCAATGGGACATGGCTGTAACAAGCAATAGTTTCTTACTCACTTATCTTGGAAAATTCCATTTAAGTGGATCACAAGAGGAGACCCCTCCCATAATCCAAGTGGACAAGAAAAAGACTTACTAAGGTAAGCATGGAATGAGATGCTATGGGCAAATGCTTTGAGTACAACAAAGAAAGATGAAGCCCATTTAAAATCAAGCCTTTGAGTTAGTCACCCTATGTGGGCTCATGGCTACAAGAGATAGGAAGTGGACCCATAAAATGTTGTCGAGTGCAAAGCTCAATTAATTTTGGTTCTTTGGGTCCAAAGTAGGCCATTCTTATATCTAAAAGGGCTTACTTCACAAAAATGTTAAAAGTGCTCCACTACAAGCTCAATCCAAGGCTTACAATAACGCCCTGAAAATCGGGGGTCGAGTAGCAACTCAACTCCCGAGTTCCAAAACATCACTTATGCAACATATATGCTTATGATTGAATGTTGTCTGTGTTAGTGCATTAATCATGAGTGGGATTATACCAAAACAGTAATTCATACTCCAGATCAAGTTGTAAAACGCAAGCGGAAGACTGAAAGACATAAATAAACGTACATAAGTCAAAAGATCACGATCAGTCTCCAGAGTATGAATACATTGCTGAGTCACCATATACATGTAATAGTCTCAAAATCAAAATGTCAAACAGTACAACTACAATGATAATCCCTGTAGCCCCGTCAATCCGAATAGCCTAAGCGAAGCCACCGGAGAACTGCATATAAGAGAACTCATCCTGATCATCGTAGTAGTCAGGCTCCGTCTCCTGAGTCGCATCAGCATCAGCATCTAAGACATAGTCTGGTGGGTGTTCAGAACACCGTCCCAGAACGTGGGAGTGAGTGATCAACTCAGTGAAATCATCGAGCAAAAGTTAACATGTTATCAATTCAGTCAAGCAGTAATGATAAAGCAGTACAATCAAACAATCCTAAATACTCTTATTAATGCAAGGATGAAATGTAGTCATGATGCATGCCCTCGCCTACACTCCCTCGTGCGACACCATCTTACGGTCGCAGCATGCTTTCTTCCCTCTGTGCTCTTCAACCCGGGGCACATGCAGTACGATGTTATGAGCATGATTACCAAGTTTTTATTAGTCCTTTTCATACAGCAGGATTGAGAAACTATGGTACCTCCTTTATGTCATTTCCCAAACAATGATCCATCCTAAGGTCGTCAGTCCTAGTAACTCTCATACGATGTTGCGGTTCAAGGTGCTGCAAAGGGCACATAGTCAAATCAGTGCAGGCCTAGTTTATACTCTATATGCTACAGAATAGTTGTCGCCACCATGTAGACTCAGAGTATGCTCGAGGTCACTACAAAGGGCTCGTCACCAATCAGTGTAGGCCGACAACTCGAATACAGTGTCTCATACCACCATATTCGGCTCACGAGTCTGGGTTGCTCACTGGTCACTACGGGGAGGCTCGTCGCCCCAGCGTAGGCCGACAACTCGACCACGGTGTCTCATACCACCATGTTCGGCTCATGAGTCTTAGCGGATCAAGGTACCAAGGTTACTAGGGTTTTCCAATGGTGAGTTTAGTACCTTAGGTTCAAGCAAGAGCGTCCATACATAGTGAACATACATCGGGTCAATCGGGTTACTGGACGAGCTCGACTATTACGAGCGCACCTGAAGTTAATCGACATGGAGTGCGTAAACACTCCGTGTGGCCTAACCACTGCCAACAACTCTAATACGACTCGGGTTCGTCAAACACGTCCTATGTGGCAAATGAATCTCAGCCACGAACTCAAAGCCTGTTACCGATTGCCTGGACTATACTGTAGTCCCAAACACATTCAATCCTCAACCAGTAAGCATGTGGAGTAGTCAGAGTAGAATTAACCAAGTAATTCGAACATATTAACAAGCATGTTATAAAACACAATGTAAACAGGACATCCAAACACATATATGTCATAAGCAAGCGATTAAACTAAACAACTTGCATGGAGGAAATCATACACATCTCTAAGGTAGTTGAGAATCCTATCTCAACACCCACATAAACACTATCTCCTAAGTACCTACTCATCAAGGTGTCCCGTATCGGTATCGGTTGGCGTAACGGTGTCCTCTGAAACCGATACGGATACGGGGGTGTAACGGCGATATGGGGGCGTAACGGCCCGTAACGGCGCATTTTTTTTTTGCCGAAAAAGTATGGATTAAATCCGGAATATTCTAAGCATTCCAAATATGCATTCATTTATAAATTGGAACATGTTTATGGTGGTGTAACGGTCCACTCTTTGGTGAGAAGTTTTATCGGACTGTCTGATTAATTTTTTAACTAGGTAACTTGAATTTGACTACAAAATTCATATATTTAATTTTCTAAATATGTAATTTATATACTTAACTTGATATCATTTCTCCCAATAGTTCTTTAAAAAAATGAAATTAAATTCAGGTAGATGGCGTTGTCAATTTGGGGCCGACTTGGAGGACCAATCTATGCTCCAAATCAACCTTAAATTTATGCCATTTATTGTCATTATCCCTCTTATAAATTGGTGGACATTTATTGGATAGTGAATCAAAAAAAAAATAAAAAATCAAAAGGCCCTATTTTAAAAAATAAAAGTCCACAAATTAATAATTAAAACTATTCAAAGAATTTGATTTTGGCATTGTGAATTAGCAATTGAAGTCCATAATTTAATTTTTTAAGTTAATATATGTCTCTTGTACAATTTTTTAAGGCTTGAATGTGGTGAGACTCGGATTGTGAAGTACAGCACACATGTCAAAGTTTTTTGGGCCCCATCCGTAATGAATTAGTTATATCCGTACCATCCATCCATTTCGCCAAATAATTTTAGGGCATGAGCCCAAAAATGAGGCACTTCCAAAGCTCAGGTGAACTGCACCATAAGAAACAATAATAATTAAACGTTCACCATTAAAATTTTATTGGGGGCTAGAAAAGTTTTAGATCAACTGACATGTGTGTTTTCCCTTCATCCATGTCAGTGTGACCCAATTAATAGGTTAGATTGAAAATAAACACTAGTGGACCTTAAGAAATTTTTAATGGTGAGCATTCTATAACCACTATTTCCTATGGTGTGGTCCACCTGAGATTTGGATATTACTAATTTTTTAGATCCTAGCCTAAAATGACGTGGCAAAATGGATGGACGACATGGATAAAATATATACATCATGGTGGGGCCCACTTGAGTTTGATCGGATTGGATGGAAAATAAACATTACCGCCTGCGCCCTACGAATGGTTTAACCGTAAAAATCATTATCACCTCTGTTATTTTTGGTGTGGTTCAGATGATCTCAGGATGTAATTCATTTTTTGGGTGGTGCTCTAAAATGATCTCTGAAAATAGATGAACGGTGTAGATGTAATAAATACATCACTGTGGAGCCCATATAACTTTGATCTTTTTTGAACCGTTCGTACAACTCGCAGCTCGAGGAGTGTCAGCGCTCATCTCAGCATGACACGTACCTATAGCAGCTACCGCTGCAAATAAAAAAATAAAAAAATAAAAAAGAAGTGAGGGAGGGAAACCGAAAAGAAAAAAGAGGGAAAGAAGAGAAGAAAAAAGAGGGAAAGAGGGAAAGAAGAGAGAGAGAGAGAGAGAGAGAGAGAGAGAGAGAGAGAGAGAGAGAGAGAGAAGAAGAAGAAGAAGAAGAAGAAGAGAGAGAGAAAGAAGGTGTAGTGCGCAATTAGCATGCCAAGATCTCATGCATGCTCGACGAGAAGAAGAAGAAGAAGAAGAAGAAAATAAAGCAAAAAAAGGTTAGTTTTTTTTTGTTTTTTGTTTTTTGTTTTTTTTGTTTTTCAATGGCCGTTATGGCCCGTAACGGCCGTTACGGTCACATAATTTCGTAACGGCCGTTTCGACCCCGTATCGCGTAACGGGTCCCACCGTTACCGTTACGTATCGGCCGTTACGGCCGATACGTAACCGATTTGGGATAACCTGCTACTCATACAAGCATTTTCATAAACACTTAGACTACGCTTATTAACATACATAATGTATGTTGGCCAAAACATGTATTAGGGCAAATCTTTTCGCCGAGTAGTTATTACACATATACCTAGCATATACACACAGTAATTAATCATGGCAAACACACTTTCATATTTTGTATATATACGGTATTTTCCACAAATATACAAAATACACTAAACGCCACAAATTGCATACATAACTGAATCGCAAAACGAACATCGCATTTTGCATGTGAAATAACACCCACATCAGGAATCTATCATTATCTGACATTGAAAGCTTTGAAAACCATAACCTATAGTCCGCACCTTACACCGATAAACGCATAACGGAGTCGTTTTAAACGTTAAGTCTTTGTCAACGACGGATTTGCTACCTATAGCATGAACTAGGTTAGCTATTTCATCATTTCAACTATTTGAAACCTTAGTACGGATTAGGGTTAGGTTTTCTTACCTAAGAACGGGATCGGTATCGCCGGTAGAGCGATACGGAAGTGGTGGTAAGGCACGTGGAGTAGCAGGGATCGAATCCCAGGAGTGACTCCAACTTCTCTCTCACTTGCTCTCTCTTTACTCTCTTCTCTCTCTTAGGGCTTTTACCAAATTTGTATGGAGTGAATGAGAGAGGGTTTAAGGACCTTATATAGGCCTAAAACTGATGGGAATGACCCCAAGGCCAAGGTATACTTAGGTTATATCCAAAGAGTATCTGTTTCAGCTCAACGGAGTACTTCCGGAGCCCCCCCTTGAGCCAAAGGTCAGACTTAAGCTCCCTAACCATGGATCTAGGTCGAGTTAAGTTTTCGTTCCAATCGGGTTTCCAAATCACATGTGGCGGACCAGTTTCAATTCAACGGTCACTGAAACTCGATCAGGGTTACAAGTACACTACCATGTATGAGAAATTTCTCCTGATCCGAGGGTGTATTTGGGTCAGATTCTGACGGTCTGATTGCTTATATCTGGTCTGTAAGCGACAAGTCTCAGATTACTTAAATTTGATTTAATTTCTAAAGAAAACCACATTTTCTCACACTCCACTCCGGGCTCAAGCGAATAGCTCCGGGACACTATCTGGATTTGATCTCCGAGATGGTTGTTAAGCCCAGCAAGGCGGTCTTAATTATATAACTTCGTGTTAATCGGACTTCCGACGTGCGGTCCAGATCCGATACGGAGTTTCGTGATGCTCCCGAGAGCAACTGGGTAATGGGATTGATCCTAGATTTTAGGGTAACCTAGCATCAATGATTCTACAAGTTTTGGGTCTTGCAGATCATATTTAAAGTAATTCAAGCGAATTTCACAGCTAATCTAGTTTAGCACTTAGTTAAACTCGTCTAATTTCTAAAGGATTTGGTCCTGAGTGATTTCTGCCTAAGGTGGTACTCAGGTCTTTGTACAGAATTTTCCGAGACGTTACACTTACACCCTAAGAAATAAAAGAGTCGTATCTTTAAAATTGGAGGGTTAGAATAGGTGGAAAATTAAGATTGCTAATGGGGCAAAATATGATTTAGATGAAAACAACTCCTCGACCATGTTGAGCCCCAATGAAAAGAATAGGTCCACTTGAAGACCCAAAACAATCATATTTGCATCATTAACATCAACATATCCATTTAGGTCATTCCACCCTAAAATAAGATAGTTTTTCAATTAACAATAACAAGAAATAATTAAAAATATGAACTCACCCTTTTTTCCAACATCACCCATTCCAAAAACTTCACATTCCATGAAAACTCCTGCACTAAAAAAGCAAATATATTAAAAACCTTTTTAATGAGAAATAATATAAACACACAAGTTATTAAATTTTAAGAAAAACATATTTCCTTAATATAGTTGATGAGAATCTCCAAAAAAAAAAAAATAATAATAATAATAATTAATTAATTCACATGTCCAATTTAAAGTTTCATGCAAAAGGTCTGCCAGGCTTTTATTGGACATGCATTCATATCCTTCCACTAATGTGGAAGGTGCACAAGACAAGGCAAGTTGGGCAAACTATGTTTTAACACCACAAAAAGAACTTGTGATGAAATCAAACAAACACAATAATTAGGTGGGCAAACCTATAAATTGAGACACCTGTGTACTTTTTTTTTTTACTTGCACTCACACCATATACACACCCACGCATTCACACTACACTGCAGTACAATTGCACTGCAACGGGCACTTTAACCAAGGACCTCGTGTTGAAACTCTTGTAAACTACATCTTTAATGTTCAGAAAGAACAGGTTGATCATAAATATAAAAACTACTAATAATAGTAAATATTTAAAATAATTACAATTAGTAATAGGATTGATTTTTTATTATTATTTTTAACATGGAAAAGAAAAGATACCAATGTAGCACGTAACATTAGTCGGTCAATGAACATGGTAGAGTTATGGTACTTCGTGCATAGACCAACCTCATATATGCCATGGCCCAGCGCCTAATTTCAGGATGAGGGCAGTTTCAGAAGACATAGTCCCTACTTTTAGACATGTGTTGTTTGATCCCAGATGATACAATCCACCTGAGCCACGCATATGCAATGCACATGAATGAATGGATACATAAATCAATCAAAAGTGCAAATCAATGCACGTGTCTACCATCCCGTGATTCAATCCGCCTTTATTTTTTGAAACATGGAACCTAGATTTTGAAGTTTTAATATCATGGCATGCATCCTTTCAATATGTGAATTAAGTGAGGATGCACTCAACATTTTGTAAGTTCCATGTTTCCCAAGTGCACTCACTGGCAAGGTCTGCTTGATATAGATAAAAGGATAGATGGGCAGGGCGAGCACGATTGGAGCCTTCAGTCCATGAGGGTGGTCATGGGCTTCAAGCCAGAGATTTGGACACAGTGATTAATTGGCCCATGATTCAAACAACATTGAGATTGGGAAGGTCTTGATTCTTGGCTAGGTGTCGTCCTACAAGTGTAGGAATCCTTGGGCACGTGTCTTACAAGTGTCAGCTTAAAAATAATATTAAAGGAATTTTATAAAATAGTACTTAATGGTATTTACATCTTGGTAACTTTTTAACCTTCGGTTAGTTTTCTTAACGGGCTGTTTGTTTTTTAAGTTTCCCATTAAATACGTGTAAAATATGTAATTATTACTAACTTCATCTGTTTGAAACAGCTGGGAATTACATCTTGAAAATTGATCCAAAAAGTATGTGACTTATCCGAGCTATCCAACCTTTTTAAGGGGCGCGGATTAGGTACCTCCCCCGCCTGTGCAGAGCTTGGGATAGGCTATACATGTACTCCATTAATTGGTAGAGAGTGGTTACGTCAGAAGGCGGAGGACACGTAAGCAAACGGAGGCGTTAGCCCGTACTCCCCCTTTTTTCCATTTTTTTACCTTTTTTTCCCACACGGATTTCTTACCCAAGCCTTTCGCCTGGGAACCCAGTGGGACCCACTGTGATGTTTGTGAGAAATCCTTCCCGTCCATCAATTTTGTGATTTCATTTTAGGACATGATGCCAAAAATCAAACAAATACAATAATTATGTGGGCAAACCTATAAATTGAGACACGTGTCCTCTTTTTTTTTAGTCGCACTCACACCATATACACACCCATGCATTCACACTACACTGCAGTACAATTTCACTACAATGGGCACTTGAACCGATGATCTCTTGTTGAAACTCTTGTAAACTACATCTTTAATGTTCAGAAAGAATAGGCTGATCGCCTCTTTTTAGCCCACATCCTATTGTCAAAATGCAACACAGGTTAGGTCAGGTCAGGTCAGGCTTCATACTTAATTATGGTAAATATAAAAACTAATAATAGTAGTAAATACTTAAAATAATTACAATTAGTAATAGGATTGATATATATATATATATATATATATATATATATATATATATATATATATATATATATATATATATATATATATATAACATGGAAAAGAAAAGATACCAATATATCACGTAACATTGGTCGGTTAATGAACATGGTAGAGTTATGGTACTTCGTGTATGGACCAGCCTAATGAAACAGCTAACTCTCAGATATGCCATGGCTAGCGCCTATTTTCAAGATGAGGCGATTTCAGAAGATATAGTCCTTACTTTTGCACATGTGCTGTTTGATCCCAGATGATACAATCAACCTGAGCTATACATTAATATGCAATGCACATGAATAAATGGATACATAATCAATCAGAGGTGCAAATCAATGCAAATGTGTCTCCCATCTCGTGATTCAATCCGCATTTATTTTTTGAAGCATGGAACCTAGATTTTGGAGTTTAATATCATGGCATGCCTCCTTTCAACATGTGAAGTGAGGGTGCACTCAACATTTTGTAAGTTCCATGTTTCCCAAGTGCACTCACTGGCAAGGTCTGCTTGATATAGATAAAATGACAGATGGGCTGGGCGAGCATGGTTGGAGCCTTCAGTCCACGAGGGTGGTCATGGGCTTCAGGCCAGAGATTCAGACGCAGTGATTAATTGGCCCACGACTCAAACAACATTGAGATTGGGAAGGTCTTGATTCTTGGCTAGGTGTCATCCTTCAAGTGTAGGAATCCTTTGGCATGTGTCTTACAAGTGTAGGATAAAAAATAATATTAAAGGAATTTTATAAAATAGTACTTAAATGGTATTTACATCTTGGCAACTTTTTAAATCAATTACCTTCGGTTAGTTTTCTTAACGGGCTGTTTTATTTTTAAGTTTCCCATTAAATACGTATAAAATAAGTAATTATTAGTTTATTACTAACTTCAACTGTTTCAAAATAAGTAATTATTACTAATTTCACCTGTTTCAAACAGCAGATCATTACATCTCGAAAATTGGTCCAAAAAGTCATGTGACTTATCCAAGCATCATCTAGATACAAAACATCTATGGTCCCCACGTAAATTTCATTGGTGGGCGTTCAAACTATACTTTCCATATGGTGTGGCCCACACGTATTTTGGATCTGCTTGATTTTAGAGTCCCATCCTATCGTTGTCTTGAAAAACTGATTAACAGAGTGTATTTGGCACGAGAATCTCTATGGGCTCATTAAAATAATATAAATGGCCTTCTTCTCACTTTGAAATCTTTGCGAGAAATTTTTGCAAGTACTGGAAATCCATACCTGGTGAAGGAATCCATACCTGGTGAAGGAGACATTGTCCCCACCGACGCCCGCCGGGTTTCTCTCCCTCTCCTTATGATGGGGTGGAGAGTTATAGGGTTTACGGTTTAGGGTGGGTGGAGAGTTTTCTGCCAGGCGTAGCATTTATAGAAGGTTGATTGGGGAATAATCTTATTAGCTAGAAGTGTATGTAAATCTG
The DNA here is from genome assembly GCA_030180095.1 of Magnolia changhungtana. Lineage (NCBI taxonomy): Eukaryota > Viridiplantae > Streptophyta > Magnoliopsida > Magnoliales > Magnoliaceae > Magnolia > Magnolia changhungtana. Next base: position 1,378,292 of record JASAUF010000586.1, on the reverse strand, counting down.
TGCATGCACATAGTTTAATCTGTACTCACTGAAGTGCTGATCATCTATGAGGACCGTACATCAGTCCAAGTCCGTTCCTCATTGGCTTCCTTGAAAAAACTAATAGAATGGGAGGATCTGAACCATCTACTCAATTGCAAGCAAAAATGGATGGAAGAAATTTTAAATAGCAGATGAGCCAATAAAGAAAGTTATCACTAACTGATTTCTATCCTTTTTTAACCTTTCTGTTCTGAAGGTTTCAACCTTTCTGTTTTAATCCCTAACAACTTATTTTGAAGGTTATTGATCCAAGGGTTAGAATTTTATAATTTAGAAAATTATTACCAATCACACCAATCCATCACTGTTTCCTTCAGATCTATGGTCCGATTTACAAAATATAGGTCCTCCTTGCACAACTGGACCCATCTGGTCCCATAATTCCCGGTAACATAATGACTACCAAAATAAATATTGAGACCAATTTTTGGGAGCGGATTGCTTGTGACCCAGGGCTGTGTGGGGTCCACAGAGATGTCCGTGACAAATCCACTCCGTCCATCTGTTTTGAAAGATCACAATAGGACAGGATTCTAAAATTCATGCGGATCGAAAACTCAGGTGGGCTACACCAGAAAAAACAGTGGGCACAGCAAGGTCAACCGTTGAAACCTTCCTGTAGCTGACCATGATGTTTATATGCCATCCAAACCGTTGATAGAATTATTACCAATCAGATAAACCGTAAAAACAAAATAGTTGATAACTTTCTTTATTGGGCTCATCTTCAATATAAAATAGTGGACCGGACATATTGGATGGACCAGATAGGTGCCGTTGGTACCAAAAAAATCCGGAATACAACAATGTGCATGGAATATGGCGTTTCTCACACTACTCAATGCGGGCAGGAACCCAGTTAATAAGATGGGCACAGGCCGAGGCAATGGCTTAGGGCCAGTTGGATAAAATTCCCAGGCCGAGGCAATGGCTTAGGGCCAGTTGGATAAAATTTGTTTTCAGACATAATCGTACTGCAGAAGGCTCACGCTAAAAGTTCCTATGTGGGAAAGTTGTGGGGCCCACTATGATGTCTGTGAGAAATATATTCCGTCCATCTTTTTTCCACTTCATTTAAGATGCGAGACCAAAAATGAGGCGGAACGAAGCTCAAGTGTGCCATAAGGGAGGAAATTTTGGGGAAAGAAATGCCTACCATTGAAGCATTTTACCTATGGTCAAGCTTTGAATTTACTTCATATTTAGGCTCATGACTTCATATGATCTGAAAAAATAGATAGATGATGTGGATCTAACACATACATCATGGGGGCCGTCGGAACTTTGACAGTATTGCCACTCTTATTGGGAATCAAGATTGTGGACAAGAGCAGGTTGGGTGTGGCCCCAGCCTCCTTCCAAATGGTGCAACCCTTACGTGGAGAACACCTTAATGTTTCTATTCAACATCCACACTGTGCATCTAATTTTTCATATCATTTTAGGGCATGAGCCTAAAAATGAAGCAAATTCTATTTCAAGTGGACTATTTTGAGGGAAACAGTGGTGAATGACCAGAAATGGGGGCTACAAAAGTTTTGAATCAAGCTGTGTAGACACCTCGCCTAAAATGGGAATAAGTCACTCTTTGATCTTTAGCTTGACTTCAATAAATTATGTCATACTGACTTATAAATCATTGAAAATCAAACAGGTCAAAAATGAACATACTCGGTGTTTGCAATCCCAAGTGTAGGGTTATGATGTAGTAATAATCTCAGTGAGACCGAGGTCAAATCCACATGGACTAATTTTGTACATATTCTGAAAATAACTAGAACTAGAACTAAAAAAAAGATCTAAATCTAAATCTGGAATATAAAGGAGTAATTGTGAATGGTGTTGATTTGAGACTATCAATTAAAAAGTAGGAACTAGGGTGCCAAGGATCTACTTGTATCTATCAAAATGTTACCTTACTTGATTTAAGAAACACAATTGGAATTGGAGTCCTATCCTATCCAATTGGAAGATAAAGCAATTATATTAAATCTGAACTTTTCATTGACCTAATTCTTAATAAATGAGAATTATGATGATTAAAAGAGATTTCATCACCCTAACATGCCCAGGAGACGATGGTGAATAACAGGATTTACCAATCTTACAATCTCAAAATAGGAAAAGAATATATCCAAAGCTATTACAACATCTATTATAATTTGAGTCATAATAAATCATAGAAAACTGAAAATATTCCCTTAATATCAAACTAGAAATTAATGAGGTTCATCGAGAACAAGAATTAAAGCAAGAAAATTATCCCAACACGCTACAAGCTTCACCTCTTAACCCTACCCAAGAGGATTAGCCAACCATAGACATGATTAGATATAAAACCCTAGAAAAAAGCATTAAAAATTGAAAAGGAGAGAAGAAAAACTCTTGGGAGGTTGTTCCACCCTTTTGCTCTGCTTCTTAAAGCCTAATTCATATTTAGAAGTTCTTAAGAAACCCATATTTATAGCATTAGCTAATCGAAAAACCATCTTAAATTTACACTGTCCGTGTAACGCTTTCGATGTCATCGAAGGTAACTTAAATCTGGAAGTTGCGTCTTTTCGCATTGCATAACTTTTCATATCATCGAACCTGCCTTCGAGTAATCGAGAAATGTGTCCAGAGTGTTCCAGCGAGTTGCTCAAAAAATCTGTAAAAAGTTTGATGTCATCAAACTGCTTTCAATGTCATCGAAAAGGTCTTCAAGCAATCGAACAGGGCTTCGATGTCATCGAGAAATGTATCCAATTTGTCTAGCAACCAGACTTGATTTTCTGTAATTCTTTGATGTCATCGAACTGGCTTCGATGTCATTGAGGACTGGCTTCGATGTCATCGAACAACCTTCAATGACATAGACAGTGAAATTTCTGCACTCTGCACTTTCGACTTCTGAAAGAGGTGAGCTTACAGTCCTAAAGGGGGGGCGAATTGGACTATGCCAAATAAAAATAAAAGTACTGAAAGAATAAATAAATTAGAACTTAATCAAATATCTCAATTGTAATAGTATTGAGAAATTGATTCAAACCGTGTTCATAGGACAACCTTACACCAAAAATCGAGGTTTTAGGTAGGACAACCTAATTTCATGAACTAGTAAGGATCAAGATCGCAAACTAGAACAAAGGGAAAAATAAATACAACTATCTATTACAAGCATTCACCACATGTACATAAAGATTTACAAACATTCACCACATGTACATCTCAAAAATCATTCACCACATAAACATCAGGAATTATAATGGTTCGACGTGTACACCAACTGTCCTCAAATAGCCATACCTACTCCACTCCCAATAATCACAACCCACGTGATATTGACGTTCACTAAAAATCAAGATTTTCTCAGGTTCACCTCAAAACCTATACAGTTGTGATTTTATAAGATCTATCACAATTAAAACCCTACACACTGAGATTTTCTGGCTATCTCAGTCAAACCAATATATGAGATTTTCTTGGATATCTCAAATAGACCAAAAACAAAAAGTAAATACTTATCTTCTTCAGAAGACGCTGAATGATGTAGCCCGTAGAACCGCTTCAGTTGATGACGAATGTTCAATTCAATGTCTAATGACCAAAGTGAAGGATTATAGGTTCAAAATAGATTTTAACTTAATTCAAACCTGGGCTACTTGTTTGAATTTCTTAGATCTCAAAAAGAAAGAACAAGAACTCTCTTTAAAACATATGATTCATAAAAAGATATCTAGAAATTACAAAACAATAAGCTATTAATTTTTTTTAAAAAAATACTGTTCTATAGCTTGAAGAAGATGGGGACTTTTCTCTCTCAAAGTAAAGGCTTTTTGTGGCTTGAATGAATAATTTCGAAGTGAGAAAAGACCTCTATTTATAGGCTAAAAAGTTGTTGCTTCGACTGGTTTAAGGTATCTTTCGACTGGTCTAAGAAACAACCAAATTTCAAAATTTAGGCGCGATCGGATCAAACCGTCCTTTGACTGGTCGAGGGCCCTATTCGACTGGTCGAGCATAGCCTTCGACTGGTCGAGGATGCCCAAAATCCATTGCTGGACTTTGAGTCGAGCCACCTTTGATTGGTCGAGCACTTTTCTAGACTAGTCGAGGAATCAACAAATTTTATTTGATTTTCAATTGAAAACTTAGACTGGTCGAAGTTTTTCCTATACTGGTCGAATCACAGCCTAGACTAGTCGAACTAAGGCTTAGACTAGTCGAACTTAAGCCTAATTAAAGTATAGAAATCAATTATGTTTGGCATTTAAAAGAACCTAAGTCTAAGGTCTTTCTAGGGTCAAATATACCTAAAAACATTGAACATTGAAGTATATAGCTTGTAACTTGTACTTGAATCTTCAGTTGCGTTCATTCGATCTTCTACTTGAAGTAATCTTATAAATGTAGCTTGATCTTGAACTAGAAGAGAAGCAGAGCTTGAATACTAATTTGGACTTTGAAGTAACCATTTTCATGTCTTGAACTTGCACTTTCCAACTTCATGTCTTGAACTTGAAGGTGAACTTTCCATCTTTTGAGTCACCACATCACAAGTTATTTTGTCCATCGAAATTTGACAAATAAATGTGCTTTATATATCACAGCACTTACAATCTCCCCCTTTGTCAAATTCGTGACAAAACATAACAAAACATACATACAAGTTCAACATATCGGCTTTGCTTGAAATCACATACTCCCCCTCAATATGAGCGCAAAAAATTTACTCCCCCTCAATCAGTGCTTCACTTTAGCCTTGTGTAGAATGCCTGTATTAACATACATATCCATTCTAATAATATATATTCAATCAATTCCAATCATCATAAAAATCATATCCATACAAACTCTCCCCCTTTTTGTCACAAGTTGACAAAGGAAAGTAGGAATATGAGATAAATGAATAATAGAATGGTAAGTTAAGCATTATGATTAAGAGTAAAACATGAATACACATTAAGAGAGAATAAAAATATCCAAAAATAACATCCAAGTTATACAACCAACTTAAGCATAAGTTTAAAGTTATACAACCCCAAAATAAAAATAAAGCAAAACTAGTCAGAACCAGAGGAAGAAGGCGGTGGAATAGATGGGTCAATCTGGTGAAGGCCCTTAGTTATGAGATGAAAATATTTTCGCATATATTTCATTGAAGAGCGATGACTTTTAGCCAGATTGTCCTGAGATACTTTCAAAGCATCCACCTTGTCCTCTACAAAGCGAAGGCGATCATTGAATTGAGACGGTTGAAAGTCAGGATACGCCTTATCATCAGACTCTAACTCATCAAAGATATCATCCATCGAAGTATCTGCTGGCAACGGTGCTTCCTCTTCCTCGACCTCATCCTCGTTTTGCTAACCAGGGAAGTAATTCAAAGTCATTTTATTAATGTTCGAATTGTCAAATGGAAGAACTGACTCAGAGGCGTCAGTGGTCGGAATGACAACATTGCAATGAAGGGCAAGTGTCGTCATAAGATAAGCGAATGGAATAGAACCATGACCAGGAAGAATGCGAAACTAGATGATCAAATAGCATATCAAGGAAGGAAGGCAAATGGGGATACCCGATGCGACAACATGGAGAATACGAGCCATGAATGGAGTGAGCTCAGATTTGTTTCCAAACCGCGGATAGACATTTGAAGTAAAAATGCGGTGAAGAACACGGAAACGGGGAATCATCTGGGTGGCACGTAATGCATTACCACTATTCCACTCGGCATTAAATCTGCATAATTTACGGGTAATATCCCTACGCTCAGATTCAAACATCTTATCAAAAAGAGGATGAATCGAGATACCTTCATCATTAACATTTACGTCAAGTAGACCCGAAATTAGGTGCCTATCTACCTGCACTGTCCCTTCTCTAAAATTGATGGAAAATGTAAGATTTTCAAGGGACAACTCCCCGATAAATGCAAACATGCCTTATGCAATGGAGCAGTAAGCCGGTCTGCCCCAACTAAAAATATTTTCCCAACCAATGGCTGAGAGAATGGATAACAACATGAAATTATTGAGATGTTGAAATACATGAATTGCAAAAGGCCGGGTATGAACGCATAACATGGTTCTTGGTCTTGCAAGGAACTCCATGTTTCTTAACTCGTTGTTCCATCTTTGCTCTCATTCTCAACCTTCTTCTCCATAATAGAATCAAATATGGATTTCTTCAACTATAGATCAAAAGCACCAAAGCATCATGCAACATTAGTCAGAATATGAAGGAAAAGCAAAAACAGAAAAAAGTAAAAGAAAAAAGAAAAAAAGGGAGGGGCTAAAAATTGAAATTTTTACAAGCTTAGAAAAAATAGGATAATGGCAGGGGCTACAATAAAACTAATGGATTTGATGCAATCATAAGCAGCTTATCATCAAAACAATGTCCATGATATCTATAATTGAAATTTTAACATTTTACAATCATCTTCGACCACCAATGGGCCACATTTGTTTTACACAAATGAGCAAAGCATGACTTCAAAATTATATTTTTCTACATAAAATTCGGGAGAAATCATTTTGCTTTGTTTTCATGTAATGGCTTATCCTAAAATGATAATGGCAATGATGATTATAGACTACCAATAAAAGCTTCGTATTATAAGATCACGTGAAGCTAACATACCAAAAATCTCAATAGAACATTCCATGATATCATGTAATAAACAAGGAAACCAGAGAATTTTAAGAGACTATTATGTGCTCCAATTTTTAGGATTTGATGCAATCATAAGCAAAATCTTATCATCAAAAAACAATAAGCAAAAAGTCAAATGAAAATTTTGACCCCTAAATGATGTTCATTGAACTATTTATTGAACTTAATTCGATTATGATACAGATGCAACCTCAGTAAGAAAATCAAAATCTCTATGAAAAAAAGAAGCCATCTTCCATCTACCCTCGAACTTTGAAGACCATCCCCATAGTTCCAAATTGTAGAATCCTAATTATAAGGTCACATCATAAAGAACTTTGAAGACCCCTAGCGAAACAGAATCCTAACTATAAGGTCACATCATAAGAAAAGCTGACTAAAGATCTGAATAAAACTTAAACACTGCCCCCAATTTAAAATTCTCAGTCATATCTTATGGAGTGAGCAAAACAATCAGAGAACTTAAGATGATGCTTCCACACATGTCATTTTGCTTTGTTTTTACAAAACATAACATTACATTCCAAAAAACAATATGAGAACTTCAAGGGCACATCATAAGCTTAAAAGAGACATTCTCACCCTTATCTCACGCAATGAGCAAAGCAATTAGAGAACTTTGAAGAATATTACAATTATGCACATCAACTTCAGAGAATATTAGCTCATCTTGCTTTCCTTTCACAAAAACACTTGATCATAGGGTGATGAGGACATCACGTTACATACATCTTGTAACACCCTGAACATTTCAATACCCGAGTATTGAAAGTTCTCGAGTGTTACCATGAAATTTAACGTAATAATTATATGAGCACGATACCAATATATCCTAACCTTACATCAAATTCCTTACACAAACCTAACCATTGGGAATGATCTCCATTCAATAGATCGAGCCATCTGACTATCGATTGTAAGACAAGACCATCCATCAGAAGATTTGACATATGTGCCTTCCCTTAAACGAATTGGCGAATAACTCTCCATCCGTAATAATTTAGATATATGTTCTTTTGTAAGAATTGCTTAGAAACGTGCCTATAAACACCTAGAACCATTAGATTTCCTAAACTCTTACATTATCAATAATTACAAAAATGTCATTAACCTAGGCCCTTGAATTCCAGAACATATAATTCCCATGATCCATTTCAAGTAAAATTTTTCATCATGCCTATCTATCATAAATTAACTATACACGTCAAATTTCAACTCTTAGATCATTCTAAAAGTGACCCGATTGATAGATCAGCCCCTTAACCGTTGATTTTGGAGTCCATCGAGTGAAGAAAGGTCATGGGTAGTCGTAGTGGGATATTTTCCTCTCTCCTCTTTGTCTGTGTGATCTTATGAGCAGGTTGGATGACAAATAAACATAACAGTAAGGCCTAGAAGGGTTTCAGCGGTGGAAACCATAATACTACTGCTTCATGGAATACAATCCACCTGATCTTTGGATATACTTCAATTTTGGGCTTGACCCCTTAAATTAGATAGACAAAAGGAGTAGATGGAGTAGATTGCTCGAAAACATCACTGTGGACCCCACAGCTGATCACGAGTGTGCACACACCCATGCACCTGTTATGCACTGGACAAAAACAATTTGGGTCAAACGACAATTCAAAAAGAAAGGGGAATTTGACCATACTGACCTCGAAGTTTGGTCAAATTACCTCGAGAGGTACTATGTTCCAGATGTCCCAAGAGTGGCCTTCTGACATCTTTTGGAAATTGTTTCGGATGAAAATGTCCATGTCCTTGGTTCAGAAGTCGTACGGTCATGGAGTGAATAAGAAGTTACCTTCTGTTTCAACACCTGAGAAAGTGATGGATTGGCTACTCCCCCTGCCACCAGCAAATGGTTGGTGCTCGGTGGTATGTGGGCCCCACCACTATGTATGTGTTTCATCCATGTCGTCCATATATTTTTCCAGATCATTTTATGGAATGAGACAAAAAATGAGGTATATTCCAATCTCAAGTAGACCACATTACAAGAAACAGTGTTGAATGAGCGTCGTAGACCATTAAAAACTTTTTGGGGGACATAAAAGTTTTAGATCAAGTTGATCTTTGTTTTTTCCCTTTATCTATGTCTGTACGACCTATTCAATAGTTGGATGTCAAATAAACAATACAATGGGCCTTAGGAGGATTTTAATGGTGGATATCCAATCACTATTGTTTTCCTGTGTTGTGTTCCACCTTAGATTTATATCCCTCTCATTTTTGGGATCAAGCCCTAAAATGATATGTAAAAATGGATGAATGGAATGGATGAAACACATATATGGTGGTGGGGCCCATGGTTAAGGACAAGAGTACCCAATCCATTTTCCCCTGAGAATACGGAAGCATTTATGAGCTTGGGAAGGGCCAAATGTCGCCTTTCACATGCACATTGGATCGTAGTTGTCATATTATAAGAATCGTGACGATCACAAGACATGAGTCGTAGTTATCATGTTACATGGGTCGTGGCTGACAGATGTTATGGGTCGTGGTTGGCAGATGTTACGAGTCATAGTTGTTATTCTAGATGGGTCGTGGTCGTCATGTTATAAGGATCGTGCCTTTCACTGCCCTATACAAGGCCCAACTCGTTTGGCCCATAACCTTGTATCGTGGTTGTTAGGTTATATAGGTCGTTGTTGTGATGGTGTATGGATTGTGGCTACCAGTTGTTATGGATCGTGGTTGACATGTTATATTGGTCGTGGTTTTCATGTTATACGGGTCGTGATTGTCAGATGTTATGGGTCGTTATCATGTTATATGGGTCGTGGTTGTCACGGAATATGGATCGTGGTTGGAAACCCCAACCATCACCTTGACAACAACGATCCATTGTCAATCATAACCACGACCCCAAGTGGATGACAACCACGATCTATTTTGCATTTGAATCATGACCCGTTGGCTATGACAAGCATGACCATTTGCTCTTCATAACCACGACCCTTCGTACTGGTCTCGATGCATGGTCTTACCTCTCATTTATTTTGAGGGTGGCTTTCTGACAACCTCTATAAAATGTTTCAGACGAAAATGTCCCTTATCCTTAGATCAGTAGTAGTACAGTTTCAGAGTACAGAAGAAGTTACCTGTTTTGAACAATCCTGAGAATGTGACGTGGACCGAAGCTTTTTTGAGTAATGGATCGTGATTTTATCTAGAGTGAGTCGTGGTCGACAACCACGATCCAACATGGATGACAACCACAATCCAATGTGCATGTGAACCACGATCACACGACAGGGCCTTGGTTGTCATACACATTGGGTGGTGGTTCCCAGCCACGATCCATTGTGGATGATAACAACGACTCATTGTTCGTCATATCCGCGACCCTTCGATAATAGCGCCACATTCTTTTCAGGAAATCGCATTCATTTCGCTACTTCCCCGTAATCCCGAGAACTGGTATTCCTAACATCAAAAAACCAATAGTGCCACCAGCTAATGGCTGGTGCTCGGTGGTCTGTGGGCCCTGCCACCATGTATGTGTTTCATCCATGCCGTCCATATATTTTTATAGATCATTTTATGGTATGAAACAAAAAATGAGGTATATGCCAATCTCAGGTAGACCACATTACAGGAAACAGTGTTGAATGAGCATAGACCATTAAAAACCTTTTGGGTGCCATAAAAGTTTTAAATCAAGCTGATCTTTGTTTTTTCCCTTCATCTTTCCCTTCATCTTTGTTTGTACGACCTAATCAACAGATTAGATGTCAAATAAACAATACAGTGGGCCTTAGGAGGATTTTAATGGTGGATATCCAATCACTATTGTTTTCCTGTGTTGTGGTCAACCTTAGATTTATATCCCTCTCATTGTTGAGATCAAGCCCTAAAATGATCTATAAAAATGGATGAACGGAATGGATGAAACACATACATGGTGGTAGGGCCCATGGCTGGTGATAGGGGGAGTAGCCAATCTGTTTTCCCCCGATCCGCGATCCAACGTTGGATGACAACCATGATCCAACGTTGATGACAATCACGATCCAATGTGCATGTGAACTACGATCACACAACAGGGTCGCAGTTGTCATACACATTGAGTGGTTGTCATACACATTGGGTGGTGGATCCCAACCACAACCCATTGTTCGTCATATTCATGACCCTTTGATAATAGCGCCACATTCTTTTTCAGGAAATCGCATTCATTTTGCTACTTTCCCGTAATCCCGAAAAACGGTATTCTTAATATCGAAAAACCAATAGTCGCATAGCATCCTAATCACATTAACCATTGGTTCACCAGCCTATAAAAGTGGTACTTGGGTTTCAAATTACTTTCACAAGCCAATCCGAACCAAAATCCTTATTGGAACACCTTAAGCATTCATAGATTTCTTTGTTCTTTCATCAAAATAATGGAGAAGATATTCGAAGAAGGCATCGAGTCCTTCTCGCATTCTTCCTTTATGGGTGATCCCTTCCCTTTCCTTAGGGATGTTGTCGATCTTCCTGAAGATCAACGGCCTCCACAGGAAATTCTGAAGACAATTTCAGAATTCTGGCAACTTGGAGATAATTTCTTGGAGGCGGATAGAGAAATCGAGTTGTGTTCTTCCGCTTTGTCTCGCCTGTCGGCCCTTAGTGCTGAGTGCAGGGCTCTGCCAACTTGCTTTGAACTAGTTGGGAAGAACGGGTTGCACTGTATTCACGAGCAGGAATTTAACAACAAAAGGCTGCACTGGATCGAAAGGTGCAATGCCGCAAAGGAAGCAAAAACTGAGGCCATTAAAAGATTTGAAGACCTCAAATTGACCCACCTATAGCTCTCATCCAGCCACTCTTCTTCTTCCTTGTCCTGTTTTTCTTATAATTAAACAAAAGTTCACTTGTTGATTTTGTAGCCATCTTGCGAAGTTCATGTATAATGTAATTTTCGAGTACAATAGAAAGTCATATATGGTCGTTTTGAGAGTCGTGATTGTCGTGTGGTAATGGTCGTGGTTGTAAGGTCCGCATTAAAGTCCTAACTTGTTGACCCCACTATGTTACATCGTGGTTGACATGTTATATGGGTCGTGGTTGACATGTTAGGTGGGTCGTGGTTGTCACGTTATATGGGTCGTGGTTGTCAGTTATTATGGTTCGTGGTTGTTATGTCATATGGGTCATGGTTGTCATGTTATATGGGTCGTGGTTATCATTATATATGGGTCGTGGTTGTTATGTTATATGGGTCATAGTTCTCGTGTTACATGGATCGCGGTTGTCAATTATTATGGTTCGTGGTTGTTACGCTATATAGATCGTGATTGTCATCCACCAAGACTCATGGTTTACAACCACAACCCATATAACATTACAGCCACGAGCCTAAGTGCAAGACAACAACGACCCATCTCATTCACCAAACCATTATAGATAATAATAACAAGAAACATTATATACACTAATCCATTCAGCATTCAATATCAAATCAATGTCTGGCTCTCTTCACTGGCCTACTTGATATTTCTTCTTGTTTCTTTGCGAAAGCAGTATCAGCTTCTTTCTTTTACTGTAGACAATCGTATGCAATTGTCTTTTCTAAATTTAGGAATTTCCTCATACAGAAAAAGAATGAACTAATATTAAAACAAAAGACGAAGCAATCAAAACTTAATGTAGATAAATAAATATATAATTATAAGTATAAAATCAATTACATGCATGTCACTCAAGAAGTTTATGAATTTCAGCATGAATACGGCACAATCATCAGAGTTGTGTTGCACAGGTCTATCAGTAATTATCCTCACATTCCATGGCTTCTCCCAGAATTTAGCTCCACCATCAAGAATATAAAATAATCACCTCAATCCGTCCGTTACTTATGGGACAATCAGCTGAAAGTTTAGGGGTTTGATAGATCTCTCTTTTAGAAGATTTGTCATGATTTTTTTCAGAATTTATTGGACCTCATTTCATGGGTTTTTGGGTGAAATAGAGAAATTTGAAAATCGGTCCCAAATTTCATTTTTCTTCGATCTACCTCAAATCGGTAAGCTTTTCTTTGGTTTCTTTACTTAAGATAAACCGAAATCTTCCTCCCAAGCTACCCATGGTAGAATTTTTACTTAAGATCACAGTTTGAGAGGTTTTAAACCCCAAACGGACGTGCGGCTGGGCCGTTTTCACTTGATCAGGCCATTTCTGACTGCGTTTCATGGTGTTTAGATGATTGATATTTGTTTAAGGTCTATCTCTTGTTATCTTGAAGGATTGAGTGAGATAGAGTTGTTTGAATCAGTCTTTCTTGGCATAGGGGGTCTCTTGGCGTAGGTTTATTTCTCTTGGAATCTACTATGGCTGACAAAGGACCCTCATCTCTTGGCATAGGGTCTCTTGAGTCCATCCCCTTATAAATTACCTCCATTAAGTTGAATGGTGACAACTATCTTTAATGGGCATAATCTGTAAAAGTATTTTTAGGAGCCCGTGACAAGTTGTCGTATATTTTGGATGATCCCCCAAACTCTACAGATGCTACCTACAAGTCTTGGACAAATGAGAATTATCAAGTTATTGCATCGTTGTTGAATAACATGGATTCCTCGATTAGCCACCCAGTGATATTTTTATCCTCGGCTAAAGGCATCTAGGATTCGCTTCATGATATGTTCTCGGAATCTCAAAAATTTTCACGGGTATTCCAACTTATTTAAGAAATTGGTCGGTTTCAACAAAACTCCAGATCCTTAAAAGACTACTATTCGACGCTTCGGGGTATGTGAGATGAGTTGGATATGTATCAGCCTCTTCCTTCCCAATGTAAAGCAGATCATGACCATGCTCATAAGCAACGGGATGATACTCGTATCATGTAGTTCCTCGCTGGGTTGAGTTCTGATTATTTTCATGTTCGCGATCAAGTTGTTATGCAGGATCCTCTTCCCTCATTAACGACAGTCTATGCTATGTGTCAGCGTGCTATGACCTCTACTATTCCTTCTCATTCATTTCTACCACTCGAGCATTCGGTACATCTTGCTGGTGATCAGTCCTCCCTTGGTCTTCGGGTATCATCCTTGAGCTCAGGGCACATTTCTGGTTTTGCTGGTTGTGGTAGAGGCCGTGAGGGAGATCACAGTCGTGGTAGCCGTAGTCTTCGTGGTCGTGGTGGACGTGGACGCGGTCGTGACGGTTCCCGCATTTGTTCACATTGCGGTGGAACTAATCACATGATTGATTATTGCTGGCAACTACATGATCGTCCTATGTATGCCGCTACTTTTGTTGCTTCCACCGTTGCTTCTGAGACACAGTCTTGCATCCCGACAGCTGAGCAGGCTACTTCAGGGGAGTCTCTTATCATTTCTCGGGCAGCATATGATGCCCTTATGCAGCTTCACATTCAGGATATTCCTGAGCCTTCTCACACAGCTTCGGCCCAGTCAGATACTGCCCTTCTTGCGTCATCCTCTCCTACCTCTTAGGTCATCGAATCTGGAGCTTCCTCCCATATGACTGGTAAGTTACAATTTTTTCTTCTTATTCTCCTTCTTCTCCTACTCAGTATGTCACAGTCGCCGATGGAATTCAATCTCCCATCTCTGGGATTGGTTCCATCCCTCTCTCTTCTTTATTGTCTTTGTCCTCAGCATTGCATATGCCTCGTTTTCCATTACACTTATTATCTGTCAGCTCTCTTACTAAATCCCTCAATTATTCCATCACATTCTTTCCTTCTTATTGTTTATTTTAGGACCTACAGACGAAGAGAGTGATTGGTGGGGGGCATGAGCGAGGAGGCATTTATCTTCTCGATGATACACCTATTGCCGCTTCTAATACTCTCTCTAGATCGAGATTCCATGACTCGGTGGCATTGCTGCTTAGGCCACCCATCCATTGCTAGATTGAGACTTTTGTTTCCTTTTTTATTTGTCACTAAACCATTATGCTGTGATATTTGTGAATTGTCTAAACATCATCGTGCTACGTTTCCTCCTAGCTCTTCTGGGAGGAAATCTCAACCTTTTCTTCTGGTTCACTCGGATGTCTGGGGACCAAATTTCAGGATTACATCGACTTTTGGATTTAAATATTTTGTTACCTTTATTGATGATTATTCCCGCATGACTTGGATTTACCTTTTGAAATCTAAAAGTGAAGTGTTTGATGCGTTTAAAGTGTTTTATCATGAAGTGTGCCCTCAATTTCATTATTCCATCAAATCTCTCCATTTTGATAATGGGGGAGAATACATGTCTACTGCCTTTTTATCCTTCTTGCAGGAACGTGGTATTTTGTTTAGGACGTCATGTGCTTGCACTCCTCAACAAAATGGTATTGTAGAACGAAAGAATCGTCATCTTCTTAAAGTTGCTCGCACCCTTCTGCTTGGTATACACCTACCCAAACATTTTTGGGGTGATGCTCTTTTAACTGCTACTTTTCTTATTAATTGTATACCCTCACGTATTCTATCTTACAAATCTTCATTTACTATATTGTATCCTCATGATAATCCATTTCCTCTACCACCTAAAGTTTTTGGTTGTACATGCTTTGTTCAAATTTTAGATGGGAGTAATGATAAACTTAGCCCTAGGGTAGTTAAATGTGTCTTTATAGGGTATACTCGGAGTCAGAAAGGGTATAAATGCTTTGACCCATTGACTCGCAAGAAATATCTCTCTGCCGATGTCACCTTCTTTGAGGATCTTTCCTTTTTCTCCTTTCCATGCCTTTCCCTTTGTGATTCTCTTGCGAGTCAGGGGGAGTATGACTCTTATCCTTTTTCCACTCCTGATCATGGCAAAACTACTCCTCTCCCCTCTATTCAGCATCCTATTGGTGATATGGGTGAGCCTAAGCCTCTACGGGTGTATCATCGTCGAGATAAATCTTCACAAGCTCAGCCATCCACCCTTTCGCTCACTTTGAATGTTGGTTTAGGTGACTCTCTTAACTCAAGTTTAGATCTTCCCATTGCCTTACGCAAAGGGTCACGATCTTGTACTCAACACCCCATTAGTAATTTCGTTTCATATGATCATCTTTCACTGTCTCTTCAGTCGTTTGCAGCTTCCCCGTCATCATAGACTATTCCTAGATCTCTCTCACATGCTCTTCAGAGTCCTGATTGGACAAAGGCGATGATGGAAGAAATGTCTGCCCTTGAGAAGAATCATACTTGGGATCTTGTGCCACTTCCTGTAGGCCATAAACATGTTGGATGCTGATGGGTTTATACAATCAAGTTTCTTCCAGATGGCTCAATTGATCGTTATAAAGCCCGTCTTGTTACTAAAGGTTACACACAAACTCATGGTGTGGATTACTTCGAGACATTCTCTCCAGTGGCTAAGCTTAATTCCATTCGCGTTGTGCTCTCCTTGGCCGTTAATTTATCATGGCCCTTGTTTCAGCTTGATGTTAAGAATGCATTTCTCCATGGGGATCTTACAGAGGAAGTTTACATGTATCAACCTCCTGGGTTCGTTGCTTCTCACAATCCTACACTTGTATGTCGGTTGAAGAAGGCTCTTTATGGACTCAAATAAACTCCACGTGCATGGTTCGAAAAATTTAGTCAGGCTCTCTTAGAGTTTGGCTTTGTTCGTAGTCATGCCGATCATTCTCTCTTTATATGTCGTCGATCGACGGGCATCATGGTTCTCATTGTCTATATGGATGATATAGTTTTGTCTGGTAGTGATTCTGCTGGAATGAGGGAGGTTAAAGATTTTTTGAAGACTAAGTTTGAGATCAAAGATCTTGGTCCTCTTCGCTACTTCCTCGGAATTGAAGTTGCTCGCTCATCATCCAAATTGGTCTTGTCACAACGAAAATATGTGCTTGATCTTCTCATGGGTACCGGAATGTTAGGGTGCAAGCCTGCTACCACTCCCATAGATACTTTACAGAAGCTTCAACCAGATGATGGTGCTCTCCTTACTGATCTTGAGATGTATCAACGACTTGTAGGCCGGCTTATTTACCTGATTATTACTCGCCCAAATCTCTCATTTGTAGTGGGGGTTGTTAGCCAATTTATGCAAGCTCCCCGTACTTCTCTTCTCACGGCTGTCTACCGTATACTGCGGTATTTAAAATCAGCCCCGAGTCTTGGCCTCTGCTTTCAGTTGCATGGTCATCTTCATCTTTCTGGCTATTCCGATGCTGACTGTGCAGGTAGTACTTTTGATCGCCGCTCTACATCCGGGTTCTGTACCTTCCTAGGTGGCAATCTTATAACCTGAAAGAGAAAAAAGTAGCTAGTTATTGCCTGGTCCTCGGCTGAAGCAGAATATCGTGCTATGGCTCATGCGACGTGTGAACTCGTGTGGCTTCGTAATCTTCTTGAAGAATGTGGCTATCCTCCTTCGGATCTTATTCCTCTTCACTGTGACAATCAAACGACCATCAATATTGCTCGTAACCCAGTTTTCCACGAGTGAACCAAGCATATTGAGGTCGATTGTCACTTCATTCAGGAGAAAATTGCTTCTAAGGAAATCGTCACTCCTTTTGTTCGATCTGGGGATCAACTTGCTAATGTTCTTACAAAGTCCTTGAGTCGAGATGCTCTTCATCGTGTTCGTGATAAGTTGGGCATGATTAACATCTATGCTCCAACTTGAGGGGAAGTATAAAGAATGCTAGTGTATTGTATTGTGTATTGTGTATGGTTAGTGGGCTCTTTTAATGTAAGTGCATGTGCACACCTCCCCTTTCTCCTGTAGTGTACTATATGCTTTATCATAATAAAACACTATGTGTTAGGGCAAGCAAGCCTAACACATCATTTTTCTCCCAAATTCTTCTTCTTCTTCTCCTCTCTCAATATTCTCATCTCCTCTTCACATTATCCTCATTAAATCTCTTTCTACTCCATTGTGGAAGATAACCATTGGGTGGTGGCAATCACATTTTCGGATTCTCAACATTAAGCGTTTCTACAAGGTTTAACCGATAGTGGGATCATAATAATTGATTAGTGGCGACTTTGGTAAAATATAACACCTTTTTATCCCAAATAATAGCCCTCGAGCAAGACAACTAATGAAAAGCGAGAGTCAATCTCCCATCCCCTCGAGAAATCCACTCTCCAACGTCCATAACGAGTCAACTCACTAAGTCAACTCATCTACTTACCTAGTTCATCAACCCAGTGGACTCACCTAGTTAAGCCCAACCCAAATGCAAGCTAGAATTAAAACCCAAATTCAAGCACACACAAAGTACAATGCACAACATACCTCCTCTCTGGGAGGCCAATGTAATGTGTATTTACTCTTATGCCTATTTCCAAACAAATATTTACTCATTTACCACCCAATCCAACCATTGACATGATGCCATGCGGCAATCTCAAATCCAAACCTTGAAGCCCCTTTCGCCTTTGAACTTATTAAGAAATACACAAAAACTGAAATTAGGAGCTATAAATAGACCCCTTTCCCTCTCATTTCAATAATCAATAAGTAGAGTGAAAAAGTCCTCATCCCTTGGGGCCATAGTCATCTAGCCATTTCCTCTACCAAGGAGAGAGAGAGAGAGAGAGAGAGAGAGAGAGAGAGAGAGAGAGAGAGAGAGAGAGAAACCCTAGTCTAGCCAAGCCAAGCAAAAGTCTAAACTTCCATTTGATTTACCCGAAGTAGAAGCCATACGTTTATAGTGGGTGACTAACACCTTCCTTCTCTATAATCGCAATCCCTTTCTAAGAATCTTTGAATGCAAACTGCAAAGTTATTTTAGGGTTAGGAACTCTAAGATCCTCTCCCCTAATGTTTCTATAAGGTCTAGCCAACTATAGAGTCGAATTAACTAGTGATAATTTTGGTCAAACATAACATCCATTTCAAATCCCCGTGATAGAAGCCCTCAAAAGAGACAATCCGTGAAAAAACAACAAATCGATTCCATCCGGGATCTAACATCCACAGAGGGGAACGCTTCATGATATCCCCACTACAGGAAATTGCTCTTTTACTAATGATATAATTTGTTGTTATTTTATCTTTTTTCGTCGATAATGATTATTACTGACGAAATATGTCGTCGCTAAGAACGTCGCAATAAGACCATGGCCAAAGGCTTTTCCTGACGAAATATGACTTCATCGGCAATGATAAAACAAATACCGACGACTAAAATCGTCGGCCAAACATGATACTTTTGGTAGGAAAAAACAATATATTTAGTCGGTAAACATAGCTTATACCGATGAATATCTTCGTCGGTAAAACTGTGAATAGACAACATTATTGACGAGTATGTTCGTCGGTAAAAAAATAATACCGACGAGTCTATTCGTCGGCATAAGCACGGATAAACGACATTACCGACGAGTATGTTCATCAGTAAAACAATAATACTGACGAATATGTTCATTGGCATAAGCCTGCTATTACCGACGAATCTCATATATAGATCGTTGGTATAAATTTTTGTATTAATTTGTATGTATTAATTTGTACTTACGAAATATTTCGTCGGTATAAGTTTTCAACCTACTATTACCAACGAAATATTTCATCGGTAATAGTCTGTTTATTCCTAGTTTCATTTATTTTCAAAATTCAGGAAAAAATTTCTGATACACACCTGTAAATACACCTATTACAATAATTTTCATCATATTCACAACCCCCATCCATCCAAACACAAACTACATCCATTCAAACACAAACTACATCCATCCATATACAAACAATCCTATCCACATCCACATACAACCCACATTCATCCATGCACAAATACATATAAGTTTAACATTCGTATATAAAACAAATCATAAAAAAAATTAAAAAAAATTCTATCCACATCCACATACAACCCACATTCATCTACGCAGAAATACATACAAGTTTAACATTCGTATATAAAATAAATTATAAATAATTAAAAAAAAAAACACAAAGATGAAGGCGGAGGTGGTGGGGCATCGGTGGCAAAGCATACAGCGAGAGCCTGAAACATCTCCTGCATCCATCGCTTATGTTCCACCCGTATCTCCTCGATCCTCCTCTCCTGCTCTTCCCATCGCCTCTCCTCCTCTCTCCACCTTTGCTCCTCCTTCTCCCTATGCCTTTGCTCCTCCTCCATCTTCCTCTCCAGCTGCTCTTTGATCTCATCGACGATGACCTGTAGCTGCTGAACCTCTTTCTCTGCGATATCAGCCTAGCGTAGGGCACTCTCCCCAGCAACGAATCGGCTGGAAGCAGATCTAGCAGGTGCCATGAGCTTAGCACCTTGGCCAAGCCCATGCACATATCCAGAACGGGTGCCAAGCACCTCACTTAGGATATCTAGCTCACTCCGTTAATTACCATCGGGAGTGGGTTGAATTCGTATAGTGTCCATCGCCACCTGTAATGAAAATATATGAATTTTCATAACGAATGACATTATTATAATTCAATGCAATTAAATTTAACAGTGTAAGGATTTTTACCCAATTCTCGTTGGCTCTAGGATTAACCCAAGATCTCATCGCCTGCCAACAGTGAGTTCCTCTATAGAGGTCTACTGGTCCAGGCTCCTGGCCAGTGGCGGAATCTCGCTACGCAATTGAAAGGACGATAGAGTTAATATAAATGCATGGAAAGAATATATCAACTTAATAATCACCGGTAATTTCTTACCATGTCTTAACGATGTTGTACAAATAACTTTGAACCAGTTATGTGATTCACTTGTAACTTTTCTCTGTTCGCAGAATTTATTCTGCTCATTTTCTGAACACATTATTCATAATACATTGTTATTAATTGTTACCTTAAGATATCGTAAATATGTAAATATTACCTGAAAAGTATCAGACGAAAATCTCTCGTAGAGTATCCGTCAGTCGTTTATAATCACATGCGGCGGTGCGGACAGTACAGCCTCATCGTAAATCCTGCACCGCTTGTACCACTGGTGTAACTCTCCGCTGTACTCTTTGAACCGCTCCCTGACCATGCCGTCAACGGCATGGGAAATGTAAGGAACACTCAAATTTAAGACAAATTTATCCTGCGGTTTCGTAAATAATAGATTAAGGCAATAAACTTATTTAAAAAAATAACTTAACCATAAATGAACTTTCACAAAAGAAAATTTAATTTACTAAAATTTACCTCAACGTGCTGACGGATGAGCTGCCGCACATCATCTATCACGTATGCCCACGGGAGTGGTGGCGGGGATCAGAGATCGGCATAGGACACCGACCTCCAACATAAACAACTTGGCATTGTCCCTAACAGGTCTAAGACAGTCCTATGGGAACTCTATTGTCATCTTAGCCCGGAATATGAAATGTAACTGTCCTCGCGGTACAGTCCAAGATGGCATAATACTTCGCAAGCTAGTCCATACCCAGAATAACATCAAAACTTGTCATCGGCATCACGAACAGATCGGCAGGAAGGAACATCTCGCCCACTAACACCAGGCAAGAAGGGCAGCGACGGGTCAACACAACAGACTTCCCCATGGGAGTCAAAACGGCCAAGGCCTTAGACACGGACTCCGATGAAACACTGGTCGATCAACAAAACTGCTCGGCCACGAAAGAATGGGAGGCACCAGAATCAAACAAAACATGGACAACGCAAGCAGAAACAAGAAAAATGCCCTCGACGACTCCGCCAGTCGATGACTGCGGGTCCTGGCCTGGCGCCTTTTGCGCGGAATAAAATCGGCCTTGAGCTGGTAAGGGGAGCAAACCAGAAGACCATGAATCCTGAGTCTGCGTCTGCTGAGCTGCGATACATACTCGACCCAGGAGCTGAACATATTGATATCCTCTCTGCTGCAGCTGTGTCTCTGCTAGGAAGGTCTACCTGACTGCCTCTGCTGCTGAGGAGCCCTAGGAGCTTTGGCTGGAAGCTGCGCTCACTGCTAATACTGTTGAGGAGGATGAGGAGGCAACTGTGGTGGCCTCCGCTACTGTATGGGGAGAGGGCAACTCACCTTCGATGCCCGACCTATCCACAATCGAAGTAAACACCGGAAAAGGGGGCGGAAGATGAAGCGGCTAGCTGTACTGATGATGACGATGAAGACGATGGCCGGGCCGTCAGCGAGTTGGCAGCTCGCCGAAACCGATCCCCCTCCGTCTCATCGTGACGGTCTTTGCTGAAAATAGGCGGTCGGCTAGTGCTCTCCTCTTCTGGTCTCCACCGGAACTCTGCTCTCGCGATCTCTAGGTCATAGCCCAGTCCTCCTCATAAACTAACGCTCGATGAACAACCTGATTGAACGTCTCCAAGCAATGTCCCATCACACGGCTATGAAGAGCAGGATGCAAGCCGATCACAAAAAGGCGAACCTTCATCTTCTCATCACTGGTGAGATGAGGAGTAAAATCTAGATAAGGCCAAGAAACGGGCCTCATACTGTGACATCGACATATCACCCTGAACTAGGGCCTCGAACTTAATCGCCCTCTGAATCTGAACATGCTCGGGGAAGAATTTTTGGTCAAAGCAGACCACAAATTCCTCCTACGTCCAAACAAAATATGGCCCAACCATCCTGGATACGGACGACCACCAATGACAGGCCTCACCCTAAAGAAGAAAGGTAGCAAGGGAAACTCTCTGATCAGCTGGACACTGCATAGTGTCGAAAATCCTCATAATCTCAGTGCGCCATGCATCGGCGGCAGAAGGGTCTGACTCACCCCTGAATCTCGGAGGGTCATGCCACCGAAACTCTTTGAAAATGGTGCTAGCACCGGTATGAGGAGAGCGACTAGGATAAATCACCCCTCAAGATGAGGAGTTCTAGAGCGGTTCTTGGGTGGCACGAGTCCCTGCAACGCGCAGAGTGACAAGCCATGCATCAATCGCTGAAAATGCTTCTTGACACCCCAGCACTTGTCGGGAAAACAGAGCGGCGGCACTTGCCTCGGGCGTAGGCACCCCCCGAAGTGCGGAAACAGAGGAGCGGGAGCCTCAGAATGGAACAAAGCAAGCTAAGAAGGGGGAATCGGCGGGGAAACTGGAGCAACTGGAGGAACAGGCCCTACAAGCTCAACAGGAGGTTGAATCGGGACCTTGGGAATCAGATCCTCTAAGACGGGAGTGGGATGCGCTCGAGTAGAATGGGTATCATGAGTGCCTCTACCACAGGCACCACGGCCATGGGTGCCACGATCACGGGTGCCACGTCTAGGCGGCATCGTCTACAAAATAATGATGATGCAAGGAATCAGGACAATTACAGGCTCAATACGAAGCGAAAAGCAGGGTCTCGGGACACTACTTGTCCTATACTCTCAGCAGAGATGCGATGTTATCCCGAGTTATTCCAGAATTACTTGCTATGCTTTGATACCAACTCTTGTCACACCCCAAACTCGGTAACCGGATCTCCAAGGAACTCGATAGCCGGTTCTGACCGCAACAGTCTCCGTAGTACCTCATTCTCGACTCCTGAGGTAGGTTTCGATCCTGGGATCCCGCAAGGAGGATTTCCATAACCATATAACCATTTCCAATACGAGCATACCCAAGTTCACAACAAGTAAATCTCGAAAATAACAAAGGGACACATCACAAAATCCACTATGAATTTGAACTTTTACAAGTACATAGCTGAAAGGAAATACATCTGATAACGAAAGAAGTAGGAAGAAGATCTGCAACACTGAGGGTCCTCGGCTCAACTCTAATCTAAGCTCCGCCGCTACGATGCTAGCCTAGGATCTCCTACACGCATCAATCGTGCATAAGCTTATAGAAGCTTAGAAGGTGGTGAAAGTGTGTGATAATGGTGCGCAGAAGAATAATAGGAGATACAGGAAGAGAAACATGATCAATGACAATATCACTAACCTTACCGAGGCTCGTCATGAATGCAATGCAATAAGTACTGGCCGACACCAAGGTGATACATAAAGGGGCTTATACAGTCGATGCAAATGCAATGCAAAGTGATGCTAGTCCTCATGTCTAATCCACATATTAAATACATTTTTATCATAAGGAAATCACTGAAGTCCAGTACACTGCTGAATGACTGTCGTTCTCCAGACCCGCACAATCAAACGAGCGTAAGAGACCTCACTACCCGCCTGTGGACAGCCAATCATCAACAAGGCTCATTGGCAGCGGACTCATTTACGAGCTGTTTAGACTCAGCCTAGCAATGCCTTCTTACACCAGGCGGGTAAGGCTACACCCCTACCCAACCGACTACACGACAGTGGGAGTCGTGACCTAATGGTATATGGCCCTCGTGCACTCATAGTTTCCACTCGGTCACGGCATTGGGGCAGATCATTGGTAC
This sequence comes from Magnolia changhungtana, assembly GCA_030180095.1. NCBI lineage: Eukaryota > Viridiplantae > Streptophyta > Magnoliopsida > Magnoliales > Magnoliaceae > Magnolia > Magnolia changhungtana. The sequence continues at coordinate 1,354,340 of JASAUF010000586.1, read as the reverse complement.
CATTGAAGTTTTGAGAATTTCACCCTCGGGCATCCTATGCACCCTATATGCTCAAGTAACATTTTCGGTGTCCACACACATACGACCATCCATGAATGTCCCTGTGGAGGCAAGGCCCTGATGAAGCAATGGTGGTATCATCATGAAATGTGATGTCAATGCATGAGTCACGCATACAAATCATGCACTAGCTTCAAGCACTCGATGTGCACAAGGGGAAAAACTCCATCCCTCTATCATATCAACCCAATGACCACACACAATGTAATCCATTCACACGGATGATGCATATGGGTTATAATGGTGTAAGTGCACTACTTGGTGATGATAACGTGAATCATACTCCTTCCCAAGGAGGGACAAGGTCTAGATACATAGACATGTACTTTAAAAAGAAGTCCTCAAGTGGGGGCCCAATATTTGGGGCAGCTCACAAACTAAGAGGGTCATAAAGGCCCAAGGAAGAAGCGGTCCTAATAAGAGTCCAAGGTGGGCCTTCAACCACCTATGACAACCCTATGAGCCTATCTTAGGGCCACCAAGAAGGACATCTAACCTCAATTGGGTCCCAAAAGGTAGCCCGCTACCTACACGCATATAAAGCAAGGCCTAAGGCCTAAGCAATCCATAGCCTAGTGGGCTTACACCAAGCCCAACACATAGGCAACATGGTGGGCCCTCAAGCAAGGTTTGGGGCCAACCATAAAGATCATGAGCCTACTCATTGTGGTGGGCCTAATGGGCAGCCCGTTATTCCAACCATATGGGCAATTTTTATGTTTGAAATAAGTGAGATGGGCCTTATATATTGGCCTAAGTATGAGGTTAATTTAATGGACAACCAAGGGCCCAACTACTTGAGTATTTTGGCCCATAAAACTCATCACAATAGTATTTTAAATATAGGCTCAAAAGGTCAAGGGCCTATCAAGAAAGTTTCATGACAATGGGCCTAGGAAACCCAACCAATAACTATGAATATAGCACTACCAAAAAAAAGGGCAACGCCGACGGCTAAAAACCGTCGGCAATGACCTTCTCCGACGGCTTTTAGCCGTCGCAAGGTCTGTCGGTAAACAGTGCATCGGCATTGACCTTCCCCGACAGAGTAATGCAGCCCACATGGAATCAAGGCACGTCCAAAATTAGATATACCCATTTCTCCAAAGCTCTGAATGAACTAACCTATTTGAGAAAGTAAGTCTACACAATAGAAAAGGAAGAAATCAAAATCAAATGTATCATCCAAATTCCAAATATTTGGATTGGATATATGCTTAAAAAAAAAAACGAGAGACGTTTAACAAAATTGCATTATTTTAATCCCTTTGGACTTTCCACCAAATATCAGTGCTGCAACCAAACATGGTCAAAACTCCAAATGCAGCCCAAATGGAATAAGCTGATGAACAGAATCAATCTCCCAACCTAGTCTGATCAAGCTCAAAACTCTAATCTCCATCTAACAACTTCTGATCAAGCTCAATACCATATCCATCTAACAATGAGGCTTTTCAGCTTCAGTTTCTCTTTCATGCAATTATGCAATGTACAACACTGAGAAGTAGATTGGTGTAATTAGAGAAGTTCACCAAATGGACATAAAAGAAATGAATGGATAAAAAGTGGTGCAATATGCAATACAAAGCTTATACCTAACGTAATGAGCTTCAAAAGCTAACAAATTATTCATCTAAAAGAAAATTTCTCAAATAATTCTCAACAATTTTAATAGAACTATCCATGAGGCATTGCCAGACTTAATGAGACCTACTTGGGATACTTTATTGGCATCACAGCTGCTTCCTTGAGAAGGCGTTTTGCATTCTCTAACCCCTTGATGCTTTCCCACTTCACATTTGGATTCCCACGAATGATATTCCTGCAAGTAACAAAGACCGAATATAAATTAACACTCGTACCAACTCAGTAGTAAAGATATGTCAACTGATGGATTGATCAATGGATAACGGGGCATTTTGTAAAACCCGAATTAGGAATTCATGCTTAGTGTGGTTTCCATCTAAGTGGCACTTTGAATTTACCTACTTAAACTCTTTGCTTGGTGCACATTTTCAAGATTCAAAAGCGGGAAGCCTACCTTTGCCTGCAAAAGTAAATATCATAAAGTCAAAAACTTTCTAGCATACAAACAAATGCTGCCTGCAGCTTTTGGGTTCCAAGAATCAGGACATGATATGGTATCTTTCACAAATTGAAAAAACTTCAATCCGAATATGAGCAATCATGCCCAGTATTACCAAACATTTTTCCTTTTTATTGACACATTTGGGTCTTTGTTCTCTTACTACCAATATCAAGACAATTGTGTCAAAGCATCAAAATGGCGTGATCCACCCGATGGATGCTTTCAATCTCATCCTTTAGTGCCACATTGGCATGTGGTGGCACATTAACACACCCAAAGTTTCTCATCTGGCCATTTCTTTTGCAAATTGTGGCCCATCTTTTGATTTGACTAGCCCGAATTGTCAAAGCATCAAAATGATGTGATTCCACCTGATGGGAACTTTCAATCTCATCCTCTAGTGTGACATTGTCACATGTGGTGGCACATAGATGAGATGGCTTATCCATGGCTGTGTAGGCTCGGAAGTGGGTTATGGGCTTACATACATAATGGTTAAGAGTCATTCATATGGAATACATGAGCTATGAGAGTACGGATATGTGCATCTGCACATCTGTGTCATCATCAAGGTTGATATGTACCTTTAAAAAAAAAGTAGATATGTGATGTGCATGTGTGTATATGGATTTACAGGTGTATGCATGCATGTATTCATGCCTGTATGTACACATGTACATGTCGACTCGTGATGTAAATTACGTGTGTGTGCATGCATGTATTCATGCCTGTATGTACACATGTACATGTCACGATGCAAATTACAAAAGGTAGAGATTTGCTACCAAATTAGAGCCGGCGCTCGGACAAGGTCCCGTCCGTGTAGCCTTGAGAATGACTCACACGCCCATGGGATATGCCCATCCGCCAACACCCTGCAACCATGAAATGGTAGTTGTTTTAGGAAAAGAATATTATATATATATATATATATATATATATATATATATGATCACAACAATCAAAATGATGGATAACTGCTCTTCTGGATTTCTATACCTATCCATATTCAGCTACGGAGACAACTGAATGAAGGATTGTTGATTAATGATGTAAGATCATCTAAATAAAATTTCTCTGTTCACCAGTTTTGTGCTGAATAATCGTTGTTTAAATCACGTACAAACATTCATGATGCCATGATGCATCCCAGGAGTGGACCTCAGAATCGATCCAATCAGTGGACTTGCCTTTCAATATCCCACAGCCATATTGTCTCTAGCTGCTTCGTTTTGGGTGTTTGGTTGCACCAAATTAGACGATTAATCGGAAATTTGGGGTAGACAAACACACCCTTAGAAACATGTAACTGGTAAAATTCAAAAATCAGAAATTCAGCAAAGTGGGGAGTTTCTTTTAATCATAAAATTTCTTTCAGATGAAAGAATTTAAAGAGTAGAAATTTGGTTTGTGGAAAACTTGACATGGGCATGTGCATATACGACATGAGTTTACATATTTCTACATATCGCCCCACACAAAGCGAAATAGTTCAAAAGAAGTTTGATTATAAAGGGAAACAGCTTCAATGCTTGCTTCAAAATAATGAATCAACAATATGCCAATATCATGAGGATCTCATCACCCATCCAATCTTGACCGGACCGTGAGCTCACATCTCATCATCTGCTCTTATATTTTAGCAGTGATGGGTTATGTCGGGTCCCACAATCAAATATTATTCCCCTTTCCTTCAATTCTTACCACCTGTGCTATACACGGGGGTTATCTTGATTCTTGAGCAAATTAGAGACAAGTGAAACAGAGGGTACTTACAAATAAAAGCTTGAAGGACTTGGTATTGAGAGCTGTCTGAACTGAGTTAACTTGAACTCGATTTGGTGGATGAGTCAATAAAGAGAATACACAATTATGAGGATAAATTACATAAGCGCCTAAGTGCCAAGCAAAATTCTCAAATGTTGCCACTGAAGATGTCAAGAAAGCAATAGAAGTAATGACTTCAATTTTACAAGGTCAGAGATTGGACTTGGAATTTAGACCTAGGCCTAACAAATCCATTTGTAAGTTTCTGACCATTGAGTTCTACATATTCGTTATTTTCTAATGCAGTGCCTCAATTGATTTCTCATCATGCAATAAGAATTGAAAACAACATTAACTGTTAACTGTGTGATGGAATTGAAAACAACACACGTGCAAGCATGGCACATGCATGCTAGATCTAATCCATCCATTAGGTTGGTCAGACAACGTACATGTTTTCCCAGAAACAAAATCTGGCATGATCAGCATGCAGGCCACTATATTGGAAACATGTGGATGGGTTAGAAAACTTCTACCAAGTTTTTCAGAGCTGTACATTTGTTTAACAAACCGTGGCCCACCTGACCAGTGATTCAACCTGATTCTTTGTGGCTGAACATGACTTTTATTGCACAGACATCAAAGCTCCTATGCATTATCAACAAACTGTCCAATGAAAGGGGTGTGAAAACCACCTCAATTCATAGGATTAGCAATAACTGAGAACTTCATATCAACATCTACCCAACATGTCTTTGCTTTTTCAAGTAGCAGCCAATCCTTCAGCGAGGCATTTCCATTTGCATAGCATTATTAAACAATGCACATCCAAAAATGCAAAACTGAATTTATTTATTTTTTTCCTATTTATCATGTATTCATGTCAAGATCTGTCACATGCTCGGCTAGTATGCATGTGAGTGATTGACGACTTGCAATGAACAAAGGTCATGCGTTAACATCTTTGTAAGATGATCCCATCCATAACTAGTCGCTTGTGAATGGAAAAATTACCATCATCTCCACAAATCGATAATCGAGTCGGGAGCGGATCACCAAAGATGCAAATTTCCCCACGTGTACCATATACGGTTTATTGGGCCAGACAAATTGCTTGTCTGAACATTGCAAATTTCCTCATCAGAGAAAGAAAATGACAGTGTACCTTAAAAATAAAAAATTGGCATAGTGTACCTTGGTCCTGGCTTCACACTGGTTTTTCTCTGCCTCCGAAGCTTGGTGTTTCTCCTCTAACTTTGAGTAAAACTAAAAGAAAGACAAAGAAATAAGTTTTAACTGTCAAGATATAATATGGAACTTCACAAACAATTCTCTGATAAAGAACATACCTCCTTCCGCTTCTCTGCACGCGCACTGCATCTAAAAATAGGAGCAGATGCCACGGTCATGCTGATTTTCAATGTCCGTACTGACGCTGTAGCCCTATGTTAGTTGAGGAAATTCAATACCAAAACTTCTAAATGCTTGCTGCATTGACTTAAATGGAGAGAATACATCAAGCCAGCTTGAAATGGCAAGAGAGCTCCATGCTACAAGTAGCTAAATTGATTCTCCCAATGGTCACTACTGCACTCAATGCAAATCTAAACTCCAAAAAACACCCTAAGCTATTATCAAAACCACAACCTTACATTCTCAACTTGCAACACAGTACCATCTAATCAAGTCAACACAGCACCATCTAATCAAGTTATGTCCTCCCTGTTTAAAATATTGAAACAGGTTTTCTCTAGTTTATATATAATTTAAAAAATGCATGGCCAACTAACTCAAACAATGGCCCACTAGTATGTGCCATGAGAATCTTGACGCTACAGATACCCTAACTCATCAAGGCATAACAATTCCTCTTTGTACACATGACCTCAATAGAACCTAGACCTAATCTTCCAATCCAATTGTTTGAATCCAATTACTGCAAAACATTAGATTGCATAACTCCGATAAAGGAAACAAACAAAAAATACATGAAGAAAAAAGAGGAGAGAAGAGCAAAACCAAATTACAAGCATACCCCTCCAACCATGTAGACCTGATGAAGGATCTTCTCGATTACCATTTCCACCTGGTCTTGACAATAAGCATCTTACAGCATCAACAACCTGTAGCATGCACAAAATCACCCAAAACCCATTACTATAATCTTGAAAAAAATAAGAACCTAACATGACTAAACTCCCCAACTCTACGATGCTCACACGAAAGAGAATCCACCGAAAGTCACAACAAACCCAAAAAAAATATTAATAACTAAAAAAATGTCAAATATAAAGAAAGTGACACATAAATAGATAAGCAAAAATTAGTCAACTAAACCTACTAAATTCATACAGGCAATCAATCAAACACATCATATACAACATTACTTGTTCTGGTGTCCCAATAGTTGTCTATTTCTTAATTGCATAAACATAAAAACTAATTCCTTTGGAGTTTACAAACTCATCCAAACAGAAAACAAAAGAAGCCCAACTAATTAAATGGTATCTACTTTATTCATGATGACAAGTCAACAAGTAAAACAAGAAGCATATAAAGTATACTTCTCTAGGGTATCACTGACAGCTGAATAGAAAGATTCCTCATAATCAAAACATCTCTGCTTAATCACATATCAAGATCATCTGATGAGCTACAAATAAAACATCTTTTTTAAGTCTCCCAACAATGCAAATTTTGTTGTTGTGAGTTCTTGAAAAAATCCAATGCCCATCTCCAAACACACTGGATTAGCTAAGATTTTTAAGCTACAGCTATATCAGCACAGGGCTAATGGCTATGTAAAGCAATTGCCAACCATTGAAAAGCCCAGCAGGTGGTAAAAGCAATGCATATCGGCCCTTAACATATTCAATGACATTCGTGTAGTAGGTCATCCCTGAGTTATCCCAACAATGCTGCTTGAAATAAGTGATCCAGGAGGCTTAAGAGAACGTGAGAACATCCAAAATAAAATTTCAAGAACTCCAAGCCAAAGCCCAAACTGGAAACCTTCCTAATCATATCACTACCCGATTTGGCTCTTGGTGGGACCCCAAATGATGAACTCGTCAAACAAAAATCTATTGCAAACTCGCTATTGTCGTGTTCATTAGCTAATCTGCGCCCGTAGACACCTCTCATAGACACACCACGCATGCGAAACGTCATTTTCAAACCAAACTACACTCGCCATTTTCAATTCTCACGCGGCCACTTCATTACCCCACTCTCTCCTTCGATTTCTCCACTCTCACCTCTCCGCCTCTCTCTCTCTCTTGAAGCAAAAAAGAAGAAGGAAAAAAAAATCTCTTTTATGTTTTTTCAATCCATCTTCCATTTTCTTCTTAACAAGAAAATCCATATTTACTAATATTCCCATTTTTCTATTTTTCAAAAGAATGAGTTCGGACTTCAAAAGCGTCGGCTCCAGCACTCGTACTTTCAGCCCAAACCTTAACCAAGGACTCCAAAATTACCAAATTGTTGGGGATCAGGGTTCTCTTCTCGTAGTGTGATTACTAGGGATGCATATAAAGGGATTCATGAAATCGGTTTACCATTAGAAATTGCTCAAAAGATCACATTTGAAGAGAAGGTCACTACATACAACATTTATCATTTACAGAAACTAGTGGATGACAAATTATGTGTAACATACAGAGATGGTTCAGCCACTTATGCGATCAAGGAAGGTTCAAAAGGACATATATATTTGAAAGTTGGCCAAATCATAAACAACCATTATTTATGGACGGAGACATTGCTTTCATTAATAGGCCACCTAGTACTCATAAACATTCATTGCAAGCATTTTCTGTCTATGTGCATGACGACCATACTATTAAGATCAATCCTCGTATTTGCGCTTCCCTAGGTGTGGATTTTGATGGGGATTGCATTTATATGCTACTTCATAGATCATATTCCGAGATAAAAGGTGTCAATTATATAAAAAATTATAGTTCAAAAGTAGACAATAAAGAGCACAAATTCTGATTATAAAGGTAATATTTAGGGTTAAGCTTACCATCATTGTCATGTTGAAACCGTTCCTTGAATACAGGGATGTCCCTTATCGATCTAAAACAGTCAGACAATTACAATTAAAAGAAAGAAAGAAAAAAGAAAAGAAAAGAAGGCAAGCAGGTAATTAGACACTCAAATGCAACCAAAAAGAAAAATATAAACTTATCTGGTTAACTCCCCCTGAAGTGACACCTACACCAACCTGCAACAACAGAAACCAGATCAGTCCCACACTACGCCAAAACAGCGAAAAAAGGACGGTCCAAAACCGTCTCAAATGACCAAAAGGACTCAGGTATGGACCGTCGATAGCCAAAATTTTGACGTGTCTTATTTTTAAAGGACGGTTGAAAACCGCTATTCTTATTGACGAAAAAAGACGGTCATAGACCGTCCTTAAAATGGATTTGTCATAGACCGCTCTTATGATCCTAAAAGGACGGCCATAGACCGTTCTTTAAAAGGATCATATGGACCGTCCTTAAAAAGGACATCATGGACCGTCTCTTATGAGCCTTGAAAGGACGGCCATGGACCGTCCTTTTTTAGATCATAGGCCATAATCCTTAAAAAGGATCATGTCATGGACAGTCTCTTATGAGCCTTGAAAGGACGGTCCATGACCGTCCTTTAAAATATCTGTATGGGCCGTCCCTTTTGACCCTTAAAGGACAATTTCAAATTTGACTGTTACAAGATTCTTCCCGATATACACTGTTATACAAACTACGTAAATCCAAACTGTTTCATCATATTCACCTGTTTCATCCAAACAGATCGATATACACTGTTTCATTCACATTCACCTGTTTCATCCAAACAGAACTGATATACACCTGTTTCATTCACATACGTAAATCCAAACTGTTTTATCACATTCACCTGTTTCATCCAAACAGGACTGATATACACCTGTTTCATTCACATACACCTGTTTCATTCACATAAACAGGACTGATATACACATGTTTCATCCAAACAGGACTGATATACACATGTTTCATCCAAACAAGACTGACATATACCTGATATACACCTGTTTCATCCAAACAGGACTGATATACACCTGTTTCATTCACATTCACCTGTTTCATCCAAACAAGACTGATATACACATGTTTCATTCACATTCACCTGTTTCATCCAAACAGGACTGATATACACCTGTTTCACATACACCTGTTTCATCTAAACAGAACTGACATACACCTGTTTCATCCAAACAGGACAAACATACACCTGTTTCATTCACATTCACCTGTTTCATCCAAACAGGACTGATATACACCTGTTTCATCACATTCACATTCACATTCACATCCATCTAAACCCAAACTACGTAAATCCATCCAAACATAAACTACATCCATCCAAACACAAACAATCTTATCCACAATACATTATTCATCCACGCACAATACATATAAAGTTTAACTTTATAAGTAAAAATACATTCAGGTTTTAGGTTATAGGTTTAGGTTAAGGTTTAGGTTTAGGGAATTGAGAATAGGTTAAGGTTTAGGTTTAGGAAATCGGGTTCGGATTCGGGTTCGGGATCAGGTTTAGGTTTGGGTTTTCAAGTTCAGGTTTAAGTTAGGGAGTTGAGATTAGGATTAGGTGTAGGTTTAGTTTAGGGATTTGAGAATACATTTAGGTTTTAGGTTTATTTTTAGGTTTTAGGTATTGGTTAAGGTTTAGGTTTTAGGTTTAGGTTAAGGTTAGGTTATAGGTTATAAGTTTAAGTTTTAGGACGAGGTTTTGGTTTTAAGGTTATAGGTTTAGGTTAGGTCAAGGTTTTAAGGTCTTATAAGCTATAGGTTTAGGGAATTGAGAATATGTTAAGGTTTAGGTTTAGAAATCGGGTTCGGGTTCGGATCGGGTTTAGGTTTGGGTTTTCAAGTTTAGGTTCGGGTTTAGGTTAGGGAGTCGAGATTAGGATTAGGTGTAGGTTTAGGTTTAGGGATTTGAAAATAGGTTAAGGTTTAAGTTTAGGAATTCGGGTTCGGGTTCGGGATTAGGTTTAGGTTTGGGTTTTCAAGTTTAGGTTTAGGTTAGGGAGTTTAGATTAGGATTAGGTGTAGGTTTAAGTTTAGGGATTTGAGAATAGGTTAAGGTTTAGGTTTAGGAAATCGGGTTCGAGTTTGGGTTCGGGTTCGGGTTCGGGGATCGGGTTTTAGGTTTGGGTTTTCAAGTTTAGGTTTAGGTTTAGGTTAGGGAGTTGAGATTAGGATTAGGCGTAGGTTTAGGTTTAGAGATTTGAGAATACATTTAGGTTTTAGGTCATAAGTCTTGGTTTAGGTTAAGGTTATAGGTTTAGGTTAAGGTTTAGGTTTAGGTTATAAGCTATAGGTTTAGGGAATTGAGTATAGGTTAAGGTTTAGGTTTAGGAAATCGGGTTCGGGTTCGGGTTCTGGATCGGGTTTAGGTTTAGGTTAGGGAGTTGAGATTAGGATTAGGTGTAGGTGTAGGTTTAGGTTTAGGGATTTGAGAATACATTTAGGTTTTAGGTTTATTTTTAGGATTTAGGTATTGGTTAAGGTTTAGATTTTAGGTTAAGGTTAGGTTATAGGTTATAAGTTTAGGTTTTAGGACATAGGTTTTGGTTTTAAGGTTATAGGTTTAGGTTTAGATTAAGGTTAAGGTTTTAAGGTCTTATAAGCTATAGGTTTAGGGAATTGAGAATATGTTAAAGTTTAGGTTTAGGAAATCGGGTTCCTGGATCGGGTTTAAGTTTGGGTTTTCAAGTTTAGGTTCGAGTTTAGGTTAGAGAGTCGAGATTAGGATTAGGTGTAGGTTTAGGTTTAGGGATTTGAAAATAGGTTAAGGTTTAGGTTTAGGTTTAGGAATTCGGGTTCGGGTTCGAGATTGGGTTTAGGTTTGGGTTTTCAAGTTTAGGTTTAGGTTTAGGTTAGGAGTTTAGATTATGATTAGGTGTAGGTTTAAGTTTAGGGATTTGAGAATAGGTCAAGGTTTAGGTTTAGGAAATCGGGTTCGGGTTCGGGATCGGGTTTTAGGTTTGGGTTTTCAAGTTTAGGTTTAGGTATAGGTTAGGGAGTTGAGATTTGGATTAGGTGTAGGTTTAGGTTTAGAGATTTGAGAATACATTTAGGTTTTAGGTCATAAGTTTTGGTTTAGGTTAAGGTTATAGGTTTAGGTTAAGGTTTAGGTTTAGGTTTAGGTTATAAGCTATAGGTTTAGGAATTAAGAATAGGTTAAGGTTTAGGTTTAGGAAATCGGGTTCGGGTTCTAATCGGGTTTAGGTTAGGGAGTTGAGATTAGGATTAGGTGTAGGTTTAGGTTTAGGGATTTGAGAATACATTTAGGTTTTAGGTTTATTTTTAGGTTTTAGGTATTGGTTAAGGTTTAGGTTTTAGGTTTAGGTTAAGGTTAGGTTATAGGTTATAAGTTCGAGGTTTTTAGGACATAGGTTTTGGTTTTAAGGTTATAGGTTTAGGTTAAGGTTAAGGTTTTAAGGTCTTATAAGCTATAAGTTTGGGAATTAAGAATATGTTAAGGTTTAGGTTTAGGAAATCGGGTTCGGGTTCGGGTTCGGGATCGGGTTTAGGTTTGGGTTTTCAAGTTTAGGTTCAGTTTAGGTTAGGGAGTTGAGATTAGGATTAGGTGTAGGTTTAGGTTTGGGGATTTGAAAATAGGTTAAGGTTTAGGTTTAGGAATCTCGGGTTCGGGTTCGGGATTGGGTTTAGGTTTGGGTTTTCAAGTTTAGGTTTAGGTTTAGCTTAGGGAGTTTAGATTAGGATTAGGTGTAGGTTTAAGTTTAGGGATTTGAGAATAGGTTAAGGTTTAGGTCTAGGAAATCGGGTTCGGGTTCGTGTTCTGGATCGGAGTTTAGGTTTGGGTTTTCAAGTTTAGGTTTAGGTTTAGGTTAGGGAGTTTAGATTAGGATTAGTTGCGAGTGTAGGTTTAGGAATTTGAGAATAGGTTAAGGTTTAGGTTTAGGTTTAGGTTAAGGTTTAGGTTATTAAGCTATAGGTTTAGGGAATTGAGAATATGTTAAGGTTTTTAGGAAATCGGGTTCGGGTTTAGGTTTGGGTTTTTAAGTTTAGGTTTAGGTTTAGGTTAGGGAGTTGAGATTAGGATTAGGTGTAGGTGTAGGTTTAAGGATTTGAGAATATATTTAGGTTATAAGTTATAGGTTCAAGTTTAGGTTTAGCTTAAGGTTAAGGTTTAGGTTTATGTTATAAGCTATAGGTTTAGGGAATTGAGAATAGGTTAAGGTTTAGGTTTAGGAAATCGGGTTCGGGTTCGGGATTGGGTTTGGGTTTGGGTTTTCAAGTTTAGGTTTAAGTTTAGGTTAGGGAGTTGAGATTAGGATTGGGTGTAGGTTTAGGTTTAAGGATTTGAAAATAGGTTAAGGTTAAGGTTTAAGAATTCGGGTTCGGGTTCGGGATTGGGTTTAGGTTTGGATTTTCAAGTTTAGGTTTAAGTTTAGGTTAGGGAGTTTAGATTAGGATTAGGTGTAGGTTAAGGTTTAGGGATTTGAGAATAGGTTAAGGTTTAGGTTTAGGAAATCGGGTTCGGGTTCTGGATCGGGTTTAGGTTTGGGTTTTCAAGTTTAGTTTTAAGTTTAGGTTAGGGAGTTTAGATGAGGATTAGTTGTAGGTGTAGGTTTAGGAATTTGAGAATAGGTTAAGGTTTAGGTTATAAGCTATAGGTTTAGGGAATTGAGAATAGGTTAAGGTTTAGGTTTAGAAATCGGGTTCGGGTTCGGGATCCGTTTTAGGTTTGGGTTTTCAAGTTTAGGTTTAAGTTTAGGTTAGGAGTTGAGATTAGGATTAGGTGTAGGTGTAGGTTTAGGGATTTGAGAATATATTTAGGTTATAGGTTATAGTTCGAGTTTAGGTTTATTCAAGAATTCTGGTTCGGGTTCGGGATTGGGTTTAGGTTTGGGTTTTCAAGTTTAGGTTTAGGTTTAGGTTAGGGAGTTTAGATTAGGATTAGGTGTAGGTTTAGGTTTAGGAATTGAGAATAGGTTAAGGTTTAGGTTTAGGAAATCGGGTTCGGGTTCGGGATAGGGTTTTAGGTTTGGGTTTTCAAGTTAGGGAGTTGAGATTAGGATTAGGTGTAGGTTTAGGTTTAGGGATTTGAAAATAGGTTAAGGTTTAGATTTAGGAATTCGGGTTTGGGTTCGGGATTGGGTTTAGGTTTGGGTTTTCAAGTTTAGGTTTAGGTTTAGGTTAGGGAGTTTAGATTAGGATTAGGTGTAGGTGTAGGTTTAGGGATTTGAGAATAGGTTAAGGTTTAGGTTTAGGAAATCGGGTTCGGGTTGGATCAAGTTTTAGGTTTGGGTTTTCAAGTTTAAGTTTAGGTTTAGGTTAGGGAGTTGAGATTAGGATTAGGTGTAGGTTTAGGTTTAGAGATTTGAGAATACATTTAGGTTTTAGGTCATAGGTTTTGGTTTAGGTTTAGGTTATAAGCTATAGGTTTAAGGAATTGAGAATAGGTTAAGGTTTAGGTTTAGGAATCGGGTTCGGGTTCGGGTTCGGAGTTTAGGTTTGGGTTTTCAAGTTTAGGTTTAGATTAGGGAGTTGAGATTAGGATTAGGTGTAGGTTTAGGTTTAGGGATTTGAGAATACATTTAGGTTTTAGGTCTTAGGTTTAGGTTATAGGTTTAGGTTTAGGTTTAGGTTATAGGTTAAGGTTTAGGGAATTGGGAATAGGTTAAGGTTTAGGTTTAGGAAATCGGGTTTGGGTTCGGGATCGGGTTTAGGTTTGGGTTTTCAAGTTAGGTTTAGGCTAGGGAGTTGAGATTAGGATTAGGTGTTGGTTTAGGTTTAGGAATTTGAGAATAGGTTAAGGTTTAGGTTTAGGTTATAAGCCAGGTTTAGGGAATTGAGAATAGGTTAAGGTTTAGGTTTAGGAAATCGGGTTCGGGTTCTGGGATTGGGTTTAGGTTTGGGTTTTCGAGTTTAAGTTTAGGTTTAGGTAAGGGAGTTGAGATTAGGATTAGGTGTAGGTTTAAGGATTTGAGAATATATTTAGGTTTTAGGTTTAGGTTATAGGTTATAGGTTCAGTTTAGGTTTAGTTAAGGTTAAGGTTTAGGTTATAAGCTATAGGTTTAGGCAATTGAGAATAGGTTAAGGTTTAGGTTTAGGAAATCGCGTTCGGGTTCGAGATCGGGTTTAGGTTTGGGTTTTCAAGTTTAGGTTTAGATTTAGGTTAGGGAGTTGAGATTAGGATTAGGTGTAGGTTTAGGTTTAGGGATATGAGAATAGGTTAAGGTTTAGGTTTAGGAAATCGGGTTCGGGATCGGGTTTTAGGTTTGAGATTTCAAGTTTAGGTTTAGGAATTTGAGAATACATTTAGGTTTTAGGTTTAGGTTTAGGTTTAGGTTATAAGCTATAGGTTTAGGGAATTGAGAATAGGTTAAGGTATAGGTTTAGGGCGTGTTTGGACAGGTGGATTAGAAGGGATTAGATTGTATTGGACGGGATTGGAAGGAGCAATCCCGGGAATGGCCGGGCCTTCCAAACACGGTCGGTGATATGATCCCAATTCCATGGATCTTCAGACAATCCACTGACAACACCATTATTACCTTTAAATCCCATCCAATCCACCCTAATCCATTGAAATTTGCCTTAGACGTGTTTGGTTGGTGGGATTGGTAGGGATGGGAAGGTTGAATCCCTGGATTGGCGGGCGTGCCAAACAGGACTAGGTATAGCAATACAGGATATATCCAATCCCATGGATCTCAAGACAATCCACCGACAACACCATCATTACCTAGAAATCCACGCCATCCACTCTAATACCATTCATCCTTCCAATCCACCCGGCCAAACGGGCCTTAGAAATGGGTTCGGGTTTGGGATCTCGTTTAGGTTTGGGTTTTCAATTTTAGGTTTAGGTTTAAGATAGGGAGTTGAGATTAGAATTAGGTGTAGGTTTAGGTTTAGGGATTTGAGTTTAGGTTATAGGTTTAGGATTAGGTTATAGGTTTAGCTTTTGGTTTAAGTTATAGCTTAGGTTATAGGTTATAGGTTATATGTTTTGGTTAAGGTTTAGGAATTCGGGTTCGGGTTCGGGTTTAGGTTATAAGTTTTGGTATTTGAGAATAGTTTTAGGTTATAAGTAAGGTTTTAAGTTTAGGTATAGGCTTAAGTTATAGGTTATAGGTTATATGTTTAGGTTAAGGTTTAGGAATTCGGGTTCGGGTTCGAGTTTAGGTTATAGGTTTTGGGATTTGAGAATAGTTTTAGGTTATAAGTATAGGTTTCGGTTAGGTTATAGGTTAAGGTTTAAGGATTTGAGAATAGTTTTAGGTTATAAGTAAGGTTTAGGTTTAGGTATAGGCTTAAGTTATAGGTTATAGGTTATATGTTTAGGTTGGTTTAGGAATTCGGGTTCGGGTTTGGGTTTGGGTTTGGGTTCGGTTTAGGTTATAGGTTTTGGTTTTGGTTTTGGTTTAGGTTAAGGTTTAGGTTTAGGTTATGGGATTTGAGAATGGGTTCGGGTTTAGGTTATAGGTTTTGGTTTTGGTTATAGGTTTTGGTTTAGGTTATAGGTTATAGGTTTATGTTACGGTTTTGGGATTTAAGAATAGGTTTAGGTTAAGGTCATAAGTTTAGGTTTAGGAAATCGGGATCGGGTTTGAGTTCGGGTTTAGTTTTGGGTTTTCAAGTTTAGGTTTAGGTTTAGCCTAGGAGTTGAGATTAGGATTAGGTGTAGGTTTAGGTTTAGGGATTTGAGAATACGTTAAGGTTTAGGTATAGAAATTGGGTTCGGGTTCGAGATCGGGTTTACGTTTGGGTTTTAAGTTTAGGCTAAGCGTTTAGGAATTTGGGTTCGGGTTCGAATCGGGTTTAGGTTTGGGTTTTCAAGTTTATCTCTAGGTTTAGGTTAGGGAGTTGAGATTAGGATTAGGTGTAGGTTTAAGTTTAGGGATTTGAGAATACGTTAAGGTTTAGGTATAGGAAATCGTTCGGGTTCGAGATCGGGTTTACGTTTGGGTTTTAGATTTAGGCTAAGGGTTTAGGGATTCATTTGGGTTCGGGATCGGGTTTGGGTTTAGGTTTAGGTTTTATGTTTAGGTTGAGGTTATAGGTTGAGGTTATAGGTTTAGGTTTAGGTTATAAGTACAGGTTATAGGTTACGGTTTAGGGAATTGAGAATAGGTAAAGGTTTAGGTTTAGGAAATTGGGTTCGGGTTTAGGTTTGAGTTTTCAAGTTTAGGTTTAGGTTAAGGAGTAGATTAAGATTAGGTGTAGGGATTCTCTAGTATTATCTACTATTGAACCTAGTATTATCTACTAATACTAGTAACATACAACCAATATTGGGGCACCATACCATAAGCTACAAGAATTTCATGTCCCCCTAAACAAGGTATCCTCCATTGATAATATATATATATATATATATATTATAAGTTTTTTATTTTCATTTACATTCTCAAATACATTCATCATCCATCCAAGAAAATTGAAACAAGTACTGTCAATCTATCTTATCTTACCGATCGCCTTATGTTTCTTTTCACCTTTGTAGCTCTCATATTTGTTGCAGCTGCTAGTTCACTATCAGTAGTCTCCCTAACCAAATCTTTGTGCAGTCCCTCCATTTGAAGCATGGTGATTGTTACAAGAAGTAGGACTGATTAGTCTTTCCATGTTTTGAAAAAAATTAAATTCTTTATTTTTTGCTGCAAGTCTACTTATAATTATCATTGGCTCTTAATCTATTTATAATGAAAATCTTAAATATCACCTGATAGTGCTCCTTTGATAAATGTGTTTTGATCATCAGCAACTTTTTCTAGGATGCTCATTCTCTACAAACATGGCCCACTTGATGAGTTGTGACCCGGGCCAGTTCATCTATATGGTGAGGCCCTCCTGATGGATGTGTTGGATGTACTCCCAATAGTCTTTAAAGTGTAGATTTGTGCATGCATGGGCTTAGAAAACCTGTATCAGGCATGTCGTAAGATCTGACACGTGGCATGATTTAAATAGTCTGATTGGAGAATTGGGACCTTTTAAGTAAAACCCAAATAAGATTACAGTGGGAAAACTGCATTAAAGTCTAGTGGGTCATGCTTGTCAAACTAATGTAGAAAACATGATGTTAGTAGGTTTGATCTTCCCAATAGGAAAGAGAGGAAGAAATCCCTCCCTAATCTTACCTCATTTTTTGATACTCGAAGTTTCATATGTCATGGCATATGCATATCAATCAGTAGATAATGTACCAACGATGCTCAAACACAAAGCCATGTGTTTTGATCTCCGGTTTGTACAAGCGGGGCCCATTTTTCACTGATCCAACTATTGATCGATCTTTTCATCATGGATGGCCCATGCATTAAAAAAAAATCCCAAAATTTAAGATCTCAGCCATAGAATATATATCCTTATTGTTGGAAAATGTGGACCGTGCTGTATTTTCCATCTTGGCCGTGTCTTTATTGGGCATCTATTGAAGTGTTGGGACTTTTTTATTTTTGAGATTTCTTCTGGATGAGCCATCAGTAGTGGGTCCCATGATACAGAAACGTTTGGATTATTGAACCATGGGTCCCACTTGTAGAAACCAAAGTATCAAAGGGTGATGTCTGATTCTCCTCAGGTCCATGCATTGCATGGGGATGGTATGGTGGATCGGGTAACAATCACATGATCTTGAATATATATGTAGTTGGTGGCAACGATATGGAAATGATGGGTATGAGTTGCAACATCAGAAAGGGATGTTGCAATTTTTATGGGAGTATTGATGGAAGTCACCTAATTTGTTGGGTTGTCCATCTTTGGTTGTCTCATTCTCTGTTGGCCCACCTAATATCATCCATCTCATTTGCCTATGATTATTCACTAATGGGAAGTTTTACATGCTAATGGCCATACTTCCACATGCATCATACATACATGTCATGGGGGGTATGGTGCAAGGCAACTCATCATGGCGAGAAGAATAGAGTTAAAGAGATTGAAAATTTTTTTTTGAGATTTTAGAAAAAAATACAAATAATTAAAATTTTTCAAAAACACCTTTTGCCAATGTAAAAGATTGAAGATTAGTATTATAAACCTCAATCAATATTAATATTTGATATCCCTAAATCAACCACAACCTAAAAGAAAATCATGAAATGAAAAGTCATTAACAATCATGAATTATTATATATTGATTAAGGTTGCATTTAGTTGCCCGAATATCATGAAATTTCATGATTAATCAGTCTATTTTGGTGCAAAATTCATGAAATTTGGTACAACCAACCAAATCGTATGATTCACGTAAACTAAATGGAATCAAGTTGAATTGTGTCAATTCCCATGGGGTGCTAATTAAAATGCGTAGAATTTCTTTTATTTTTTATAGGTAACCTCAAAATAAAAGGAGAAATGAGAGTATGGCATGAAATAAAAGGTGTGATTACTTAATCCCTAGAACAAACAAATAATGTGTATCATGTATTAATCCAATGGTCGATATTCTGTTCTCAATTGAAGTCACAAAACCTAGTTATAAGGCATTGAAATTTCATGCAAACTAAGGTTTTTACAAAGGACTGATGTTAAAAGGGCTTTTTATTGATAGATGCTTCCAAATTCCAAGGATTGGGCCCGGGACTAGATATAGACAGATATTTTATTGATTTGTTTGTGCTCATCAAGTCCAAATGTATTCAAAACTTCTTAAAAAAAAAAAAAAAAAAAAAAAAAACAATAATAATTTGCACAACGTATGATTAAAAAAATGTATGATTAAATGAAACCTAAATTAAGGCTAGCAATGGGCCTGCAATTCTCGTCAGCCCACGAACCAGTTTGCAAAGCTTGCTTTTAACTTGAGCTCAAGTGTATTTATTGGGTCGTGCTTCTACTTCAAATGAGAAAACAAGGTCATTAACGTAAGAAAGTCGGCTATGGCAAACTCATTCCCATCTCAAACTGTTTTCTAGTATGTACGTAAGTAATAGAAAGTTTAATGATTTGCTGACTAGTGGGACCATGTGTTAGAAAATTAACTGAATTAGTAGATGGATAAGTATTGGATCATGAGTCCATGGGCTTGTGACTCTGATTGGAGTTAATTTGAATGGTCAGTCTATTTTGTATCAGGCCACTAATCCCAAACTAGTTCCACTGTTTGCCACTCTGCTTAAACCGTGGATGTGTTTGTACTTTGAGCATAATGTTTACTTTGCACAACAAGCACTAGAGATGATTTTTGACACTTGTATAATATATGTAATCGGAAGGCCAGTATGAAGATCTATTGACACAAAAAATAAAAAATAATAAAAATAATAAAAAAAATGACCATTAACTCATGCAAGTGGGCCATCGACATGAGAAAAATGGATTGTTGTAATAACGTGACCAGGGACTTATATTCAAAGCAACGGCTTCATGAGTGGAGCAGCCTCAAAACTCTTAAGGAGGGCATGCTAACAGTGGTCACAGCTCATGAATGACCCAGAGCTTGCTTGCACAGCCCCTGGATGCATTTCTTCTCAATCACCTCTTCAGTGTGTGGGGCAGATTGCTTAAATCCCTAAATCCCCAAATCCCTAAATCCCTAAATCCCCAAATCCCCAAATCCTTAAATCCCTAAATCCCCAAATCGTTTCAAACGGTTTTGAGATTGAGAGAGATTGAGAGAGAGAGAGAGAGAGATACTGTTTGAGTTGGAGAGAGGGCGCGGTGGAGAGAGGGCGGTGGAGAGAGAGCTAAATCGAGAGAGAAGACAAGAGAGAGAGAGAGAGGGGCCGAGAGAGAGAAGACAGCGAGAAGACAGCAGGAGAGAGAGAGGGCCGAGAGAGAGAGAGAGAGCAAGAGGCGCGGTGGAGAGCCGAGAGAGAGAAGACAAATGAGAGAGAGAGGGCCGAGAGAGAGAGAGAGGACGACGAAAGTGAGAGAGGGCGCGAGAGAGAGAGACTTATAAGTCTCTCTCGCGCGTCCACGTGGTCGGTGCTCGTGGGCCCCACCATAATGTATGTGTTTCATCCTCGCCGATCCATCTATTTTTCCATTTCATTTTATGATATGAGATAAAAAACCGAGGTATATCCCAATCTCAACAGGACCACATTATAGGAAACAGCGTTGAATGAGCGTCGACCTTTAAAAACCCTTTTGGGGGCCACGTAAAGTTTTGGATCAATCCGATAATTTTTTTTCCTTTCATCTGGGCCTGTATGACCTAATCAATGGATTGGATGTCAAATAAAAAGTACAGTGGGTCTTAGGAGGGTTTTAATGGTGGATATCCAATCACTATTGTTTTCATGTGATGTGGTCCACCTGAGATTTATATCCCTCTCATTTTTGGCGTCAATCACTAATATGAATTTTTTAAATGAATGGACGGCATGGATAAAACACATACATCATGGTGGGACCCATAGAGCACCGAACCACGTACACCAATATTGGGCGCGCTCAAACAGAGCCGCGCCCAAATTTGGGCAGGGATGTGGCCGGTGGTCGGTGCTCTGTGGGCCCCACCATGATGTACATGTTTCATCCATTCCGTTCATCCATTTTTACAGATAATTTTAGTGCTTGATACAAAAAATGACAAGGATATAAATCCTAGGTGGGCCACACCACAGGACAAAAATAATGAATAGATATTCACAATTAAAATCCTCCTAAGGCCCACTGTACTGTTTATTTGACATCCAATGCGTTGATTTGGTCATAAAGACCTGAATGAAGGGAAAAAATAAATATAAGCATGATCCAAAACTTTTATGGCCCCCAAAACATTTTTAATGGTCAAAATTCATTCGACACTATTTCCTGTAACATCGTCCACTTGAGATTGAAATATAATTCATTTTTTTTTATCATCCACTTGAGATAGAGATGTGGTTCACAAATCTAGCCCATCCATTATGTGTGTGCCACTTGGATGAGGGGTCGTACCAAGTTTTGAGACGCATCCAAATTTCAGGTGGGGCCCCACCAAGTGCTTTTATATGTTTTAGGCATGTCTTCACATGATTTTAGATGGTATGGCCCACCAGAGTTCTGTATACGGCTGATTTTTGGAATATCCCATAATTTAAAGGGGACCCATTAAATGCACGGTGTTGATTTACGACACTAAGTCATGGCGGGGCCTACACAGCTAGACCTCATGGGGAGTTCTCATGAGCTCGACATATAGAACATTTTCCATATATATATATATATAAAATTTTAAAAATATAAAAACTTATGATGTATTCGTTATATCCACACCGTCCATCCATTTTGAGATATCACCAGCCAAAGAATGAGACAGATAAAAATCTTTAGTGGACCCCACCACAGAAAACAACTGGAGGGTGACTCCCACCTTTGAAACTATCCTAAGGCCCATCGTAATGTTTATTTGAAATCCAACTAGTTTAAAAGTTAAAAAAAAAAATAAAAATGGTCGTGGGGCCATAAATCATGGTAGGGCCCACACAGCACCAACCACCAGCCATTTGATGGTGTAGGGGGAGTAGCCAATCTGTTCCCCTTATTTGTGGTGTGGTCCATTTAATCTTTGAATATGATTCATTTTTTATATATTTATATAAAATGATCTCAAAAAATGGATGAACGGTGTATGTTAATCCCAAATTTTCAGTAAAACATTCATAATCATATATTGGGTCTGCCTAAATGTGATTCACATATCCAACTCACTCATTATGTGTGTCCCACTTGGATGAGGGGTCAGACCAATTTTCAACTGCATCCATGTCTGTATTAACTTATAAACAGGTTGGATCTCAAATAAACATCGCGGCGGGCCCTAAGAAGGTTTCAATAGTGGGTGTCACTATCCCACTCTTTTCTATGGTGGGTCCACTTGAACTTTGGATCTGCCCCGTCAGTCAGATGCACCATTTCATGGTGGGCCACGAGCTTAAAAATAAAGTCAATCCATGACTTGGGTGGGGCACACCACATACTATAGTTGAGAGGGTTACCCTCCCATTAAAACATTCATAATCATTTATTGGGCCCACCTAGATGTGGTTCATAGATCCAACCCATTCATTATGTGTGTCCCACTTGGATGAGGAGTCAGACCAAGTTTCATACACATCCAAAACTCATGTGGGCCCCACCAAATGCTTTTATATGTTTTATGGATGTCTTCGCATAGTTTTTTCCCCTTCATCTGGGCCTGTATGACCTAATCAACAGATAGGATGTCAAATAAAAAGTACAATGGGCCTTAGAAGGGTTTTAATGGTGGATATCCAATCACTATTGTTTTCATGTGGTGTGGTCCACACGAGATTTATATCCCTCTCATTTTTGGTATCGTTGCCTAATATGATTTGTAAAAATGGATGGACGGCATGGATGAAACACATACATCATGGTGGGACCCATAGAGCACCGACCAACATCCAAAAACATTACTCTCCCCCAATCATGCTACATATGAGAAAGATATTGGGCAAACAAGATTGATCAACAATTTGAGTGAATTTTGATTTAAACATCCAAGTTATTACTCTTCAACTGACGGGTGATCGATTGTCCAAAAACGGTTAAAGGTTGTTCATAATATCAAAAATATATGAATGAATAGAAAACACAAACATCAGCTTAATCCAAAACTTTTATGGCCTCCAAGAAATTTTAAATGGTAGAGGTTCAATCACACTATTTCCTGTGGTGTGGTCCACTTGAGCTTTGGATATGCTTCCTTTTTGTTCTTTAGACGTCAAATTATCTGTTAACATGGATGAATGGAGTGGATAAAATAAATAAATAATGGTGGACCCCATAGAGTTTACTCGGTAAGGGTAACGAGTAACTCACTTAAATGTAATGGAGAAGGGTTTCCTTAAAACATTCATAATCATATATTAGCCCTACGTAAATGTGATTCACATATCCAACCCACTCATTATGTGTGTCCCACTTGGATGAGGAATCAGACCAAGTTTCAACCGCATCCATGTCTGTATTAACTTATAAACAGATTGGATCTCAAATAAACATCGCGATGAGCCCTAAGAAGGTTTCAATAGTGGGTGTCACTATCCCACTCTTTTCTATGGTGGGTCCACTTGAACTTTGGATTTGCCCCGTGTCAGATGCACCTTTCCATGGTGGGCCACGAGCTTAAAAATAAAGTCAATCCATGATTTGGGTGGGCCACACCACATACTATAGTTGAGAGGGTTACCCTCCCATTAAAACATTCATAATCATTTATTGGGCCCACCTAGATGTGGTTCATAGATCCACCATTCATTATGTATGTCCCACTTGGATGATGAGTTAGACCAAGTTTCATACACATCCAAAACTCATGTGGGCCCCACCAAATGCTTTTATATGTTTTATGGATGTCTTCGCATAGTTTTAGATGCTATGGCCCACCTGAGTTTCTTATATGACTGATTTTTGGACTTAAAGGGGACACATCAAATGCATGGTCTTGATGTTCTACACACATCATGGTGGGGCGCACACCTGATTAACCTCATGGGAAGTTCCCATGAGGTGACCTTATAGTACCATTTCACTATTTAGGTAACTCCTTCATGAGTGTTACTCTAACCGTGTAGGGCCCACCTTGATATATTTTATGTATATCGACACCATCCATATATTTTTCCATCATATTTTAGGATGTGATTTCAAATCACAAGAACTCAATAATATCAGGTGGGCCATATCGATTAAAACAATGATGAATAGCTATTAAAAACCTTTTGAAGGCCACAAAAGTTTTGGATCAATTTGATCTTTGCAGTTTACCTTCATGTAGATATTCTTTACATTATCAACAAGTTGGATTGCAAATAAACATTAATAAAACCTTACGATGGGCTCTTTATAATTTTTATTGGCGAGGTACTATATTATCATTATTTCTAGTGGTGTGGTCCACTTAAGATTTAAATCTACACAATTTTTATACCCTACCAAAAATGGTTGGAAAAACATAGGGACGGCAAGGATATACAACACATAATCAAAATCTCACTTTTGTTATCTAACTTTTCAATTTTTCTTGTCAAAATAAAAAATCTAGTTTTCTTTTTTAAAAAATATTTTTTTTTTTACAATTTGTCAATTTTTTCACAATTTTGTTTAATTTCTTAAGTTTTCTTTTTCAAAATATCATTTTTTTTAATATCACTTTTGTTATATAACTTTTCAATTTTTCTTGTCAAAATGCAAATTCTAGTTTTCTTTTTTAAAAATTAATTTTTTTTTTCAATTTGTCAAAATTTTCACAATTTTGTTTAAATTTTTAAATTTTCTTTTTCAAAATATCATTTTTTTTATCGAAATCTTGTTATATAACTTTTTAATTTTTTTGTCAAAATACAAAATCTAGTTTTCTTTTTTAAAAATATATATTTTTTACAATTTGTCAATTTTTTCACAATTTTGTTTTATTTTTTATATTTTTTTTTCAAAATATCATTTTTTTTATTGAAATCTTTTTTTTTTTCAAAGTTATCAACATTATTCAAAGTTCTTAATTTTTTTTTTCAAAATGTAGAATTTTATAAAATCGCAGTTTTTTTTAAAAAAAAACATTGTTAATTATTTTATCTAAACCATTCAATTCGTACCTGAGCACTAATACAGACGGTCTTCCACGGTCCTAGAAGACGGTTAAGGACGGTCTCTAATAGAGATTCGGTCGATGCTGATCTCTAATAGAGAGACGGTCATTGTGATCTCTAATAGAGATTCGGATCTATGATGCGATCTCTAATAGAGACGGTTTTCGACAAGGTAATAAGACTTAAGGACCATCTCTAATAGAGACGGTCTTTGTGATCTCGACAAGTAAAGATAAAGGCCAATGACCGCCTCTAATACTGACGGCCAAAGATGGCCATCTCGGATGATCAAGCATATAAGACGGTCTTCGACGAATCTCTAATCTTGACGGTCTTTGGCCGTCTCGGATGACCTATATAAGACGGTTAAAAACCGTCTTAAATTATTTGCGGACTCGAACATTTAAAGACAATATTAGGGACGGTTAGAAGCCCCTAATTTTAGAGACGGTTTACGGCCGTCTCTAAAGCGTCTTTAAACCAAGCAATTTTAGAGACGGTCCAGAACCGTCTCTAAATCCGTCATTTTTTTCCATTTTTCACGTAGTGCTAAATGTGTACTTAGCAATCAAGGCATTAAAAAAAAAATGTAAGAGTACCTTTGAGGTGAGAACTAGCTAGTGAGCTTCAACAAATGATCCTGCAACACTCAAAACCAGATCCTACAAATAAGAGTACCTCTGGCATCAACATCTTGCTATTTACATGATTTTAAGATAGCCAGAGTAAAACCATTTAGCCTTGAAGTAACTTACAGCAGATGGTACTTTGTTCAAGGTGTAATTTCTGTACACCTGCAAAACCACTAGCAGCCGTGGAAGAATTACAGTAGAACCACGTAAAAACTTATCGTCGAAGCTGATCGCATTCTCTGCAACAGGTGCCATGGATGATGAAAATTCCCTACAGTTCTCTCTCTCTCTCTCTCTCTCTCTCTCTCTCCCAAGTGCAAATTACACTTAAAGAAGTGAAAATTATTACAAATATTTCAATTCCTCAAATGGAGGTTGAAAATTGAAATGCCAACCAAATATATCAATGTATAAATGTGGGTGTTAAATCCATTCCATTTAATATATGTGGGTGTAATCTGAAGTGAGTGTTAAATTCATTCGATTCCATAATATGCATGCATCTGTCTATGTTACTGTATAGTTTAAAAACAAAAGTTAATTGTGTTAGTTATTGTACTGTCTAATATTCATAAACATCATAGATAGATGGTTAGAAATAGCTTAGGCCAGACGACAAATCCTCGTACGCCAACCTCTCCAAGCGTATCATGATAACCATCTTCCTTCCATAGCTCTAACTGCGGAGCTATAATCTCCATCAGGACGACACTAAAATTTCCATTGCCCATTTCTGCTCCATGGACACGGGTATTTCGATCAACTGCATGCACCTCAACACAAGCAATTACCAGTTTCTTCCAATCACAGAGATCCCATCTCTTGCCAAGATTTACCAAATCAGGCTACATGTACACATATAACATGTCATTAGTATTTTTAAATGGAGGTGTATATAATCATAAGCTTAAATTAGTATTAGAGAAACGCATACATACCAACGATGCATGACTAGATTTAAATGGAGGAATTGTCGGTGGAGCCACATCCCTTTGTTCCCCTTGCTTATCTACAAAGCAATTAACCTTCTGGTGTAGATCTCCCAGGCTTTTCTTCACTTCATCTAATTCATCTATCATATTATCTTGTTCCCGTGACACCGCACCAAGCTTATGCATAATAGGTATTGTCTTCTTCAATGCAATCTTGCCTACATTTCCACCTATCCCCCGCATGCGCCCTCTACTATCACTCCCAATTGACTATAAACAGAATTGTAATTAGATTTATTAGAGAATGCATAAGTCTAAATAAACTCAAGTATTTGAAGGACATGCATATATACCTGTGTAAGGGCAGCATCTACACTGGTCGTCCAAGATGCAGGATTACTACTTTGAATCGATTTTATTTTTTCTATGACAACATCCAAAAGAAAAATTATAGTGTGGGAAAGAAACATTTAAAATTCACATGGATAATGAAAGGATGTACGAGGGTTGCACTTACAAAGGTTTCTGGAAATTGCACTTTGTTATCCTTTGTTGTATGGGCTCAGATGTACCACCTCAGCCCTACCAACCTCGGCATCAGTAGTAAAATTCCTCTCAATTGCCTTTTCCCATAACATCCATGCCAAAACACATAAATAATGGAATTAAACGACTAATAAATTGAAATAATCATCACAATAAAGTAGAGCTATGTTATTTTAGAACATGTACCATCTCATGACGTGCGACAGTCATGCTATGCCGACCAAGTGTATAGGGGCCAACTTGTTTGGCCTGATTGAATGCATTTCTTACACTTGATTCCTTGAATTTATCAGTATTGCGATAATCCACGAAGATCATCCAATCCTCAATAGGGACACCAATAGGGGCGGGATAAGATTTCACAACTGAAGGGATCCTTGTCCTTAATATACTTCTTATGCAAACTGGTCTTGAAATTTCTCCAAGCGGCCATATAGCGATCACGAACGTATTGTGGCCACGCTTCTTGGTTATCCTGAAATTCATAACTACACGCCAGGATATCACTGACCCTCTGAATGTACTGTGGAGGCACCTGCCTAAAGTCTATGTAGGTGATCAGAATGTGTTACGGGTGAGAACACCAATGCTTGAATTGAATGCAATTTGATTTGCATCCCCTGCATTCGGTTGCCCAAATTCATTAATCCCAATGACCCTTTTCAATGAAGTCTTCTCATGTAATTCAGAACCTTGCGTAGGACCTCTCTTCTTACACGATGAAGATTACGACCTGCCTGCATAAAAAGAAAAACAACTACACATGTTTCATGATCGCCAATATAAAAGATATTTTAAATCTAGACAATTAAGGAAGGCTATCTTATTACCTCTAGCATTTGCAGGGGCTGCATCTTCAGGAGCTGCATCCCTTAGCGGCTCTGTGCCGAATGACTCTGCCTCTGATTGAAAGATCATTTTAAAAGAAATTTTAAATCTAAACAGGTAACGAGAGCTATGTTATTACCCCTGGCATAAAAAGAAAAATAGCTACACACATGTTTCATCATCGCCAATATAAAAGAAATTTTAAATCTAAACAATTACAGAAGGCTATCATATTAATTACCTCTAGCATCTTCAGGGGCTGCATCCCTTGGTGACTCTGTGCCGAATGACACTGCCTCTAAGTGAAAGATCATTTTAAAAGAAATTTTAAATCTAAACAGCTAATGAGAGATATGTTATTACCCCGAGCGGTTCTGCCTCTAGATCCATCTTCAAGATCTAATTTGTAACGTAATTATTATAAAAATTTCTATCCAAATAGCAAAGTACCAAGTATAATAAAGAGACGAGTAAATTAGTTTGTAAATTTTTTCTATCACATTAATATGATAATGGAAAAATCAAAAAGGGCATAAATCAAAATAGTTTCGTTACATGCATAATATAACCAACAAATCAGGTTTTTTTTCCCCACATATTTTTTGGTGTCCCCAGTTTTAGCATCCAAAAGAGCAAATCACAAATCAAACGGCCCTAAGTTGTAGCCCCATTTTTAGTTTCTCATCATTTATAGGATACTAGCCCCAGACCAGCTAATATATAGGGAAGTTATTTGACAGTGTAGTCTACCTCGGCACGCATTGTGGCACGGTTGACATGGGATAATGCATTGCATTGATTTGACCACTTTTTTTTTTCTTTTTTTTTTAAAAAAAAAATTTAAAGCCTAAAATTTGCATCAATTGAATGTTTCCAACCACCCATCCCATGTAGCCTGTCTAGACCAATCTCAACACTGATAATGGTCCAAATCAAATTTCATCCAATGCATGGGTGGGTCAGAAAGATCCTATCAAAACGATTCTTGGTCTATGGTCCAACCAAAAAAATGCCCGAAGAGATTAAAACCCTTGGAATATCCCACCTATTAACACACATGCTTAACATTATGCATGCATGTATATGTGTACAGTAGTAGCAAGAAACATGTGCATTACTTGATGAAGCCCAAAAAGCATATAAAAATGAATCATTGCAGTTTAAAATACATGAAGCAATCAGTGTATGGTCCATACACAATGAGATCGATGATTCCAATGGTGTGGCCCACGTGATGGATGGATAGGTCTGATTAGCTAGAACCATACACAATGGGATCGATGATTCCAATGGTGTGGCCCACGTGATGGATGGATAGGTCTGATTAGCTAGAAATGGTAAAAGCGGAATATACCGAACGATCTTCCTTGGTATGAGAAAAGTAAAGGCATACATCATAGTGGGGCCACATAAAACACATTATGGTGGGTCCGATCGGCGAGGAAAGAGAAGCTTACGTATTTGAAGACGCTGCTCGATGGAAGATGGAACATGACGATGCTCGATGGTGATGGAAGATAACGCTGCTCGATGGCGATTGAAGATGACGCTGCTGCGATGGAAGTTGTCGCGACTTGAAAATGGGAAAACAACAAATGCCGCTAGATATCCCGAATCCTCTTCTAAATCAGATAAACTTTTCAAATCCGAAATAGTGTACGTTTAGCATTGTTTATAACAAAAAAAATCTGTTAACAGTCGTACATGCAAGAAGGACCAGTTTATGGACGGTTAAGATTTTATTATATAAGAAAATTATAAATATTAAACAGTTAAAACTAGATGGATTATTTGAATGGTCTAGATAAACTCCATATCATTGCCACTATTTTCATTAACGAGTCATCACCATTTTACATTATGTACAAAACTCACAAGCATTTATGGAAGAAAAAAATGGTAAACATATCTTTGGAAAGGGGAGGGCTCTATAGGCCCCACCATGATGTATATTTTTCATCCACGCCATCCATCCATTTCTCAAGATCATTCTCGGATAGATCCCAAAAGATGAGCCCTAAATAAGTCTCGGCCGAACCACAAAATGAAAAAACTCTGGATGGTTGGACATCCACCATTCAAAACTTTACCTACGGTGACGGATTAGCGACCTTCGCCAACGGATTTTAACCGTAGCCAAAGCTACCCCAAGTTCGTCGGCTTTGCCCAATTTATTGGTAGTGTAGGTTCAACAAAAACCCAATTGTAGTAGGACTTAAGCATGCACTGATTAAGCCCAAAATCTAATTAAAAATAGGACAAGATGTGCATAAAAACATCCCCAAATCTAGTGGGCCATACTGCCCCAAAATTTACATTTATGGGCAACAACTTTGGACCTATTGCTGAAATTCCAGCCCACTCACTATCTGAGCTTGCTGGAAATTCAATAATAATTAATTTATATATTTATTTTAATCTCTGGTGACTCACACATGTCACAGAGGGTCCCACCGGATGAAAGGAGTGGATAAGACACATAAATTAGGTGGGTCATGCTGTTGGACTAGACGTCCAGCAGTAGCCCAATGGGCCTGGGCGTCCCATGGTGGACGGTCCAAGGGACTGGGACATCCCCCCTTAAACACATCAAGGTGGATCCCACATGTGGACACCCCATATGGGAGATGAGCCACACACATGGGGTCCACAGTATGGAGGATGGCATGGACAAAACATACATCATAGTGCGCCTTAGGAGGGTGAACGACCAGCCCTGCTGGAACGTCCAGCAATGGGCTGCCATTCCAGCAGCCATTCTCCATTCTTTTGAGGTGAAAGTGGTGGCCCACATCCCCAAGATGGGTCCTGTAACGACTCGTAAATTTCCGTACAATGGCTCGAGTACCACCTCGGCCAGAAATCACTTAGGATTAAATCCTTTAGAAATTTGACAAAGTTAACTAAGTGCTAAGCTAGATTAGCCATGAAATCCGTTTGAATCGCTTTAAATACGATCTACAAGACCCAAAACTTGTAGAATCCTTGACGCTAGGTTACCCTAAAATCTAGGATCAAACTCATTACCCGACTGCTCTCGGGAACACATTGAAACTCCGTATCAGGTCTGGACCGCACATCGGGAGTCCGAATAATACGAGGTTAAGGACTTAGGACCGCCTCGCTGGGCTTGACAACCATCTCGGAAATCAGACCCAGACAGTGTCCCACGGCTGTTCGCTTGAGTCCGGAGCGAAGGAGTGTGAAAACACATGTTTCCTTTACAAAATAAATATCTGGAATAGTGATCTGAGACTTGATACTTGCGGTCAATTTGTAAGCAACCAGACCGTCAGAATCTGACCCAAATACACCCTCGGATCAGAAAAATTTTCATAAACATTTACATGTACTTAGAATTTCAGATCGAGATCCGCTGACTGCTGAACTGAACTGGTCCGCCACGCGTGATCTGGGAATCCGACTGAGACGAAAACTTAACTTCACGTAGATCCACGGTTAGTGAGCTTAAGTCCGACTTTTGGTTCAAGGAAGCCCGCCAGAAATCCTCCATTGAGCTTAAACAAAGCCGCTTTGACTATAACCTAAGTATACCTTGTCCTCAAGTCTAGTTTGGAGAGTTTTTAGGCTATAAAAGGACCTTAGAACCCTCTCTCTCACAACCATACGAATTTGAGAGAAACCCTAGAGAGAGAAGTGAGAAAAGAGAGAGAAAGAGTGAGAGAAGTGAGAGAATCTCCCTGATACTGTTTCCTACCCCTACCCTAGCTCCACCACTCTGTTCTTGCCGCTTTCCCGGCGATACCGACTTCGTTTTGAGGTAAGAAACCCTAACCCTAAATCTGTTTTGGAGTGTGAAGGTTGTAGGTTATGAAATAGCTAACCTATTTCATGTCTTAGGTTGCCGTTGTGCCTTAGACAAAGCGAGGGTGAACGAACTGACTCCGTTACACGTTTATCGGCGTAAGGTGAGGACTTTAGGTGTATAGGTTACGATTTTTAACGCTTTCAATGTTAGGTAATGATAGATGCAAGATCTGCATGCAATTGCACATGTACAAAGTGCTTTCCATTTTCTGTTTCGATTAAAGATGTATATTATGGAATTTTACATATTCTAAGTATTCGTAGAAAATACCGTATACGTATATTTTTTGGAAATGTGTTTGACATGATTATTTGTTGTATGAATGTACGATATATGGATAAAACACTTACTTGGCGAAAGGATTCGCCCTAATGCATGTTTTCCTTATATACACTATGTATGTAGAAATACTGTATTGTAGAAAGTACCGTGTATGTATATATTTTAGAGATGTGTTTGCAATGATTATTTGTTGTATAAATATATTATATATGTGTAAAATACTTGCTTGGCGAAAGGACTCGCCCTAATACATGTTTGCTAACATACACTAAGTATGTTGAAATAGTGTATGTTAAGTGTTTGTGAAAATGCTTGTGTGAGCAAGTGTTTAGATGTTGATGCCTTAGGAGGGTGTTGAGATGGGATTCTCAACTACCTTAGAGACATGTATGATTACCTCCATGAGGTTGTTTGCTTAAACCGCTTACTTTGCAATATATGTGTTTGTATTCCTATTGATGTAGTGCTTTACAAGATGCTTTATAACATGCTTTATAACATGCCTTATAACATGCCTACTAACATGCTTGAATTACTTTGTTTATCATGCTTTACTCCATATGCTACGAATAAGGTTTGATTGAGTTTGGGACTATGTCTATAGTCCAGACAGTCGGTACTAGACTTGAGATCGTGGTTGAGTTTCATGTCGCCACGTAAGATGGGTTTAGCGAACCCGAATCGTACGTCAGTTGGCGATAGTGGTTAGGCCACGTGAGGTGTTTATGCACTTCATGTCGTCTAGTTGATTGTGCGCTTGAGCTAGCCAGACTCGTCATGTAACCCGATATGTCTAATGTATGTTCACCATGTTTGGTCGCTACTGCTTGAACCTAGGGTACCAAACTTACCAGTGGAATCCCGTTAACCATGGTACCTTGATCCGCTAAGACTCATGAGCCGGGCATGGTGGTATGGGACACCGTGGTCGAGCTGTCGGCCTACGCTGGGGCTACGTGCCTCCCCGTAGTGACCAGTGAGCAACCAGACTCGTGAGTCGATTATGGTGGTATGAGACACTATATTCGAGCTGTCGACCTACACTACTTGATGGGTGATGGGGGAGTGGTGCAACGATTCTGTGTAACAGTCCTGGCAGCCCTGACCGTATCCGGTGTAGTGACCTCGAGCATACTCTAAATCTACGGTGAGGCGACGAGCCTTCCCGTAGTAACAGAGTATAAGCTAGGCCTGTATTGATAAGGTGATGGGGGAGTGGTGCAATGATTCCGCGTAACAGCCCTGACAGCCCTTGCAGTGACCTAGAAATACACCATCGTATGAGAATGTCTAGGACTGACGACCCTAGAATGGATCATGTTTGGGAATGATACAAGGAAGGTACCTTAGTTTCCTAATCCTGCTGTTTGAAATGGACTAATAACGACTCGGTAATCATGCTCAGCATGCATTGCATGTGCCTGGAAGATGTGGAGCACTGAGGGATGAAAGCATGCCAGTATGTCAGTGAGGGCATCCATCATGATCGTATACATGCTTGCATTAATAAGAGTAGTTAGGAGTGTTTGATTTTACTGCTTTATCATTACTGCTTGACTGTATTGATAACATGTTAACCTATGCTTTATTGTTCCACTGAGTTAGTTACTCACTCCAATGTTACGGGACGGTGTTGCGCACACCAACCAGACTCTGTCTCAGGTTTAGATGTGCCGACGACTCTGGAGGCGGAGCCAGACTACTATGAGGATCAGGACGAGTTCTCATACATGCAATACCCTGTCGGCTTCAACTAGGCTGCCAGGATCGACGGGACTTGCAGGGATTACTCCTTAGTTTAATTTTTGACATTTTGTTCATAAAACAGACATATGTATATGGTGACTCAGATGGGTTCATACTCTGGAGAATGAAATGATTTTTGTTTCTTTTACTTACATATATATACAGTTCAGTCTTCCGCTTGCCTTTATACAATTGATCTGGAGTATGAATAACTGTTTTGGTATAATCTCACTCATGTTTATTGCTTTAACACAGACAACAATTAATCATCATTATTTATGTTGCATAAGTGATGCGTTGGAACTCGGGAGTTGAGTTATACTCGACCCGCGATTTTCAGGGCGTTACAGGTCCTAACATGGTGGGCCACAAGATGGGCCATTAGGAGAGTCATAAACCAAAGAAATTCAAGAAGGAACTTCATGGACAACAAGGTCGAGAATTAAAAATCTGTTGTACAAATGTTGCTGCCCATAAAATGTACACCCCAAAAAGTGGGCCCAAACTTTGCCTAGGAGGGGAGGGATGAATGTTTGATATTTTTCCCATAAAATACAGCAAGGTGGGGTCCACAAAAGTGGCCCACCACTCAGAAAATAAAACTAAAATTTGTGTTTTCCCCTCAATATGTAGGGCTGGACGGTCCAGCAAGGTGTCATTGCATGGACAATCTGAGGTGTGATCCATCACACTTCAAGGTGGGGTCCACTCCTTCAAAATACACCCCACAACAAGAATGAAAATGGTAAAAATCATGGTCCAATCTCATGCCAAACATAAACTACAACAGCCCATACAAATAGTCCAGAAATTCTAGACAGTCATATATAGCTGGACATACCAGCCCATAACTAAATAAATATAGCAAATAAGGAGAGGTGTAGCCTTCCTTGGTGGGCCCTACACATGTCCAGATCAGGAACTCAAGCCAAGACACTTGCAAGCATCAAATAAGGCACCCAAAAATCATGAAATGGGTGGTAGGGGCGTCCCACCATTGCTGGATTTTCTAGACGTCCTAGGCCCACCAAGTGGGTCACACATACCATCATCTAACATAAGAGAAAAGAGAGAAAGAAGGACAATCCGGCCATGGGGATAGGGCCCTACCACTAATGGGTCCTCCCAAGAACAATCACACCCATAAATCTACATTGATTTGTACTTACAACATACAACTAACACATGCATGTTCTATAATTAAAATGGATGGTTAGGATGTCATCCCAACATGATGTTAAGGTTTAGATGACCTTAGGATGTTGTAGATCATGAGATACATCATGATGGGGTCCATGGAGAATGGCCCCATTATGGAACATTGCATGCATGTAAGATGGGCTAAGGGCCACATCCATGGGATCAAATGGGATCCACCATGGATTGGTGGGTCCCATATGCTCCATTCATGAAGAATAAGAGGATTAAGAGATGAAAAGGAAAATCAGCAAGATATAGTCACCCACATGCAAACCAAGCTCTCAACCTTCCACACCATGTAGATCTTAGTCCAAGGAAGAGGGTTTGATGGTTGAGATGAGTTTTCAAGGGCGAGATTGGATGGATTTTAGAGCTTTGAGGGATGGAGAAATGGGGGAATATGGGACGTTGGGAGAGGGGTTTGCTAGCGTGGAGAGAAAATGAGAAGGAGGGGGAGAGATAAAGAGAGAGAGAGAGAGAGTAATGATTTGTTGTAAGAGAATGTAATGATTACCTATGGGAGGAGAAACCAAAGTGATAGGTTATGGTAGGCTTTGGTGGTGTGTGGGGCTGGTAGCGTTAGCTATGGAATTTTTAAGTGGTGTATGTGGTGTTGCATTGAAACTTGTGCAAAGAGTGGGGTCATATGCATTCGCACTTAAGTAGGCCATATGATTAAGGGTTAGACAATGAAATGTTCATAACTTTTGATCTATATATCGGATGGACGCACAAGATGGGCCGTCGGAACCACAACAACGATGTAAACAAGATGACATAGGTCTCGGGCCGATCCAAGTCAGGTCAATGTGACCGGATCTAAGGATGACCACAAATATTATCCGAGGGTCGCGGGTCACCGGGATTCGACCGGTAAGACCACAAGACCAAGAGAAATGAAATGCATACCTACACACATACACACACATAGGAAACTCGGGTCGAGTCTTACACTCATCGACTAGACCGAGTATCTCTTTAGCCCTACTAGAAGAAGATAGGGCCAAAAAGTCCATCCGCAACAGCTGATGAAATATGTTGTGTGCTTCTGTTACGATCCGGTTTGAAGAGGACATGATCAGAAATTAACTCAACTGTAAATGTGGATTATAAACAAGTCAATTAAAGGAATAAATCATGACTTATAAAACATGTATACATGTAATAATCAAATTATTCGAATTGAAAAATGACATGTAAATCATGTATACATTTAATAATCATTATCTGTATCACTATTGCTTAGGACTATTTCTTCACCATTACTATCATTGATCAATATTTCCTCTTCATCGTTTACAACGTCGTCATCAATGAAACCACTATCATTTCTAACAATGTCATGTATTATTGAGGCATCAACATAATCATGTGGCACATCATCTATCCAATTGCACAACATCAATATCAACATTTGGATCAGTCCCTCTATCCCCAGATGACATGTCTTCTTAATACACTTGTTCACCCTAGACGTTTCATTTCCCTCGTCCTCACTATCTTCCACGTCTAGTTTGGGAACGTCAAATACGTTCTTGGGCTTTATTTTCTACACCACGTGCCAAGAGCCACCTAACTTGGTGTTAGCGAGGTAAAATACTTGTTCGGCTTGGCTGACGATGACAAATGGGTCGTCCTTAAACCACTTCCTAGATAAATTTACGCTCATAAAGTAGTCGTCAGTCTGTATTCTCAACTTCTTATTTTCAATGTCCTACCAATCACATTTAAATAAGTACACCCGCTTTCTCATACAATAACTCAGCTCAATAATATCCGTTAAAACACTATAAAAGTCAATTTCTACCTACTTATGTGTTCCCTTCACAACCACCCCACTATTTTGTGTGGTCCTATACTTCTCATGCTCTTAAGTGTGGAACCGAATCCCATTTACAATACAACCTATATATCTCGATACACGTTTATCAAGGCCACATGCCAATGAGTAAAGTACATCAGACGCATCCGCAGAGTTGCTAGCGCGCAACGTCTTCATCTATTATCACGTACAGAATGTAATTGTTTAAGAATTTTCTTAGGTTTAAATGTTGTGCAATACAACAAAATTCTAAGTGTGGTGAGATACAAGGTGAAATCTTACACGTTTTGCGAACCATTCTGGAAACTGATCCTGATGCATTCGATCATAATTTGTAGGGTATTTGGGACTTCATCTCCTCGATGTGTTCGCTACACATAATTGGCACGTTATCAGAAAGAAACATTAAGATCATCGTATGTAGAGATACAATTATCGAAGGAAGACTTACTCTAAGAACGACTATATTTCTTGTAACGCCTTAAAAATCGGGGGTCAAGCATAAACTCAACTCCCGAGTTCCAACGCATCATTTATGCAATGTAGAAAATGATGATTTAATGTTGTCTGTATTAGTGCATTAAACATGAGTGAGATTAAGCTAAAACAACATGTCATACTCCAAAAGCATTTAAATGACGCAAGCGGAAGACTGTGATATGTATATAAACCGTATAAGTGAGTGTAAGCCTTCAGAGTATGAACGTCACCAAGTTAAATAATTACAAGTGCGTTTCCAAAATAAACAAAATAATGAAGTGTCGTGTCATCTATCCATGCCCCTGTAGCCCCGTCTGCGCAAATCCAGACCTACATAAACACGTCTGCCAGCGGCATATAGGAGAACGCCTCCTCATCATCCATGAAGTCTGGCTCTTCCTCATAAGTCGTGTCATCCTCTGAAACTACAACAGAGTCTAGCTGGCATTTAAAACACCGTCCCAGAATATGGGAGTGAGTGATCAACTTAGTGGAGCTATAAGGCAAAGGTTAACATGTTATCAATTCAATCAAGCAGTAATGTTAAAGCAGTACAACAATCATGTCCTAAATGCTCTTGTTAATGTAAGAATGATATGCGATAATGATGCATGCCCTCGCCTACACTCCCTCAGCATCTTCATCTCACAGCGCGCATGGCAACCTCTCAAAAGTGCTCTTCCTCACCAAAGCACATGCAGTGCGGTGCATGCTCATATTAGCCAATACTTATTTAGATTGATTCATATAACAGGATTAAGAAGCTAAGGTACCTCCCTTATATCAATTCCCAAACAATGATCCATTCTAGGGTCGTCAGTCCTAGTAAATCTCATATGATGTTGCGGTTCTAGGTCACTACAAAGGGCTCGTCACCTGATCAGTGTAGGCCTATTTTATACTCTAGTTGTTACGGAAAGACTCGTCGCCTCAACGCAATCTCAGAGTATGCTTGAGGTCACTATAAAGGGCTCGTCACCTGATCGGTGTAGGTCGACAGCTTGAATACAGTGTCCCATACCACCGTATTCAGCTCACGAGGTGGTGTTGCTCACTGGTCACTACAGGGAGGCTCGTCGCCCCAGCATAGGCCGACAGCTCGACCATGGTGTCCTATACCACCATGTCCGGCTCATGAGTCTTAGCGGATCGGGGCACCAAGGGTCTTTCGCTGGTAAGTTTGGTACCTTAGGTTCAAGCAGTAGCGTCCATACATGGTGATCATACAATGGGTCAATCGGGTTACTTGACAAGCTCGACTGGTACGAGCGCACGTTGACTTAGTCCACATGGAGTGCATACATACTCCGTGTGGCCTAACTACTGTCGATAGTCACCGTACGACTCGGATTCATCGAACTTGTCCGTGTAGCGAAGCTAACTCAACCACTAGTTCGAGAGCTGTTACCGATGGCCTGGACTACGTAGTAGTCCCAAACACATTAAACATAATCGGATATCATATGTGATAGGCATATCAACATGAAACAAATAATTCAAACAACATAGCCATTTGAGCATTTCATGAAATACAAAGTAAACATATTTCGCACATATGCATTCCATACTAAATCACACAATTTCAATCTAAGTTACATGAAGGGATTTTATACACATAGCTAAGGTAGTTGAGAATCTCACCTCAACACCTTTATAAAGTACAATTTTCTAAGTACTTATTCATTCAGATATTTTTACAAACACTTAGACTACACACTTCAACATACATGACGTATGTTGGTCATAACATGTATTAGAGCAATTCCTTTCGCCAAGGAGTTGTCACATATACAACAATCATATATCCACAACGATTAATCATGGCAAGCACGAATCCAAATTCCATGTTCATTCAATCATTTCAACAAACACTTAGACTACATATTTCAACCTACACAATACAACTCAGTTATAAGCTACATTAGGGCAAATCCTTTCATAAGGAGTTGTCACGTATTCAACAATCACATGTTCATGGTGAATAATCATGGCAAGCACTAAACCAAATTCCTCACATATCCAGTCATTTCAACCTACACATGGAATAGCCTATATTCAACATAGTTCATATATAACCGTAAAGCGAGGAAAACAGCGTATCTAACATGTGAAACGACAATCCAGTCAGTTATAAATCATTAACCGACATTGAAAGCCTTGAAAACCATAACCTAAACAATTATTGTCTACACCTTACGTCTGTAAACGCGTAGCGAATTCAGTTTAGACACTAAGTCTTTGTCAACAGTAGAATGGTAATCTATAGTATGAATTATGTTAGCTATTTTATCACTTCCACTATTTGGAACCCTAAAATAGATTAGGGTTAGGTTTTCTTACCTAAGGACGGCGTCGGAATCGTCGGAAAAGCAATACGGATGTGGTGGTTAAGCACGTGGAGTAGCGGGATCGAATCCCGGGAACAAACGCCAACACTCTCTCTTACTCTCTCTCTTTC
The DNA here is from genome assembly GCA_030180095.1 of Magnolia changhungtana. NCBI lineage: Eukaryota > Viridiplantae > Streptophyta > Magnoliopsida > Magnoliales > Magnoliaceae > Magnolia > Magnolia changhungtana. The sequence continues at coordinate 1,315,081 of JASAUF010000586.1, read as the reverse complement.
CTTCTCTTTTCTCTCTCTTCTCTCTCTAGGGTTTGCAAATTCGTATGTGAGGGGAGAGAGAGGGTTTAAGGTCCTTATATAGGCCCAAAACTGATGGAAATGGCCCCAGGGCCATGGTATACTTAGGTTATAACCAAATAGGGTCTGTTCCGATCTAACGGGGCACTTCTGGAGGCCCATTTTCTACATGCGGTCAGACTTAAGCTCCCTGACATCAGATTTAGGTCGAGTTAAGTTTTCGGTCCAATCAGATTTACAGATCGACCATGGCGGACTAGTTTTAGTTCAACAGTCATCGGTATTTGATCAGGGCCACAAGTGGACTGACATGTGTTAGAAATTTCCCCTGATCTGAGTGTGTAATTAGGTCAGATTCTGACGGTCTGAATCCTTAGATTTGACCTGCAAGTGAGATGACTCAATTCACTTAAGTTTCAGTTCATTTTCTAAAGGTATTTGCGTTTCTCACACACTTCGCTCCGAGCTCAAGTTGTATGTTTCTGGATACTGTTAGGACTTGATTTACGAGGTGGTTGTCAAGCCCAGCAAGAACGTCATAACTGTATAGTTTCGTAGTAATTGGTCTTTCGTCGTGCGGTTCAGGTTCGATACGGAGTTTCGGTGTGCTCCTGAGAGCAACTGGGATTAGAGATTGATCCTAAGTTTTAAGGTAATGTAGCGGTAATGATTCTGCACGTTTTGAGTCTTGCAGATCATATTTAAAGTGAATAGTGCTAATTTCACTGGTACTCTAGTTTAACACTAGCTAAATCTTGCCTAATTTCTAAAGGATTTGGTCCTGAATGATTTATGCCTGAGGTGAAACTCGGGTCTTTATACAGATTTTTTCGAAATGTTACAATCTACCCCCCTTTAAGAAAAATTTCGTCCTCAAAATTAGTACCTTTTTGTACTCCTTGAGAATCTGAGGGTAGTTCTTACGGACCTTGACTTCTGTCTCCCAAGTAGCCTCTTCCTCAGTGTGATGCGTCCATAACACCTTCACCAACGGGATAACCCTACTACGCAACACCTGCTCCTTCCTGTCTAGAATGCGCGTTGGCCGTAGAACATAAGTAACATCCTTACTCAACTGTACCTGCTCCCATTTGATGATGTGGGAATGATCAGAAACGTATTTCTTTAGCATAGATACATGAAATTCGTTGTGCACGTCCGTAAGTGGTGTAGGTAGAGCAAGACGGTATGCCACCATACCCACTCGATCAAGTATCTGAAATAGGCCAATGAACCGCGGCGTAAGCTTCCCCTTCTTTCCAAACTGAAGAACTCCCTTCATGGGGAAAATTTTGAGGAATACATGATCTCCAACCTCAAATTCAAGTGGTCACCATCTCGTATCAGTGTAGCTCTTCTGTCTGCTCTGTGCTGCCAGAAGTAGACGCCTAATAATGTCGATCTTTTCTGAGGTCACCTGAACTAACTCTGGGCCATTCAAACTTTTCTCGCCAACTTCTGCCCAGCAATGCGGTGCTTTACACGGGCACCCATACAGTGCTTCGTAGGGAGCCATGCTAATACTCGCCTGAAAGTTGTTGTTGTAAGCGAACTTGGCATAAGGAAGACAGTCATCCTAGCTGTCCTTGAAATCAAGCACACAAGCTCGCAGCATATCCTCCAACACTTGATTCACCCGTTCCGTCTGACCATCCGTCTGTGGGTGGAACGCGGTACTGAACTTCAACTTCACACCCATCGCTTCCTGGATACGAGTCCAGAAGATAGATGTGAATTGCGTGTCTTGGTCCAACACGATCTCCATAGGAACTCTATACAGACGTACGATCTCCCTAATATACAACCTGGCCAAATCATCTGCAGGGTTTGTAACTCTGATCGGGAGGAAATGAGCTGATTTCGTCAATCGGTCCACGATCACCCAAATGGAATCATGCCCCTTCCTCGTCTTCTGCAACCTAGAAATGAAATCCATAGAGATGAAGTCCCACTTCCATTCAGCTATGGGCATAGGTTGAAGTAAACCAGGAAGTCAACGATGCTCAGCCTTGACCTGCTGGCACGTGAGGCAACGAGACACGTAATCTGCTATGTGGGCCTTCATGTTGTCCCACCAATAAGAACGCTTCATGTCTCGATACATCTTCGTACTACCAGGATGCATCGCCATCTTCAAATTGTGAGCGGCCTCCAGAACTTCTCTCCTCAAGTAATGGAGATTCGGGATGCACATGCGGCCATGATATCGCAAACCCCTATCCGTACCAACTCTCCATTTCGAATCTTCACTGTAGCTCAACTGCTCTCTCATCTCAACCAATCACTTATCATCCTTCTGAGCCGCAATGATCCTATTATCTATAAGTGGCCGCACACGAATGTGTGTGACACTCTCAAACGGTTCTTCCACGGTGAGCTTCGAAGTCTCGCACGAACTCTACCATGCCCCATTCTGCCACCATTAGCGGAGCCGCAAACTCTATGGTCTTCTTGTAGCTCAACACATCAGCCATAAGGTTAGCCTTGCCTGGATGGTAGGAAACCTCGAACTTGAAGTCCTTCAAGGTTTCCATCCATCGTCGCTGTCTCATATTCAGGTCTCACTGAGTGAATATATATCTAAGACTCTTGTGGTCACAAAAGAGCTTGAACTCTTCTCTGTAGAGGTAATGTCTCCAGAGCTTCAGTGCAAAGATGACGGTTGCCAACTCCAGGTCGTGTGTAGGGTAGTTTTCCTCGTGTTTCCTCAACTATCTCGAGGAGTAAGCAATCACCCTGTCCTTCTGCATAAGGACACAACTTAGACCAACGTGAGATGCGTCGGTGTATATAGTATACTTAACCCCTTGCTCTAGCAATACTAGTACAGGGGCGGACGTTAGCTTGTCCTTCAGCTCCTGAAAAGCTGCTTCTGCCTTCTCATTCTAGGCGAACTTCAGATCCTTCCATGTCAACTGAGATAGCGGTCTAGCAATCTTGGAGAAGTCCCTAATAAATCGACGATAGTACCCTGCCAAACTAAGAAAGCTCCTTACCTTAGTAACCAAACCGGGCTGCTCCCAGTCCTGAACCGCGGCTACCTTAGCGAGGTCAACTACTATCACTTCCTTGGATACCACATGTCTCAGGAACTTAACTTCATCTTTCCAGAAGTCACACTTCTTATACTGTGCGAATAACTGGTTCTTCTTCAGAGTACCTAAGACTGCTCGCAGGTGTTCCTCGTGCTCTTCCCGACTCTTAAGTATATCAGTATGTCATCTATAAACACGATGACGAATTGGAACAAAAACGGCCGAAACACCCTATTCATCAGGTCCATGAACACGACTGGTGTGTTCGTAAAACCGAACGACATAATGAGAAACTCATAGTGTCGAAAACTCGTCCTGAAGGCCGTCTTTTGTATGTCCTCATCCTTGACGCGCAACTGATAATACCATGACTGCAGATCGATCTTCGAGAAGTATCGTGTCCCCTTCAACTGAAAAAATAGATCATCTATCCTGGGCAAAGGATTGAAAAGGCCAAGCTACATATCCTAGAGGGGGGTTGAATAGGACTATGCTAAATTAAAAATAAAATCAGCGGAATAAAATTAATCAATAGCCTTACAATTATAAATCAATTATCAATGCTGAAATCAAATCATCTTAATATATAAGTATTGAGAGATTGATACAAATTCAGTTCTAAGGACAACCTTACACCATAATAAACAATGGGTCAATCGGGTTACTTGACAAGCTCGACCACTACGAGCACACGTTGACTTAGTCGACATGGAGCGCATACACACTCCGTGTGGCCTAACCACTGTCAATAGTCACTGTATGACTCAGATTCATCGAACGTGTCCGTGTGGCGAAGCTAACTCAACTACTAGTTCGGGAGCTGTTACCGATGGCTTGGACTACGTAGTAGTCCCAAACACATTTAAACATAACCGGATATCATATGTGATAGGCATATCAACATTAAACAAATAATTCAAACAACATAACCATTTGAGCATTTCACAAAATACAAAGTAAACATGTTTCGTACATATGCATTCCATACTAAATTACACAAATTTAATCTAAGTTACATGAAGGGATTTTATACACATAGCTAAGGTAGTTGAGAATCTCACCTCAACACCTTTATAAAGTACAATTGTCGAAGTACTAAACCATTTAGACATTTTACAAACACTTAGACTACACACTTCAACATACATGACGTATGTTGGTCATAACATGTATTAGAGCAACTCCTTTCACCAAGGAGTTATCACATATACAATAATCATATATCCACGACAATTAATCATGGCAAGCACGAATCCAAATTCCATGTTCATTCAATCATTTTAACAAACACTTAGACTACACATTTCAACCTACACGATACAACTCAGTTATAAGCTATATTAGGGCAAATCCTTTCATAAGGAGTTGTCACATATTCAACAATCACATGTTTACGGTGAATAATCATGGCAAGCACTAAACCAAATTCTCGACATATCCAGTCATTTCAACCTACACATGGAATAACCTATATTCAACATAGTTCATATATAACCGTAAAGCGAGGAAAACAGCGTATTTAACATGTGAAACGACAGCCCGGTCAGTTATAAATCATTAACCGATATTGAAAGCCTTGAAAACCATAACCTAAACAATTATAGTCCGTACCTTACGCTGGTAAACATGTAGTGAATTCAGTTTAGACACTAAGTTTTTGTCAACAGTAGAATGACAACCTATAACATGAATTAGGTTAGCTATTTCATCACTTCCACTATCTGAAACCCTAAAACAGATTAGGGTTAGGTTTTCTTACCTAAGAGCGGCGTCAGAATTGCCGAAAAAGCGATACGGATGTGGTGGTTAAGCACGTGGAGTAGCGGGATCGAATCCCTGGAACAAACGCCAACACTCTCTCTCACTTTCTCTTTCCTTCTCTTTTCTCTCTCTTCATTGGGAAAAGTCATGTTTAGCGATGAAATTGATTTCATCAGAAATAAGTTCGTCGGTAAAAGGCCAATTTCTTGTAATATCCCTAAAAGATGTTGAGATAAGGAAACCATAGTTCCCACTAGCTTCCCATCCCTTGATCTCCAGGGAGGGTATCCCAAGCCCAACAGAAGTAGGTAAGTGTGCTTGGCCTAGGTATGAAGGCTGGATCTATAGGGCGCTCGAAGGAAGGACCGGTGGGACTGCAATTGCAATGGGACATGGCTGTAACAAGCAATAGTTTCTTACTCATCTATCTTGGAAAATTCCATTTAAGTGGATCACAAGAGGAGACCCCTCCCATAATCCAAGTGGACAAGAAAAAGACTTGCCAAGGTAAGCATGGGATGAGATGCTATGGTCAAATGCTTTGAGTACAACAAAGAAAGATGAAGCCCATTTAAAATCAAGCCTTTGAGTTAGTCACCCTATATGGGCTCATGGCTACAAGAGATTGGAAGTGGACCCACAAAATGTTGTTGAGTGGAAAGCTCAATTAATTTTGGTTCTTTAGGTCCAAAGTAGGCCATTCTTATATCTAAGGGCTTACTTCACAAAAGTGTTAAAAGTGCTCCACTACAAGCTCAATCCAAGACTTACACCCTAAGAAATAAAAGAGTCGTATCTTTAAAATTGGAGGGTTAGAATAGGTGGAAGATTAAGATTGCTAATGGGGCAAAATATGATTTAGATGAAAATGACTCCTCGACCATATTGGGCCCCAATGAAAAGAATATGTTCACTTGAATACCCAAAACAATCATATTTGCATCATTAACATCAAAATATCCATTTAGGCCATTCCACCCTAAAATAAGATAGTTTTTCAATTAACAATAATAAGAAATAATTAAAAATATGAACTCACCATTTTTTCCAACATCACCCATTCCAAAAACTTCACATTCCATGAAAACTCCTGCACTAGAAAAGCAAATATATTAAAAACCTTTTTAATGAGAAATAATATAAACACACAAGTTGTTAAATTTTAAGAAAAACATATTTCCTAAATATAGTTGATGAGAATTTCCAAATAATAATAATAATTAATTAATTAATTAATTAATTAATTCACAGATGTCCAATTTAAAGTTTCATGCAAAAGGTCTGCCAGGCTTTTATTGGACATGTATTCATATCCTTCCACTAATGTGGAAGGAGCACAAGACAAGCCAAGTTGGGCAAACTATGTTTTAACACCACAAAAAGAACTTGTGATGAAATCAAACAAACACGATAATTAGGTGGGCAAACCTATAAATCGGGAAAAAAAAAACCTATAAATCGGGACACCTGTGTACTTTTTTTTAGCTGCACTCACACGATATACACACCCACGCATTCACACTACACTGCAGTACAATTGTACTGCAATGGGCACTTTAACTGATGATTTCGTGTTGAAACTCTTGTAAACTACATCTTGAATGTTCAGAAAGAACAGGCTGATCATAAATATAAAAACTAATAATAATAGTAAATATTTAAAATAATTACAATTAGTAATAGGATTGATTTTTTATTATTTTTTTAACATGGAAAAGAAAAGATACCAATGAAGCACGTAACATTGGTCGGTCAATGAACATGGTAGAGTTGTGGTACTTCGTGCATGGACCAGCCTAATGAACCAGCTAACTCTCAGATATGACATGGCCCAGCGCCTAATTTCAAGATGAGGGCGGTTTCAGAAGATATAGTCCTTACTTCTGCACATGTGCTGTTTGATCCCAGATGATACAATCAACCTGATCAGCCACACATTAATATGCAATGCACATGAATAAATGGATACATAAATCAACTAAAAGTGCAAATCAATGCAAATCCTTTATTTTTCGAAGCATGGAACCTAGATTTTAGAGTTTTAGTATCATGGCATGCCTCCTTTTAACATGTGAATTAAGTGAGGATGCACTCAACATTTTGTAAGTTCCATGTTTCCCAAGTTGCACTCACTGGCAAGGTCTGCTTGATGTAGATAAAAGGATAGATCGGTTGGGCGAGCACGGTTGGAGCCTTCAGTCCATGAGGGTGGTCATGGGCTTCAAGCCAGAGATTTGGACGCAGTGATTAATTGGCCCACGATTCAAACAACATTAAGATTCAGAAGGTCTTGATTCTTGGCTAGGTGTCATCCTACAAGTGTAGGAATCCTTGGGCACGTGTCTTACAAGTGTCGGATAAAAAATAATATTAAAGGAATTTTATAAAATAGTACTTAATGGTATTTACATCTTGGCAACTTTTTAACCTTCGGATAGTTTTCTTAACGGGCTGTTTGTTTTTTAAGTTTCCCATTAAATATGTGTAAAATATGTAATTATTGCTAACTTCATTTGTTTGAAACAGCTGGGAATTACATCTTGAAAATTAGTCCAAAAAGTATGTGACTTATCCAAGCCATCCAACCTTTTTAAGGGGCGCGGATTGGGTACTTCCCTCGCCTATGTAGAGCTCGGGTCAGGCTATACATGTACTCCATTAATTGGTGGAGAGTGGTTATGTCAGAAGGTGGATGACACGTAAGCAAACAGAGGCATTAGCCCGTACTCTCCTTCTTTTTTTTTTTTTTTTTTTTTCCATTTTTTTACATTTTTTTACCACGCGGATTTCTTACCCAAGCCTTTCGCCTGAGAACCAGTAGGACCCACTGTGATGTTTGTGAGAAATCCTTCCCGTCCATCAATTTTGTGATTTCATTTTAGGACATGATACCAAAATCAAACAAATACAATAATTATGTGGGAAAACCTATAAATTGAGACACTTGTACTTTTTTTTTTAGTCGCACTCACACCATGTACACACACATGCATTAACACTGCACTGCAGTACAATTTCACTACAATGGGCACTTGAACCGATGATCTCGTGTTGAAACTCTTGTAAACTACATCTTTAATGTTCAGAAAGAATAGGCTTTTCGCCTCTTTTTAGCCCACATCCTATCGTCAAAATGCAGCACAGGTCAAGTCAGGCTTCATACTTATGGTAAATATAAAAACTAACAATAGTAGTAAATATTTAAAATAATTACAATTAATACTAGGATTGATATATATATATATATATATATATATATATATATATATATATATATATATATATGGAAAACGTACAATGCACACAAGCTGATTTTAACGTCCCAGGAGGTCGAGCTGTGTGGGCCCCACCGTGATGCGTTTCGAACATCAACACCATCGGTCAGATGCACCATTCCATCGTGGGCCTATGTCTCAAAAATCAAGTCAATCCGTGACTTTTGTGGGCCACACCACATATAGAAGTTGAGAGGTGTCGTGCACCATTAAAACATTCATAACCATTTTTTTTAGGCCCACCGAGATGTGGTTTGCAAATCCAGCCCATCCATTATGTGTGTCCCACTTGTATGAGGGTTCAGACCAAGTTTCAGGCGCATGCAAATTTCAGGTGGGCCCCACCAAGTGCTTTTATATGTTTTAACGGTGTCTTCACATGATTTTAGATGGTATGGCCCACCTGAGTTTCGTATACGGCTGATTTTTGGGATGTCCCATAATTTAAAGGGTACCATCAAATGCACGGTGTTGATGGTCGGCATGCATCATGGTGGGGCCCACACAGCTCGACCTCAAGGAGCTTATCGTGAGGTTGAGTGCATAGTACCTTTATATATATATATATATATATATATATATATATATATATATAGGGAAAAGGTACTATACGGTCGATCAGTATCAGTAGTAGCTTAACGTAAGGTCGAGTGTTGTCTGTCTTGGCCGTCGGATGCTGAAAATCAAAATCAACGGCTAGAATTAAGGCGGGATTTTCATGAGAGAGACCGGTCGTTCCGGTTACAATCCCTAGCCCCCGCAACCTTCTCTCTATCGCCCTCGATACCAGCCCTCTCTCTCCCTCAATCCCTACCACGAGCGACGTACCCACCACCATCTCTCGTCCCTCAATCCCCACCACCAAACAACATTCGCCTCCACCTCTCTCTCTCTCTCTCTCTCTCTCTCTCTCTCTCTCTCCTCTCCAATCGGTACCACCGGCAACGTACGCCTCCACCTCTCTCTCTCTCCTTCTCTCCCTCAATCGGTACCACCAACCGCGACCTCCTCCACCTCTATCTCCCTCAATGTGCACCTCGGATTGAGCCTTACAATTAAGGTAAGGCCTCTGTTTAGGTATTTTCTTTGTTTTGTTTTTTTTTTTCCAGTTGATATGCTCTGGATCGGGTTCCGGTGCAGGCATGGATCGGACTGGCCTTGTCCATGACAAAACTATTCATTTAAAGTAGTCATGGACCTCTACTGTAGACTTTTTCAATGGTGGAGAAGATGCACCTTATTGCTAGAAAGCCAAAATAGTAGATCACTCGAAGGGGAAATTAAAAGCATTATAACTCATCCAGTGCAACAACCTTTTCAGCAGTGTCATAAAGTAGAGTACAAACCCATTGAAAATATCACTCATCAAGTAAAGAATGCAATAAGAAAGCTTGTGCGTTTCTCAAAATCTATAGGCATTATCCCTTGAAATCCTCACAATGCAACATTGGTGCTTAAACCCCAAAGCAAAAGAAAATATTTGAATAACATCAGTGTCCACATGAATAACCTACAAAGTGAATAATAACACAAATTGAATGAAGTTCAAAGGAAGAAAGACCCATCTATTGGGCTGAAGAAATCCTCAGCTCGAACAAAGAAAAGAAACAGCTAGGGGAGTTGGCATAGGTATATGGGCTCTTTGAAACCTATACCAATCATAGAGATAATTTTTAGAAGCTACGTGGCCTATGGATCAATGAAAAGGACACACTAGAAGAGAACTTTAAAAGGAAAGGAAAAAAAATGAAAGAAAAAGGAAAAGAAACAAAGAGCTCGAAAGCCCGAGGTTATCTTTTCATCACCTCATGCATAAAGATTGATTCCCGATGCTTGAAAGAAGAGTGTATAACATCATACGATGAAGAGCAATCCTTCTACAGAACATCACTATATTAGGTTCAGTTGCATACATCTTCGTCCATGTTCAGAGCATAAATAAATCAAAGGCTGATAATTCTTCTCCAACTGAACATGTGGCTTTGATTGCTCAAAGTGAAATGGGCTATACCATCAAGTAAACCTGAGGCATTGCCCACAATATGTTGTTTAAGGGGCTGTTTGGGAATCTGAAAATGGTTGAAAATGATTTCAAGGTTTACCACCACCTCTCTCTCTCTCCTTCTCTCCCTCAATCGGTACCACCACGCTGTGCAGCCTCGCATTACAGGTAAGACCCCTACCACCACGCTGTGCAGCCTCGGATTGAGCCTTACAGGTAAGGCCTCTGTTTTAGGTATTTTCTTTGTTTTTTTTTTTCTTCCAGATTGAGATGCTCTGGATCAGGTTATGCGTCTGGGCATGGATCAGACTCTGGCCTTGCCCATGACAAAACTATTCGTCTTGTGCCATTTGAGTGCCTTGATTGGGTGATTCATTTAAAGTAATCATGGACCTCTGCCTGTAGACTTTTTCAATGGTGGAGAAGATGTCTGCTTATTGCTAGAAAGCCCTGGAATTCTACTAGTTTTTGTTTTTGTTTTTTTTGTAATTACTTCATTAATCTTATAGCTATCTTTACTCTCATATACTGGTTCGTAGATACCATGCATGTGTATAGCCCAAGCCCAATCTATGTGGCAAGATGGCATTCTTGGTCTGAGCCATCCATCAGGTGGGTCCTACCATGTAATTGCCATAGGCCAAAAACATGCTGGTCCACTCATGGATGGGCAATAGTGTACACAACAGCCAGATAGCTAAAACAAAAATTTCTTTGTTTTCTATTTGTTTAATACATTGTGATCCACTGATGAGTGTGAGCCAGCCTGATTATTACGCCTGTGCACCTACGCAATGGGGGCCACATGATAGATGGCTTGGATCTCACACACTTTTGGTACATTAGGACATGTGCTAGATGTAAGGTTTGGCTTATAAACTCGTGCTGGATTAACAAACCCTTACTCTTACTCTGTGTATATATCTTTGTAGTGCTTATAACCACTTCTCCATCATTTTTTGTTTTCTCTAGGTTGTTTTTATTGTATCGTATATATCTGCTTTTATTGACACAATAGTACCGGTGCCTGTTTGCCGTGGGTGAGCCTACAAGCATCCGGTCTACAATTTGGGTGGGTGATGGAATGGGGTCCTGCAATTGCAAATGTAGGATGTGGGTTGGCAGGTGCTTGAACAATGGAAACCAACTTGTAGGGAAGGTGTAGATAAAACCATCCGACTAAAGTATCTAGAGTTATAAAGAAAATGGAACAAGTTTTGAATTTTCAAATATGAAAAAACCCTTCCAATTTGATATGTTTCTACAATTAAATAAATTTTTTTTGCATGCTCATTGATTTCAATTCCTTAAATTATATAGAAGAGAGTAATTTGATACTTTTGTAGAATATGCCAATATGATTCACTAGATTAAGCTAAGGGTTGTTATTGTTTTTTTTTTTCTTTTATATTTTTTCTTCTTCATTTATAAATAGTAATTTTTGTGCCCTCATATAAACATCTACTTAAAGGTATTTCGTAGTTTTTGATTAACCGAATTTATGTTTACTTTGAACTTGTAGTTGGAGAAATGAGGACACAACCTAATGCAGGTGTAGAGAATCATAATGGACCCTCAATCGGTTCATTTAGTATTGATAATGTCATAGGTGGTGTACAAATTTCTCGATGAACACTAGACAAATCATAATGAAGAAACAATCTTACATCCACATGATTTCATTCCAGAAGCACCCAAGGAAGTGAAACCAATAGTTGGTATGGTGTTCATTTCTGAAAAAGCTGTGTATGATTTCTACAATGAATATGCTAGATGGTGTGGATTTAGTATACGAAAAGGTTCAACGCGAATAGTCTGAAAACAGGTGAAACAATTATGCGAAATTTTATATGTTCTAAGGAAGGGTATCGACATCGCAAGCATATAGAAGCAACGGATCATAAAAAGAGACCAAGAGCCATGACAAGATGTGATTGCAAGGCAAAGATTGTAGTTCACAAGAATGGATCAGATAGATGGGAAGTTAAGACATTTGTGGAAGCACATAGTCACAATTTAATGAGTCCAAGCAAGGTTCATTGTTTACGATCACATCGACATTTTACAGATTCTCATAAGGTTGTCATGGATAACATGAGAAAAGCAGGTATTGGCGCGGCTAAAGTATTAAATTTTTTTACAAATGAAGCTGGAGGACCTGAGAAAATGGGTTTTATTGATGAAGATGCAAGAAATGCTCTAAAAATTCAAAGGCGTGACAAACATGGCAAAAGTGCTCAAGAGTTGCTTCTTTACTTTCAAAATAAACACAGGAATGATGATAATTTTACTTATGCAATCCAGATTGACAATGAATGTAGATTGACATCTTGTTTTTGGGCGGATAATATTTCAAAAATAGACTATGAAGCTTTTGGTGACGTTGTATGTTTTGACACAACATACAAGACAAATGAATTTGATATGCCTTTTGGTCCATTTGTCGGAGTCAACCACCATAAGCAATCTATTTTATTTGGTGCCGGGCTTCTATTTGGTGAAACCATCGAAGATTTCAAATGGTTATTTCAGTCATGGTTACAAGCTATGGGTGGGAAGCTTCCAAAGGCCATAATCACAGATCAGGATCCAGCAATTGCTGCTGCAATTGCAAGTGTATTTCCGAATACCGAGCATAGGTTGTGCATGTGGCACATTGTTCAAAAGCTTCCAGAGAAGTTAGGTAAAGTAATTAATGAGAACCCATCATTCAACACTGATTGGAGAAATTATGTATATATGTGCGATGAGGAAGCCGAATTTGATGCATTATGGTCGAAAATGATTGTAGATTATAATCTTGAAGAAAATAAATGGCTACAAGATTTGTACACGATACGTGAAATGTGGATTCCAGCTTACGTCAAGAAAACGTTTTATGCAGGGATGTCAACAACACAACGGAGTGAAGGTATGAATGCCTTCTTTGATTATTTTGTAAGTCATAAGTCAACGTTATTAGAATTTGCAGAAGGATATGATCGCGCTTTACAAAAACGTCGGCATAAAGAGTTGAAATCGGATTGTGACACTTTATATAGTATACCTGTAGCAATAACGAAATTCGATATTGAAACAGAGATGGCACAAATTTATACAAGAGAAGTATTTTATGACTTTCAAGTAGAGGTGAAGGAAAGTGCTTTACTTCTTAATAAGTTGGTAGTAAGGGAAGGACCATTAAGTAAATATAATATATTCGACTATAGAAGGAATGATAAAATGCATACAATTATTTGGAACCATGATGAACGGTTCGGTTCTTGTACTTGCCAGAGCTTCGAATTTCGTGGGATTGTTTGCAAGCATTTATTAGTTGTGTTCAAGGAAGAATCTATCAGAAAAATGCCTTCTCATTATATACCTAAAAGGTGGACACGTAATGCGAAAGAAAAAAATAAAAGTGACTCAACTCCTATATCTTCAAACATTGATGAGTCAACCATCTTGGGGCGCAATAAAATATCTCGTATGATGAACTATTTAATAAATGAAGGAACGAGGACACCAGAAATAATGGAACCTGTGTTATCAGCTTTAGAAGATTTGGTTGCAAATGTTCGTCAAAAATGTGGAGTCGAAGAAGAAACCAGTATTGACAAGAATGTTGAGGGTGGTGAAAGCAATCTACTGTTCAATGCACATTCTAAGAACTCTTACTTAGTACTTGATCCGATGGTTGTTAGTACTAAAGGCCGAACGAGTAAAAGATTTAAATCTGGCAGGGAGGAGAATAGTAAGTTGTGTCGTGGGTGTAACAAGTGGGTTATTGGGCATGACAAATGAAATTGTCCTATATATAACCAACTTGATAATGCGTCTGAAGAAGCCAGGTATATATTTTTTTTTCTTGTATTTTTATTTGTTTTCTTACATACATTGCATTATTTTAAACTAGATTCATTATCTCCACAGTTATGGCACTAACGTTGAAAGAGGAAAGGGAAAAGCAGTTGGTAGGCCAAGAGGAAACAATATAGGACAGGGTCGTGGTAGGATGTTAAATCAAGGTAAATAAAAAATAACTATCAAGGCATTTATTAATGAATGCTTAATATATACTTTCTATTTTCATGTACTTATATAATCTCACATGGTTAGATTGATCGGTACCAAAGGCATGATGTCTTAAATGTCTACAAGCTTGCGCCATCGGCTACATGTATGAATTCTATCCCTTTTATTAAAACAATTACTTAAATATAGGTTCTTTTCCTTTTGATGCCTACATTTTTTGGATCTTTTCCTTTTCATGTAAGAGAGTTAAGTTTCAATGGATGTATAACTGAAAATTTTTCTGGTCGATCTGTATGCAGGAATAACTTGAAATTGTTTACTAAGAAGATACCTATTATAGATCACGGAGTTGTTTGTTGAAGCATCCGCTACTCTTAATGTTGACGATGTGGATTGATTTCATTTTCATGGCAATAACGTGCATTTTTTTTTTTGATTTTCATATTCTTATTATAAATATTTGCGTGCATGTTTCAAGGATAGTGAAACATTCAACAATTGTTGATTGGTGTTTTAAGGTCGTTGAAATTTTGAATAACATTTTCTTTTTTCTAATAACATGCATAGAAGTAAATAAGTGAGAAATATTAATTGACTTGGTATGATTGCAAGATCTTGTGCTTTCCCTTGTCTTTCACCTCCTTAATCTCATCATAACCATACTCTAATGGAACTTCTCCCCACGGCCCATTGAAGCCATTGAATATCTTCTGGGTTTCATCCAACCCACCGTAGAAATAGCTGTCATTCACCCCCATCTGTTCACCTCCACCATATTGTAGACCATTCTCCTTGTTGTGGTTGATCTGATTGCAGCTCCCATCAGAAGAGCTGCAACTATTCTCCCCTCCAAGCATGTAAGCTCCATCTTTCATTTGATATGAATGGTGTGGATGATGGTGGTGGTGGTAGTGATGTATGGGAAACCTCTCATGGGTTTGTAAGATGCAAATGGTAGACCTTAGAAAAGGTCTGTGGGCGGGCATCCTGCAAGGCTTGTGGGAGATTTTTAAAGGGGTGAGAAAGCTTCATAAGGAGATGGGAAGGGTGGTTCTTTGTTGTGGTTTTCTTTGAGAGGAAGAGTCCCAATCAATCTAATTTGAAATGTTTCGAGTTTCAGTTTGATGGTAGCATTTATAAGTTTTGATCAGGTAGCAAGTTATTGAAATTGATTTGCTCACCCATCTCTTTAATCAAATTAAGCTTAGTAGAAGAAAGTTTCTATTGGCCTAAGATGCTGCAGAGATGTCTCCAAGCATGTGGAGAGGTGCACAAAATACTAGTCTGTATACACTCATATTTCAAGGAGTGGAGAGCTTCTCATTGTGCAAGTTGGCCATTTGCAAATTGCACTGATTGAGGCTAGAAATGAATTGCAGATAAGTACGTGCCTATCATCTTGTTCAATGTCTTTGACTTGCTCATGGGTTGCATTTTTTTTTCTTTTCTTTTTACCAATTTCAAGTACTTTCTGTTTTTGTGCGATCCGAGATCATTTAACACAAGTTTACAATAACAAAGGCATTGTTATTCAAGGTGACAGTGTCATCGTTCGGATGACCTTTGTCAACAGAGTTTTGGACATGTCTATTTTGCACGACAACATGAGGCAATTGCTACTTCTAATACACACATTTCTTGATATCCTCTGATATTGGTGTTTTGATATCTACAGATATACAAGCTAGAAGCAGAACAGAAGAGACTAGAGGAGGATGCAACCGTATGCAATCAACTGCAGGAGCAGCTGAAGCTCTCTTATCGGCATATCTTGAAAACCATTCAGATTAGAAGACCCTTCCCAACCCAGTTGGATGCTGATAATTGCTGTATTTTCTTCTTAAACCGTCTAGTTGCAAGCGGCCATGGGAATGGTTATGAACGTCTCATCGAGGACATTTTTGGGCTATGGTCCATCCATTGTGGGGCCTGCAAGATTGATGATCTGGACTCCAAGCCACACTCTCCACTTGTACAAACAAATGAAATCTATTACAGACTCTTCATCTCTGATTGTCTTAAATTGACGTGTCCATCCAGGCAAAGGAATGGCAAGCTGAGAACGTCAGCAAGCTAGCAAGGTCATCACATCATTGTGATCACTGATACTCGGTCTTCTTTGTACTTTTCTTTTGAAGCATCATGTACATCCATTCGAGACGGAATGCACCCGCCCTTTTGGGCCTCCAGTCTTATCAAGCCTTTCCACTCTCTTATATTCAGGAAACTAATCCCAGCGGCAACAGATTTATTATTTTCATGACTATAGATTAACATAGGATGGCGTCTGATATAAGGATTATGTAAGCTTCGAAGTTGACACAGGTGGTAGCACATGCTTATGTGCGGCATTGTGTGGAATTTTGGCATGTCCATGAAAAGAAACTCAGTGAATAATACATTGATACTAGAGGTTGTATGATGAACATATGGAAATATGATTAAATGAAATGATCGATGTTTGGCTTATCTTGAAATGAAAGTCCTTTAACAAGGCTATTGCTTTACATAATTTTTATTTTATTTACATAACCAAAAAAAAAAAAAAAAACTGATTGGAAATTCACACAAATGATGATTGCTTAGGTGATGTTCTTATGATGTATTACAACAAATTGCCCAAATTTGGGAGGGAAATACATCATATACAAATGCTTTCTCTACATTACAGCACAATTGTCTTTAGTTTTGATTCTAGATTCGATGAAGAGCTATTGCTGCTCCTTGGCCCCTGCAAGAAACAAACATCTCTTGTAAAAACAACACATTTGTGGTTACATTGCAGTGAAGTTACATTCAATATGGGTGAGAGAGGATTCTCGCAGAATAATTCTACAACAGGCCTGAGATGGCTCTACGCAAGTAAGCGAAAAGAATAATACACAACTTGTAGCCCAAAGCAAACCATGCATGTTACAACTCATGGTCATGCTAACATAACAAAGAAAAGAATAATTTCAGGCTTCTTTCTTTAAAAAAAAATAAATAAATTTATAAATCCTTCACATAATAAAGGATGCATGTATGATTTCATGTCTCCTTTAAATGGAATAAGCATTCAACCTGTCCCTAAAAATATGAAATCAAAAATACAATTTATGCAACAGATTGTATTAACTTACAGGAACAGAGAAAGTGAAAAAAGCTACGGATAAAAGCCGTAGCACATTGGTTGCAATTGGTATCGTATACTTAGGTCCTAAAGATATGTCTACGAATAAATCATACGGATAAAATCCGTAGCTATTCTTTCCATAACCCAAAAGACATATATAGCTACGAATTATATTTGTATTTAATCGTAGCAATAGGCTGAAGTTAGTAACAGCTACGGCTTCCAAATCAAAAGGTTACGGTTAATAGCTGTAGCGATGGCCTATATTTTTTAAAAAAATAAAAGAAATTACAATAAATAAAAATAACCGAAGAAGGAATTCATACCTTGGATACTAAAAATAACCAATTTCACTAAAAATAACCAATTTCATTAAGAGATGAATGATACAGTTTTAGAAAAAGACACTAAGTTACCTCAAACCAAGGCTTTGACATAGTTTCTTAAGTTGATTTTCCGCTTTTTTCCTGGATAACATGAAATGGGCATAAGTACTTGGATGAAGACCATCCATTCACCAAACTTGAAAACTCACAGATCTGCCTTGTTAGTCTAACACACCCTTCCTACCTGAATTGCAGCATTACTTTAAACTTTTTGTGTTTTTGATTTACTATTTTCATCGGTTGGATAGGGCGAACAACCTCCAGCACAAGTGGCGAATACATGTTGTCATTCAAAACAGATAAAAGATGGAAGTAAGAACCCCCTACATACATGTTGTCGTTCAAAACATAAGACTAGTGGAAACATGAGAGAGAGAGAGAGAGAGAGAGAGAGAGAGAGAGAGAGAGAGAGAGATGCCACTGACATAAGAAAATTCGACATATGAAAATTCGATTTCAAAACTGACAGTAATTTGGAAAGACAGAGATTTGTACAATGGTGTTGTGCCAGTGGTCTGATCCCAATTGGGTGTGAACAGAGTCCTGATATGCTAGACAGTACAAGTGGAGGTCATGGTTTGGTATATAGACCATTGATCTCATGGGCCCCACCTAAGATCAAGGACACCCAAAAATTCTTCATGATTGCAAATTGATGGTTATGAGAAAAAATGCAGCCACTTCACAGTCAGCAGAAAAAACAGGATTGGAAGGCTAGAATTTCTATTCTGTGTGATATTTTAGAACATGATCCATCCATGGTAGCACCCATCAGGTCAACAGTCTGGATCCCTCATCCCTGAACCATGGGTCCACTTGTATAAACATATCCTTGGCTCGAGGATAAAATGGTTCCTCCGAAATGACAGATTTTACCAAGAGAGCTGACTTAAATAAAAACTGCTACATACCATTACTTGGCACATCATGCGCCGTTTTCTTGCAACAGAGAAGTAATTTATCTTTTGATAAATCTTTAAAACTTCTATTCATTGGCAATCTTCAATTTATTGGTCTTAACAGTATCTGCATGCTTCTTTTGTTTTATGCTTTTGTTTCTCTAGTATCATAAGTTGGGGTTGAACTTGGAACCTAATGGCTGATACATCAGCTTCATACTAGAAGCTAGAACAAAGACCCTAAAAAATCTTAAAGCCTGTTTGATAAGACAGAAAAGAAAAGAAAAGAAAAGGAAAATGAAGAACTTATCCCATGGTGGGAAATTTCACTGTATGTTTGGTTAGCCAAGAGAATAATGGAATTTAATATTTACTAAATGACAATAATGGATTCTACATAGCAACCACTATCCTTTACCATATTCAAATTCTCATGAACAAGATATAAGATAGCCATTGTCTCACAAATATAGGATTTCCACCTGCTATTTAATCAAAACCACCAAAAGAGAAGTCCATGGGAATCCATGTTTCAATAGTACTCAATGAATTCCTCCTTGGATAATTATTATGTTTTCTTTTCCCACTAATCAACAGGCCCTTACTAGACTAGAAACTAATCTAAAATGCAAGATATTGGTGGGAAAAAAAAAAAAAAAACCACATACAAATTATTCTTGTTGATGTTAATGGAACTTGGAACCCCGGCCCATGGCTGTGGAGAGGTCAGTTTGTCACAAAAGCTTGACCGCATTATTGCGGAATCGCCAAAACATATGTAGTGTCATTGTTCAAACACTAGAAATATATAAAACACATGATTACCCATTTTCGTTCCACTCTGCTAAAGTACATTGATTCAATCTAAAGTACAGCACATGTTAGAGATCATCATCATTGTAGTCTTATCCCAGTGACGTTACAGTAAATTGCAATTTGTAAATTGATGTTTAGACTGGAAACGAGGTCCAACCGTAATTATTAAATTGAAGAGTCCTAAATTAAAGAGTCCAATTGATTTATAGGCATACGATCTCCAATTGAAGCTAGTGATTTCCGTTTATTTGCTTATTCTCTTTATGGCATGCCCCTGACTCACACATTGTCCTTGGAACTTGATATTATAATTATGAGAAATGCATTGATACTCTGGCAGAATGTGATGGATGATATGCAGGCAGTTAGAAATTACTCAAAATTTGTTTACATGGCCTAAAGTAATCCAAAATAAACCCTCCGAATTGTAAGATAGATCGAAGTCTTATTTTTAAAAACAAGTGTCCACAAATCAGAGGTTAAGGACAGTGGTTTCCACATTCTAGTCGGTTTAATTTGGGTTGATATACGCCATGTGTACCATTTTTAAGTGCCTTCATATCAAGCATCATATGTAGCCAGAGTATCAAATAACTCCATTATAATTATATATTCTTTTGTTATTTGTAGAAAAAACAGACAAAATTGTGTTGCATGATTCTCCATGTCTTGCACATTGGTTGGTGCATTTACTATGAGGTTTCATTGGTGGATTCGAAAATATTCTCAAAAGGATTCAACTCAAAACAGACAGAATACTGCAATCTGGGCTCTAAATTAGAAGCAATCAAAGGCCTATTCCAGGGCTTTCTAGTAATAAGCAGGCATCTTCTCCACCATTGAAAAAGTCTACAGGTAGAGGTCCATGACTACTTTAAATGAATAGTTTTGTCATGGACAAGGCCAGAGTCTGATCCATGCCCAGACCCGGAACCTGATCCAGAGCATATCAATCTGGAAGAAAAAAAAAAAAACAAAACAAAGAAAATACCTAAAACAGAGGCCTTACCTGTAAGGCTCAATCCGAGGCTGCACATTGAGGGAGATAGAGGTGGAGGAGGTCGCGGTTGGTGGTACCGATTGAGGGAGAGAAGGAGAGAGAGAGAGGTGGAGGCGTACGTTGCCGGTGGTACCGATTGAGGGAGAGAAGGAGAGAGAGAGAGAGAGAGAGAGAGAGAGAGAGAGAGAGAGAGAGGTGGAGGCGAATGTTGCTGGTGGTGGGGATTGAGGGACAGAGAGGGTTGGTGGTGGGTACGTCGCTCATGGTAGGGATTGAGGGAGAGAGAGGGCTGGTATCGAGGGCGATAGAGAGAAGGTTGCGGAGGCTAGGGATTATGTAACCGGAACGACCGGTCTCTCTCATGAAAATCCCGCCTTAATTCTAGCCGTTGATTTTGATTTTCAAGATCCGACGGCCAATTGACAACAACACTCGACCTTATGGAAGCTTACGGTACGGTCGACCGTATAGTACCTTTTCCCTATATATATATATATATATATATATATATATATATATATATATATATATATATATATATATATAGGTACTATGTGCACAGCTGATTTTAACGTCCCATGAGGTCGAGTTGTGTGGGCCCCACCGTGATGCGTTTCGAACATCAACACTGTTCATTTGATGCGTCCCCTTTAAATTATGGGATATCCCAAAAATCAACCGTATATGGAACTCAGGTGGACCATACCATCTAAAATCATGTGAAGACATGCCAAAAACATATAAAAGCACTTGGTGGGGCCCACCTGAAATTTTCATGCGCCTGAAACTTGGTCAAACCCTCATCCAAGTGGGACACACATAATGGATGGGCTGGATTTGCAAACCACATCTCGATGGGCCCAAAAAAATGGTTATGAATGTTTTAATGGTGCACGGCCCCTCTCAACTTCTGTATGTGGTGTGGCCCACACAAGTCACGGATTGACTTGATTTTTGATACCTAAGCCCACGATGGAATGGTGCATCTGACTGATGGTGTTGATGTTCAAAACACATCACAGTGGGGCCCACACAGCTCGACCTCACGGGACGTTAAAATCAGCTCGAGCGCATTGTACCTTTTCCCATATATATATATATATATATATATATATATATATATATATATATATATATATATATATATATAATATGGAAAAGAAAAGATACCAATGTAGCATGTAACATTGGTCGGTTAATGAACATGGTAGAAATATGGTACTTCGTGTATGGACCAGCCTAATGAACCAGCTAACTCTCAGATATGCCATGGCCCAGCACCTAATTTCAAGATGAGGCGGTTTCAGAAGATATAGTCCTCAATTTTGCACATGTGCTGTTTGATCCCAGATGATACAATCAACCTGAGCCACACATTAATATGCAATGCACATGAATAAATGGATACATAATTGATCAGAGGTGTAAATCAATGCAAATGTGTCTCCCATCTCGTGATTCAATCTGCCTTTATTTTTTGAAGCATGGAACCTAGATTTTGGAGTTTTAATATCATGGCATGCCTCCTTTCAACATGTGAAGTGAGGGTGCACTCAACATTTTGTAAGTTCCATGTTTCCCAAGTGCACTCACTGGCAAGGTCTGCTTGATATAGATAAAACGACTGATGGCTGGGCGAGCATGGTGGGAGCCTTCAGTCCACGACGGTGGTCATGGGCTTCAGGCCAGAGATTTAGATGCAGTGATTAATTGGCCCACGATTCAAACAACATTGAGATTGGGAAGGTCTTGATTCTTGGCTAGGTGTCATCCTTCAAGTGTAGGAATCCTTTGGCATGTGTCTTACAAGTATAAGATAAAAAATAAAATTAAAGGAATTTTATAAAATAGTACTTAATGGTATTTACATCTTGGCAACTTTTTAAATCAATTACCTTCGGTTAGTTTTCTTAACGGGCTGTTTGATTTTTAAGTTTCCTATTAAATACCTGTAAAATAAGTAATTATTACTAACTTCAACTATTTCAAAATAAGTAATTATTACTAATTTCACCTGTTTGAAACAGCAGATCATTACATCTGGAAAATTGGTCTAAAAGGTCAGTGACCATAGCAAAAGGGAAGTCTAAAGATTATGTAGATCCAAACTGATGTGGACCACACCACATAAAACCGTGGAAAGGGTAACGTCCAATGTTGAAACCTTCTCCGACCCGATCATGATGTTTATAGGCCGTCCAAACTGTTCCCAGGGTTATTACCATTCAAATAAACTACAAACATCATCCAGATACAAAACATCAATGGTCCCCACATAAATTTCATTGGTGGACGTTCAAACTATGCTTTCCATATGGTGTGGCCCACACGTATTTTGGATCTGCTTGATTTTAGAGTCCCATCCTATTGTTGTCTTGAAAAACTGATTAACAGAGTGCATTTGGCACGAGAATCTTTGTGGGTCCTACACAGCTTCCAACTACAGGGTCCTCGGGACAAAAAACCCCCGTTCCTCAAGCCTTCATGATTAGGTGCACCCTCAGGTTCACCCAACAGGAGACATTGGTGTACTCGCACCATTAAAACCTTATTGGGGAAATGGATTGGCTACTCCCAGCCACCAGCCATTGGTCAGTGCTCTGTGCGCCCCACCATGCAGTCCATATATTTTTGTAGGTCATTTTATGGTATGATATCAAAACATGAGCTATATCCTCTCAAGTGGACTGCATTACAGGAAATAGTGTTGAATGAGACCATTAAAAAGTTTTGGATCAAACTTATCTTTGTTTTTTCCCTTCATCTCTCCGCACGACCTAATCAACGAACAGTCCAGTGAGCCTTAGGAGGATTTGAATGGTGGATATCCAATGACTATTGTTTTCTAGAGGTGTGGTCCACCTGAGGTTTATATCCCTCTCATTTTTTGGTATCAAGCCAAAAAATGAAATGTAAAAAATAGATGAACAGAATGGACGAAATACATACATCATGGTGGGCCCACAGAGCACCGACCACCAGCCCGGCAACCGGTTTCCGTGGACGAAAAACCGATTGGCCACTCTCCTACCACCAGCCTGTGGCTGATGGTCCATGTTATGTGGGCCCATCATGATGTATGTGCTTCATCCATTCCATTCATCCATTTTAACAGATCATTTCAGGGCTTAATCCCAAAAAATAGAGGTATATATATCTAAGTTGGATCACACCACGGGAAAATAATAGTGATTGGATATCTACCATTAAAATCCTCCTAAGGCCCACTGTACCGTTTATTTGACATCGAATCAGATGATTAGGTCATACAGACCCAAACGAAGTGAAAAAACAAAGATCAGCTTGGATTTTTATGGCCCCCAAAAAAGTTTTCAACGGTCGACGTTCATTCAACACTTTTCATGTAATGCGGTTCACTTGAGAATTATATCCCTCTCATTTTTGGGATCTAACCCTAAAATGATCTGTAAAAATGGATGAACGGAATGGATGTAACACACATCATGGTGGGGCCCATAGAGCACCAATCACCAGCCATTGACCGGTGGCGGGGGGAGTAGCCAATCTGTTCCCATTTTGGACCAGGCTAGAAAAAACGGATGGACAGCAATGACATACAACACAAAATCAAGGTGGGCCCCACATTAAGGGTAACATCCACTAACGTGTTACACGAGTAACATCTAATCCGCTCCGGTGACAAACGGGATTAAATATGATAGATCCAAGCCATCCATCAAGTGTCCCACCATATAGATGCCCTTGGTTAAAAATTGGGCTAGCTTGAGAAGTCGACTCACTTAATATTTTAGCATTGTCCTGTTTAAGGTGGAACCCATTCATTGAAACACTTGGATCTCACACTTATGCCACATTTGAAATCCATACCTGGTGAAGGAGACATTGTCCCCATAGACGGCTGAGGATGAAGCACACGAATAACACAACCTTCACCGTAGGGTTTTTCTCCCTCTCTCCATGAAAGGGTGGAGAGTTTTACGGTATACGGTTTAGGATGGGCGGAGAGTTTTCTGCCAAGCGTGGTATTTATAGAAGGTTGTTTGAGGAATAATCTTATTAGTTAGAATTGTATGGAAATATGTGTATGCACATAGTTTAATCTGTACTCACTGAAGTGCTGATCATCTATCAGGACCCCACATCAGTCCAAGTCCGTTCCTCATTTGCTTCCTTGAAAAAACTAACACGAATGGGAGGATTCGAACCTTCTACTCAGTGGCAAGCAAAAATGGATGGAAGAAATTTTAAATAGAAGATGAACCCAATAAAGAAAGTTATCGCTATCTATCTGATTTCTATGATTTTTTCACAGTAGTGCAAGAATAGTGGACCGGACATATTGGATAGACCGGATAGGTGCCTTTAGTACTAAAAAATCCAGAATACAATAATGTGCATAGAATAAGGCGTTTCTCACACACTACTCAAAGTAATGCGGACAGGAACCTAGTTTTACTAAGATGGGCACGAGGCTGAGGCAATGGCTTAGGGCCGGCTAGATAAAATTGAGAAATTTGGGACTGTGGACCCCACCTTTTATCTAGCTGTTTTTATGAAAGAGAAATTTAGGACTGTGGACCCCACCTTTTAGCCAGCTGTTTTTATGAAAGAAGACAAACCTTCTTTTGCAACTTAGACCTGCACGTGCGGACTACGACTTCTTTACCCCTCCTTTTCACTGCTGCTGTTTTTCCTCTCCCTTTCAACTGTCGGCTTTTCCACTCCCTCTCCATTGCTGCTTCACTGCCGTTGCTTTCACCCCCTTTCCTCACCCTATTAGAAAGATAAAAAAAAACATTTTTGTGGGCCCCCCTAGCAACTTTCGTCTTCTTCTGAAAATGGTCGGTCGAGCGGAGAAAGCACGCAGCACAGGTATATTTTAAACTCAGTTGGTTTACATTGAATGTATAAGTATAGGAAACGGGATTGGCTACTCCTCCGGTGCTCTGTGGGCCCCACCATGATGTACGTGGCTGGTGGCCGGTGCTCTGTGGGCCCCACCATGATGTACGTGGCTGGTGGTCAGTGCTCTTTGGCCCCACCATGGTATACGTGGCTGGTGGTCATTGCTCTGTGGGTCCCACCATGGTGTACATGGCTGTTGTTCGGTGCTCTGTGGGCCCCACCATGGTGTATGTGTTTCATCCATTTTGTCCGCTTAATTTCCATCTAATTTAAGGGGTTGAGCCCCAAATTAGATGAAAATTTGACTGGTGGCCCTCTCGATTTCCAGTTTGGCCCGCTCAAATGAATATTCCAAGGACTACTAGCTGAGCACTAAAATAAATCCCTAACTAACAGGAGTAATATGCATGTGAAAGAATCTATTTCTTACAAGAGAAAATAAACCATGCGTACATAAAGAAAACATATTACAAGATTAAAAATAAGAGGGATATAAATCTTAGATGTACCACACTAGAGGAAAACAATGGTGATTGGATATCTATCATTTAAATCCTCATGAGGCCCACTGTACTGTTTGTCTGAAATCCAATCTGTTTTTTAGGTGATAAAGACCCAGATGAAGGCTAAAAACAAAGATCATCTTGATCTAATACTTTTATGGCCCCCAAAAAGTTTTTAATGTTCGATGTTCATTAAACACTGTTTTCTGCAATGTGGTCCCAATGAGATCAGGATATACCTCAATTTTTGTATAATATGATAAAATGATCTATAAAAATAGATGGAAGACGACATGGATGAAACACATACATCATGATGGGGCCCACAGAGCACCGAACACCAGCCATTGGCTGGTGGCAGGGGGAGTAGCCAATCCGTTTCCTGTAGTATACCCATGCCATCCATCCGTTTTTCCATCTAATTTAAGGGGTTGAGTCCCAAATTGAAGCATATCAAAATATCAAGTGAATCATATCACGGGAAACAGTGGGCATAATGATTTTCTAGTTTGCCCCGTTGATTTCATGTTTGCCCTGCTGATTTCATGTTTCCCTCGCTCAATTTCATGTTTCCCCCGCTGATTTTCCAGTTTGTCCCACTCAATTTCATGCTTGCCCCGCTCAATTTCATGTTTGTCCCGTTCAATTTTATACTTGCCCTGCTCATTTTCTAGTTTTTCTCGCTCAATTTCATGCTTGCCCCGCTCATTTCCTAGTTTGCCCCGCTCAATTTCACGTTTACCTCGCTCAATTCCTAGTTTACCCCGCTCAATTTCATGCTTGCCTCGCTCAATTTCATACCTGCCCCGCTCATTTCCTAGTTTGCCCCACTCAATTTCATGTTTGCCCCACTGAATCTCTATTGCCCTGCTGATTTTCATGCTTGCCCCGCTCAATTTCACGTTTGCCCCGCTCATTTTCTAATTTGCCCCGCTCAATTTCATGCTTGCCCCGCTCATTTTCTAGTTTACCTCGTTGATTTCCTAGTTTTCCCCGCTCAATTTCATGTTTGCCTCGCTCATGTCCTAGTTTGCCCCACTCACTTCCTAGTTTGCCCCGCTCAATTTCATGTTTGCCTTGCTCAATTTCATGCCTGCCCTGCTCAATTTCTAGTTTGCCCCGCTCAATTTCATGTTTGCCCCCTCTTAATTTCATGTTTGCCCTGCTCAAAACCTAAACCTAAAATGTAAATGTATTCTCAAATCCCTAAACCTAAACCTTAACCTATTCTCAATTCCTTAAACCTTAACCTATAACCTAACTTAAACCTAAACCTATATCGTACACTTATAACCTAAAACCTAAGCAAGTGAATACAATTTTTTTTTTTTTTTTGCGATAAAAAATATAATATTTTTCTAAAAACATTTAGGCCATTAGAAATCCATTCCAACGATCCATATTTAACTTACATGTATGGCTGCAGATACGAGAATCATTTACTTATTTTTAGTAGATAAAATTTAATCAATGGACTCAATTTGATGAACGGATTGAATCTTTAACACACAATTTCTATCACACTTATATAAGACTTGAGGTCACACATCCTCATGTGATGCATTCCATCCATTTCATGTTTGCCCCGCTTAATTTCTAGTTTGTCCTACTCAATTTCATATTTGCCTCACTCAATTTCTAGTTTGCCCCACTGAATTTCATGTTTGCCTCGCTCAATTTCTAGTTTGCCTCGCTCAATTTCATGTTTGCCCCGCTCATATCTTAGTTTGCCCCACTCAATTTCATGTTTGCCCTGCTCAATTTCATGCTTGCCCCGCTCAATTCTTAGTTTGCCCCGCTTAATTTCATGCTTGCCCCGCGCAATTCCTAGTTTGCCCGCTCAATTTCATGCTTGCCCCGCTCATTTCCTAGTTTGCCCCGTTCAATTTCATGCCTGCCCCGCTCAATTTCTAGTTTGCCCCACTCAATTTCATGTTTCCCCCGCTCAATTTCATGTTTGCCCCGCTGATTTTCTAGTTTGCCCCCACTCAATTTCATGTTTGCCCCCGCTCAAAACCTAAACCTAAACCTAAACCTAAACCTAAACCTAAACCTAAAACCTAAATGCATTCTCAAATCCCTAAACCCAAACCTAAAACCTAAACCTAAACCTAAAACCTAAATGTATTCTGAAATCCCTAAACTTAAACCTTTACTTATATATTCTCAATTCCCTAAACCTTAACCTATAATCTAACTTAAACCTAAACCTATATCATACACTTGTAACCTAAAACCTAAATGTCTTCTCAAATCCCTAAACCTAAACCTTAACGTATTCTCAATTTTCTAAACCTTAACCTATAACTTAACTTAAACCTAAACCTATAACCTACACTTATAACCTAAAACCTAAATGTATTCTCAAATCTCTAAACCTAACCTACACCTAATCCCAATATCAAATCCTTAACCTAAACCTAAACTTGAAAACCCAAACCTAAACCCTGGCCCCAAACCCAATTTCCTAAACCTAAACCTTAACCTATTCTCAGTTCCTAAACCTTCACCTATAACCTAACTTAAACCTAAACCTATAACCGACACTTATAACTATAGCCTAAACCTAAAAGCTAAATGTATTCTCAAATCCCTAAACCTAAACCTACACCTAATCCTAATCTCAACTCCTTAACCTAAACCTAAACTTGAAAACCCAAACCTAAACCCCATCCCGAACCCGATTTCCTAAACCTAAACCTTAACCTATTCTCAGTTCCCTAAACCTTAACCTATAACCGACACTTATAACTATAACCTAAACCTAAAAACTAAATGTATTCTCAAATCCCTAAACCTAAACCTAAACCTACACCTAATCCTAATCTCAACTCCTTAACCTAAAGCTAAACTTGAAAACCCAAACCTAAACCCGGTCCCGAACCCGATTTCCTAAACCTAAACCTTAACCTATTCTCAGTTCCCTAAACCTTAACCTATAACCGACAATTATAACTATAACCTAAACCTAAAAGCTAAATGTATTCTCAAATCCCTAAACCTAAACCTACACCTAATCCTAATCTCAACTCCTTAACCTAAAGCTAAACTTGAAAACCTAAACCTAAACCCGGTTCCAAACCCGATTTCCTATAACCTAACTTAAACCTAAACCTATAACCTACACTTAGATGGGCCCACATTGAATGTATGTAGTATATCCACGCCGTCCATCCAATTTTAGCGGTTGAGCCCTAAATTGAAGCATATCAAAATATCAAGTGAATCATACCATAGAAACAGTGGGCATAATGATTTTCTAGTTTGCCCCGCTGTTTTCATGTTTCCCCCGCTCAATTTCATGTTTGCCCCATTTGATTTTATAGTTTGTCCCGCTGATTTCATGCTTCCCCTGCTCAATTTCATGTTTGCCCCGCTGATTTTTTAGTTTGTCCTGCTTAATTTCATGTTTGCCCCACTCAATTTCATGCTTGCCCTGCTCATTTCTGTGTTTGCCCCGCTCAATTTCATGCTTGCCCCGCTCAATTTCACGCTTGCCCCACTCAATTCCTATTTTGCTTCGCTCAATTTCATACTTGCCCTGCTCATTTTCTAGTTTGCCCCGCTCAATTTCATGCCTGCCCCGCTCATTTTCTTGTTTGCTCATTTTCTAGTTTGCCCCACTTAATTTCATGCCTGCCCCGCTCATTTCCTAGTTTGCCCCGCTCAATTTCATGCTTGCCCCGCTTAATTCCTAGTTTGCCCCACTCAATTTCATGCCTGCCCCGCTCAATTTCATATAGGCTTATTTAATGTTTGCCCAGCTTAATTTCATGTTTGCCCCGCTCAAGATCGTGACAACTTGAGTGAACCTAACCCCATCTCAAGTTGGGCCAGTTGATCCAAACCCAAGTTGTAGTGAGGGGTAGGTTGGGTTGGGTTGAGGGCAACTTGAGGCCAACATGACCTCTAGAGGACCCAACATGACCTCTAAAACTCTTTCAGATATGGTTTGTTGGAGTCAAAGGGAGAACACTTTGGTTATTGGGATTTACATGTATGATTTACAAGGGCATGCTTGAGTTGAGTATAGGGTTTGTACACGTGAATTGCATTGTGTGATCGCCATATACAATCAAAACCACATGCCTGTATATGTATCTATATGTGCATATGCATATCTATATATCTCTATAAGTATGTATGTTTGTATATGGCGAAGAATTTACAAATGCATCATCATCACCATTATTATCTTAGTCTTCTCCTATGAATTTGGGTTGGCTTTTAGGAAGTACATGGCGGAGGTTTCTACATGGAGCACTCTTTATAACCAACTCCAACCATGTGAACTACCAAAGCAATCAGAGCAACATTCAATTTCATGTTTGCCCCGCTGATTTTCTAGTTTGCCCTGCTGATTTTCCAATTTGGATCAACTCTTCACATCACCTTTGGCTTTTGGTTGCACCGGTGGCATATAAATTTCACTTTTAAAAAAAAAAAAAACTTTCAGAAGAGTTAAATTACTTTGTTTGGTTCAAATGCATAGTACATGAATCTACCACTCTGGTATTGTAGATGAAGGAGAGCAAATTCCTGTTTTGAACCACGTACCATATCAACTTGGGTTAATGGATGTGGTCCTGAGTGGCTTGTTTGTTTTTATCTAGTTATTGACCAACAAGCTCTTCAATGCAATGTGAAAAAGAAGCAGAAATTTGAATAATGGCATCCACTAACCTTTCAAAATTCAAGCACATTGCCCTTGCAATTTAAAGCATGAAAATGTTGACTAGGTAACAAATGCAAATATATCACATTACTCTAAGCAATCAGAGGAATCACATAAACAGATTAATATAGCGACAAAATTACATACAGAATAACACAAACTTCATTAGCTTTTAGCATTCCAGTCAGTTCTGCAGTTCCCAGCAAATAGTAGCACTCATTGGCCGAAGTTCAAGCATCAGGTGAAGAATATAACCGATGCACTCCCCGTTCCATTAATGCCGTCAGACATGATGTCAGAAAAGATAATGAATCATGGCAACTGAAAGTAATCAAAGGGCTGGGGAAAGATTTCTCTTCCTAGCAAGAACTCTTCTGATTTATAGGTCTTCTTCTTCTTCTTCTTCTTCCTTTTACTTAACTTGTATCTAAACACATAAGCCCCATTGAAGGTTGGCATATCTGCTCGTTTGATAATCTTCTGGATCTGTATCCAAATTGCATGGATTTTTTGTGCTAACTGTCGATGTGGATGCTCTATATGATTGCAAAAGTGAGGTGATTGGACCCGACTTCTTTAGGTTCAAAGTAGAAATATGTGATCTTGCTTATTATGCTTGCCTCAACTGCTTACAAACTTCTTATAACTATGTATCGATTTTTTGTGTTGTCAGAGATGTTTGTGTTTTCTTTAGGCCATGTTTGGAAACTATGGGTTCATGCCAAATTGCAGCAGGGGAAACAAGGGGAGTATTATGTGGGGAATATTAAAATTTTTCCGATGTATGTCGCAGTGACAACATCGCTTTCAATAACACATCTAATAGGTCTTAAGTACAAAACATACCTTTCAATGCAATGTGCTTACTGAAACGAACATTTTGAGCATCATTCAAAGCATTCCTCAGAAGATTCTTCAAAAATTTCTTTTGAGATGGGACCCCACCTTTTATCCAGCTGTTTTTATGAAAGAAGACAAACCTTGTTTTGCAACTTAGACCTCCACGTGCGGAGACCGAATTTCAGGACGAAAATACCCCTCCTTTTTACATACTCCTTTCACTGCGTTGATTTCAGCGTTGCTTTCACTCCCCTTCAATTTAATCAAGATGAATAGGAAAGTTAATTGTTGCTCATGGTATTCATATGGGGAAATGACCCTCAAATTGTAGTTGTCCCTATCATGTCTAACTTGAAAGTAATATAAGGATTCAAAAACCAATCGTAAATAAGAATGCCAAGGAAGGAAACTACAATCTGGTTATTTCCACTTTATTTGACAGATGGTTGCAATCCAATTGGATAATGCAACCAAAGACAACCCAAAAAAAGAGAGAATAGAAAGATAGAAGACCTTAAATTCAGAATTTAGAAATGGAAAACATGACTCAATTTGCTTGTCCCTAGCAACCAAAAGAATTATCCCATATTAAAAACCAAACAAACCCAATATGAAACAATATTTATAAAACAGCCCACTGAAGAAATCAGATTCAGAATCAACAACTAAAACAGATGGCTTTTAACATTGACCCTCACTCAAACCGTCCCATCCCCGCAAACCTAGCATAAAAACACCAAGCACAAACCAAACAACATTATACCAATTCCAAAAAAGACTCACAAAACAAAATCAGATTGCAAACAACTAAATGGTTTCAGCTATCTAAACAACTAAAAGAATTATATAAATAAGTTCAATTGGAAGATAAAATTCTGTTGATAAATGATTTCCAATTTGTTGAAAGTAACTTGTTAGATTAATATAACAATAGAATAGTCTTATTAGTCATAAATTAATATAACAATTTTGAGAAGAGTCCAGCTTTTGGGGTATCTCCTGTGAAATTAAAACTATTTGGAGCTTTTCTTCTTGGGTTGAGACTAGCTCTCCCTTTTTTCTCTACTTAGGCCTCGTTGAGATCAATGCTTCAAGATTTCTAAATTTCTATTTCCTTTAGAAAGGATCTACAATGCCTTAGTTATCTCTTGTTTTGAAGCAAGCACCCCTCAAGGCTTTACTTGTTTTGGAGCAAGCACCCCTCAAGGCTTTGCTTGGATAACAAGCCCCATGCTGGAAAATCAAACTGATCAAGCTCAGGAACCATTCAATTAGTTTAGGAATTACTTGTATCTGTTCCCACTTGCACTTATCCCTACTTTCTACTTTCTATATTTGCCTTCTAGTTCAAATTTCGCTGCAGTGGTAAGGAATGAAACTCCTCTTTGGGATAACTAAATCACTAGTCTTAGGTCATGTTTGGTAGACATATAAAAATGACCCGCATCAATGATTTTTTTTTTCCTTTATTTCCGGATTTTTCTCACATAACTTACAATGGCAAAGGCAGGTTAGACCACATTCCTCTGTTCTTAAACCAAAGACCATCATCATAGGTTCATAGATTTGTAACTGGGGCATCTCTCTATAGGAATGATGAATGAGATAGACTCCAATGAAACTTTACCACCATTTCAAAAGTGGTGGGGACACGACCATCATATATATTGTATAGCACATTTCCCAAATCATAACCATGACAAGAAGATCAAGAACTTATTCACCATCAGTGCTTCAAGAACCTGTAGAACACAAACACAACATTTCATATCGATTGCAATGAAGACAAACATACCGAGATCGTCAAAGAAGAAATCCCTCGAAGAACCTCATTGCTAATGTGGAGAAATCCGGTTGAGATGAAGTGTAGGGAACGTTTTGGAATAAGGATTCTAAAAATGGAATTTGAGAGAAATAAATGATGGTTGGTGAAAGTAGTTAATGCATCGAT
Organism: Magnolia changhungtana; assembly: GCA_030180095.1. NCBI lineage: Eukaryota > Viridiplantae > Streptophyta > Magnoliopsida > Magnoliales > Magnoliaceae > Magnolia > Magnolia changhungtana. The sequence continues at coordinate 1,281,901 of JASAUF010000586.1, read as the reverse complement.
ATATCAACAGGTTGTCGATATATTGACACTATCGGAATTTCAAAGGTCAGATCACTGGAGAGTTCAGTTCTTTAATCGATATTATCGATACCTCATCGATATTATCGACAACTTACGTCGATTATATCTGTGATATGTTGATCATATCTACAACTTACGTGGATCATATCGACGATATGTCGATAACATTGACCATACATTTCTTATTGTTTAATTCGTAGATATCATCGACATATCGTTGATGTATCGTCACTTATGTCGATATATCGACATATTGTCGATATATCAATTAAATATGGAATTTTTGGGTTTGGTCGCTGGACAAATGAGGACATAATTCGATATTATCTAGTGCAAGATGTTGATATATCGACATGTCATCTGCTATCGATATATCGACATGTTGTCGATATATCGATTAAATATGAAATTTTTGGGTTTGGTAGCTGGACAAATGAGGACATAATTCGATATTATCCACAAGATGTCGATATATCGACATGTCATCTGTTATCGATATATCGACATGTTGTCGATATATCGATTAAATATGGAATTTTTGGGTTTGGTCACTGGACAAATGAGGACATAATTCGATATTATCCACAACATGTCGAATATCGACATGTCATCTGTTATCGATATATCGACATGTTGTCGATATATCGATAAACACAACAATTTCAGCAAAGCTTGCTGGACTGTTGTCATCTATATTCGATATTATCGACAATGTGTCGATATTATCTACGACTTATGTCGATTAAATCGATGATATGTAGATCATATCGACGCTTGCAAATTTTGCTCTTTTTTTGTGTATTTTTTTTTTTGGGAAATTTATTCATATACCTTTTTGTTGGTGTATATATATTTTTTTTTTGAAATTTATTCATGTACCTTTTTATTGGTGTATTTTATGTTGTTTATGTTTAGGTTAGTTTGTTGAACATACCCTCCATGTTAACCACCCCCACTAGGGATCGATACGAACATGAATAAATTCCATCATTATTTATGTTTGGGTTAGTTTTTTTACTTTTACTGCTTGTATTTTTTAGCAACCAGCCAAGGAAAACGTACCTAAATATCACTTTAATTTCACTACTAAACTATGGAGGTGTCCCAAAAGAAATTTTGATGGATCTTCTGAGCAATGCTTTGAATGATGCTCGAAATGTTCGTTCCAATAAGCACATTGCATTGAATAAGTTGTTTTGTACTTATGACCTATTAGATGTGTTGTTGAAAGCGATGGGGACATGTACTGGGTGTCAAGAAATCAAGGACCATATCAGTTTTTTTTTTTTTTAAATAAAAAAATCTAAAACAAAATAATGCCCATGGAAAAAATGTGAAATCCATCAATTTCTATGAATATCTGGCAAGGATCATATTACCGAGGATACCTCTGGGGAGAGCATCATTTGCACAGGTCCTGATAAAGGTCTTGATAGGCTAGTTCCAAGGGGTTACTCAGGGAACTGATAGAGCCTATAGCCTGAGGCCTAATCCCCTGCACCCTTGTCACGTGTCTATGGGATTGAATGACAACCCTTTGTCCCATCATAAAAGTGAATAAAAACATCCAACTAAGAGTAAATGGATATAAGGTTCATACAATTCTACTTGGGTGCATTGGAAGAATGAGCACAATGATCATACAGGTTTCAATTTTAATATTCCCCACATAATACTCACCCAGTTTCCCCTGCTGCAGTTTGGCATGAACCCATGATTTCCAAACATGGCCTAGAGAAAACACAAACATGAAATTGAGCGGGACAAACTGGAAAATTAGCGGGGCAAACATGAAATTGAGCGGGGGAAACACGAAATCAGCGGGGCAAACTATAAAATCAGTGGGGCAAACATGAAATTGAGCGGGGGAAACATGAAATTGATCGGGGGAAACATGAAATTGATCGGGGGAAACATGAAATTGAATGGGAAAAACTAGGAAATGAGCGAGGCAAACACAAAATTGAGCGGGGCAAACTACGAAATGAGCGGGGCAACCATGAAATTGAGCAAGGCAAGCATGAAATTGAGCGGGGCAAATATGAAATTCAGTGGGGCAAACATGAAATTCAGTGGGGCAAAAAAAAATGCTATAGTTGTATAATGGCATTGCATGCGAAGTTCGGTCAATTCCATGCGTTAGGCTTAGTCAATTTCATGCATTAGGCTTAGTTAATTTTATGCGTTGATCGATTAAATCCATGTCAAACTCGCTCAATTCAATTTGAAGCTCATTCAATTCCATGCTAGGGCTCACTTGATCTCATGCTAGGTTCACTGAATTCCATGTTTACCTTGCTCAATTTCATGCTAGGATTGCTCAATTTAATGTTTACCCAGCTTAATTTCATGGTAGATAAGGTCAATTTAATGTTTGTCTCGATAAATATCATGCTACGATCGCTCAATTTAATGTTTGCCCAGTTTAATTTCATGGTAGATAAGGTCAATTTAATGTTTGCCTCGATAAATTTCATGGTAGGATCGCTCAATTTAATGTTTGCCCAGCTTAATTTCATGGTAGACAAGGTCAATTTAATGTTTGCCTCGGTCAATTTCACGCTTGCCTTGTTGAATTTCATGTTTGCCCCACTCAATTTCCAGTTTGCCCCGCTCAATTTTCTGCTTGCCCCACTGAATTTCATGTTTGCCCCGCTCATTTTCATGTATGCCCCGCTGAATTTTAAGCTTGCCCCACTGAATTTCATGTTTGCCCCGCTCATTTTCATGTTTACCCTGCTCAATTTCCAATTTGCCCCGCTCAATTTCATGTTTGCCCCGCTCAATTTCTAGTTTGCCCTGCTCAATTTAATGCTTGCCCCGCTCAATTTCATGTTTGCCCAATTTCCAGTTTGCCTCGCTCAATTTCATGCTTACCCCGCTGAAATTCATGTTTGCCCCACTCATTTTCATGTTTGACCCATTCAATTTCCAGTTTGCCCCGCTCAATTTCATGCTTGCCCCGTTGAATTTCATATTTGCCTAGCTCAATTTCTAGTTTGCCTCGCTCAATTTCATGCTTGCCCTGCTCAATTTCATGCTTGCCCTGCTCAAAATCCTTTCAAAGAAAAAAGATTCCTAAATAATACACTTGAGAAAAAACAATTGGGCATTTTTTAGTCAAGACATACGAGGAAACTTAATATTTTACTAATATAGTGAGGAACTCATGTACTTGTTAATGAAATAACATGTTCATGTCCACCAATTGAATGACATGAAAAAATCAAGTGCCAAAATCAATGATATTGAGTAAGACTTGTGCATTTTAGAATTTTCAACAATATTCTCCAAAGACTTGTGCATGAAGCCTTTCTCCCTTGAGACTTTTCAATTCTTCTCTAATTAGCACTGACAAGTGAGCTTTCAAATACGCTTCATCAAGAGGAATTCCACGGAGAATCGTTAATATTTTTCCCTTCTTTTTTGTTGTGAAGAGTAGTTTTATAGATTGATTAAATGCTCAATGGGCGTAAAACTTGCTAACTGAATGAAGCAATTTTTTTATGAAACAGATTTTTGTTGAGTTTGATCTTATTCCACTAGCAAGTGTTTCCCTCGCAAAGGTTCATGTTGCTCACATGCATGATGGCAAAAAAGTTGTTGTAAAGATAATTTTTTGGCGTTCTTCCATTTGCATAGGCAACTAAAGCTTCAAACTCCAAATTGGAAATATCTATGACATAAATTTGGAACTTTTCATATTAAAGATTACATTTTCTATGGTGTCCTAATGCTTTGTTTTTTTTATAAAAAAATTAATTAATTAATTATTTATTTTTGCATCAAGTGTGAAGAAGTAAGTTGATAAAGTAATAATTTTTTTTTTTTTTTTAAAAGTTGATAAAGTAATAGTACTTATGGGAAAAGGAGATGAGAAAATAACTGTAGACCTATGGCTACGGATTATAACCGTAGCCTAATTGTCGATAATATCGACATATAATAGATAATATCGAGCATAAGTCATTGATAGTATCGAGATATGATAGATAGTATCGATAACCAACATCGACTAATGACTGTGGACCTATTGCTTCGGTCAGTGAGACCATATAGCCACGGATTATAACCGTAGCCATAATCGTAGCTTCGATATATCGAAAGCCTTTTGATAATATTGAAAAAGTCCAAAACTTTCCAGCGAGTTTGCCTAAAAAATTCTGCAATTTTGGATACACTATCGCTATGGATTATAACCGTAGCAATAATCGTAGCCAAACTACGCGGGCGTCAGTGCCGCGACTGTTTGTGTTTTGTTTTTTTTTTTTGCTATCTTACTTTTGTGGGTCCCATCATGAGGTCTGTGTTATATCCAAACCATCCATATGTTTGGCTAGCTCATATTAAGGCTTGAGACAAAAAATAAGATAGATTTAACTATCAAGTGGACCACACTGTAAAAGGCAGTGGGGAATTGAACGTCTACCATTGAAAACCTTTTAGGGGTTACAGAAGTTTTGGATCATATGAAATTTGTTTTTCCTCTTCGTCCAGGTCTTTGTGACCCTATGAATGAACTTAGACGGGGAGGATTTCTCACAAACATCACAGTGGGCCCCCTAAAGTTTTCTAATGGTTGACGCTCATTCAACACTGTTTCCTGTAATGTGGTACACTTGAGATTTGGATATACCTCATTTTTCGTCTCATATCATAAAATGATGTGGAAAAATATTTGGACGGCATGGATGAAAAGCATACATCATGGTGGGGCCCACAGACCACAGACCATCCGCCACTGGCTGGTGGTAGGGGGAGTACCCAATTCGTTTCCGTGAACGGAGGGGTATTTTTGTCCTCAAATTCGCTGTCCGTATGAGCAGGTCTAAGTTGCAAAGCAAAGTTTGTATTCTTTCATAAAAATAGCTGGATAAAAGGTGGGGTCCACAGTCCTAAATTTCTCTTTATGAAACAATATAAATTTAGTTTGGGAACTTAAACCTGCTCGTACGGACAACGATTTTGAGGACCAAAATACCCCTCCCTTCCTTTTGCTGACGCTCCTCCAGCCGAGTGTTGTACGAATGACTCTAAAGAGATCAAAGTTACATGGCCCCACAACTATGTGTTTATTATATCCACAACGTTCATCCATATTTCGAGATCATTTCGGAGCATTATCCAAAATAAAATTAAAAAAATCATATCCAAAGATCAACTGGACCACACGAGTAGCGGAAAACTGATTTTCACTGTTAAAAATTTTGTAGGGCCCACCATAACATTTATTTTCCAACCAATCTATTCATAAGGTCACAAAGGCCTGGATAAAGAGGAAAAAAAATAAAAATTCATAATGATCCAAAACTTCCGTAACCCCTAAAAGGGTTTCGATGGTAGACATTCAATTCCCCACTGCCTTTTACAGTGTGGTCCACTTGATAGTTAGATTTGTCTTATTTTATGTTTCAAGCTTAATATGAGCTTGCCAAATAGATGGACGGTTTGGATATAACACAGACCTCATGATGGGACCCACAAAAGGTGGTGGGGATTACAACAGTAAAAATAAAAATAAAAAGAAAAAGCGAAACCAATGGCTACGGTGTTTTCCATGGCTACGAATAATAACCGTAGCCATATATGTAGCCCCTGCTTTTTCGATATGTATCAAAGGTCTTTCGATATATCGAAAAAGGTCCAGAACCGTCCAGTAGAGCTATACACAAGCTAAGCTAGCTCGAAAAGCTCACTCAACTTGGCTCGATTTAGCTCGATTTGACTCGACTAGAACGATAAATCAAGGTGAGCCAAGCTTTATATGACCCAGCTCGTTTTGAAAATAAGCTAAGTTCAAACATAGTGGAGTTTGACTCGACTCGACTCGACTCGAACTCGACTTGGCTCGAAGCTCGAGCTCGACTCGACTCGAATATATTATTATTATTATTATTATATTAATGTATATTATATTATATTTAGAGAGAGAGAGAGAGCTCAGGTGAGTGTAGGCCGTACGATTGAGACAAGCCGGGTAGACGTTGAGTCAAGCTCGGGCAAGTGATCGAGTGGAGAGAGAGAGAGAGAGAGAGAGAGAGAGAGAGAGAGAGAGAGAGAGAGAGAGAGAGAGAAGCTCGAGCGCGACATGTTAAGTAAGGAAGGGAAATGGTATAAGAGAGATGGACGGGTACGATAGGGTAAGGAGTATAAAAATTCTCTGAACTATAAGAGAAAGGACTTCACATATATAGTTATAGAGGCAGAGGATAGAAACCATGACAAATATTCTAGGAATTTAGAATTTGAAACTAAAGCCCACCTTGTTGAGAAGAACCAGAAGGGTTAAGAAAACCAAAGGTCAGGACCACAAAAGAAAAAAGCATGCATGGCCAAATAAATAAGAAAATAGAAAATGATACTTTGCCAAGGACAATAAAAAGAATGAAGGATAAGAAATGTAGATTTTGCAAATGTGATAAGAAAGAAAAGGATCATGCACATGTTGTGTAAGAGTTTGTGCGGGTCAATATTGAAGCACTCATTGCTTGTCGCTCAAACAACTAGTATATTGATTTAGGTACCGTTAAGTATCTTTGTTACGACCATAGTGTTTTTTCCTCTTGCGAGAAGGTAGAGGATGTGGGGGACATTTTCAGAGAAAAATCATCCAAGGCAGAGGTCGTTGGTAAAGGAAATGTGAGCCTAAAGCTTTCTTCTAAAAATGTGTACTCTTTTTGATGTGTTGCATGTACTAGATTTTCAGAAGAATCTTGTCTCTGTTTTTACCTATCTTAACAAGAATATGTTTAAGTTATTTTTTGAATCTGGAAAATGAGGAGGCAAGCGCCGACATGCATTTATTACACCGCTCGTATACACCTCGAGATTCAAAAGCTACATACTTTTTCTTTATAAAGGCATCTCATCTCATTTGCAAGAGCAATCTAAAACATTCTACATTCTCTTTGATTTTTCTTAGAGTTCACTCTAGAGAAGCCAGTTCAAGCTTTTTTGAGTTTGTGTGGTTGTGATCGAGAATGCACTAGATCTAAGCCGTTTATCTTAGAGGAAAGTTGTTGCATCTTGGTGTAGACTTATTGGGAGCTAATGCATTATGGATCGTCTTTCTATGGGGACAAATCTATCTTTAAGATGGTGACAGTAACATGCCTGGTGACTCTCTAAATTCTTCTATTATTATTCCTGATTTATTATATTTTAAAGATATTTACTATATCCCTATATTTTAAAGTCAACATTTTCATTCACATTAGTGCCATATTTTAAAATCAACTCTAAACCCATGCTTGGGCTAAATCACCCAAGCATGGGTCCTTGTGCACACCAATAAAACAAAACATGGTCTGTGTGGTGATATTAAAACTTAAACTCAAGTGGAGTTGGAACGTTCCATCAAACGAGATATTGGGCCGACCATTATGACATTTTGATTCTTATGTGGCCCACCATTGCATCATGCCATTTTCAAGTGGCCCATGGTTCCATAAAATTTTAATGAGAATTCAACTGTTGAATAGTACGGGGATATTATTCAAGGTTTGCGCACCATATTCGGGTAAGTTGGATGATGGGACAAGCTAAATTTAAAAAGACACAGAGTTACAAAACCATTAGAATAGTATGATCGAGCCAGATATTTGGGGCAGCCTGGGAATGTTCATGGTGGGCCCACTCTAAGAACCATGCAGATCATGTTTAAGGTGGGTAAGTAGGATTAGATCAATCAAATGAAGGAAAGATCTCCTCACCCACACGGATGTACTCATTCCTCTATGTGCCAGCACGGTGGCCCACCTATTATGGGTAGTCATTCCTCGCATCATATATGAACTATCCATGTTCTGGTTGCCAAAAAAAGTAACTTACACTGAGTGGGTGTATATGTACATCATTGAAAAGAAGATGTATCACATTCAATTACAAAAATCATTGGTCTAAAATATCCTATTGACTCCTCACCCACACGTGTGTACTCATTCCTCTAAGTGCCATCACGGTGGCCCCCTATATTGGGTAGTTATTCCTCGCATCATATATGAACTATCCATGTTCTGGTTGCCAAAAAAAGTAACTTACACTGAGTGGGTGTATATGTACATCATTGAAAAGATGTATCACATTCAATTAAAAAAATCATTGGTCTAAAATATCCTATTGATTTTAGTGGACCATCAGACCAAAAACATGGATGGTTCCGATCAACGGACCATCTCTGCTTGTGGGGCCCATTGTGTAGTAGGTGAATTCAACTTTTGACTAGTCTATTGAATTCGTTTGTTTCGGACCATAACTACATTAATCTTTTTAGACATGTTGTTTTCTTGGTTTGTGTTCGAATAGTAAATTGTTATTGTAAATAAGGATAAGATTTATTTTTAGAGAAAAATCAAGTAGAAAAACGACATGTCCATGCACGCATGCATGCTTATAAATACATGAACTTACTCCTTCTAAAGCCATATCGAATTCTCTCTTTCTCCTCTCACTTGCTCCACATGAAAATGGCAGCCATTACTCTCTTTTATCTTCTTCTTTCTGTTTTAATCATCTCTACAAATTCTAGAAACATACCTCCAATCCATTCTCATTCTCTAGCACCATCAGATTCTCTTTCTCCTCCACAAGACTTGACAACCACCGAGGCCCGTCATCATCATCGTAATCCTCATCATGACATCGCTAGCAGTAATTTCACCCATGTTTGTGACTCTTCAAGATTTTCTTCTTTAGGTCTTCACATGGCCGAATTTGCATTTTGTGATAAATCACTTCCATATAGTATCAGAGCAAAGGACTTGGTTGATAGCATGACAATTTCGGAGAAAGTGGCTCAACTAGGGAACAAGGCGTATGGGGTGTCTAGGCTTGGACTTCCGATGTATGAATGGTGGTCGGAGGCTCTCCATGGTGTGGCGAACACTGGCCCAGGTACCCATTTCGATAAAAATAGCATCCCAGGGGCGACGAGCTTTCCAACCGTTATTCTCATGGCGGCATCATTTAACGAATCTCTATGGAAAACCATAGGGCAGGTAAATATGTTAAGTTTTTTTTTTTTTTTCTTTTTTTTTTTGAAATCTTATAAATAGTATTGATTAATACAAACACTTATTGTAAGATGCTCGATTTTATTGGACCCACCAATGGCAGATGCAAGACCAACCTTGGTAATGTAAATTTGTTGATGCAATGAGTTTGAAACGTGATAAAATATTTATTTTTTACTTGATTGTTCTTAATCTATCTGTTGATCAAGTGGGTCACACATGCACAAAGTAACGGACATCTTAGAGGCATGAAACCAATGCTCTACATTGAAGATGGATCGATTGCTTAACTAAGAATTGGAAACATGTACACATAACGCTAGGTTGGGTTAGGCATGGCCAGGCCATGTTGGGCTAAAATGACTTGAGCCCAAGCCTAATCCAAAAATTGATCGGGTCATGCATCCTATCGCGGAGATTTTCCCCATCTCCCATCACTTATGAAATGTTTGGATAACTAGAACGTGGGTCCTACATGTACAGTTTGTTGGGCTGAATAAATGCTAGATGGAGCACTATATATTTCATGAAATACAAAATAATGAATATTTCCCAAATAAGCTACTGGAGTTCTTATGGTAATGATATCGTTCTTCTTTCCTTGCATATTGAAGGTTGTTTCTACAGAGGCAAGGGCCATGTACAATCTAGGGTTAGCTGGATTGACATTCTGGAGTCCTAACATCAATGTTGTTAGGGACCCCAGATGGGGTAGGATCACAGAGACCCCAGGTGAAGATCCGCTCGTTGTGGGCCGCTACGCTGTGAATTACGTTAGGGGCTTGCAAGACGTTGAGGGCAGCAAAAATCCCAAGGACTTGAACTCTAGGCCACTCAAGGTTGGTGCATGCTGCAAGCATTACGCAGCTTACGATGTCGACAACTGGTTAGGCGTTGACCGATACCACTTTGATGCAAGGGTAATCACTAATCAATCTAATTAAAGCTCTTCCCTTCACTAGTTGGACCAAATCATGAAAACAGCAGGCCAGAAAATAAGGCAGGCCATTCAATAAGTGGGCTGCAGTTGAGTGATAAAAGATAGGCAAGAAAAGGAAACCAATTGCCCTAATTCAATGTGGCCCACTAATGAGCTGTCTCAGGCAAGGCAAGTTCAAGATGGGGTATACCTGATTAATGGCCTAAATATTGCTATGTAATTAGTTCTTCCTCATAAATGTATCTTTTAAATATTTTTTCTTAAGGTGACCGAGCAAGACATGGTGGAGACATTCCTCCGTCCATTCGAGATGTGTGTGAGGGAAGGAGATGTCAGCAGCGTCATGTGCTCTTACAACCGTGTCAATGGCATCCCCACATGCGCCGATCCAAAACTCCTATCTCAAACCATAAGAGGAGAATGGGATCTTCATGGGTAACGATGCTTTCCTTATTTTTTAACTACTATGTTGGTATTTCTCATTTCAATCACATAAACAAATAAGGTTTTGAAGTATCCACATACAACTAATAAAATCAATATTTTTAAAATTTTCCAGTAACTTAATTAGTTAATTTAACTTGTAATATTATACTTCCTATTGTTAATCATTTCCTGATATATTTGGCATTTCTTAGCATGATCCGATCATTGTGATTTTTTCACGAGCATTGCCCATTGTTGTGTGGAATGAATGGAAAACCCAGATCGATCGATGATTGGATTGTCCAACATCTTTAAATCAACTAGTTGCATCATGGGTTCGAGCTCATCTTACATATTAAAAATAAAAGGTAAAAAAAAAAAAAAAAAACCATTTGCTCCATAGCCTACCATGCAACTATAGTCTTAGAACCTTTCTCATGCATGTAATATGATCATGGATGAGGAAATCTATTCTACCCATTAGTACACAATACAGTAGCGTTAATGTTTATTAAACTTGTAATGTAAGTAATATTTAAATCTCAAAAATTTTCACAGGTACATTGTTGCCGATTGTGATTCAATCGAGGTCATTCATCATGGTCACAAATGGCTTAACGACACAGCTGAGGATGCGGTTGCTCAAGTACTCCGAGCTGGCAAGCTCCTAATCTCAATAACCTAACTCGCATTTGAGCATTTTTTTTTTAATGTATATTAATTTTCTTTTTTGAATTTTTGTGTAACTCAGGGATGGATTTGGATTGTGGAACCTACTATACTAAGTTCACTGAATCAGCAATCTTGAAAGGAAAGGCCAGAGAGAGTGATGTGGACAAGGCATTGAGGAACCTCTACATCATGTTAATGAGGCTTGGATTCTTTGATGGAAGCCCAGCCTACGCATCTCTCGGAAGAGATGATGTGTGTTCAAGGGAGAACATGGACTGGGTGGTTAAACCTGCAAGGGAAGGGATTGTTTTGCTCAAGAATGAGGGTGACACCTTACCCTTGAGATCCAACAAATACAAGAAGCTTACACTGGTGGGCCCACATGCTAATGCGACTGCAGCCATGATCGGAAACTATCTTGGTATTCTTTTTCGGTTGCCATGATTTTGATTTTGCTCAACAAGATTTTCCCATGTTCTTTGTGGTCCTAAACATTACTAAGCACGTCCACTTAATATATCTCATGAGCTAATTAGATTATTCTAGTGAAATTCAACTATCTCAATTTTCCTGGATAAAGTGGGCACTGGGACAGTTAGGATCGTTCTGGAAGAGACAATCAGTCACCCATGTTTGAGCCCCGGCTCTTTAGGCTTGGGTTTCCTTTTTCCCCTCCTCGTGGGATGTCCTTTTCTTTTTCCTTCTTTTCATTTCCCTGCTAGCTTATGATAGGCTTCGCCCAGGTCCTTTTTCTCCTAGGAAAACCCAAATGACCATTTACATGCATATTTTGCCTCAAGGATGAATGAAAGAGAGTTTTCTAAAAAAAAAAACTCTCAATTTTCCCGTGATCGTTCCAAAAATCGGAATTCATTTTGGATTTCCTTCTTAATCAATGATAAGTACTAATTGGTCAATTACCAATGTGGTGTCCATCATTGAACGTCTATGGTTGACTTGATTGGGCTAGTGAAGATGGACCTATCACTTGGTCCCATTACCAACCATACACATTGCTTAGCTTGGACCACCCAACCCAATAAAGGCTTAGAAAATTCCCTACGAAACCATCTCTGTTAGGAGGGGTACTTTGGTTTTTGGGTACCAACCTTACTATATAATACTATCGTCTGGAATGCATTACCAATGCATCATACATTCATACGTTGGTTTGGTGTTACACAGGCATTCCATGCCACTACGTGACTCCCCTGGATGCCTTCTCTGCACTCGCAACAGTTCATCACGAGATGGGGTGTGTTGATGTGGCATGCAAGAACCAGTCTTTCATCAATCAAGCAGTGGCAGCCTCAAAGGAAGCAGATGCAACCATCATTTTTGCTGGGTTAGATCTATCCATCGAGGCCGAAAGCTTGGACCGGACTAATCTCCTCCTTCCAGGTTACCAGACTCAGCTGATCACTGATGTCGCCAATGCCGCCGTAGGTCCAGTCATACTCATCATACTTTCTGCAGGAGGCGTCGACATAACATTCGCTAAGACCAACCCTAAGATTAACGCCATCATCTGGGCTGGGTACCCCGGCCAAGAAGGCGGTCAGGCGATCACAGATATTGTCTTTGGGCATTACAATCCAGGGGGGAGGCTACCGATCACTTGGTACACTGCAGACTACGTAACCAAGCTTCCAATGACTTCCATGCAAATGAGACCAGTTGATAACTTGGGCTACCTCAGGGAGGACCTACAAATTCTTCGATGGTCCGGTGGTCTACCCATTTGGCTATGGGCTCAGTTACACTCAGTTCAAGTACAAGCTCACATCTGCACCATCATCTGTTATAAAGAAGTTGAAGGCGCACCAACATTGCCATGACATTAGCTTAAAACCCAATGCATTTGTGCCATCATGCCCGTCTGTGTTGATCGAAGAGACAAGATGTGGCGATGCAATCAACGTTGAGATTGAAGTGAGTAATGTGGGGCATCAAGATGGGTCCCACGTCATCTTGGTCTACTCGAAGCCGCCTGCCGATTTGGTTGGAGGCCCATTAAGCAAGTGGTAGAGTTCAAACGGGTGTTCGTACCTACTGGTGTGACCAAGACGGTGAAGTTCTCGATTGACGTCTCGTAAGAGCTTGAGTGTGGTGACAGATACAGCTTACCTTGTTTTGCCAGCAGGGGAGCACACGATCATGGTTGGTGATGGAGATGAAGTTGTATCATTCCCAGTCCACGTTAGCCTACACTCTTAGTCATGAAGGGGAATGAGAATATACTTCTCACAAAAAACTTCCCCTACCCTAGCATTGCATATGTAAATCTATAGTTGAATATTGTTGAGAGAAAAGGTCTTCTTGCCTCTTTTTCGCACATACATCTTCTCCACTTATCTTTATGTTCATCACCTATGGACAACGTGACTGATGTTGTCGTGCCCCAGACTTGGTAACCGGACTCACAAGGAACCCGATAGCCGGTTCGGCCGCAACAGCCTCAGTAGTACCCCATTATCGGCTCCTAAGGCAGGTTTCGATCCTGGGATCCCACAAGGAGGATTTTCATAACCGTATAACCATTTCCAATACGAGCATACCCAAGATCACATCAAGTAAATTTCAGAAATAATAAAAGGACACGTTATAAAATCCACTATAAATTTGAAATTTTACAAGTACATAGCTGAAAAGAAATACATCGATAACGAAGGAAGTAGGAAGAAGATCACAACACTGGGGGTCCTCGGTGCAACTCTAATCCAAGCTCAGCTATTACGATGCCGACCTAGGATCCCCTCGCACGCATCAATCGTGCATAAGCTTATAGAAGCTTAGAGGGTGGTGGAAGTGTGTGACAATGGTGCTCAGAAGAAGTGGAGAATGCAGGAGAGGAGTCATAATCAATACTAATACCACTAGCCTTACCAAGGCCATGTCATGAGCGCATGGAGCTATACCAAGGCAGTACAATCATGCAGGAATAGAATAGGATTAACATACATATTTATAAGATACATTAATATATTATTTGATTAAGCTATTGTATGCATGATAAACTGAAAAAATAAGGTCGGAAAATTAAGTTATTTGTTGAAAACGTAAAGTGTTGAATTGTAATTTTAAAATAATTTTGAGGTATTCTAATCAAACGCGAAAAGAAATGTCAATGGACAGTCACTTTCTGCATTCAACCTTTTAACATTATGTGAAGGGAGGGGGAGCTAAAAAAAAAACCTATATTTTCAGTGAAACTTAATTTAAGTACTTAATAATTTAAAATTTCCAAACGATCTATATCATATAAAATCATTGAAAAAATTAAATTTTAATGATGAGTGCTGAAAATAAGTTTTATCAAATGGCCCTAAGACTATCTTAATCTAATCAAGATTATACTAATATACTCCAACACAATTCACGCAAGATCGATGCATGGAGCACTACTAAAATGGTTAAGAATTTCCTATCTAGTTAGGGTTTTTTGTAAGCCTACATGCTCATGTGAGAATTGAGCTTTTCATTAGGTGGGGCACGCTTTTTAGATCATGTGGCCTAAAAATAAGGCTGCTTCACTCTCTAGATGGGTCACAATGTACAAAAGAAATGGATGGCTTTAGAAATTATGTTACCTGACCATTTCTATGGCGCATGTCGGCCTATATGAGGAGTAAAAAGGCCCGATTTTTATAATAGGCGATCTAATCCATGGAGACCAGTTTATGGAGAGTTTAGATGTGGTGGACATTTGCAGTATTTGCATATGAGCCTGCATGAGGATGGAAGGCTTTCATAGGTATGTGGGCCTGTGATGGGCCTGAGAGATTGACAAACGGTCTAAGCGAAATCTCATGCCGGTTTGAAGATCCAGCCCAATAAAAACCCAGACCATGAACATATGGTGAATGTTGGCGCAGTCTGAGCTCGGGCGAGGATGTGCTGTTATAGGTCGAGTTGTCAAAGCCCATCTTTACCGAAAAATATAAAATTTAATATAAGATAGTTAATATAATAGCATACCTATTGGAAAAATGATTATTGACAGACTTAGAGTACTGTTAATGTTGCATATGGACAGCTAAAATCGAAAAATTGACTTGTGGGCCAGTCATTGTGGCCCAGTCTTTCTGAGCAATTTGGAGTGCTCGACTCAACAAAAATGGAACTTTTTAAAGGCCCCAACTCCAATCATGGTTGGGGAAAAATGATTTCAAATTGATCTTAGATCATGTCTTACCAAAGGTCTGAAATGTAGGGGTGACAATGGGCTGGGCCGAACCGTGAAGAGCCATGGCTTGGGCGCCTAAACTTGGTCCAAGGGCTGGGCTCAAGCTTGAAATCTAGGCCTGGTGTCCAGGCTGGGCAGGCTTGGCTAATGATGAATGGTCCAACATGCCTATTGGTCCAGTCCGTTGTATAATAGTGGGCCACTATTATACATTAAGAATAATCGTAGATGTGGTATTTTTTGTATCCGGGTCATGTTTCAATGATACAAACCTTTTATATGATGAGACTGGTCATTGGTGAAAGGTACACAGATTCTTTGATTGACTAATTTCAACGATTGATAGTATAAATCATTTTCCTTACAAGGCCAGGGCTCAAGGGACTAGGGTTGGGCCTTAGATTATAGGACAGTCAAGGACAATTTCACGGATGGCTAGGAAAGAATTTAGGGTAGAAAGTTCAATCCAAAGGCCTATCTTGCACTATAGCTTCTCATGTTCATAATTTTGTAATGGGTTATCTATTTTGTGTGTATAATATGTTGTTAGAAAGCTATCAATGAGTTCTACGTGCTAGCCGATATTAAATGCCTTTGGCCTTTAAGGCTTAAAAAAAGGTTATTTTAGGAGTTAAATTTAAATTTAAATTTAAAATTTACTATTTTTGATAAAATTAGGAGTTTTATCATTTTTAGGGTAAGAGAGTCCTAGAATAGCTTAAACTCCTTGTTTGAATAATGAAAAATTAGTTCAAAAGTGGCTTAATAATTTTAATATTTTTACTATTTTAGGAGTTTGGGAAACTTACAACTTTGTGGCTTAGGATCTATTGCAAATAGAGTCTATTCAAACTTTTTATCAACAGCATCAATTTTATCTCTCATTTTTAGAGATGATTCTCCTCTTGTGGATTCAAGGTTTGTTCTTGAGAAGAAGACAATTATATCCACGCAACCACTACATTATTTGATACTAGAATGAGATTTTTCCTCTAATTGCTTGATGGATCCATAAATGAATTAACTGATGGATTTATAGACGATCTAGAAAAGGTTCCAATTACATTAGAATACTAGTTGATGGATGGATTGACAGAAAGGATCAATGGATCGGGCAATTGGATGGCTAAGGAGATGGACACTCTCATAGTTATCACGATGAAGATTAATGCTCTTTTACCTTCTAAAAAATAACCGAAGTGCATATATCTTGAGCCAATAGTGACAATGACAACACCCAGATTAATGGATGTTGAGCGACGAATGAAGCCACAATCAACGATGAGTCAAATCTTCTACAACAAATTTATATATTATTACAAAAGAGGTGGAAAATAATATACTAGGCATAAATAATTGCTAATAAGTGGAAGGTAAGATATCATCTTATAAAGTTCCATGTTATGAATGAAATATCAATCCGACACAGGCATCCATTGTTAATTGTCGTCAAAACCAAAGATGTACTACAAAAGCGGAGCATTGCAAGGTGCTACTAGTATATAAAACCTAAGGACGGGTTTAATTTTTCAAGTGGAGGGATCTGATTTAGGAGAAAAGTCCAGATGGATCTCATGGATGATCACGTACGATTAAAACAAAATTGGGCTAAAAAGTTCGATCCAAGGGTCTAGTGTGCACTATAGCTTACATTAATGGTGGTAACTTTGTGGTTGGTTATCTATTTCTTGGGTATAATATGTGGCTGGAAAGGTATTGACGATCTTTACATGCTAATTAATGTAAATGACCATTGGCTATGGAATGCTTTAAAAAAAAAGTAGGTTATTTTAGGGGTTAATTTTAAGTTTTAAATTAAATTTACTATTTTTACAATATGTGCTTCATGTTCATTTTTTATTTTATTTTTTAAAAAAAATTTATATCTGGTCTTTTTTCTGTCATGTTCTAACTAAATAGGTGCATTATTCTATTACATTCTTTCTAAATTCTTATATTGTATAGGATCTTCAGAATGGAAGGATTGGCATTGACATGAGTCTCAAGGGTTGTATGAGGTGTACTTTATGGTTTGTTTATGCACACACCCACGTGTGTGCAGGAGTATAAAAAGAAAAAGGACTTCTCAAGTTGTTGTAATAATTGAGAAATTTCATTCATCTTGGAAGGAATATAAAAATTCTCTGAACTATAAGAGAATGGACTTCACATATATAGTTATAGAGGTGGAGGATAGAAACCATGACAAATATTCTATGAATTTAGAATTAAGTAACTAAGGCCCACCTTGTTGAGAAGAACCAAAAGGGTTAAGAAAACCAAAGGTCACGATCACAAAAGAAAAAGGATACATGGCCAAATAAATAAGAAAATAGAAAATGATACTTCAATAAGGACAGTAAAAAGAATGAAGGATAAGAAATGTAGATTTTGCAAAGGTGATGAGAAAGAAAAGGACCATGCACCTGTTGTGTAAGAGTTTGTGCGGGTCAATATTGAAGCACTCATTGCTTGTCGCTCAAATGAGTTGTATATTGATTTAGGTACCGTTAAGTATCTTTGTTTCGACCGCAATGTTTTTTTCCTCCTGTGAGAAGGTAGAGGATGTGGGGGACATTTTCATAGAAAATTCATCCAAGGCAAAGGTCATTGGCAAAGGAAATGTGAGCCTAAAGATTTCTTCTGAAAATGCGTTGACTCTTTTTGATGTGTTGCATGTACTAGATTTTCGGAAGAATCTTGTCTTTGTTTTTACTTATCTCAACAAGAATATGTTTAAGTTATTTTTTGAATCTGGAAAATGAGGAGGCACGCGCCGACATGCATTTATTACGCCGCTCGCATGCACCTCGAGATCCAAAAGCTACATACTTTTTCTTTATAAAGGCATCTCATCTCATTTGCAAGAGCAATCGAAAAAATCTACATACTCTTTAATTTTTCTCAGCATTCTCTCTAGAGAAGTCAGTTCAAGCTTTTTTGAGTTTGTGTGGCTGTGATCGAGAATGCACCAGATCTAAGCCGTTTATCTTGGAGGAAAGTTGTTGTATCTTGGTGTAGACTTATTGGGAGCTAATGCATTATGGATCGTCTTTCTATGGGGACAAATCTATCTTTAAGATGGCGACAGTAACATGCCTGGTGACTCTCTAAATTCTTCTATTATTATTCCTGATTTATTATATTTTAAAGATATTTGCTATATCCCTATATTTTAAAGTCAACATTTTCATTCACATTAGTGCCATATTTTAAAATCAACTCTAAACCCATGCTTGGCCTAAATCACCCAAGCATGGGTCCTTATGCACACCAATAAAACAAAACATGGTCTGTGTGGTGATATTAAAACTTAAACTCAAGTGGAGTTGGAGCATCCCATCAAACGAGATATTGGGCCCACCATTATGTCATTTTGATTCTTATGTGGCCCACCATTGCATCATGCCATTTTCATGTGGCCCACGGTTCCATAAAATTTTAATGAGAATTCAACTGTTGAATAGTACGGGGATATTATTCAAGGTTTGCGCACCATATTCAGGTGAGTTGGATGATGGGACAAGCTAAATTTAAAAAGACACAGACAGTTATAAAACCGTTAGAATAGTATGATCGAGCCAGATATTTGGGGCAGCCTGGGAATGTTCATGGTGGGCCGACTCTAAGAGCCATGCAGATCACGTTTAAGGTGGGTAAGTAGGATTTGCTCAATCAAATAAAGGAAAGATCTCCTCACCCACACGCGTGTACTCATTCCTCTAAGTGCCAGCACGGTGGCCCACCTATCATGGGTAGTTATTCCTCGCATCATATATGAACTATCCATGTTCTGGTTGCCAAAAAAAGTAACTTACACTGAGTGGGTGTATATGTACATCATTGAAAAGAAGATGTATCACATTCAATTACAAAAATCATTGGTCTAAAATATCCTATTGACTCCTCACCCACACGTGTGTACTCATTCCTCTAAGTGCCATCACGGTGGCCCACCTATATTGGGTAGTTATTCCTCGCATCATATATGAACTATCCATGTTACTCCGTTGCCAAAAAAAGTAACTTACACTGAGTGGGTGTATATGTACATCATTGAAAAGATGTATCACATTCAATTAAAAAAATCATTGGTCTAAAATATCCTATTGATTTTAGTGGACCATCAGACCAAAAACATGGATGGTTCCGATCAACGGACCATCTCTGCTTGTGGGGCCCATTGTGTAGTAGGTGAATTCAACTTTTGACCCGGTCTGTTGAATTCGTTTGTTTCGGACCATATCTACATTAATCTTTTTAGACATATCTTTGTTTTTCTGGTTTGTGTTCGAATAGTAAATTGTTATTGTAGATAAGGATAAGATCTATTTTTAGAGAAAAATCAAGTAGAAAAACGGCATGTCCATGCACGCATGCATGCTTATAAATACATGAACTTACTCCTTCTAAAGCCATATCGAATTCTCTCTTTCTCCTCTCACTTGCTCCACATGAAAATGGCAGCCATTACTCTCTTTTATCTTCTTCTTTTCTGTTTTAATCATCTCTACAAATTCTAGAAACATACCTCCAATCCATTCTCATTCTCTAGCACCATCAGATTCTCTTTCTCCTCCACAAGACTTGACAACCACCGAGGCCCGTCATCATCATCGTAATCCTCATCATGACATCGCTAGCAGTAATTTCACCCATGTTTGTGACTCTTCAAGATTTTCTTCTTTAGGTCTTCACATGGCCGAATTTGCATTTTGTGATAAATCACTTCCATATAGTATCAGAGCAAAGGACTTGGTTGATAGCATGACAATTTCGGAGAAAGTGGCTCAACTAGGGAACAAGGCGTATGGGGTGTCTAGGCTTGGACTTCCGATGTATGAATGGTGGTCGGAGGCTCTCCATGGTGTGGCGAACACTGGCCCAGGTACCCATTTCGATAAAAATAGCATCCCAGGGGCGACGAGCTTTCCAACCGTTATTCTCATGGCGGCATCATTTAACGAATCTCTATGGAAAACCATAGGGCAGGTAAATATGTTAAGTTTTTTTTTTCTTTTCTTTTTTTTTTTGAAATCTTATAAATAGTATTGATTAATACAAACACTTATTGTAAGATGCTCGATTTTATTGGACCCACCAATGGCAGATGTGCAAGACCAACCTTGGTAATGTAAATTTGTTGATGCAATGAGTTTGAAACGTGATAAAATATTTATTTTTTACTTGATTGTTCTTAATCTATCTGTTGATCAAGTGGGTCACACATGCACAAAGTAACGGACATCTTAGAGGCATGAAACCAATGCTCTACATTGAAGATGGATCGATTGCTTAACTAAGAATTGGAAACATGTACACATAACGCTAGGTTGGGTTAGGCATGGCCAGGCCATGTTGGGCTAAAATGACTTGAGCCCAAGCCTAATCCAAAAATTGATCGGGTCATGCATCCTATCGCGAGATTTTCCCCATCTCCCATCACTTATGAAATGTTTGGATAACTAGAACGTGGGTCCTACATGTACAGTTTGTTGGGCTGAATAAATGCTAGATGGAGCACTATATATTTCATGAAATACAAAATAATGAATATTTCCCAAATAAGCTACTGGAGTTCTTATGGTAATGATATCGTTCTTCTTTCCTTGCATATTGAAGGTTGTTTCTACAGAGGCAAGGGCCATGTACAATCTAGGTTAGCTGGATTGACATTCGAGTCCTAACATCAATGTTGTTAGGGACCCCAGATGGGGTAGGATCACGAGACCCCAGTGTGAAGATCCGCTCGTCGTGGGCCGCTACTGCTGTGAATTACGTTAGGGGCTTGCAAGACGTTGAGGGCGCAAAAAAATCCCAAGGACTTGAACTCTGGCCACTCAAGGTTGGTGCATCTTTGCCGCAAGCATTACGCGACTTACGATGTCGACAACCGGTTAGGCGTTGACCGATACCACTTTGATGCAAGGGTAATCACTAATCAATCTAATTAAAGCTCTTCCTTCACTAGTTGGACCAAATCATGAAAACAAGAAAGCCGAAAATAAGGCGGAGCCATTCAATAAGTGGGTCATAGAGTTGAGTGATAAAAGATAGGCAAGAAAAGGAAACCAATTGCCCTAATTCAATGTGGCCCACTAATGAGCTTTGTCTCGAAAAGGCAAGTTCAAGATGGGGTATACCTGATTAATGGCCTAAATATTGCTATGTAATTAGTTCTTCCTCATAAATGTATCTTTTAAATATTTTTTCTTAAGGTGACCGAGCAAGACATGGTGGAGACATTCCTCCGTCCATTCGAGATGTGTGTGAGGGAAGGAGACGTCAGCAGCGTCATGTGCTCTTACAACCGTGTCAATGGCATCCCCACATGCGCCGATCCAAAACTCCTATCTCAAACCATAAGAGGAGAATGGGATCTTCATGGGTAACGATGCTTTCCTCATTTTTTAACAAACTATGTTGGTATTTCTCATTTCAATCACATAAACAAATATGGTTTTGAAGTATCCACATATAACTACAAAAATCAATATTTTTAAAATTTTCCAGTAACTTAATTAGTTAATTTAACTTGTAATATTATACTTCCTATTGCTAATCATTTCCTGATATATTTGGCATTACTTAGCATGATCCGATCATTGTGATTTTTTCACGAGCATTGCCCATTGTTGTGTGGAATGAATGGAAAACCCAGATCGATCGATGATTGGATTGTCCAACATCTTTAAATCAACTAGTTACATCATGGGTTCGAGCTCATCTTACATATTAAAAATAAAAGGTAAAAAAAAAAAACCATTTGCTCCATAGCCTACCATGCAACTATAGTCTTAGAACCTTTCTCATGCATGTAATATGATCATGGATGAGGAAATCTATTCTACCCATTAGTACACAATACAGTAGCGTTAATGTTTATTAAACTTGTAATGTAAGTAAATTTAAATCTCAAAAATTTTCACAGGTACATTGTTGCCGATTGTGATTCAATCGAGGTCATTCATCATGGTCACAAATGGCTTAACGACACAGCTGAGGATGCGGTTGCTCAAGTACTCCGAGCTGGCAAGCTCCTAATCTCAATAACCTAACTCGCATTTGAGCATTTTTTTTTAAAAAATGTATATTAATTTTCTTTTTTGAATTTTTGTGTAACTCAGGGATGGATTTGGACTGTGGAACCTACTATACTAAGTTCACTGAATCAGCAATCTTGAAAGGAAAGGCCAGAGAGAGTGATGTGGACAAGGCATTGAGGAACCTCTACATCATGTTAATGAGGCTTGGATTCTTTGATGGAAGCCCAGCCTACGCATCTCTCGGAAGAGATGATGTGTGTTCAAGGGAGAACATGGACCTGGCAGCTGAAACTGCAAGGGAAGGGATTGTTTTGCTCAAGAATGAGGGTGACACCTTACCCTTGAGATCCAACAAATACAAGAAGCTTGCCTTGGTGGGCCCACATGCTAATGCGACTGCAGCCATGATCGGAAACTATGGTATTCTTTTTCGGTTGCCATGATTTTGATTTTGCTCAACAAGATTTTCCCATGTTCTTTGTGGTCCTAAACATTACTAAGCACGTCCACTTAATATATCTCATGAGCTAATTAGATTATTCTAGTGAAATTCAACTATCTCAATTTTCCTGGATAAAGTGGGCCTGGGGACAGTTAGGATCGTTTCTGGAAGAGACAATCAGTCACCCAGGTTTGAGCCCCGGCTCTTTAGGCTTGGGTTTCCTTTTTCCCCTCCTCGTGGGATGTCCTTTTCTTTTTCCTTCTTTTCATTTCCCTGCTAGCTTATGATAGGCTTCGCCCAGGTCCTTTTTCTCCTAGGAAAACCCAAATGACCATTTACATGCATATTTTGCCTCAAGGATGAATGAAAGAGAGTTTTCTAAAAAAAAAAAAAACTCTCTCAATTTTCCCGTGATCGTTCCAAAAATCGGAATTCATTTTGGATTTCCTTCTTAATCAATGATAAGTACTAATTGGTCAATTACCAATGTGGTGTCCATCATTGAACGTCTATGGTTGACTTGATTGGGCTAGTGAAGATGGACCTATCACTTGGTCCCATTACCAACCATACACATTGCTTAGCTTGGACCACCCAACCCAATAAAGGCTTAGAAAATTCCCTACGAAACCATCTCTGTTAGGAGGGGTACTTTGGTTTTTGGGTACCAACCTTACTATATAATACTATCGTCTGGAATGCATTACCAATGCATCATACATTCATACGTTGGTTTGGTGTTACACAGGCATTCCATGCCACTACGTGACTCCCCTGGATGCCTTCTCTGCACTCGCAATCAGTTCATCACGAGATGGGGTGTGTTGATGTGGCATGCAAGAACCAGTCTTTCATCAATCAAGCATGCGGCCTCAAAGGAAGCGATGCAACCATCATTTTCTTCAAGGGTTAGATCTATCCATCGAGGCCGAAAGCTTGGACCGGACTAATCTCCTCCTTCCAGGTTACCAGACTCAGCTGATCACTGATGTCGCCAATGCCGCCGTAGGTCCAGTCATACTCATCATACTTTCTGCAGGAGGCGTCGACATAACATTCGCTAAGACCAACCCTAAGATTAACGCCATCATCTGGGCTGGGTACCCGGCCAAGAAGGCGGTCAGGCGATCACGATATTGTCTTTGGGCATTACAATCCGTGGGGAGGCTACCGATCACTTGGTACACTCCGCAGACTACGTAACCAAGCTTCCAATGACTTCCATGCAAATGAGACCAGTTGATAACTTGGGCTACCCTGGGAGGACCTACAAATTCTTCGATGGTCCGGTGGTCTACCCATTTGGCTATGGGCTCAGTTACACTCAGTTCAAGTACAAGCTCACATCCGCACCATCATCTGTTATAAAGAAGTTGAAGGCGCACCAACATTGCCATGACATTAGATTAAAACCCAATGCATTTGTGCCATCATGCCCGTCTGTGTTGATCGAAGAGACAAGATGTGGCGATGCAATCAACGTTGAGATTGAAGTGAGTAATGTGGGGCATCAAGATGGGTCCCACGTCATCTTGGTCTACTCGAAGCCGCCTGCCGATTTGGTTGGAGGCCCTGTTAAGCAAGTGGTAGAGTTCAAACGGGTGTTCGTACTCTTGGTGTGACCAAGACGGTGAAGTTCTCGATTGACGTCTCAGCAGAGCTTGAGTGTGGTGACAGATACAGCTTACCTTGTTTTGCCAGCAGGGGAGCACACGATCATGGTTGGTGATGGAGATGAAGCTGTATCATTCCCAGTCCACGTTAGCCTACACTCTTAGTCATGAGGGGGAATGAGAATATACTTCTCACAAAAAACTTCCCCTACCCTAGCATTGCATATGTAAATCTATAGTTGAATATTGTTGAGAGAAAAGGTCTTCTTGCCTCTTTTTCGCACATACATCTTCTCCACTTATCTTTATGTTCATCACCTATGGACAACGTGACTGATGTTGTCGTGCCCCAGACTTGGTAACCGGACTCACAAGGAACCCGATAGCCGGTTCTGGCCGCAACAGCCTCCGTAGTACCCCATTATCGGCTCCTAAGGCAGGTTTCGATCCTGGGATCCCACAAGGAGGATTTTCATAACCGTATAACCATTTCCAATACGAGCATACCCAAGATCACATCAAGTAAATTTCAGAAATAATAAAAGGACACGTTATAAAATCCACTATAAATTTGAAATTTTACAAGTACATAGCTGAAAAGAAATACATCTGATAACGAAGGAAGTAGGAAGAAGATCTGCAACACTGGGGGTCCTCGGCGCAACTCTAATCCAAGCTCAGCTATTACGATGCCGACCTAGGATCCCCTAGCACGCATCAATCGTGCATAAGCTTATAGAAGCTTAGAGGGTGGTGGAAGTGTGTGACAATGGTGCTCAGAAGAAGTGGAGAATGCGGGAGGAGTCATAATCAATACTAATACCACTAGCCTTACCAAGGTCATGAGCGCATGGAGCTATACCAAGGCAAGTACAATCATGCAGGAATAGAATAGGATTAACATACATATTTATAAGATACATTAATATATTATTTGATTAAGCTATTGTATGCATGATAAACTCGAAAAATAAGGTCGAAAATTAAGTTATTTGTTGAAAACGTAAAGTGTTGAATTGTAATTTTAAAATAATTTTGAGGTATTCTAATCAAACGCGAAAAGAAATGTCAATGGACAATCACTTTCTGCATTCAACCTTTTAACATTATGTGAAGGGAGGGGGAGCTAAAAAAAAAAAAAACCTATATTTTCAGTGAAACTTAATTTAAGTACTTAATAATTTAAAATTTCCAAACGATCTATATCATATAAAATCATTGAAAAAATTAAATTTTAATGATGAGTGTTGAAAATAAGTTTTATCAAATGGCCCTAAGACTATCTTAATCTAATCAAGATTATACTAATATACTCCAACACAATTCACGCAAGATCGATGCATGGAGCACTACTAAAATGGTTAAGAATTTCCTATCTAGTTATGGTTTTTGTAAGCCTACATGCTCATGTGAGAATTGAGCTTTTCATTAGGTGGGGCACGCTTTTTAGATCATGTGGCCTAAAAATAAGGCCGCTTCACTCTCTAGATGGGTCACAATGTACAAAAGAAATGGATGGCTTTAGAAATTATGTTAGCCGACCATTTCTATGGCGCATGTTGGCCTATATGTGGAGTAAAAAGGCCCGATTTTTATAATAGGCGATCTAATCCATGGAGACCAGTTTATGGAGAGTTTAGATGTGGTGGACATTTGCAGTATTTGCATATGAGCCTGCATGAGGATGGAAGGCTTTCATAGGTATGTGGGCCTGTGATGGGCCTGAGAGATTGACAAATGGTCTAAGCGAAATCTCATGCTGGTTTGAAGATCCAGCCCAATAAAAACCCAGACCATGAACATATGGTGAATGTTGGCGCAGTCTGAGCTCGGGCGAGGATGTGCTGTTATAGGTCGAGTTGTCAAAGCCCATCTTTACCGAAAAATATAAAATTTAATATAAGATAGTTAATATAATAGCATACCTATTGGAAAAATGATTATTGACAGACTTAGAGTACTGTTAATGTTGCATATGGACAGCTAAAATCGAAAGCTGACTTGTGGGCCAGTCATTGTGGCCCAGTCTTTCTGGGAGCAATTTGGAGTGCTCGGCTCAACAAAAATGGAACTTTTTAAAGGCCCCAACTCCAATCATGGTTGGGGAAAAATGATTTCAAATTGATCTTAGATCATGTCTTACCAAAGGTCTGAAATGTAGGGGTGACAATGGGCTGGGCCGAACCGTGAAGAGCTTTGGCTTGGGCGCCTAAACTTGGTCCAAGGGCGATTTGGGAAAAGTCAATGGATCTCATGCCTGCTTAAAACAATTAGGCCTGGTGTCCATCCAAGGGTCTAGGGCTATAGCTAACATTAATGATGAATGGTCCAACATGCCTATTGGTATAATATGTTGTATAATAGTGGGCACTATTATACATAAAGAATAATCTTTAGATGTGGTATTTTTGTAATTTTCATGTTTTAAATGATACAAACCTTTTTATGATGAGACCATTTTTTATCATTGGTTTTAAAAATTTACATCTGGTCTTTTGATTGACTAATTTCAACGATTGGTAGTATAAATCATTTTCTTTACAAGGCCGGAGGATCTCAAGGGACTAGGGTTGGCCTTAGATTATAAGACAAGGGTTGTATCAAGGACAATTTCACGGATGGCTAGGAAAGAATTTAGGGTAGAAAGTTCAATCCAAAGGCCTATCTTGCACTATAGCTTCTCATGTTCATAATTTGTAATGGGTTATCTATTTTGTGCGTATAATATATTGTTAGAAAGCTATCAATGAGTTCTACGTGCTAGCCAGATATTAAATGCCTTTGGCCTTTAAGGCTTAAAAAAAGGTTATTTTAGGAGTTAAATTTAAATTTAAATTTAAAATTTACTATTTTTTATAAAATTAGGAGTTTTATCATTTTTAGGGTAAGAGAATCCTAGAATAGCTTAAACTCCTTGTTTGAATAATGAAAAAATTAGTTCAAAAGTGGCTTAATAATTTTAATATTTTTACTATTTTAGGAGTTTGGGAAACTTACAACTTTGTGGCTTAGGATCTATCAAAATAGAGTCTATTCAAACTTTTTATCAACAATCAATTTTATCTCTCATTTTTAGAGATGATTCTCCTCTTGTGGATTCAAGGTTTGTTCTTGAGAAGAAGATAATTATATCCACGCAACCACTACATTATTTGATACTAGAATGAGATTTTTCCTCTAATTGCTTGATGGATCCATAAATGAATTAACTGATGGATTTATAGACGATCTAGAAAAGGTTCTCAATTTTTCTTACATTAGAATACTAGTTGATGGATGGATTGATGAGAATGGATCAATGGATCTAAGCAATTGGATGGCTAAGGAGATGGACATCTCATAGTTATCATGATGAAGATTAATGCTCTTTTACCTTCTAAAAATAACCTTTAAGTGCATATATCTTCTCTAGCCAATTAGTGATTTAATGACAACACCCAAATTAATGGATGTTGAGCATTTTCATTCACATTAAGCCACAATCAACGATGAGTCAAATCTCCTTCTACAACAAATTTATATATTATTACAAAAGAGGTGGAAAATAATATACTAGGCACCATTATGTAATTGCTAATAAGTGGAAGGTAATGATATCATCTTATAAAGTTCCATGAGAATTATGAATGAAATATCAATCCGACCATATCCATTGTTAATTGTCATCAAAACCAAAGATTACTAAAAAGCGGAGATTGCACGGTGCTACTAGTATATAAAACCTAGGGAGAATTTATGTGAGGGATCCGATTTTGGGAGAAAAATGTCATGGATGGATCTCATGGATGATCACGTTTAAGGTGGGTAAGTAAAAATCAAATAAAAGTTCGATCACACACGGGTCTCATTCCTCTAGCTTACATTAATGGTGGCCCAACTTCATGTGGTAGGTTATCTATTTCTTAGGTATAATATGTTGGTTGCCAAAAAAGTAACTTGACAGAGCTGTATATGTACATAATTGAATGAAATGATCACATTCAATTACAAAAATGGAATGGTCTAAAAAATCCTAGGTTATTTTGTGTTAATTCCTCTAAGTTTTAAATTAATATTTAGTTATTTTTACCATATATGTGCTTCCATTCATTTTTTGTTTTAAAAAAAATTTTTTCATGGGTCTTATTACATCATTGAAAAGATGTATCACATTCAATTAAAAAAATCATTGGTTATTCTATTGATTTTACATGGACCATCTTCAAATTCATGGATGGTTGTCATAGGACCATCTTGGGGCCCAATGGAAGGATTGAATTCAACTTTTGACATGAGTCTCAATTCGGTTTCGTATGACATTAATCTTTTTAGTATCTTTTTTTCTGGTTTGTGTTTAGTAAATTGTTATGTAGATACCCAAGATCTATTTTTAGAGAAAAAAAGTAAGGACTTCATGTCCATGCACGCATGAGAAATTTCATTCATCTTCTAAGGAATATAAAATTCTCTCTTTCTCCTCTCATACATGAGAAATGGACTTCTCTCTTTTATAGTTTCTTTCTGTTGGAGGATCATCTCTAAACCTATGACAAATATTCTATCCAATTTAGAATTTGTAATAAGGATAAGATCTATTTTTAGAAGAACCAAAAGGGTTAAGAAAAACAAAGGGTCACGTCCATGCAAAAGGATACATGCTTAATAAATAATGAACTTACTCCTTCTAAAAATAGAAAATGATACTCTCCTCTCATAAGGCTCCACATGAAAATGAATGAAGGATAAGAAATGTATCTTTTCTTTCTGCAAATGATGAGAAATTCTAGAAACATACCATGCAATCCATTCTCATTCTCTAAGAGTTTCTTTCTCCTCAATATTGAAGCCACCTCATCATCCTTGTAATCGCTCATCATGACATCGCTGTATAATTTCACCCATTTAGGTACTCTTCAAGATTTTCTTCTTTAGGTCTTCACATGGCCAAATTTGCATTTTGTGATAAATCACTTCCATATAGTATCAGAGCAAAGGACTTGGTTGATAGCATGACAATTTCGGAGAAAGTGGCTCAACTAGGGAACAAGGCGTATGGGGTGTCTAGGCTTGGACTTCCGATGTATGAATGGTGGTCGGAGGCTCTCCATGGTGTGGCGAACACTGGCCCAGGTACCCATTTCGATAAAAATAGCATCACAGGGGCGACGAGCTTTCCAACCGTTATTCTCATGGCGGCACCATGTTAGGCTAAACCCCTTAGCTAGGGCTAAGGGGTGAAGCTTGTAGTGAGATGGGCCGATTTTGCGGCTTGGATTATATTCATTGAACTACTTCTCCATTAGTTTGATTATAAGAAATTACATATAGTTTTTAATACTTTTTTGTGACTGCAATTACAATTAATCTGCGATAGCTTTATGCAATTCCTTTACTTTTATCTTGATGTTAGTAAGCCCTGTTATTCATCATTGCCCCTTGGACATGGTTGGATGACAGAACTTTCTCTAACATTCATCTATTGTTGATTGGTTGTGGATTGGTTTCGTTTTGTTGTTTACTTTGTCTCATGGGCATGGTTTTGTGATGGAATTGATTCTGATTCTCACACCTTTCATTTCTTTGAAAATTTAATCAAAAGTAGTTCAATTCCAGTTGAGGTCGTGAATCAAGCGTAAATCTCCTTGATCTCTATAAGTGGATCCCCTGAATCCCTAGTTTCATTTCTTTTGAATTCTACAAGTTTTAGTGTCCTAATTCACCATTATTCTCTCATATTCATTCAATTTAGGTTTCATCTTATCCTAGTCCTAGTTTT
The DNA here is from genome assembly GCA_030180095.1 of Magnolia changhungtana. Classification (NCBI taxonomy): domain Eukaryota; kingdom Viridiplantae; phylum Streptophyta; class Magnoliopsida; order Magnoliales; family Magnoliaceae; genus Magnolia; species Magnolia changhungtana. The sequence continues at coordinate 1,251,789 of JASAUF010000586.1, read as the reverse complement.
GGTTAGCTTCAGATTACGTACAGGTTTCAGTCCCCGTGGATTCAACCTCGGTCTCACCGAGTTATTACTACATCACAACCCTATACTTGGGGAGTGAACAAGTTTTTGGCGCCGTTGCCGGGGATTGACGGTTACGTTTCCTGAAGTTAACTCGTTTTAGGATTAGTTTAAGATTAGGACTTTTCTGATTTTTAGGGTTTATTTTTAGAATTTTCTAATTCCAGGTTTTCCTTTAATTTTTAGAAATTTTCTTTCAAGTAACTTTCTATTTTTAGATAGTTTTCCCTTTTTTAGAAACTAACCTAACTTTCTTATTTTGTAGGATTCTAAGATAGGTTTCTAAATTGGTAATTTCTCTCTTCCTTGTTATTTCTAAATTAGGATTCCTTTTTAGCAAGTTTCTAATTCTAACTCTTTTAGAATCTAATTTTGTTTCCTATTTTATTTTTATAAATTTTCTATTTGAAGACTTTCTGTTTAGAAACTAACTTTCCTGTTTTGTAGGCTTATTAGAAATTTCTAATTCGGTAAGCTCTTTCTAATTTCTACTTTCTATTTTTCAAATTTCTGTTACTAACTTACTTTCTAGTTTAGAACTTTCCTAAATTGTTTTAGAAATTTTATACTCTCTTAGGAATTTCTCTTTTTCTAAATTAGAAACTAGTTTACTGCTATTTCTCTTCTTAGGAATTTTATAATCCTAGGCTTGTTATTCTTAGAAACTAACTTGTTTTATTTTATTTTACAAGTTTTAATTTAGGGACTCCAATTTGGTAACTTCCTTCCACCCTCTCTTTCTTTTTAGATTTTTATTTCCCTTCTTAGGTTAGGTTTAGAATTTGATTGAGGGCTGCGAGTGTTTCATGCCCAAGTGGGCTCGTGACAACACTCAACCTCTCTTGACTGAAGGAGGATTAGTTGAGGGGTTAACTGTCCATCGTAGGACTAGACATCATTCGAAATCCCCTGAGTTAATTGAGGATATGGCGAAATCAACCTCTTCTACCCCAACCTAGGGTAGAAGATTTCCAGATGAGAATGAGGTGCATCAAGCACCCCCGCCTCGTACCTTACGAGATTACTTACAACCGACGGGGGTGAGTACGCCCTCATGCATAGTTTTTCCTGAGAATGCAGGACACATGGATATCAAGCCAGGGTGATCCAACTCCTCCCTAAATTTCATGGGCTTAAGTCAGAGAATCCTTACTTACATTTAAAAGAATTTGACAAGATCATAGCTACCTTATACTTTCCTAACATGTCTGATGACACGGTCAGATTGAAACTCTTTCCCTTTTCTTTGAAAGAGAAAGTCAAGACATGGTTACATTCACTACGTCCTCGATCAATTGGCAGATAGAATGACATGACAAGGGAGTTTATTAAGAAGTTTTTTCCATACCATAAGACGAACACCCTAAGAAAGTCAATCGTGAACTTCGCCCAAAGGGAAGATGAAACATTCTTCCAATGTTGGGAGCTGTTCAAGGATCTTGTAAGTTCATGCCCACAACATGATTTTGAAACGTGGCGCATCACGAACTTTTTCTATGATGGACTGACATCTCCCATGCGCCAATTAGTCGAGACGATGTGTAATGGGGAGTTTATGAATAAAGGAGTCGATGAAGTGTGGGATTACTTTGATAAACTTGCTGAGAACACACAATCATGGGACATCTCCCCTAGACCTAGTACTACATCTAGGCCAACTCATTCCAAGGAAAGGGGTGGAATGTATCTCCTGAGAGAAGACGATGATATTAATAGTAAGGTAGCTAATCTCAATAGGAAACTCGAGGCCACGGAATTTAAGAAGGATAAGGCCAAGGAAATTGTTTGTAGGATCTGTGGTTGCAACATTCATACTACTGAAAACTGTCCAACTATCTCTGCCTTTCAAGAGGTATTGAATGAGCAATCAAATGCTGTAAGTAATTACCAAAGACCTTTCAGTGGGCCCACCTCTAACACATACAATCCTGGCTGGAGAAATCATCCAAACTTCAGTTGGAGGAATGGACAAACCGCTACACCTCAAGGTTTTCTAAATCAAAATCCAACTCAAGAGAAACCTCAAGAGGATTTGGTTCTGAAACATTTTCAAAAGCAAGAGCCTTTCAATCAGGGTATGCTACAGGCCTTCCAAGACCTTACAAAAGCAATATAAGGACTTAAGGCTGAAAATACGATTGGGAACAAGGGGAGCTTCCCAGCTCAACCTCTTCCCAATCCTAAACCGCAATATGAAGTTAGTGACCCAAGCTCTTCAAATCAGATGGAGCAAACTAAATCCATCACCACTCTTAGGAGTGGGAAGATCATTGACAAAACCATTCCGGTTAGGGCTGAAAAGCCTAAGGACCCGGAAGTGGATAAAGAAGATGGATCTAGCCACGCCCCACCAGAGTTAGAACCGGAACCTCAAGGGAAGCCGGTTGCTCCATTTCCCCAACGGTTGGTTGCACCAAAACCTCTTTCTAACTCTCAGGATATTCTAGAGGTGTTGAAACAAGTGAAGGTCAACATTCCACTACTTGATGCCGTGAAACAAATACCTTCATATGCCAAATTCCTGAAAGACTTATGTACGACCAAAAGACAGCAAAATATTCAAAAGAAAATCTTCCTGACTGAGAAAGTGAGTGCCATCCTAAAGCAAGATGTGCCGCAAAAATTCAAAGACCCCGGTAGCCCAACCATATCATGTGTAATTGGAGACTATCGAATTGATCACGCACTTCTTGACTTAGGAACGAGCGTTAATCTTATCTCCTACTCGGTATACAAACAGTTGGGTTTAGGTGAATAAAAACCCACCTTAACCACACTACAACTTGCTGATCGCTCTGTTCGTGTACCAAGAGGGATAATTGAGGATGTGTTGGTCCAGGTTGATCGATTTTACTACCCAGTTGATTTCATCATCCTGGATACTGAACCCATCAGTAACACGAGCACTCAGATTCTCGTCATTCTTGGTCGCCCATTCCTTGCCACTTCAAATGCAATTATCAATTGCAGGAATGGTGTCATGAGTATGTCTTTCAGGAATATGACATTAGAAATGAATATCTTTTTCAACACTGCCAGACGGTTAGAGGAAGATGACGATATCTACGATATTAACATGATCGATACTTTCGTGGATGATAGGACACCCCTTACCTTATCCTCTGATCTTCTAGAGATGTGCCTGGCCCACTCCCATGAGTTTGATGATGACATGATTAGGTAGATGTGTGTCATGCTTGATGCTGCGCCGGTACTTGAAGTTAACCGGTGGAGGCCATAATTTGAAGAGTTGCCCCAAACTGATGAAACGCCTCTACCGTCTAACCTCAAGCCACCGAAGCTTGACCTAAAACCTTTGCCCTCTGATTTGAAATATGCATATTTAGGTCAAGATGAGACATACCCGGTGGTGATTTCTGCCCACCTTGAGAAAGAACAAGAGAGTATGCTCATATCTACTCTCCTTGAGCATAAGGGAGCCCTGGGATGGACAATCGCGGACCTCAAGGGATGGACCCCTCAATTTGTACTCACCGCATATATCTTGAGGATAATGTGAAGACCGCTCAGCAACCACAACGTAGACTAAATCCAAACATGAAGGAAGTGGTTAAGGCCGAGGTTCTTAAACTATTGGATGTGGGTATCATATACCCTATATCTGATAGTCAATGGGTGAGTCCAACTCAGGTGGTTCCTAAGAAGTCCGGGATCACCATTGTAGCCAATGCCAATAATGAACTCGTGCCGACTAGAGTCACTACTGGTTGGAGGATGTGCATTGACTACAGGAAATTAAATACCGTCACGAGGAAAGACCACTTTCCTTTGCCCTTCATTGATTAGATCTTGGAAAGGTTAGCTGGTCATTCCTATTATTGTTTCCTTAACGGGTATTCGGGCTATAACTAGATAGAGATCGCCCCCGAAGATCAAGAAAAGACTACATTTACATGTCCCTACGACACCTTTGCTTATCGAAGGATGCCATTCGAACTATGTAATGCCCCTGCCACCTTTCAGCGATGTATGATGAGTATTTTTTCTAACATGTTGGGGCAATATTTAGAGGTCTTCATGGACGATTTCTCTGTCTTCGGTCCATCTTTCAGCGAGTGCTTAGAAAGTCTTAAATGTGTCTTGAAAAGATGTGAAGAAAAGAACTTGGTACTTAATTGGGAGAAGTGTCATTTCATGGTTCAGAAGGGAATTGTCCTTGGACACATTATTTCATCCAAAGGAATCGAGGTGGATAAGGCAAAGATCGATCTTATCTCTAACCTACCTCCACCCAAGAACATAAGAGACGTGCGATCCTTCTTAGGACATACCGGGTTTTACAGAAGATTCATAAAGGACTTTAGTCTCATCTCTCGTCCTCTATGTAATCTACTTCAAAAGGATACACCACACGAGTGGACTGAACCACGTCAGGAAGCTTTCACTAAGCTTAAGGGCATATTGACTAGTGCACCCATCATACAGCCACCTGACTAGAGCATTCATTTTGAACTTATGTGCTACGCGTCTGATTATGCTCTTGGGGCAGTTCTAGGCCAGAGAAAAGATAAGAACCCTACGTTATTCATTATGCAAGTAAGACTCTAAATCCTGCCCAAGTGAACTACTCGACTACGGAAAAGGAACTCTTAGCCGTAGTGTTCGCCTTGGACAAATTTAGGTCCTACTTGATTGGATCCAAGATCATTATTTACACTGATCACGCAGCGCTTAAGTATCTTCTGTCTAAGAATGATGCTAAGCCCCGCCTGATATGATGGATCCTCCTACTCCAGGAATTTAACCTAGAGATAAAAGATAAAAATGGAGTAGAGAACGTAGTGGCTGACCATCTTTCTCGCTTAATCCCTCTGATTCCCTTGAGACGACACACATCAATGACATGTTCCCTAATGAACAGTTGTTTAGAGTCTCTCATTCACCTTGGTTCGCTAATATCACTAATTATCTCACCATAGGTTCCATACCAACACATTGGACTACGCAAGATAAGAAGAAATTTTTCACCGAGGTGCGCAACTTCTTCTGGGATGATCCATACTTGTTTAAATATTGCCCAGACCAAATCTTGAGGAGATGTGTGCCAGACGATGAGCATCAGAGTGTCATCTCCTTCTGTCACTCACAGGCCTGTGGTGGTCACTTTTCTGTAAAAAAAGACCACGGCCAAGATTCTACTGTGTGGCTTTTATTGGCCTACTATGTTCAGGGACACTCATGAGTTTTACAAAGCTTGTGAGCATTGTCAAAAATTGGGAGCATTGTCCAGTCGAAATATGATGCCCTTGAATCCCATTCTTATCATCGAGGCATTTGATTGTTGAGGCATCGATTTCATGGGGCCATTCCCCCAATCTTTTGAAAATCTATATATTTTGCTTACTGTAGACTATGTCACTAAATGGGTCGAAGCAATTCCGTGTCGGAATAATGACCATCGCACGGTCATTAAATTCCTAAAAGAGAACATCCTTTCCCGATTTGGAACACCTCGAGCTATCATTAGTGATGGGGGCTCACACTTTTGTAATAGACCATTTGAGAGTTTAATGAAGAAATACGGTATCTCTCATAAGGTGAGTACCCCATACCACCCACAGACAAGTGGGCAAGTTGAGATTTCCAATAGGGAGATCAAACACATTTTGAAAAAAATGGTTAACCCTGACCGTAAGGATTGGTCAATTCGATTGACCGATGCCTTATGAGCGTACCGTACTGCTTTTAAAACCCCTATTGGAATGTCTCCCTTTAGACTTGTCTATGGAAAAGCTTGCCACTTGCCTGTGGAGTTGGAACATAGAGCCTACTGGGCGATCAAAAGTTTGAATTTTAATCTGGACAGCGCTGGCTCGCTACGCAAACTTCAGTTGAATGAACTCGAAGAAATCTGGAACGACGCGTATGTGAACTCGAGAATTTATAAGGACAGGATGAAAGCGTTTCATGACCAACATATTTTACGAAAATCATTCACGCCAGGCCAAAAAGTCCTCTTATATAACTCTCGATTACATCTCTTTCCAGGTAAGCTTCGATCTCGTTAGACCGGCCCTTTTATTGTTATCACTGCATATCCTCATGGGGCCGTCGAGATAAGAGACCCCGACAATGGCAAGGAGTTTAAAGTAAATGGACATCGCTTAAAGCCATTTGTCGAGAAATTTGATTCAGAGGACATGTCCATGCCTCTGACTAATCCTGTTTACCAGGAATGATCTCCTAGTCTGATGGAGGTATAGGTAGGTTTCCTGTTTGCATAGGACTAGGGTAGTTGCTTTATTTGTCTGGCTGAAGACGGTAAACTTAGCGCTCCTGGGAGGCAACCCAGCTTTTCATTTCATTTCATTTTCCTAGTTAGTTCAATGTTTGTGGGTAACATTGTTGTAGACCCTCACGAGACTACAACTCGTCCACTAGGGGCAACCTAGGGGTTTAAAGGCTTGTTGCATACGCTAAATGCAATCGAGAGCACCTGCGAAAGTGGTATAGGTAGGATATTCTTTTTGTGTTTTTCTTTTTGTTATTTTATTTTTGTTGATTTCTCTCTTGTGCTGACTCGCTTTTACGTTGATATTTTTTGAGAAAGCCTCTTGATTCTCCATCCACGTACTATATTTCCCTCACTCCTCTTTTATTTTCGTTGTCCCATGTGCCTTGCATGCTTATTTCTTTTACATTGAGGACAATGTAGATTTTAGGTTGGGGGTGGGAGATTAGGTTACCTAATCAGTATTTTCTTAGTCTTGAGCAAGAACTTGGGAAATTTTTTCAATTTTTCTGGAATTTCCTGTGCATTCAATGTGATGTTGAAGGGTAGTTGTGATTGTAATATTACAAGGTACAAAATGTGATAATTTATGCCCCTTGGAGTCAGCCATTTGTTAGATTTTACAATTAAGTTTGAGTTATTAATTCATGATTGGGAGTTGTAAACATTGATTGCGTCAAGATCACATTTTGCTTACACATTAAGGATCTGGTTCGATATTGAATGATTAACTTGGTAATCACTAAGCATGAAAGGAACCAGCCTAAAAAATAAAAATTTTAGCATCAGTTTATAAAGAAGAATTGAAAGAGTAAGTCGCATAATCGTCATCATAGGTTTGCTCCCTATAGATGAAGATTCGATTCCCCATGGTTGACATGAGAAAAGAGTTAGGCGACAAGTTTTCATCATAGGTTTGCTCCCTATAGGTGAGGATTTGATTCCCCTCCTTGGCGCTACTGTTTATAAAGGAAATCAAATGCTGATAGAACGAAAAGATGATCTAAAAGGCAAGTGTTGGTTTCAGTTTTGGTTGTCATGAATTTTGTTACCAATGATATCATGAAATTGACAATTGGATCTCTTAATGATTGTAAGCTGAGATGACACTATACACTCATGGAACTCAATGTTTAGAATTCTCTGATTAATGGATTAATATTTTGAATTTAATTATGAAGTTTACCGTGAGTTTGATTCCAGGAGAAAATATTATTCACCATGCATGAATCTTAGAACTCTCGCATCTCAACTACTTGTCCACAAGTCACTCGGGTTTACAGGAATTGTCTTTTATTTCTGAAATTATTTTTTCGCATGTTTTGCTCGGGACTAGCAAAATGCTGGTTGGGGGTTGTGATGAGGGTCAAATATTGCATATCAGACCCCGATTATTGCCATATTTTATGTATATGATAATGCTTAATGAAGTATTTTAATTATATTTCTGTTGCAGGATGAAATCAGGAGCGTTGATGGAAAAAGGATATTAAAAGCGTAGATCTGACGCTTCGAAGTCACCAAAGCAAAGGACGAACTTCAGAGGACCAACATTGAAGAATTTATACACCAAGGACCTGGGGAAATCAAGTTGTTCACGTTAAAGAAGCCCGAAATCAATGCAGAATGCAAAATCACATTATTCCAACCATCTGATTGGCCCAAAACTTCATACATCATCTGGGGCCCATAATTTAACCGTACATAAAAAATTTCGGCCCTCGGATCGCTATGGAAGTGCCCCAACGGTCAGATCATCCCCATAATTCATTAAGTGGGGTCCACATGGCATCTGGATTTGCCTCAAATTTGGTCTCAACTCATTATATTCCAAGACAAAACAGATGATCGAATTAGATTACTCAAGAACATCAGAATGGACCCCATTTATGCTCGAGTGTGCATAGTGCACTATTTCACTCGATGTGCACGGCAACAGAGAGTCGGTCAAACTGACTCTTGACTGACGCTTGCGAAAGAAGGAAGTTTCCTTCTTCAGCATTTACGCAACCCATTCGTTGGGAGGGTACGTGGCCCACTTACACTCATCGGACGGCCGATCCAAACCGACCAAATTGTCCAGGGGAGGGTGCCGACCAAGACCCATCAGACTCCAGGATTCTACGCAGACAATCAAGGCGGCAGCAGCGATTTTTTCCCTGACACATTGGTTAACGGCGTGGCCCATCCGAAATACAAATTAACTCTAAATTTGGGGTCGTGATCAGGAATGAAGGTAGAAGTTCGAAGACTGGTTGGATGCACCATAAATTTAGCAGATGCGGACCCCACCAGCTTCCTTCATTAAAACGGAAGTCTCTGTTTTCTGCTGCAAAAAAACAGCCACAGGGAGTTACGGTTGGAGCTTTGTGGGCCACTATCATGGTCCATATGATAAATCTGAACCGTCCATTCGTCCCAGAAGGTCGAACCGACCGTACAAAAGGAGTTTTTCCAACCCCATGCTCGCATACAAGGGAAAATTCCACTCAAAAGCAGGTTGAACATTAGAGGAAAATGTTATGTGGACCTCATCAATAAAAGGTAAAAATTATATATTTCCGATCGAAATTCTAAAGGGAATTCAGTGGAAGGGCTGGATTTCTCGAATAATTGTTATTATGGGCCCCACTAAGCATCAGCGCAGACCTTGTACAGGCTCTGTTGCGCAACGGAAGAACCGACTGCAATAAGGTCGTTCTACAGTCAAGGAGACGGTCGGATCATCCATCTGGCCCATTTAAATTATTCTCAAGGTGTGGCCTATCAGGGCCAAGAAGACCGAATGGCTCAGATCTTCCGTTGGAGCTCTTCCATAGAGCCAGAACGCAGGTTGGCTGCGCATGATGCGAATTGCATCCCACCGACTCTTTGCAGGTGCATAAACACACCGATTCTTCTGTAACGCCCTGAAAATCGGGGGTCAAGTATAACTCAACTCCCGAGTTCCAACACATCACTTATGCAACATAAATAATGATGATTAAATGTTGTCTGTGTTAGAGCAATAAACATGAGTGAGATTATACCAAAACAGTAATTCATACTCCAGATCAATAGTATAAAGGCAAGCGGAAGACTGAAACTGTATATATAATGTATTTAAAGGAACAAAACCATCTTGATCTCCAGAGTATGAACACTAACTGAGTATCATATACATGTATTGTTTCTGAATAAAAAGGGTCAAAATACAACTAAGAGATAGATCCTGAAATCCCCGCGATCCAGTCGGCCTAAGCGTAGTCGTCAAAGTACTGCATGTATGAGAACTCGTCCTGGTCCTCATCGTACTCTGGCTCTGTCTCCTGAATCGACGCATCCTCTATACCTGCGACAGAGTCTGGTTGGTGTGTAAAACATCGTCCCATAACGTGGGAGTGAGTAGCTAACTCAGTGGAACAATAAAGCATAGGTTAACATGTTATCAATTCAATCAAGCAGTAATGATAAAGCAGTACATTCAAACAATCCTAACTACTCTTATTAAATGCAAGTATGAAATGACATGATGAATGCCCTTGCCAAACCACCCTCATGTGACATCATCTTACATTCGCGGATGCATACCTCCCTCAGTGCTCCACATCTACCAGGCACATGCGGTGCGATGATGAGTATGATTACCGAGTAGTTATTAGTCCATTTCAAATAGCGGTATTGGGAAACTAAGGTACCTCCCTTGTATAATTCCCAAATATGATCCATTCTAGGGTCGTTAATCCTAGTTAATCTCATACGATATTATGATTCGAGAGGCATCGCGAAGGCATCGCAAATACGATATTATGATTCGTTAATCCTAGGGTCGTCACCCGTCAGCACGAATACAGATCTCACCGTATGCGGCTCAATTGCTGACCGTCAGCTCGAGTACAGGTCTCACCATACTCGGCTCAATCGCTGGCCGTCAGCTCGAATACAGGTCTCACCGTACTCGGCTCAAGTCATACTCTAGCTGCTGTGAAGGGCTCGTCGCCAATCACAGACCTTTGAGTATACTCGAAGACACTGCGTAGGACTCGTCGCCCGTCAGCACGAATACAGGTCTCACTGTACTCGGCTCTCACCATAGGTGTCGACAGCTCGAATACAGTGTCCCATCCGTCAGATTAAAGTGTTTTATTCACGTGCGTGAGTTTCTCAGATCATAATTCTGATGGTGGGTTAAGCATATTCATAGGTGACGAACAAGATGAACGGATCTGAATTTTGATCTGATAAGTACACGAACGGATGTAGAGGTCAAATAGTAAATCTACTATGATCTAAGGGCAAACTTGATGTGTACGGTTAATTTGTGATAATTAGGCCTGGTATAAAATTTCACATAAAACGGAAAATGAGAACTATGTGAATTGGAATTCAGGGGTACAGGTCAATGGCATTTCCGTAATTATTGTTGATCTGTGAGTTTTGGGAAATCTAATGGGTCCACATGGTTATGGGCACATCTCTAAGAAATTCTTATGAATGAATGTATATCTAATTCACTACGGATAGAGAGTTATTCGTCGTGCCCTTCGTGGGAAGGTACTTCGTCAAATCATGCGATGGATGGTCCTTCCTGGAAATCAACGGTTAGATGGCTTAAGCTATGAGTGAGGGTCATTCATAATGGTTAGATTTGTGTCAGGGTGAGGATGTAAGGCTAGGATTGTCGAATTGGTATCGTACACATGCACATATAAGTAAAATTTCAGGTAACGCTCGAGAACTTTTAATATTCGAGTATTGAAAAGTTCGGGGCGTTACACTTACTCACACAAGCCTTTCCATAAACACTTAACATACACTATTTCAACATACTTAGTGTATGTTAACAAATATGTATTAGGGCGAGTCCTTTCGCCAAGCAAGTATTTTACGCATACATAATATATTTATACAACAATTAATCATGGCAAACACATCTCTAAAATATACATGTATACGGTACTTTCTACAATACAGTATTTCTACATACATAGTGTATATTAGTAAAACATGTATTTGGGCGAATCCTTTCGCCAAATAAGTATTTTATCCATATATCGTATATTCATATAACAAATAATCATGTCAAACACATTTCCAAAAAATATACGTATACGGTATTTTCTACGAATACCTAGAATATGTTAAATTCCATATTCTACAACTTTAATCGAAACAGAAAACGGAAAGCACTTTGTACATGTGCAATTGCATGCAGATCACGAATCTATCATTATCTGACATTGAAAGCGTTGAAAACCGTAACCTATACACCTAAAGTCCTCACCTTACGCTGATAAACGCGTAACGGAGTCAGTTCGTTCACCCTCGCTTTGTCTAAGGCACAACGGCAACCTAAGACATGAAATAGGTTAGCTATTTCATAACCTACAACCTTCACACTCCAAAATAGATCTAGGGTTAGGGTTTCTTACCTAGAAACGGAGTCGTTATAGCTGGAAAATCAACAAGAAAGGGGTGGTGCAGCTTGTGTAGCGGCAGGGGGTGGTAGTAGGAAGGATCTTCCACAACACTCTAGCTTTCTCTCTCTTTTTCTCTCTTCTCACTTAGGGTTTTCCTCAAATTCGTATGGCTGTGAGAGAGGGGATTCTAAGGCCCTTATATAGCCTAAAAAGTCTCCAAAGTAGACTTAAGGTCAAGGTATACTTAGGTTATAACCAAAGCGGCGTTCTTTCAGCTCAACGGAGGATTTCTGGCGGGCCTCCTTGAGCCAAAAGTCGGACTTAAGCTCTCTAACCTTCGATCTACGTGGAGTTAAGTTTTCATCTCAGTCGAATTCCCAGATCAAGCGTGGCGGACCAATTTCAGTTTAACGGTCAGCGGGCCTCGATCTGAAATTTCAAGTACATGTAAATGTTCCTGAAATTTTTCCTGATCCGAGGGTGTATTTGGGTCAGATTCTGACGGTCTGGTTGCTTACAAACTGACCGCAAGTTTCAAGTCTCAGATCACTATTCCAGATATTTATTTTGTAAAGGAAAATGAGTTTTCACACTCCTTCGCTCCGGACTCAAGCGAACAGTCATGGGACACAGTCTGGGTCTGATTTCCGAGATGGTTGTCAAGCCCAGCGAGGCGGTCCTAAGTCCTTAACCTCGTATTATTCAGACTCCGATGTGTGGTCCAGACCTGATACGGAGTTTCAATGTGCTCCCAAGAGCAGACAGGTAATGAGTTTGATCTTAGATTTTAGGGTAACCTAGCATCAAGGATTCTACAAGTTTTGGGTCTTGTAGATCGTATTTAAAGCGATTCAAACGGATTTCATGGCTAATTTAGTTTAGCACTTAGTTAACTTTATCAAATTTCTAAAGGATTTAATCCTAAGTGATTTCTGGTCGAGGTGGTACTCGAGCCATTATACGGAAATTTACGAGTCGTTACAATCTACCCCCCTTAAACAAAAATTTCGTCCTCAAAATTTGTACCTTTTCGTATTCCTCGAGAATCTAAGGGTAGTTCTTTTTGACCTCAGCCTCAGTCTCCCAAGTAGCTTCCTCCTCTGAATGATGCGTCCACAGTACCTTCATAAGTGGAATGACCTTGCTACGCAGTACCTGCTCCTTCCTGTCAAGTATACGCGTCGGACGCAGCTTATATGTAGCATCCTCGCTCAGTTGTACCTGCTCCCATCTGATGATATGTGAAGGATCAGGAACGTACTTCTTCAACATAGATACACGAAATACGTTGTGTACAGCTGCAAGTGGTGTGGGCAGAGTGAGACGATAAGCCACAGCACCCACTCAATCCAGTATCTGAAACGGACTGATAAACCTCGGTGTGAGCTTCCCCTTCTTCCCGAACCGAAGGACTCCCTTCATAGGGGAAACTCGGAGGAATACGTGATCTCTGACCTCGAACTCGAGCGGTCGCTGCCTCATATCGGCGTAACTCTTCTGCCTGCTCTGCGCTGAAAGAAGTCGACGCCTGATGATGTCGAACTTCTCTGAGGTCGCCTGTACCAACTCTGGGCCAATCAGACTACGCTCGCCAACCTCAGCCCAACAATGCGGTGCTCTGCAAGGACGACCATACAGGGCCTCATATGGCGCCATACCAATACTCACCTGGAAGCTATTGTTGTAGGCGAACTCTGCATAAGGAAGACAGTCATCTCAACTGTCCTTGAAGTCCAACACACATGCTCGCAACATATCCTCCAGAATCTGATTCACCCACTCTATTTGCCCATCGGTCTGAGGATGAAACGCCGTACTGAACTTCAACTTCACACCCATCGCTTCCTGGATACGAGTCCAGAAGATAGATGTGAACCGAGTGTCTCTGTCCGACACAATCTCAAGTGAAACTCCATGCAGACGCACAATCTCTCTGATGTACAGCCTAGTCAGCTCGTCTGTAGAGTTCGTGACTCTGATAGGGAGAAAATGGGCCAATTTGGACAACCGGTCCACAATCACCCAAATGGAATCGTGTCCCTTCCTCGTCTTCGGCAACCCTAATATGAAATCCATGGAGATGAAATCTCACTTCCACTCTGCTATGGGCATGGGCTGAAGCAGTCCAGGAGGTCGGCGGTGTTCTGCCTTGACTTGCTGGCACGTCAGACAACAGGAAACATACTCTGCTATGTGGGTCTTCATGCCGTCCCACCAATAAGACCGTCTCATATCCTGGTACATCTTCGTGCTACCAGGATGCATCGCGAGCTTCGTATTGTGAGCAGACTCGAGAAGCTCATGTCTTAAGTCAAGCATATCAGGAATGCATAGGCGGCCACGAAATCGTAGACCCCCATCAGAACCAACCCTCCAGTTGGAGTCCCCGGCGTCACTAGCTTGCTCTCGAAGCTCAGACAACTGCTCATCGCCCTTCTGGGCCTCGATGATCCTATCAACAATAAGTGGCTGCACACGAACGCGTGCGACACACTCAAATGGCTCCTCCACGGTGAGTCTCTGCTCTAAGTCCCGCACGAACTCAACCATGTCCCACTCTGCTATCATCAACGGAACCGCAAATGATATAGCCTTCTTGTGGCTCAACGCGTCTGCCACAAGGTTCGTCTTGCCCGAATGATAGGAAACCTCGAACTTGAAGTCCTTCAAGGTCTCCATCCATCAGCGTTGTCTCATATTCAAGTCCCGCTGCGAGAATATATACTTAAGGCTCTTGTGGTCGCAGAAAAGCTCGAACTCCTCTCCGTAGAGGTAATGTCTCCAGAGCTTCAATGCAAAGATGACAGCTGCCAACTCCAGGTTGTGTGTAGGGTAATTCTCCTCGTGCTTCCTTAATTGTCTCGAGGCATACGAAATCACCCTGTCCTTCTGCATAAGGACACAACCCAAACCAACGCGAGACGCGTCAGTGTATATCGTGTACTTAACCCCTTGCTCTGGTAATACTAGCACAGGGGTGGACGTCAACCTGTCCTTTAGCTCCTTGAAAGCTGCTTCCGCCTTCTCATTCCAGGCGAACTTCAAGTCTTTCCGTGTCAATTGAGACAACGGCCTGGCAATCTTCGAGAAATCCCGAATGAAGCGTCTATAATACCCTGTCAGACCAAGGAAACTCCTTACCTCGGTGACCGAGCCAGGCTGCTGCCAATCCTGAACCGCGGTTACCTTAACAAGGTCCACTGCTATCCCATCCTTGGACACCACATATCCTAGGAACTTGACTTCCTCCTGCCAGAAGTCGCACTTCTTATACTGCGCGAACAACCGGTTCTTCTTCAACGTATCCAACACCACTCTCAGGTGCTCTTCGTGCTCCTCCCGACTCGTAGAGTATATCAGAATGTCATCAATAAAGACGATGACGAATCGGTATAGGAATGGCCGAAATACTCGGTTCATCAGGTCCATGAACACGGCTGGTGCGTTCGTAAGACCGAACGACATCACTAGAAACTCATAGTGCCCGAAGCATGTCCTGAAAGCCGTCTTCTGTACGTCCTCATCTCTGACGCGCAGCTGATGATACCCTGACTGCAGATCAATCTTCGAAAAATACTTCACCCCCTTCAACTGATCAAACAGATCATCAATCCTGGGCAAAGGATACTTGTTCTTCACGGTGACTTGGTTCAACCTACGGTAATCAATACATAACCATAGCGACCCGTCCTTCTTCTTCACAAATAGAACAGGTGCTCCCCAAGGAGACACATTAGGTCGTATGAAACCCTTCTCTACTAGCTCATCAATCTGTCTCCGCAGCTCTTCCATAACACATGGAGGCATACGATAAGTCGGCAATGAGATGAGGATGATGGTGAAATCGCACCGAGATGTAAGACACGTCGTAAACACATTTGTAAACTCTAGCGTGTTTCTAATGACCAATCGACTTTAATAAAGCGGCAAACGTGAAAAGCCGTGGACCCACTGTCGGATGAAAACGTGCCGTCGGATCCATAGGCCGTCACGACCCGAGTATCACAATCTATCTCAACCTTCATCTTCGTGAGCCAGTCCATACCGAGAATAATATTGTAATGCCATAGTGGAGCAACAATGAGGTCTACGAGCACGGTTCTGCTACCCAAATCCATGGAGCAACCCTCACATACCCGTGCGATATCCGAAATAGTCCCAGTAGCCGTAGTAAGTCTCATTCCCGTCGTGGGAATAGTACGCAGAGATAGAAGCTTAACTGCCCCATACGAAATAATAGAATTAGTGGACCTAATGTCCACCAATAAAGAAACGGAAGTACCATGAATGTGAGCCGTACCCTCAAAAGATTTTGGGGCTAAAATCAACGTCTCAGGTGCCTCGGCAATAAGTGTATGTACTCGAGCCTCCTGCTGACGGTTCGGCTGTGGAACCAAGGGCCGTTGAGGCGGCCTGAAGCACGATACAGGAGGTTTGAAAGAAGGATGAGCAGGGGCAGTCTGTAAAGGTGGAGCTGATATGGCCTGAGGGTAAGGGCGATCCAGCCTCTGTGGTGGTGAGAACCCGCTAGCCCTCATACGTGAGAAACAGCTCTCTGCAGGATGCCCCGGTTTTCCATAATACGTACAGGTCATAAGAGGGCGCCTCATAGGAACTACTGGCACCGCGGCCCTTGGGGGAGAGTCGATATGAGGCCTCTTGCCTAAGAAAGGCCTGCTCTGTACCTCCGGTCGTGGTCTCGTAACCATAGTACCACGAGAACGGGCCAGCTGATCAACATCCTGCTCGGCCATCATAGACAAGTGCACCAGCTCCGCATAAGAAGGTATACTGATGCAGCACATCTTCGACCGTATGTCAGGTCGCAAACCCCCAGAAAAATGACGCATCTGCATCTGCTCATCAACCAGGATAGTCGGGACAAAGCGGCCCAACTCTGTGAAGCGGTGCTCGTACTCAGTAACCGTCATGCCTCCCTGCCTGAGGTGTAGAAACTCATCCTCCTGCTCATGTCTGTAGGTCTGCGGGTAATACTTCTCGTGGAACCGGAACTCGAATGCCGCCCAGGTCCACACATAGTCTGCTACGACAGACCACAGCACGCTGTCCCACCACAGACTGGCCTCCCTCTTAAACATGAAAGTGGCCAACTCGACCTGCTCTGCCTTAGTACAGTGCAGCATCCGTAGCATCTTAGAGATGCGGTCGAGCCAAAACTCAGCCTCCTCGGGTCTGTGAGAACCCATGAATGAGGGAGGCCTCAAGCGCTGGAATCGCTCAAGTAGGCCGCGGGTACCAACATCTCCATTAGGAGGTGCAACGGGTGTGGGCAGAGGCATATCCTCAAACTGAGCAGGAGGCTCTATATGCTCAGCAGGACGTGCAGATGTCGGAGGTGGAGTCGCACTCCCACCCTGAGATAAGGCCTCAGCAATAGTGGCCATAAGCTGCTTTGGTGCAGTATGTTGCATTCGCATCTCTCTTCTTTAGTATTTACTGATTCTTCTTGCATCTGCTATCTGTGATGCATCATCAACATCAACTGCTCAATCCTATCAGTAGGTGGAGCAGCCTGTGAGTCATGCTGTGCAGATGATGATGCCCGGTACTGCTCACGAACCGGGGGTGTATAAGGTGGTAGTCCACCAATAGGACCAGCAGGAGGCTGATCAGAATCTAACCCTCGGTCCGTAGGACCACCTCTACCAGAAGGAGTCTGGTCCATCGAGCCAGTAAGCAGGAGGTGTACCGTGCTCCGCGTATACTACCGCGGCATGCCCTACACAACATTAGGTGCAACATTGGTGATATTAAAGCATATCAACACATTATACAAGCACCTTAAGCATTCCACACATCTCATAGCAAAAGAGGCTACATGCTTTTCATTTACCCAAAATTGTCATAATACATGGACTATAGAGTTACATGAATCATGACAGAAATTACATGTGAGCCAATTACATCCAAAACATCAAACACTTAAAACATATTACTAACTACTACATCATTAACATGAAAGCATAAACTGCTTAATGCGGTAACCAAAACAACCACAATAACAACTTGGATGACTAGGCATCCGAATCAAGCAATGGAGGAGGAGCATTCTTGTCCTGTAGATAGCACAGGATGGCCTTCAAGGTGTGAGACATCTTGCTAAGCTTGGTTTGACCTGCCCGACTTCCTGTCGCAGGGCGGCTTGGCCTTCCTCGAATGGGCTAAACGCGCATCTATGGAAGCCCGATTGATACCCTGCTCCTGAGCCATAGGAGGTGAACTCTCCTCTGTATCCTGGGCCTTAGGTTCCTCTTCTTCTATTTCATCGCCACTACCATGCTCAGTCTCTTCTTCTTCGCTCACTATTTCATCCTCACTCTCCTCATGTCGAGGCCGTCTGTGCCGCGCCCCAAGTTTCATCTGGTGGAGAGTACTTTCATCGATCTGGTGGATCGGTACTGGCCTTTTCACCCCCAGACTATAGCCAAACTCCCGTGTAATCCTAGATATGAGTCGGCCGAAGGGAAGCGAATCAGAGCTCCTGGTGGAGCGTACAATATTCATGATCTGTCGCAACATGAATGTAGGTACACACAAATTCGCCCCCTGCCCCAAAAGATACTGAGTCCCACCCTGGGTACCCCTAGATCAACGTGGGTAGGCCCTCGACCCCGATTCACTCAATTTCGGGTATTTTCGGGTACCTTCTGATACATACTGACATTTGTAGATTTTTTACTGCTGGGATAAGGTGTATTATGATCTAGACACGTCAATAGACGATCTAGAAGTGATTTGGGATCGACTCGTGCGATCAGGATCAAGTACGAACTCGACCAAAACGCTTGTTTTCGATGAACTTTGACAAATGGCGAAATCGGGAAGACCTAGGACTGTTTCTATATTTTTCTCACACCCTCCTAGGTTGTAATGCGTCAGCGTACGTCGTGGGAACATAACTAAGGTCCGGTTTAATCAAAATCATGCTCTGATACCAACTTTAACGCCCTGAAAATTGGGGGTCGAGTATAACTCAACTCCCGAGTTCCAACGCATCACTTATGCAATATAAATAATGATGATTAAATGTTGTCTGTGTTAGAGCAATAAACATGAGTGAGATTATACCAAAACAGTAATTCATACTCCAGATCAATAGTATAAAGGCAAGCGGAAGACTGAAACTGTATATATAATGTATGTAAAGGAACAAAACCATCTTGATCTCCAGAGTATGAACACTAATTGAGTATCCATATACATGTATTGTTTCTGAATAAAAAGGGTCAAAATACAACTAAGAGAGATCCTGAAATCCCCGCGATCCAGTTGGCCTAAGCGTAGCCGTCAGAGTACTGCATGTATGAGAACTCGTCCTGGTCCTCATCGTACTCTGGCTCTGTCTCCTGAATCGACGCATCCTCTATACCTGCGACAGAGTCTGGTTGGTGTGTAAAACACCGTCCCATAACGTGGGAGTGAGTAGCTAACTCAGTGGAACAATAAAGCATAGGTTAACATGTTATCAATTCAATCAAGCAGTAATGATAAAGCAGTACATTCAAACAATCCTAACTACTCTTATTAAATGCAAGTATGAAATGACATGATGAATGCCCTTGCCAAACCACCCTCATGCGACATCATCTTACGTTCGCGGATGCATACCTCCCTCAGTGCTCCACATCTACCAGGCACATACAGTGAGATGATGAGTATGATTACTGAGTAGTTATTAGTCCATTTCAAACAGCAGTATTGGGAAACTAAGGTACCTCTCTTGTATCATTCCCAAATATGATCCATTCTAAGGTCGTCAATCCTAGTTAATCTCATACGATATTATGGTTCGAGAGGCATCGCGAAGGCATCGCAAAGGGCTCGTCACCGTCAGCATGAATACAGATCTTACCGTATGCGGCTCAATTGCTGACCGTCAGCTCGAGTACAGGTCTCACCGTACTCAGCTCAATCGCTGGCCATCAGCTCAAATACAGGTCTCACTGTACTTGGCTTAACTCATACTCTAGCTGCTGTGAAGGGCTCGTCGCCAATCACAGACCTTTGAGTATACTCGAAGACACTACGGAGGACTCGTCGCCCGTCAGCACGAATACAGGTCTCACCATACTCAGCTCTCGCCGTAGGTGTCGACAGCTCGAATACAGTGTCCCATACCACCGTACTCGGCTCACGAGTTTGGTTGCTCAATGGTCACTACGGGGAGGCACATGGCCCCAGCGTAGGCCGACAGCTCGGCCACGGTGTCCCATACCACCATGTCCGGCTCATGAGTCTTAATGGATCGAGGTACCATGGTTAACGGGATTTTCACTAGTAAGTTTGGTATCCTAGGTTCAAGCAGTAGTGACTAAACATGGTGAACACACATTTGATATATCGGGTCACTTGACGAGCCTAACAAGCTCGAGCGCACAATCAACTGAATGACATGAAGTGCATAAGCACTTCACGTGGCCTAACCACTGTCACCAACTGACGTACGACTCGGGTTCGTCAAACACATCCTACGTGGCAGAATGGATCTCAACCACGATCTCAAGTTTGGTACCAATTGTCTGGACTATAGACATAGTCCCAAACTCAATCAATTCTCATCCATAGCATGTGGAGTAAAGCATGATAAACAAAGTAATTCAAACAAGTTAACAAATATGTTATAAAGCATATTATAAAGCATGTTATAAGGCACTACATAAATAGAAATACAAACACATATGTTGAACAAGTAAGTGATTTAGGTAAACAACCATATAGAGGAAATCATGCATGTCTCTAAGGTAGTTGAGAATCCCATCTCAACACCCTCCTAAGGCATCAACATTCAAACACTTACTCACACAAGCCTTTCCACAAACACTTAACATACACTATTTCAACATACTTAGTGTATGTTAACAAATATGTATTAGGGTGAGTCCTTTCACCAAGTAAGTATTTTACGCATACATAATATATTTATACAACAATTAATCATGGCAAACACATCTCTAAAATATACATGTATACGGTACTTTCTACAATACAGTATTTCTACATACATAGTGTATATTAGTAAAACATGTATTTGGGCGAATCCTTTCGCCAAATAAGTATTTTATCCATATATCGTATATTCGTACAACAAATAATCATGTCAAACACATTTTCAAAAAATATACGTATACGGTATTTTCTACGAATACCTAGAATATGTTAAATTCCATATTCTACAACTTTAATCGAAACAGAAAACGGAAAGCACTTTGTACATGTGCAATTGCATACAGATCACGAATCTATCATTATCTGACATTGAAAGCATTGAAAACCGTAACCTATACACCTAAAGTCCTCACCTTATGCCGATAAACGCGTAACGGAGTCAGTTCGTTCACCCTCGCTTTGTCTAAGGCACAACGGCAACCTAAGACATGAAATATGTTAGCTATTTCATAACCTACAACCTTCACACCCCAAAACAGATCTAGGGTTAGGGTTTCTTACCTAGAAACGGAGTCGGTATCGCCGGAAAATCAACAAGAAAGGGGTGGTGCAGCTTGTGTAGCGGCAGGGGGTGGTAGTAGAAAGGATCTCCCACAACACTCTAGCTTTCTCTCTCTTTTTCTCTCTTCTCACTTAGGGTTTTCCTCAAATTCGTATGGCTGTGAGAGAGGGGATTCTAAGGCCCTTATATAGCCTAAAAAGTCTCCAAAGTAGACTTAAGGTCAAGGTATACTTGGGTTATAACCAAAGCGGCATTCTTTTAGCTCAACGGAGGATTTCTGGCGGGCCTCCTTGAGCCAAAAGTTGGACTTAAGCTCTCTAACCTTTGATCTACGTGGAGTTAAGTTTTTGTCTCAGTTGAATTTCCAGATCACGCGGGGTGGACCAGTTTCAGTTCAATGGTCAGCGGGCCTCGATTTGAAATTCCAAGTACATGTAAATGTTCCTGAAATTTTTCTTGATCCAAGGGTGTATTTGGGTCACATTCTGACGGTCTGGTTACTTACAAATTGACCACAAGTTTCAAGTCTCAGATCACTTTCCAGATATTTATTTTGTAAAGGAAATATGAGTTTTCACACTCCTTCGATCCGGACTCAAGCGAACAGCCGTGGGACACAGTCTGGGTCTGATTTCCGAGATGATTATCAAGCCCAGCGAGGCGGTCCTAAGTCCTTAACCTCGTATTATTCAGACTCCCGATGTGCGGTCCAGACCTGATACGGAGTTTCAATGTGCTCCCGAGAGCAGACGGGTAATGAGTTTGATCCTAGATTTTAGGGTAACCTAGCGTCAAGGATTCTACAAGTTTTAGGTCTTGTAGATCGTATTTAAAGTGATTCAAACGGATTTCATGGCTAATCTAGTTTAGCACTTAGTTAACTTTATCAAATTTCTAAAGGATTTAATCCTAAGTGATTTCTGGTCGAGGTGGTACTCGAGCCATTGTACAGAAATTTACGAGTTGTTACATCTTCGCCACCGATTTTAACAGAGAAGGAAATCCATCTCGACGGGCCTTGATAGCTATAAAAGGAGGTAGACGTGGATCCAAAGCTTGACATGCCTTGGATGAGGGAACTGACGGCCGATGTGAAGAGACGGAGACAGGGAGAGAGAGAAGTTATAGTTTTTTTAATTCTTTCTTATTGCTGTTTGTTTTTTTCTATGAATTTTGAGGTTATTAGTTTAGCCATGTTAGGCTAAACCCCTTAGCTAGGGCTAAGGGGTGAAGCTTGTAGTGAGATGGGCCGATTTTGCGGCTTGGATTATATTCATTGAACTACTTCTCCATTAGTTTGATTATAAGAAATTACATATAGTTTTTAATGATTTTTTGTGACTGCAATTACAATTAATCTGCGATAGCTTTATGCAATTCCTTTACTTTTATCTTGATGTTAGGAAGCCCTGTTATTCATCATTGCCCCTTGGACATGGTTGGATGACAGAACTTTCTCTAACATTCATCTATTGTTGATTGGTTGTGGATTGGTTTCGTTTTGTTGTTTACTTTGTCTCATGGGCATGGTTTTGTGATGGAATTGATTCTGATTCTCACACCTTTCATCTCTTTGAAAATTTAATCAAAAGTAGTTCAATTCCAGTTGAGGTCGTGAATCAAGCGTAAATCTCCCTGATCTCTACAAGTGGATCCCCTGAATCCCTAGTTTCCCTTCTTTTGAATTCTACAAGTTTTAGTATCCTAATTCACCATTATTCTCTCATATTCATTCAATTTAGGTTTCATCTTATCCTAGTCCTAGTTTTGGTTAGCTTCAGATTACGTACAGGTTTCAGTCCCTGTGGATTCGACCTCGGTCTCACCGAGTTATTACTACATCACAACCCTATACTTGGGGAGTGAACAATTGCAAATGCCCTTGCCCGCATTTTTTTTGGATGCTGACCATGGTATGGGGAAACGTTCATGCGGCAACAGATTGGGTTGGCCAGCCACATGTATTCAACACCTCATACACGGGCGTGGATTAGCTACTGATAGGTTAGTAGCGAGACTCTTACTAAAGTGATGTCAGTAAGTTTTGTGGGCCCCACCATGATGTATGTTATGTATCCACGTCGTCCATCCATCTGGAGAGATCATTTTTGGGTAATAAGCAAAGAATGAATCACATCCAAAGCTCCAGTGGACCCCACCACAGAAAACAGTGGGGAGAGTGACACCACCGTTAAAAACTTTTGAAGGCTAAAAAAGTTTTCGATCAAGCTGATATTTATGTTTTCCCTTCTTCAATGTCTTTTTTAACTTCTGAACAAGTTAGATTTTGAAAAAACATCATGGTGAGCCTTAGGAAGGTTTCAATGGTGGTCATCAATCATTCCGTTGTTTTCTATAGTGTGGTCCACTAAAGCTTTGGATTTGCCTCATTCTCTGACTTATACCTTAAAATAATATCTTCAAATGGATGGACGTTATGGATACAACACATACATCATAGTGGGGTCCACAAAACTTGGTGATGTCACTTCATTAGCGACTCTTGCTACTCAACCTGTCAGTATCTTATCCGTGTCCCTCATACACGTCCTCCGATCCACCCAGGCAGATCATCAATATCATGGTGCATCCAAACCGTCCATTCAGGTATTGCACACTCAAATTCATGCCTAAATTAGATGTAAGGTGAATGTCATGGTGGGCCGCACAATGGCATTTGAACGGTGAAGGATGCCTCATCATCATTGCTATTTATGGTGTGGTTCCGATGATCGTTGGATACAATTAATTTTTTGGATAATGCATTAAAATGATCTATACAAATATTTCAACGATGTAGCTTTTAGAAATACATCAGTGTGGGTCCCATGTAAATGTATGATAGCCACTACTTTAAACCGTTATTAGCAACAAAGAACACCTTGTACAGCAGGTAAAGTTAGAAGGTGTTACAGCAGCCAATCCGCTTATGTGGTTGACAATTTTAGTGGGACCATTCATTACAGCCCACCTTCACCGTCCAGTACTGATAGACCCACTATACCAAGGTCGTAACACAAATAATATGATAATGTGAGATATATGTCCATAACTACAAACCGTCCAAATTTTCATGGTCCAATAAGCTATACTAATGAGTATAGTATAACATCTAAAATTCCAAACACATGCTGTAACAGCCCGGATTTTTCCCAACCTAAAATTAGACGTCCTTAGGCGATGGGTCAATCCTAACACCGGTTTAACTTCTCAAACACTCAATTAAAGCCTCAAATCCCTTTTTAAAACCATTTCCTTCACAAATCCCACCCTTCACCACCTTGTTCTTTCAATTTTCCTAAGTACTTTCACCCTAGACACTATCTTAAACTAGTTAAGTATTATAACTTAGGTCATCTTACATACAAACTACAAAGGCTTGAGTACCACCTTAACCAGAAATCACTTAGGATTAAATCCATTAGAAATTTGACAAAGTTAACTAAGTACTAAACTAGATTAGCCATGAAATCCAATTGAATCGCTTTAAATACGATCTGTAAGACCCAAAACTTGTAGAATCATTGACGCTAGGTTATCCTAAAATCTAGGATCAATCTCATTACCCGACTGCTCTCGAGAGCACGTTGAAACTCCGTATCTGATCTGGACCGCACCTCGGGAGTCCGAATAATTCGAGGTTAAGGTATTGGTCCGCCTCGCTGGGCTCGACAACCATCTCGAAAATCAAATCCAGATAGTGTCCCACGGCTGTTCGCTTGAGTCCCGAGCTAGGGAGTATGAAAACACTTGTTTTCTTTCCAAAATAAATATCTTGAATAGTAATCTGAGACTTGTCGCTTACGGGTCAGTATTGAGCAACCTGACTGTCAGAATCAGGCCAAATTACACCCTCGGATCAGGAAAAATTTCAGGAACATTTACATGTACTTGAAATTTCGGATCAAGGCCCACTGACCGTTGAACTGAAACTGGTCCGCCACGCGTGATCTGGGAATCCGACTGAAACAAAAACTTAACTCCACGTGGATCCAATGTCTGTGAGCTTAAGTCCGAATTTTGGCTCAAGGAGGGCAGCCAGAAACCCTCTTTTAAGCTGAATTAAAGCCGATTTGGATATAACCCAAGTATACCTTGAACTTAAGTCTATTTCAGAGACTGTTTTAGGCTATATAAGGACCTTAGAGCACCCCCTCTCACAGCCATACGAATTTGGAAAAAGCCCTAAGTAAGAAGAGAGAAAAAGAGAGAGAAAGCTAGAGAGTTGTGGGAGAATCTCCCTCCTACTGTTTCCAATCACCACACGGGCTGCACCACCCCTTTCTTGTCGCTTTCCCAGCGATACCGACTCCGTTTTAAGGTAAGAAACCCTAACCCTAGATCTGTTTTGAGGTGTGAGGGTTATAGGTTATGAAATAGCTAACCGATTTCACTCTTTAGGCTATAAAACTCCCGAATACGGAAGTTCATCAAACCTTGCTGATCCGTTGAGATTCCAAGGAGTAAGGTGAGGACTTTAGGTGTATAGGTTACGGTTTTCAATGCTTTCAATGTCAGATAATGATAGATTCATGATCTGCATGCAATTACACATGTACAAAGTGCTTTCCGTTTTCTGTTTCGATTAAAGTTGTAGAATATGAAATTTTACATATTCTAGGTATTCGTAGAAAATACCGTATACGTATATTTTTGGAAATGTGTTTGACATGATTATTTGTTGTATGGATATACGATATATAGATAAAATACTTATTTAGCGAAAGGATTACCTAAATACATGTTTTACTAATATACACTATGTATGTAGAAATATTGTATTGTAAGAAGTACCGTATACATGTATATTTTAGAGATGTGTTTGCCATGATTAATTGTTGTATAAATATATTATGTGCATATAAAATACTTGCTTGGTGAAAGGATTACCCTCATACATGTTTATTAACATACACTATGTATGTTGAAATAGTGCATGTTAAGTGTTTGTGGAAATGCTTGAGTGAATAAGTGTTGGGGTGTTGATGCTTTAGGAGGATGTTGAGATGGGATTCTCAACTACCTTAGGGACGGTGTTTTAAAACACCACCGACCTTGATTCGAGCACGGAGACGGGCGAGCCCGACTTCCATGAAGGAGTTCTCACATGCGATAGGCTATATATATATATATATTTCGGTTGTACTATTTTGACTTTGATTCAGAACCAACATATATATATACGGTGACTCAGTTAGTATTCATACTCTGGAGATTAAAAATGTTTTGTTTTATATATATATATATATATATATATATATATATATATATATACCTTTCAGTTTTCCGCTTACGCTTTATTACATGGATCTGGAGTATGAATTACTGTTTTGGTAGAATCTCACTCATGTTTACTGTATTAATACAGACAACATTTAATCATCATTAACTATGTTGCATAAGTGATGTTCTGGAACTCGAGAGTTGAGTTACTACTCGACCCTCGATTTTTCGGGATGTTACAGTTGGTATCAGAGCATGATTTTGATTAAACCGGACCTGAGTTATGTTCCCACGACGTACGCTGACGCATTACAACTTAGGAGGGTGCGAGAATAATGTAGAAAAGGTCTTAGGTATTCCAATCACATCCAACGGCAAAGTTCACTGAAAATGGATGCCGAAATCGAGTCCGTACCCAACCCTGGTCACACGGGACGACCATAAACCATTCCTAGGCCGTGTATTGACGAGTCTAGATTCCATTTCACCCAATCTCAGTTGTTAAAAATCAGTAAAAGTCCATCTGGATCAGTGAGTTCCCGAAACCACTCGATCTGGAAAGGATAGAGTCGAGGGCCTCCCCACTTAAAAATGTAGGGACCCAGGGTTGAACCAAGGTGCATTTGGCACCTTGGGATGATGGAGGACACAACCCCACCACGGCGGCGCGGTGCCGGGCAAGGTGGACCGCGGCTGCACCGCGGTCAGGTGGGTCCGCTCGTGTTGGGCCAAGCCTGGGCATGGTCGGCCCGACCTCCCCGCACGCTTGGTACATGCGAAATGTGCAGGGGGTTCCTATTTCTAGGTCTGTAGCACCCCTCTCTCTCACATCTTTCCTTCTAAGCTCCCTTCCCTTCTACTTTCGATTTTTCCTCTCATCCCTTTCCCCTAATCTGTCAATTCACCATTTTCGACCATGATCCACCCACTTCTATCGATCACAGCAACCCTAACCTCCTACCCTTCCCCTTTCTTTCACATTTGAGCTCCCACACCCTCACTTGGACCTCAAATTCGTGTAACCTTTTAGCCTACCCCATTTCTCCTTTATTCCTTCATCATTCCCTATTACTTGGGCTTCTACAAGCCCTATGGAGATCTGAACTAAAATCTCCAGCCCCTTTCTCTCTCCTTCCTCCATTTCCATGGCCCTCTTCGAGTTGGTTATGGCCATTTTCTCCATTTCTTCCATCCTCTCTCTCATGGGAAAGAGGAAGTCTACCGCTGATGAAGCCGGGCTGAGTCGCCCAACCCGTTCAAGAAGAGGGGCTGACGATGGGGCCGGCACTAGCACCGTTCGGGAGTATAGGTCAAAACGGGACCTGGATCCCCAACTGCCGCTCAGGGATGCACTACCGATTGGTTTCGAATACGGTCATTTTGCTGGCCGTAAGATAGTGTTTGAAGCCACGTGGATGAAGGGATGTTTGGGCTACACCCGATGTTGGACCATTTGGTGGATGTCGTCGGATGGGGTCCTATATTTGAAGGTGAGTCTCCGGCGTGTGAGAACACAGTTTGTGCCTTCTACGCTCATATCATAGACCCATCGTTGGAGCCACTTCAGTTCACTGTCTCTGTGAGGGGCATAAGGCGCACGATTACTGTGGCTGAGGTGGCGCGGCTCATGAATATCTCACATGGTGAGGTGCTTCTGACTGACAACTTCTCCAGGAGTGCGCGAGAAAGGGATCGCCATATGTGATACCTTTATGGTCGACGGGTCTCTTGGACGCGAGGAAACTGTCTTCCGTCGACGAAGATGACAGATGACTTCCATTTGCTCCATCACATTTTCACATATAATGTGTATCCGCGGTCGAGTAACCACACGGAGTGTACTCGGTTAATGGTGGACTTTCTATACAGGATGGGACATGGGGACAACTTATGCCTGCCCACGTTCGTCCTATATCAGATAGTTTAGGTTGTTCGATCTATCAGGAATGACCTCTCGCTCTCATTTGGCCCCTGATATGTAGGATGGCTCGTGATGTTGGCTATAGGCTCAACATGGAAGACCTTGCGCCAGTTCGAGTCATAAATGAGGCTACACTTAACAATATGAAGATCGGCCCTCGCCAGCGGCAAGCCCGACTCGACAAGTCTGGCGATGAGTCGGATAGTGCCGGTGAGGAGAGTGTTGACCTCGAGGCTGGTAGCGAAGATGGTGGCGGTGATGAGATACAGGAAGAGGAACCTGTGGCCCAGGATACAGAGGAGAGTTCACCTCCTGCGGCTCAGGAGCAGGGCACCGATCGGGCTTCCATAGATGCGCGTTTAGCCCATCTTGAGGAGGGCCAAGCCACCCTGCGACAGGAAGTCGGGCAGGTCCAAACCAAGCTCAGCAAGGTGTCTCGTACCTTGAAGGTCATCCTGTGCTGTCTATAGGACAAGAATGCTCCTCCTCCATCGCCTAATTCGGATGCCTAGTCATCCAAGCTGTCATTTGTGGTTGTTTTGGTTACCGCATTAGGCGGTTTATGCTTTCATGTTGATGTTGTAGTAGTTAGTAGTATGTTTTAAGTATTTGAAGCTTGGTTGTAATTAGCTCACATGCATCTTCAGTCATGATTCATGTAACTTTGCTATCCATGCATTGTGACAATTTTGGGTAAATGAAAAGCATGCAATTTCTTTTGCTATGGAGCGTGTAGAATGCTTAAGTGCTTATGTATTGGGTTGATTTGCTTCATCTCACATGCGTTGCACCCTATGTTGTATAGGGCCTGCCGTGGAAATATACGCGGAGCACAGCACACCTCCTACTACTAATACGATGGACCAGGCTCCTTCTTAGGGTGATGGTTGCAGAGACCCTAGTTTAGGCCCTGATCGCAGGATTATACCTGAGTCTCTGCCTCCCACTGGTCCTACAGTTGGACTACCCCCTTATGCACCACCGGTTCGCAAGCAGAATCGGGCATCCTCTTCGACGCCGTATGAGCCGCAGGCCGCTCCACCTACTGATAGGTTTGAGCAGTTGTTGTTGATGATGTATCAATAGCAGATGCAGCACCAGCACCAGCACCAGCAGCTTATGGCCACTATTTCTGAGGCCTTGTCCCAGGGTGGGAGTGAAACTCCACCTTCACCACCTGCACGTCCTGCTAAGACGCAGAACAGGCCTATCCTCGGCAAGAGGCCACCTGAAGATTCGCCTCCCAGGCTTGAGGCTCTGCTGACCCAGCAAAGGCTAGTGAAACGTCGGTATATGTATTGCAACAGAGGGGGACACACTGACCCCTTTTGTTTTACCAAGATGAAAGATAACGGGATTACGCCACCTCAAAAGACCGACCGTCTGCCGCCACGTGATCATCGGCTCCACCCTTACGACCTGCACCACCAGTGCAGCCATTTTACCGCTCGTCTGTACCTCAGAGTAGGCCACCTCAACGAACTATGGCAGCACAACCAAATCATCTCAACGAGCCCATGTGCATGCGCTTGTCGCTGAGACACTTGAGTCCGCAGCTACAGCGCCTTTGACCTTTGAGGTCACTGCCCACATTCAAGGTACACTTGTTTTTCCTAATGGTAAACATTGAGTCTATTAAACCAACTCATATGAAAGAAAAAAAGGCCTAACACTGAATTACTACAAAAGCAATACGGTGACTAGAGGTGACACTTATGTTATAAATAATAGGAGGGATGAAATGAAGAATTTCTACAACTTCCTGTTGCCAATAAGGTAGGTCACTAGATGGTCACTAGCTAGGGGTTAAAACTCCCTTAGATCGTTAGCGTTGAAATTACTAGAATAAAGACAAGTTCAAGTATTACATTAATTCGTACTACTAGACTTATCAATAGATAAGAGTTAGTTCACAATAAATAGAGTTAGTGTATTCGCAAATGTTAATAGAAACCTTAGCCAATTCTATACTCTTAGAAACCTCTTTAGGTTGATCTATTAGGACATGGATTTACCTTGTCCTTGAATATAGATTATAATAAGGACTCTCTTAAACCGAGACCTACAAGGCAACCTTAGAAAGAGGATATTTGAATCATTCAGCGATGGTTATTCCCTAAGCTTTTAGAGTGATCGGACTACGGAGTTACTGAAATATACAACTGCGAAACATTCGCAACTTGACCCAATTCTCAATCCTGGGCGACTGCCAACGGACTCACTGCTTAGCCGAGCAGAAGACCAGGATCCATCAGGATTAGGAAGAGATACGATGAGCCTTCTACCCTGGCAAGGTAGATGATCAATGTATCGGGATCAAGCCCACTACAATCATCTCTCTGTGCTGATCAAACAATGAAAATACTATCTTACTCTAAATAAGTGGGAATTATCGTCAAGACTCCAAATAGGTAAAGAAATAAATTGTAGCAAACCATCAGGGTATGAGAAATGGATAAAGAAATAAGTTTTAAGGGGGCTAGACTAAAATGAACTAGACTAGTATTTGCCCTACCACACGTAGGAACTCGAAATCAATAAAACTTAGGCAAAAGAAATAATTAAATCTTCTTTATTACCCTTAGCCAATTTCGGGGATGAAATTTTATTTTAAGGGGGGTAAATTATAACAGCCCGGATCTTTTCCAACCTGGAATTAGACGTCCTTAGGCGATGGGTCAATCCTAACACCGGTTTAACTTCTCAAACACTCAATTAAAGCCTCAAATCCCTTTTCAAAACCATTTCCTTCACAAATCCCACCCTTCACCACCTTGTTCTTTCAATTTTCCTAAGTACTTTCACCCTAAACACTATCTTAAACTAGTTAAGTATTATAACTTGGGTCATCTTACATACAAACTACAAAGGCTTGAGTACCACCTCGACCAGAAATCACTTAGGATTAAATCCATTAGAAATTTGACAAAGTTAACTAAGTACTAAACTAGATTAGCCATGAAATCCAATTGAATCGCTTTAAATACGATCTGCAAGACCCAAAACTTGTAGAATCATTGACGCTAGGTTACCCTAAAATCTAGGATCAATCTCATTACCCGACTGCTCTTGAGAGCACGTTGAAACTCCGTATCTGATCTGGACCGCACCTCGGGAGTCCGAATAATTCGAGGTTAAGGACTTAGGACCGCCTCGCTGGGCTCGACAACCATCTCGGAAATCAAATCCAGATAGTGTCCCACGGCTGTTCGCTTGAGTCTGAAGCGAGGGAGTGTGAAAACACTTATTTTCTTTCCAAAATAAATATCTTGAATAATAATTTGAGACTTGTTGCTTACGGGTCAGTATTAAGCAACCTGACCATCAGAATCAGGCCAAATTACACCCTCGAATCAGGAAAAATTTCAGGAACATTTACATGTACTTGGAATTTCGGATCAAGGCCCACTGACCGTTGAACTGAAACTGGTCTGCCACGCGTGATCTGGGAATCTGACTGAAAAGAAAACTTAACTCCACATGGATCCAATGTCTGTGAGCTTAAGTCTGACTTTTGGCTCAAGGAGGGCCGCCAGAAACCCTCTTTTAAGCTAAATTAAAGCCGATTTGGATATAATCCAAGTATACCTTGAACTCAAGTCTATTTCAGAGACTTTGTAGGCTATATAAGGACCTTAGAGCACCCCCTCTCACAGCCATATGAATTTGAGAAAAGCCCTAAGTAAGAAGAGAGAAAAAGAGAGAGAAAGCTAGAGAGTTGTGGGAGAATCTCCCTCCTACTGTTTCCAATCACCACACAGGCTGCACCACCCATTTCTTGTCGCTTTCTCGGCGATACCGACTCCATTTTAAGGTAAGAAACCCTAACCCTAGATCTGTTTTGAGGTGTGAGGGTTATAGGTTATGAAATAGCTAACCGATTTCACTCTTTAGGCTATAAAACTCCCGAATACGGAAGTTCATCAAACCTTGCTGATCCGTTGAGATTCCAAGGAGTAAGGTGAGGACTTTAGGTGTATAGGTTACGGTTTTCAATACTTTTAATGTCAGATAATGATAGATTCATGATCTGCATGCAATTACACATGTACAAAGTGCTTTCCGTTTTCTGTTTCGATTAAAGTTGTAGAATATGAAATTTTACATATTCTAGGTATTCGTAGAAAATACCGTATACGTATATTTTTTGGAAATGTGTTTGATATGATTATTTGTTGTATGGATATACGATATATGGATAAAATACTTATTTGGTGAAAGGATTCACCTAAATACATGTTTTACTAATATACACTATGTATGTAGAAATACTATATTGTAAGAAGTACCGTATACATGTATATTTTAGAGATGTGTTTGCCATGATTAATTGTTGTATAAATATATTATGTGCATATAAAATACTTGCTTGGTGAAAGGATTCGCCCTCATACATGTTTATTAACATACACTATGTATGTTGAAATAGTGCATGTTAAGTGTTTGTGGAAATGCTTGAGTGAATAAGTGTTGGGGTGTTGATGCTTTAGGAGGATGTTGAGATGGGATTCTCAACTACCTTAGAGACATGTATGATTACCTCCATGAGATTGTTTACTTAAACTACTTATTTACAATATATGTGTTTGTATTTCTATTGATGTAGTGCTTTACAATATGCTTTATAACATGCCTACTAGCATGCTTGAATTGCTTTTGTCTATCTTGCTTTACTCTACATGTTATGGATGAGAATTGATTGAGTTTAGGACTATGTCTATAGTCCAGAAAGTCGGTACTAGACTTGAGATCGTGGTTGAGTTTCATGTCGCCATGTAAGATGTGTTTGACGAACCCGAGTCGTACGTCAGTTGGCGACAGTGGTTAGGCCACGCGAAGTGCTTATGCACTTCATGTCGTCCAATTGATTGTGCGCTCGAGCTAGTCAGGCTCGTCATGTAACCCGATATGTCTAATATATGTTCACCATGTTTGGTCGCTACTGCTTGAACCTAGGGTACCAAACTTACCAGTGGACTCCCGTTAACCATGGTACCTCGATCCGTTAAGACTCATGAGCTAAGCATGGTGGTATGAGATACCATGGTCGAGCTGTCGGCCTACGCTGGGGCCACGTGCCTCCCTGTAGTGACCATTGAGCAACCAGACTCGTGAGCCGATTATGGTGGTATGGGACACTATATTCGAGCTGTCGGCCTACACTGGCGTAACCTGGCTGTGGTCCCCAGTCGGGTTACATCCGGGTCCCATTGTCAATAAGTGGACTGGTCGGGCTTCGAAAATAGACTGCCAGTTGGTAGGACATTAGTGGAGTGACCTCGAGCATACTCTGAAATTGCGGTGAGCCTTAGAGTTTTGCCGCGGTGTATGGAGTATGAACTAGGCTTATTTCTGTATAGTGATGAATCGTTAAAGAGGTGATGGGGGAGTGGTGAAACCTTTGTGCGTAACAGCCCTGGCAGCTTTTGCAGTGACCTAGAAAGTAAACAATCATTTGAGATTAACTAGGACTGACGACCCTAGAATGGATCATGTTTGGGAATGATACAAGAGAGGTACCTTAGTTTCCCAATCCTGCTATTTGAAATGGACTAATAACAACTCGGTAATCATGCTCATCATGCATTGCATGTGCCTGGAAGATGTGGAGCACTGAGGGATGAAAGCATGCCGCGAACGTAAGATGGTGTCGCACGAGGGAGGGTGTGGTGAGGGCATTCATCATGACTGCATTCATACTTGTATTAATAAGAGTAGTTAGGAGTGTTTGATTGTACTGCTTTATCATTACTGCTTGACTGTATTGATAACATGTTAACCTATGCTTTATTGTTCCACTGAGTTAGCTACTCACTCCCACGTTACGGGACGGTGTTTTAAAATACCACCAGACCCTGTATTAGATGCAGGTATCACTGGAGCACAGGAGACTGAGCCCGACTTCCATGACGATCAGGAGTTCTCCTACATGCAGTTCGCTGGAGGCTTCGCATAGGCTATCCAGTGCTACGGGGCTACAGGGTTGATAATTTCAGTTGTACTATTTTGACTTTGATTCAGAACCAACATATATATATATATATATATATATATATATATATATACGGTGACTCAGTTAGTATTCATACTCTGGAAATCAAAAATGTTTTGTTTTATATATATCTATATATACCTTTCAGTCTTCCGTTTACGCTTTATTACATGGATCTGGAGTATGAATTACTGTTTTGGTAGAATCTCACTCATGTTTACTGTACTAATACAGACAACATTTAATCATCATTAACTATGTTGCATAAGTGATGTTCTGGAACTCGAGAGTTAAGTTACTACTCGACCCTCGATTTTTCGGGATGTTACACATGCCAAAAAACAAAAGAAAAAAGAGAGAGAAAAAACAAGTTCTTCCAACAGTACATACGACCCGAAAATCTAAACACATATGCATCAACCGTATAGGACCATTAACTGAAAAACCATAACAAGGACAACAACACCTATAACAATGTACAAAACCAACAGCGAGTCACAATCTATGTCAGTACAGCCATGAGACGTCCTTGTGTTGGCTGTCCGTGTCCCTACTGTATCGTCGGAGAAGGTAGATCAGTCAGGTAGTATAAACTAAACTGATCGGAGACATCGAAGCCTGCCTGATTCGGAACAACGTCACCCAAGAACATGCGCCAGGCAACAAATGCCTCCTTAGCATACTTGAAGGATCTGAAGCGAGTGTGCGAGTAGCCCTCGACCTGATCCTTGCACTCATCCCATGAATAATAAATCCCCGGTTGTCTTTCTACAAAGACAACATACACTTTCCCCATCTGTTCAAAACAAGAAGTCATTAATGATCATTAGATTATCGATAATTACAAGTAGTGCCATACTGGGTAAAATGTCGCCGGTGCAAGTGTCGTTGTGACTTGCACGTCAGTTAAGATTGCATGTAGTACAAATTAATAACAATAATAACATTACATCCCCATGATTAAACTACTTTATATATATATATATATCAATGCACATGTTTCGAATATATACCATCAACCTGTGACCTGCTATCCAAAGGTAGGTGTAAAAACAAGTACAAATATTCAAATTTAAGTTTTACAAGTCTAAAAAATATGATACTTTAAAAATTGTCATAAGACCAAAGTATATGAACGATTGATTCCAACTAGTCAAAAGTAGGAAAAATATTAGTGTTATACATGGGGTACATCACCATTCAGCAACATCTTGATGAACGATATTCTCTTCTCTTTGGCAAATTTAAGGAAGGCGGCCCCATATGATTCTTCTTTTGACAACAACTTTGTGGCCCATAAAACCTCATCAGTCGTGAGTCCCTCCAACTCTTCTAAAGTTGGTATGATTTGTGTTATCCGACCAAAGTTCTTACCCTTATCGATTGAAATAGCAATTGATTTCATGGCGCCCCCAATATCCACCATCTTAGTCCTAATCATATCGACTGGTTGATCCGGTCTCGGTCTTTTTTTAGAATTAACCATGGAATTCGTGTTACCAGAGGCATGCCCATGCTGTGTCGGACTAGGATGGGGAATATTGTTGCCTCCATGACTATCAAAAGACCAATGGACATGTGGTGTATCCTCACTAAGATCTTTTAAAGATATGATATTAATATCATCATTTAGATCAATGGTGTGGTTTGATGAAACTTCCGTATCTCTCCATCGAGAAGTGGTAGCGTTGGGATGGAAGTTGTTAGTGGCACATGCTTTATCGGTGGCCCTATCGTTTCCGAAGATGAACTCAAGATCATCGAATCTTTACATGGGTTTGCCACGAAACTGAGTAGCATCTGTATGGGACTACAGACAATACAAAAAATAACCTGTCACTAACATTGAATGTTGTATGATAATATATAATTGACATGTCAGAAGAGTTAAACCTTAATGTATTCCATCCACACTTCATCTGATGCGATGACAATTTCTAATTCTGGGTCCCAACCAAACCTAGAGGCACTCCGTAAATCTTTGACAGTGAAGAAGTTCTTTTTCACTGTACGGATGCGGTTTTTTATGTTCTCATTAGTGATGATGAGGCCTAACTTCATCCTCATGTTTTCCACGACTCCCGTAAATGATTACATCTTAAATCCAAGACCACTTTTTCAACCAGCAATGACTAGCTCCATCAGTCCATCGATTGGGATGTCGTCCATGTCATCCGTCCAATGAAGAACAATTCCATATGACCTATCCTCAATACCACTGTTAATGGTATGCTTTATGGGCAATCTCTGTGGGGTAGTAGATGGTGATCTTAGGTGATTTTTCATCAGAGTAGATAGTACCAATCGTCTATTTAGAGACAAGGAGCCGCTTCGATCAACCTTAATCTGATAAAAGATAAGTTAAGATTGTAAGTATAAATAAATCGGTCTACCCCACAATTAAATAATCAATGTGAACTGTACCTGGTTCCAAAAAAAAATCCATTTTAAACAGACAAAGTTTGGAACAACAGTATGACTGATCTTGTAGGGAGATTCTTGAATGCTACTTCAATAGCTAACACATGTTCATATTATTACAAGGTTTCTAATTTAACTGACTCACTAGATGAGCTTGGTTCCACATTCTAGATGCGATTTCATCATGTTTTCTTGCCCGCTCATATCTTTCGTGCGGGGTGATATTCAAAAGGACACGACCTTCATCAAGGACGAATACTTCCATAGGTGATGGGGTCACACCCTCGGCAACACAACTAGACAACCCCTCAAACTCATCAATGTCATCGTCCCCTAACGTCCTTATGAAGTTGTGTAACACACAATAATTTAACATTATCTTCACTTGAGTTTGACATCTAACCTGTTGATTAGGTCATACAGACTTGGATGAAGGTTAAAAATATATATCAGCTTGATCCAAAACTTTTTTGGCCCCCAAAAAGCTTTTAATGGTGGGCGTTCAATCAACACTATGTGGTCCAGTTGAGATTTGGATCAACCTCTTTTTGGGTTAATACCATAACATAATCTGGAAGAATGGGTGGACGGCATGGATGAAACACATACATCATGGTGGGCCCACTGATTAATCGACCGCTAGCCATTTGCTAGTGGCAAGGTGTAACGTCACGAAAAAATCCTTACATAGACCCGAGTACCACCTCAGGCAGAAATCCCTGAGGACCAAATCCTTTAGAAATTAGACAAGAATTAACTAAGTGTTAAACTAGATTATCTGTGAAATTAGCTCTAACCACTTTAAATACTCATTGCAAGACCCAAAACTAGCAGAACCATTAACGTTACATTACCTAAAAACCTAGGATCAATCTCTAAACCTCGTTGATCTCGGGAGCATCGCGAAACTCCGTATCGGACTTAGACCGCGCGTCGAAAGTCCGATTATTGCGAAACCATACAGTTGTGACCGCCTTATTGGGCTTGACAGCCATCTCAGAAATCAAGTCCTAATAGTATCCAGAAGTGCACAACTTGAGCCCGGAGTGAAGTGTGTGAGAAACACAAAATCTTTAGGAAATGAGCTAAAACTTAAGTAAATTGATTCATTCACTTGCGGGCCAAATCTAAGGTTTTAGACTGTCAGATTCTGACCCAACTATAC
This sequence comes from Magnolia changhungtana, assembly GCA_030180095.1. NCBI lineage: Eukaryota > Viridiplantae > Streptophyta > Magnoliopsida > Magnoliales > Magnoliaceae > Magnolia > Magnolia changhungtana. The sequence continues at coordinate 1,213,889 of JASAUF010000586.1, read as the reverse complement.
CCTCAGATCAGGGAAAATTTTCAACACATATCAGTATACTTGTGGCCCTGATCGAGTAACGGTGATCGTTGAACTGAAATTGATCCTCTGCAGTCGATCTGTAAATTCGATCAGACCAAAAACTTAACTTGACCTAGATCCAATGTCATGAGGCTTACTCCGAATCGTATGCAGAAAAAGGGCCTCCAGATGTGCTTCGTTGGACCGAAACAGCTACTCTTTGGCTATAACCTAAGTATACCATGGCCCTGGGGCCATTTCCATCAGTTCTGGGCCTATATAAGGTCCTTTACCCATCCCTCTCTCATTCCATACGAATTTCCAACCCTAGGAGAGAGAAGAGAGAGAAAAGAGAAGGAGAAAGTGAGGAGAAGAGAGAGAGAGAGTTAGGGTTTGTTCCTGGGATTCGATCCCACCTCTTCACGTGCTTAATCACCGCTTCCATGTCGCTATATTGGCAATTTTGATTCCATTTTCTGATAAAAAATCCTAACCCTAATCTATTTTAGGGATTCAAATAGAGTAAATGATGAAATAGATAACCTATTTCATGCTATAGGCTATCGTTGTGCCGTAGACAAAAATATAGTGTTCGAACTGAGTTCGATACAAGTCTATCGGTGAAAGGTACGGACTATAAGGTTACGATTTTCAAGGCTTTCAATGTCATTTAATGATTTATGACTGACTTGATTACTATCACATATGCTTAGATACGATGTTTCTCATATATTACATATATATGTATACTATATTGATTTTAAATGCATTCTATGTATTTGTTGAAATGTCTGAATGAATATGGAATTATGATTTGTGCTTGTTATGATGGATATTTGCGAACACATGATGGTTATAAGTGTGGCAACTCATATGTGGAAGGATTTGCTATAATATGCATTTTAACTAATTTATTATATGTATGTACTATGTGTAGTCTAAGTGTTTGATAAAATGCCTGAATGGGAAAATGTCTAATGTAATGTACTTAATGAGGGTGTTGAGATAGGATTCTCAATTTTCTTATTTATAGTTACAGTTTCCTTTGTGTAGCCTATCTTACTACTATGTGATTTATAAATGAAATGCCTATATATGATGACATGTGTAGTATGTGTTTGTTAAAATGCTCGAATGAGAATTATATTTAGATTTAGTTGTCACATGCTGTCTTTGGCTATTACATGTGAATGCTATTGCTTGGAGTGTGATTGGGACTACGATGTAGTCCAGGCAATCGATAATGGTTTACGATCAGTGGTCGTACTACTTAGCCACGACAGATACGCCCAACGAATCTGAGTCGTACAATGATTATCGATAGTGGTTAGGCCACAAGAAGTGCATATGCACTCCATGTCGACTAATTGAATGTATGCTCATACCAGTCGAGCTTGTCAAGTAACCTGATTGGCTCAATGTATGTTCACCATGTATGGACGCTACTGCTTGAATCTAAGGTACCAAACTTACTAGTGAAACACCCATTTAACCTTGTTACCTCGATCCGCTAAGACTCATGAGCCGGACATGGTGTTGTATGGGACACCGTGGTCGAGCTGTCGGCCTACGTTGAGGTGACAAGCCTCCTCGTAGTGACTAGTGAGCAACCCAAACTCGTGATCCGAATATGGTGGTGTATGGGACACTATATTCGAGCTGTCGGCCTACGATCAAGTGATAAGCCCGTAGTGACCTCAAGTATACACTAGGACTATGTTAAGATGACGAGCCTTTCCGTAGTGACCTCGAGTATAAACCAAGCCTGAGCTGAGGTGACGAGCCACTCCGTAGTTACCTGGAACTGTTCTTCGTATGTGGTTAACTAGGATTGATGACCCTAGATGGATCAATGTTTGGGTTAATGATATAAAGGGTACCTTAGCTTCCCAATCCTGCTGTATGAATATGCTTAATTAAGAACTTAGCTAATCACGCACATGCACCGCATTACATGTGTCTTTGGCATTGAAGTTGAGCACAGCGGGAGTGTTGCATGCCGCGATCGTGAGACGATGTCGCAAAGGGAGTGTAAGCGAGGGCATACATCATTATCGCATTTCATACTTGCATTAATAAGAGTACTTAGGACATGATTGTTGTATTGCTTTATCATTACTGCTTGACTGAATTAATAACATGTTAACCTTTGCCTTATATCTTCATTGAGTTGATCACTCACTCCTACTCTAGGATGGTTTTTTAAAACACCAACTAGACTCTGGTTTAGTTGCAGATGACGGCGGTACTTACGAGGCAGAGCTTGATTTTTATGATGACGAGGAGTTCTCCTACATGCAATTATCAGGCAGGTCTATGTAGGCCCTGTTCTGATCAACGGGGATTACTGGGATGCTAACTAGATGACATTACACATTTTATATATTTTGGAATTTTACATGTAATTAATTGACCTGGTAACATGATCATACTCAGGATACTTACAATTACTTATATGCTTTATATACTTTCCACAGTCTTCCGCTTGCATAATTCAAATGTCTCTGGAGTATGATATGCTGTTTTGGTATAATCCCACTCATGTTTAATGCACTAATATGGACAATATTTAATCATCATTATCTATGTTGCATAAGTGATGCATTGGAACTCGAGAGTTGGGCTCCTGCTCGACCCCCGATTTTCAGGGCGTTACACAGGGGGAGTAGTCAATCCCTTTTCGCAATCTACAGTCATGTCTGAATAAGTGGCCCACCTAAAATTTGGTAGTAGCTTGGGTTTCACTATCCCTTCATACCGGTGGGTTGCATGATGACAGCGTTGGATGATGTGTGCATAACTAGGTGGACCAACATTCCATCTGGAAGTGTTTATGGGACGCGGATTCACTGCAAAAGCCTTTAGCATGAAGTTCATGCGCAAGGATGGTGGGTGAGGCCCACCATGATGTTTTGGAGAAATCTGCCCAGTCCATCCATTGTGAGGGATTATTTTAGATCATGCAAAAAAAATTAGGCGTATCCAACACTCAATTGGGCCATAAGAGAGGAAACAGTGAGAATTCAGTGAGCAATGTTGAAGTATTCTTAGGGTTATAAAAGTTTTGTATCGGGCTATCTTTTTGATGTTTTCACTTCATCCCATGGAATGACCTTATATACGGTTTGGATAGCATATAAACATCAAGGCGGAGCTAAGAAAGGTTTCAACTGTAAAAAATTCCTTCCCATATTTTCCCTCTCGTGTGACCCACTTAAGTTTTTTATCCGCCTCATTTTTGGTCACACGTCCTAAAATGAACTCTCAAAACTGATGGATTGAATGGATTTCTTATATACATTACAGTGGACCCCACCCAGCATCCTTGTGCTGGAACTTCTTTCGCGTCCCGTTTCTATGTGGGCATTCCTCTTCTCACTGTGCCCCATTGTTACCTTTAATGTGGCAGACTTGAGTTATGGATCCTATAAATGGATTTCGGATATACTCGTAATGGACGGTTGGATGACACTCACACACATTGGGGTGGTCCCCACACCTCTAACGTACAATAATCACCATTCGTTTAACTGGGTATCATCATTACTCGTGGGGACCACCTTTTTCCGTAGTTTACTACATTGGGTGCCACGAGAAGAAACCCTGCGTCTGTGGGCCACCGCAATGTGTGAGTGTCATCCAACTGTCCAAGGGGCCCAGAATTGTCAGGAAACAAGGGTTCCAGCATGTCCGTCGGTGGATCTTTCATGAGATCTGCTACGTCCATCAGGTACTGTCATCTCTTCACCCTGGAACCCAAAATAACATGATGATCCCAAACTCATGTGGGCCATACCTTACAAGGTAGTTGTCACGAAGCATCCACCATTTTTTTGTAGGGTTTATATGCCATCCAATCCATTCATCTGATGTGCCTCATTTGAACGAAAGGATGAATGAAAAATCATATAATACATAAAATCAAGTAGGGTCTCTTATGGGGCTCCCTACAACTACTGTGATGTCACGCACACATCACAGTCTTCCATCACCATAGCCATGAGAAGACATACCTGAGTGTGTGGTGGAGCGGAAGGGAATGAGATGGCGAGTTCCGAACGTCCCGGCCAAGTTCTTGACGAAGCACTGTGGTGAATATAAGATGAACAATATACCTGAAATGAGGAAGAACATGCTTCAGTTAGGGCGAATCTCAGCATTATGATAGGAACGATATGCAGGGATAGTGGACGCTCGTACCTACGAGGAAGGCTGGAGAGGCATGGAGGCGTCCATTTGAGAGGAAGAAGGACTATATAGAGATCGTTGCATACGGGCGTCGTGCTCTCACGAACCATGGTCGTTGTCGTCCTATCACAGAGACGTCTCTGGAGATCGCCTGGGGATTTCTCAGCGAAATATTTGGACAATGGATTTGCATTTCCCAGACGTTGACCCATGCCGCCTTCCCACCCGTCAAACGAGCGAAGGGGTCATGATGACCCTCTTCGCAGCAAATTCACCACACCTTTAAAAAATAAACACCCCCTAAGTGAGCAGGAGCCTCATCTTTCCTACCAACGTTCACATGTGGTAGACCATATACGATGACGATCCATGGGTGAAAACATCAGCCCATTCGGCTCATCAAGTGTGCCCCACCAACTTAATCAATCCTGAGCCAATGCTCTGTAAGGTGATTTAGCATGCAGCAAAGATGTAGGTGATCAGCTCTTCCTCTCTCTATCTCAACGCAAGAGAGATTCATGAGACGTGTATTTAGAGGGTGAAAATCACATTTCCTTATTTCTTTGGTATCAAATGGCATGAGGTAGGATCTGCTACAACCTTATGAAACCATTTTCGATGGTGGCCATTTTAGTACCCAATCGACCTTTCACAAAAGAAAGAAATAAGGGCACAAAATAACCAATTTTCAAGGAAAATACACCACAAGAAAAATGGGGAGTTTCATTCCGGACGCAAGGAAGGAGGCTTACCTCTTCTATTTATCACTAGCAACTGTGGATTGAGATCTCTTCTCCACTATAACCGGACCAAGGCCACCCACACCCACGAAATAAACCCCATTTTCGTGCCAAAGTACTCGTTCCCCACCGTTATAGTCGGCCATAGCGGGCTAAAACTTCTCATCCTGCAGTCCATATGATGGATTGGGGAAGACAATGAGATGGGCTCGAGGATGGGCAGTGACCGGGCGACGATTCCATAAAGGGATTTCGCAATCTCTCCCGATTTCTCGAATTCGTCATCTCCATTGATGCAAACGGATATCCATCGCCATCCAAACGCCCTAAAGAAGGGGGATGGAGGGATATTACAATACTATCCCTCCTAATCCATCGAAAGTCAGCTACCCAAACTGGCCCTAAAAGAATTGAAAAGTTTGCAAGCAAATCTAACATATATTCGACACTTTATCTCCAATCTAGCTGGAAGATGTCAACCATTTACTCATCTAATGAAGTAAGGAACAGAATTTATATGGGATCAGTAATGCCAAAATGGATTCGATTCTATTAAAGAGTTACTGACGCAACCCCCGGTGTTAGCAGTCGAAAGGCAAACCTCTCATTCTATATATCTCCGCAACCGAGAATTCCTTAAGAGCTCTATTGGCACAGGTGAATAAGCAAGGGAAGGAAATTTTGCACTCCATTATCTGAGTCGAACTCTGATAGGTGCAGAATGCAATTATTCACCTATCGAGAAAGAAGATTTGCTAACTAGATGTTGTTGCTTTCAGAATACACAATCTCTTACGAGCTAGCAAAAGCGATGGCAGACTTTTTAGTAGCTCACCCTATATCAGAGAGCGAAATAATCAGTGACAATTTTCCGGACGAGCAAAGTAATGATGATTGAATTGCCTAAATCATGGCAAATGTTTTTTATATGATGCCTCTATAACCTCAGGATTAGGTGCGGGAGTAATCTTTATCAGCCCCCAGGGCGATCTGCTGCCATATTCTTTCACATTAGGTACGACATGATCCAACAATGAGGCCAAATATATAGCTCTCATTATAGGAATGGAAATAACGTAGGAAATGAAAATAAAGATCTTGCAGATATTCAGGGACTTCAAACTGGTAGTAAATCAATTGATAACGGAGTTTGAAATAAGAAAACGGGAGCTTTTGGCATTTTGTCGACAAGCACAACAGTCTTTAGAGCAATTTCATAACGTTGAGATCAAGCATATACCGCGATGCGAGAAGGCAAGGGCAGACACTTTAGCTAGCCTTGCTGCAGTTTTATCCAGCCCTGATCGGAGTCCTCTTTAGGTAATGATTGAAGAAAAAGAAGGTTCTTACCATCATCAAAAATCATCGATGAAAATGCCAAAGCACTTCCCGTATCATGTTTAGAGATCACTATAGATGATTAACACCAGCCATTTGTTGATTATCTCAAATATGATGATATCCTACCAAAAGACTCATCGCAGAAACTACAAATTAAGTAGAGAGCGAAGAAATTTATCATATGCAACTAGGTACTATATAGAAGATCCCATAATGAGATGTTGCTAAGATGCTTGGATAAAGAGGAAGCAAGTCGCATATTGAAAGAAGGTCATTCAGGTGAATGTGAAGCCCATCAAGCAGGTCAAAATTTATTCCATCAGGTGCATTGAATGAGGTATTACTGGCCTGCAATTTTTAAAGATGCAATAACTTATACAAAGCGATGTCATGAATGCCAAGTCCATGGCGACATCATACATGTACATGTAACATCCCGAATTTTTGCCAACCTAGGATTAGACGTCCTTAGGCAATGGGTCGATCCTAACACCTCATTAACTTGTCAGAACTGAATCCCAATGTCTAAAGCTGCCTTTGAACCCATTTCCTTCACAAATCTCACCCTTCATCACCTTGATCTTCCAATTTTTCTAAGAACTTTCACCCTAGACACTATCTTAAACTAGCTAAGTAGTATAACTTGGATCACTTTATACACAAACTACAAAGGACTAAGTACCACCTCAGATGGAAATCACTTAGGATTAAATCCTTTATAAATGAGACAAAGTAACTAAGTGCTAAACTAGATTAGCTACGAAATCTGTTTGAATCGCTTTAAATACGATCTGCAAGACCCAAAACTTGTAGAATCATTGACGCTAGGTTACCCTAAAATCTAGGATCAAACTCATTACCCGACTGCTCTCGGGAGCACGTTGAAACTCCGTATCTGATCTGGACCGCACATCGGGAGTCCGAACAATACGAGGTTAAGGACTTAGGACCGCCTCGGGGGCTTGACAACCATCTCGGAAATCAAATCCGGCCCGGTGTCCCACACTGTTCGCTTGAGTCCGAGCGAGAGAGTGTGAAAACACTTGTTTTCTTTAAAAATAAATATCTTGAATAGTAATCCGAGACTCGTCGCTTGCCATGATCGTTTTAAGCAACTGGTGTCAAAATTTGACCAAATTACACCCTCGGATCAGGAAAAATTTCATACACATTTACATGTACTCGGAATCTCTGATCGAGATCCGCTGACCGTTGAACTGAAACTGGTCCGCCATGCGTGATCTGAGAACCCTACTGGAACGAAAACTTAATGGAACATAGATCCGGTGTTAGTGAGCTTAAGTCCGACTTCTGGCTCAAAGAGCCCCGGCCAGAAGTCCTCCGTTGAGCTGAAAAAGTTCCGCTTTGGTTATAACCTAAGTAAACCTTGTCCAGAAGTCTAATTCGGTGAATTTTTAGGCTATGTAAGGACCTTAAAGCCTCTCCCATTTCAGCCATACGAATTTGGATTTGAGAGAGAGAAAAGAGAGAGAAAGTGTGGGAGTTGTGGGAGGATCTCCCTGCCACTCTTCCCTGCTGCTATCCATGCTCCACCGCTCCGTTCTAATCGCTTTCCCGGCGATTCCAGCTCCGTTTCTAGATAAGAAACCCTAACCCTAATCTGTTTTAGGATTGTATAGGTTGTAGGTTATGAAATAGCTAACCTATTTCGTTCTCTAGGTTGCCAAACTGCCGAATACGAAAGCTTAGCAAACCTATCGACTCCGTTACGATTCTACGACAAAAGGTGCGGACTTTAGGTGTATAGGTTATGGTTTTCAATGCTTTCAATGTCAGATAATGATAGATTCATGATCTGCATGCAATTGCACATGTACAAAGTGCTTTCCGATTTCTGTTTCGATTAAAGTTGTAGAATATGAAATTTTACATATTCTAGGTATTCGTAGAAAATACCGTATACGTATATTTTTTGGAAATGTGTTTGACATGATTATTTGTTGTATGGATATACGATATATAGATAAAATACTTATTTGGTGAAAGGATTCGCCTAAATACATGTTTTACTAATATACACTATGTATGTAGAAATACTGTATTGTAAAAGTACCGTATACATGTATATTTTAGAGATGTGTTTACCATGATTAATTGTTATCTAAATATATTATGTGTACATAAAATACTTGCTTGGCGAAAGGATTTGCCCTAATACATGTTTGTTAACATACTCTATGTATGTTGAAATAGTGCATGTTAAGTGTTTGTGAAAATGCTTGTGTGAGCAAGTGTTTGAATGTTGATGCCTTAGGAGAGTGTTGAGATGGAATTCTCAACTACCCTAGAGACATGTATGATTACCTCCATGAGGTTGTTTACTTAAACCGCTTACTTGCAATATATGTGTTTGTATTCCTATTGACGTAGTGCTTTACAACATGCCTTATATCATGCTTTATAACATGCCTACTAGCATGTTTGAATTACTTTGTTTATCATGCTTTACTCTACATGCTATGGATGACAATTGATTGTGTTTGGAGCTATGATTATAGTCCAGACAATCGGTACCAGAATTGAATTCGTGGCTGTGATTCATTTGCCACGTGAGATGTGTTCGACGAACTCGAGTCGTACTTCGGTTCGCGATAGTGGTTGGCCACACGAAGTGCTTATGCACTTCATGTCGTTCAACTTGTTGTGCGCTCGAGCTAGCCGAGCTCGTCAAGTAACCCGATCTGTCTAATGTATGTTTACCATGTTTGCACGCTACTGCTTGAACCTAGGGTACCAAACTTACCAGTGAAATCCCTTTTAACCATGGTACCTCGATCCGCTAAGACTCATGAGCCGGGCATGGTGGTATGGGACACCGTGGTCGAGCTGTCGGCCTACGCTGGGGCCACGTGCCTCACCATAGTGACCAGTGAGCAACCAGACGCGTGAGCCGATTATGGTAGTATGGGACACCATATTCGTGCTATCGGCTTACATTGATAAGGTGATAGGGGAGTGGTGCAACGAATGTAAGCAACAGCCCTGGTAGCCCTTTGTAGTGACCTCGAGCATACTCTAAAATTGTGGTGAGCCTTAGAGTTTTGCCGCGGTATATAGAGTATGAACTAGGCCTGTTTCTGTATAGTGATGAATCGTTTAAGAGGTGATGGGGGAGTGGTGTAACTTTTGTACGTAACAGCCCTGGTAGCCTTTGCAGTGACCTAGAAAACACACCATCGTCTGATATTAACTAGGACTGACGACCCTAGAATGGATCGTGTTTGGGAATGATACAAGGGAGGTACCTTAGTTTTCCAATCCTGCTGTTTGAAATGGACTAATAACAACTTGGTAATCATGCTCACCATGCATTGCATGTGCCTGGAAGATGTGGAGCACTGAGGGAAGAAAGCATGTCGCGAACGTGAGATGGTGTCGCACGAGGGAGGGTGTGGTGAGGGCATACATCATGTCATTCATACTTACATTAATAAGAGTAGTTAGGAGTGTTTGATTGTATTGCTTTATCATTACTGCTTGACTGAGTCGATAATATGTTAACCTATGCTTTATTGTTCCACTGAGTTAGCTACTCACTCCCACGTTACGGGACGGTGTTTCGAACACCCACCAGATATTGTCTGATTTCAGATGGCGACGCTACTTCTGAGGCGGAGCCGGACCTTTGCAATGACTACGATGTCTGCTTGTACTGGTTGTCTTCTGACGACTTCCTGTGAGCCGTGTCCTGATCGACGGGGCTTTCTGGGATATTGACTAGAGGACCTTACACATTTGGTATATTTTAGGATTGTACTTGTAATTATTTAACCTGGTAATGTTATCACACTCTGGAGACTCATCATAGTTTATATATTTTATCTATCTATCACAGATCTTCCGCTTGCAAATTTAATTAACTTGTCTCTGGAGTATGATATGTTGTTTTGGCTTAATCTCACTCATGTTCACTACTCTAATACAGTCAACATTCAATCATCATTCATTTTGTTGCATAAGTGATGTTCTGGAACTCGAGAGTTGAGTTACTACTCGACCCTCGATTTTCGGGATGTTACAGTACCCCCTAAAGATCTTCACCAATCTAAAGCTTCTTGGCCCTTTGCAGCATGGGGGCTAGATGTTATTGGTCCTATAAATCCGCCTTCATCTAAGGAATGACAGTATATTCTGACTGTAATGGATTATTTCTCCAAATGGACTGAAGCGATCGCACTGCAAAATGTGAAAGAAAATTATGTCATAAATTTCATCTGACATGCGATAATATATCGTCATGGCACTCTGAAAAGAATCATCACCGACAATAGTACTCCTCTCAAGAACAGGGGTATGGAGAAAATATGTCAGAAATTCGACATCCAGCATTCGTTCTCAACGCCTTAGTATCCACCGATAAAAGGATTAGCCGAAGTCTTTAATAAGACGATTGTAAAAATATTGAAGAAAACCGTTACAGAAAATAAGCGCGACTGAGATGAAAAGTTACAAGAAGCTTTATGGGCTTATCGAACCACTCATCGTACTACGACAAAAGCTACACCGTATTCTCTTATTTATAGTGTTAAAGTTGTCATTCCTATTAAACGCAAATCGCGTCACTCAAGGTAGCAGTACATGAATCAATCACAAATGACGAAAATGCCAAAATAAGGCTCACTGAGTTGGATATGCTTGATGAAAAACAGCTAGCAGTCTAATAGCGATTAGAACTATATCAGGCAATAATTTCTGCGCCTTTAATAAGGAAGCTAAACATCGCTCCTTCAAGAAAGGCAATATGATGCTAATGTTGAAAAGACCCATAGTGGTCACTCGCAAAACAGGAGACAAGTTCGATCCTAAATGGGATGGCCCATACATAATAACTGAAGTATACTCGAATGAGGCTTATCGAGTTGTGGATCAGAACGGACGAGGCATCGGTATACCCGTCAATGCCTGTTTCATCAAAAAATATCATCCCTGAAGATCGCCGAGGTTTTGATTTCAAAAATTATTAAGATAATCTATCCTAATCAAAAGGGGGCAAGACAAGCAGAATGATGAAAAAGCCTCAAAAAGCAAAGCCGCCATATAATTTTCTCCATATATGAATGAAAGGGCAAATTCTCAAGCATATCAAAGTTATCTACGTCAAATTTATTACAATCACCAATTATCGCCATGCGCCGATTATTATCATTAAGCGCCAATTATTATCGCCAAACGATTATTACAATTGCCAACTATTATCGCCAAGGGTCAATTATCGCTAAATCAAAAATATCATTATCACTTCCAAATTAATACTATCGTTAATCGCTGACTATTATTACAAAAGTCATTATCATCGAATCGATATTATCGCCAAGTTGATGCGTTACTTCAACCATAAATACTTTCAAAAATATTATTAGGATGGCAATTTATCATTTACGGCAACGGAGCGTGCCTATACGGCCAACCACGCGTAAGCCCTATATTATCGATGATGGCAATTTATCATTTACGACAACAGAACACGCCTATACGACTTACCACGCATGAGATTTATCATATCGGCAATTCATCTAATATTATGCAGGCAGTAGTGAAAAGCTAGCTGCCATAAAAAGCCCGCGAAGGCAATCACAACAGAATATGCCTATACGGCTAACTACATGTAAGACCAATGTCGTCTGTATAACTTCTGACGGCGCCATGGTAGATGGCGAGAGAAAATGCCCTCCTCGATCGTCGAATTCAATGCCGACAGCCTCCGTAGTACCCCATTCTTAGCTCCCAGCACCCATATGCCAGATTCCGATCCTGGGATCCTACAAGGAAGATTTTCAATATAAATTTTTTTGTAAAGGAGCATAACCACAAGCATAACCAAGTCAGAAGACAACATCACCACATATCCACTATAATAAACTATTGGAGTACAATGCGGAAAAGGGAATATACAAGTATAATGAAACTCCAGAAAGATCGCCGCACACTCCCGCCTCAACGCTGCTGCGTCTTAGCATCACCTGCACGCAACGTCGTGCATAAGCTTACAACGTAGCTTAGAGGGTGTGTGCATGTGTGGGCAATGCATGTACCAAGCATGCGATATCAGAGTAAGCGAAAATACTGGCAAATCCATGAATGTTATCAACTATACCAAGGTTATACGATGCAAGACCTACGTAGCCATGTCATATGCAAGATGCAATGCAAGCATGCTAGTCCTCATCGAGTCCACATGTCAATATGGTTCATCTCTACGGTTCATCTCTAGAACATTACCGGGGTCTAGTACACTCCACACTGGCTGCCGCCTCCCTAGCCACACAACCAGTGAGTGGAAAAGACCTCACTACTCGCCTGGCCAGTAGTCTGTCAATACCTACCTAACTCGTCGATAACGGACCCAATTACGAGCTGGTCAGACTCAACCTAGCTTACAACCCCTTTGCTCCGGCGAATGAGGCCATACCACCTTCATAACCGACCACGACACAATGGGAGACGCGGCCTATTGGTATTCGGCACTCGTGCGCTCATGTATCCACTCGGTATAGACGTTGGAGCATCTCCTGGTACCAAAAGGTTCTGGCACTTTCACCCAAGGACATCCTAAGCGCCCACAATGCTAGAACCAAATATTTTCGGTATCCAATCTGACCATCCACGATATGCCTGTGGAGGCCACATCCCTGATATCGTTAGGGCGTTAAGTGATCATGTCACACAAAATACGAGATGCATGAATCATAACATCCAATCATCCAGGCCCTCAATTCCTCTCAGCGGGAAGATTGTCAATATGTGTTATATAAAATTGAACACCAGTAGCAACTAAACCTTCAAATAAGGCCCACCTTATAATTTATATGCTATCCACACCCTTTATAAGGTCATTCCCAATTGGATGAAGTGAAAACATATTGATCCAAAACTTCCATGGCCTATTTAAGTTTATTTTCCATCCAATATGTTTGTAAGGTCACAAACACCTATATGAAGAGGGAAAACAAAAAAAATCATATTGATCCAAAACTTTTGTGACCCTAAAAAGCGTTTCAATGGTAGACATTCAATCCCCAACTCCTCTTTGCAGCTTATTTTTTGTCTCAAAGCTTTAATACGAGCTTGTCAAATGGATGGATGGTTTGAATATAACACATACCTCATGATTGAACCCATAGAACTTGCTTACGCCAACAACTATATAGTTGATGTGAGGTACACAATTGGTACAACAACCAATCCACATCCTACTTGGACGCAGATTAGCTATTGAAGTGATGTCATCAAGTTCCATGGGCCCACTATGATGTATGTGGGCCCACTATGATGTATGTGCTTTATCTACACCATCCATCTATTTGGAGATTTAATTTTAGAGCATGAGTTAAAGAATAAGGCAGATCCAAATATGTAGTTGACCCCACCACACAAAAACAGTGGCGAGATTGATGCCTACCGTTAAAACCTTCCTAAGTCTCACCGTGATTTTTATTTGAAATTTAACACAGACATGAAAGAAGGGAAAAAACAAATAAAAACTTGATCAAAAACTTTTGTGACCTATTTAAGTTTTTAATGGTGGGCATCACTTTCCCCACTGTTTTCTATGGTGAGGTCCACTGGAGCTTTGGATTTGACTTATTCTTTGGATCCTTA